>JBBGZY010000110.1:0-600000 GCA_037952925.1 Lithobates clamitans
GGTAATAATCCTAGGGGGCCCATAGTCATCATCAGATGCCTTAGATTTTTTTCCTCTTTTTATGAGAAGTTGTTGTCGATCGGTCTGGGCAGCTCTTTTCTTTGCTGTTCTAATGACTCCATGGGAATATCCCCTGTTTCGAAATCTATCATATAGGTCCCTGGCTTCAGTGTCAAAGTCTTGTTGTGTGGAGCAGTTTCTGCGAATACGCAGGAACTGGCCCACAGGTATCCCTCTGATCAGCGATCTAGGATGATCACTTGTGGCCTGGAGGAGCGTATTAGCTGCTGTTGGTTTTCTGTACGTTTTGGTACTGATCCTCCCATTACTAGCGGTAAGGGCGAGGTCCAGGAAGGAAAGGGTGTGCTGGTGGGCTGTGTAGGTAAGCCTGATGTTTCTATCATTGAAGTTGAGTTCGTCCATAAATAGCGCCAGTTCCTGTTCTGTACCCGCCCACACCATGAATACATCATCGATGTACCTCAGCCAGATGCGGCTATGGCTGAGGTACATCGAGGAGTGGTAGACGCATTCCTCCTCCCACATGCCCAAATGAAGGCATGCATAAGATGGGGCCCACGGTGCACCCATTGAAGTGCCTCTAATTTGTCGATAGTAGGACCCCATGAACTGAAAACAGTTATGCTCCAATAGAAATCTAAGTAGATCACAGATAAATTCATTTTGATGCCCCAGGTCAGGAAATTTCTTATCAAGGAAGAAGTGAGTAGCTTTCAGTCCCCAGGAGTGGGGAATTGATGTGTATAAGGATTCAACATCAATCCCAACTAGCATTGATCCCTCCGGTAGGACCACGTTCTCTAGATGGGATAGTACATGCCCAGTGTCCTGCACATATGAGGGCAGGTCAGATACCAATTCCTTGATTAGTGCATCAATGAATTTACCCGTTTTCTCAAGGGGACCATTCACTGCCGATACGATGGGCCTACCGGGGGGATTTGTTAGGGATTTATGGAGCTTCGGTATAATGTAAAAAGTAGGTGTATTAAACTCAGACACCCTGAGAAAATTGAACTCCTTTTTAGTAATTAGTTTTTCTTCCATAGCCAGACTCAGCTGGTAATTAAGCTCTTTGGTGATTCCGGGGAAGGGGTTTATATCCAGTTTGTGATAGGTAAGTTTATCACCCAAAAGTCTAAGTACTTCAGTTTCGTATTGGTCCTCAGTAAGGAGGACTAGATTGCCCCCTTTGTCACTGCCCTTAATTACAATACCAGGGGTCTTCTCTAGCTCTCTTAGGGCCTTTCTCTCATCCCTAGTAAGGTTGTCTAAGCCCTTATATTTCCAATTGACCATAGATAGGTCTCTTTTAACCTGTGCCAGGAAGAATTCAATGGCTTTATGTTTGGATAGGGGTGGCATTTTGTTCGATTTGATGGGTAGACTGGCGGTGCGGGCATGGGCAACCTGCAGTGGGGGCGTCTCAGAATCCGAGCCGGAGTCCTCATTTTCTATTAGAAGGGAAACAAGTGCATCCAGGGCTTCCCTTTCTTCTTTGTTTTGAGGGTCCTGTTTAGTCTTATTATGTTTAGATAGATGCCAATATCTAAAGAGGACTTTTCTTAAGTAAAGGGAAATGTCCTTGTACACTTCAAATTCATTCATCCCTGATTTAGGGGAGAATGAGATACCCTTGTTAAGTAGGGAAAGGTGATGCTGGTTCAGGGAAAAATTGGTCAAGTTAACTACCTTCATATCTGTAAGTGGGTCCTCAGTTGGATTTTGAATGCCTATGTCCTGTGTGTTTTCTTCCTCACCTGTCTCTGGCTTTTGCGAGTTTCCTTTGTTCTTCCCTGATGACCTGGGGGTGAGTCTGGGGGTATTTTCCCTTTTCCTATTGTTTGGTTCTTCCCTATAGTAGTTGGAGGATGGTCGGTTGGCGATTGGTCCCTCTCTAAAAAAGTCACCGAGAGGTCCCTACGTTCACTGTCGCTGTCCGTGGAGGAGTATTGTTTACGGGTAGGCTTAGTATTAACTGAGCTATTGCTCCTCCCTCTATTTTTTCGTGAACGACTCCTTCCTTTACGAATTGTGGGATCAAACAAATCACCACTTTCAAGGTCAAGTAAATTTTGTTTAAATTTTTCTTGTTTATGAGTTTTTAAATTTCTTTGAGTTTTCTCTACTTCCTTTTTAAGGAGTTCATTGTATTTTTCAAATGAGGAGTCTGTTTTAAAGGGTTCCAGTAGACTGGCACTATTATTAATCTCCGTTTGAATTTCCGCAAGTTGGGCCTGTTCCTCATCGACAATCAACTGCATAATTTCCAGGCCACGCTTCAGACAGCTGGCCTTCCATGCCTGTATAAAGCGTGGTGTGTGGAGATGTCCAGCTGGGGTCACTCTTTCTCTTAGACCTCTGGGGATAATTCCATTTTCAATGTGAGATTTTAGTGATGAAATATCCCACTTCCTATTCAGGAATTTAATTGTTAGTTTTTTATGATTCCTGAACAGGGACTGGAGGGAGTCCTCACATGTATTTGGAGTTGATTGTTGGGAGGAAAAGGCCGACTGAATTTCTCGATCGATGTGCTCGTCAAGAAGATAAGCCATATCTCAGGGAAGAAAAGGTGGAGGGGAACAGATGGGGATGGAAACAAAAAGAGAAAAGAGAAAACAGGAAAAGAAAGGGGGGGAAGGGAAAAGAAAGGAAAGGGGGGGGGGGGGAAAGAGGTTGGGTTTGGGGTGCACCCTGGAGTGGACCCACTGTTAAAAAAGTATGTGGTAATGGTGATATCTGGAGTGTGTGGTAGCAAAGTGAAGTTCATAAAGAAGGGAAGTATAATCCCACCAGGCAAAAATGTGAAACAACAAAGAAAATAATGAAACTGACACTTTGCTTTGATTACATATAGCTGTAAACAGAAGGGGAATCACCCACATAAAGACTGCTTACAGATGCTAGTGACTGCTGTCATCCAAATAATAATACGTGGATGTGTTCCTCTGAATTGAGGGAGCATAACAAAAAACAAGAGATACAAAGAATTCTTCAGTGAGGAACAAGCATGGTTAGCAAAAATATAAATGTTTAATTTGGAAAATGGTTATATAAGATAATACCACATGTACACCAGATAAAGTCATGGATAGACAATGAATATACCAAGACCAACTAATACCAATTAAAATTGACAACGTTGTCGGGAACAAAAAGCACAACATGCAGATGGCCACCACAACACATACATACACATGAGATTGGCCAGCTGGACTTTTAAAGTCTCTAATGAGTTGAGGCTGAATGGGAAGTGGCAGGCCAGTGAATCACAGTGTATGGCCTTAGAGGGGAGGAAGTCCGCAGTGTACACTGCCGATGGCAAGCCCAGATTTGACTACAGATGGATATACACACTTTGTTGATGGTAGCACTGACAAATTGAGGTCAACTGTGGCAAAGAACATGCATAAACAGCTATGTCAGTGCTAAGCAGGGGTGCAGGGGATGATGGTGCACCTGTATGGCTATGAAAATATAACAACAGCGTGTAAAAAGAAGCGATCTCACCAAGCCATGGGAATCCAGATACTGCAGGTAAGTGGGGCATCCCAGTCGTCCATGGACTTGGTCATCATCTGGTCAGAATAGAGTGGCCGGTAAGTCCAGACAGGTAGACGCCAGCCAGGTAAATGGAAGTGAAGGGATGGAGTGGCGTGCCACGTGTTGGCGGAGTGAAGCCGTGATGATATCCTGGTTACTTGCTGGTTCCGTGCTGCGGGGCAATAGCCGGACGTTCGACCGGGCTTGAGTGACTTCAGCAGTGGCGAATCCGATCCCCAGGGCTAGTAGGTGGGTCTGCACGTGTGGGGAAAAAAATCCCCATGTCTCTCTGCTAGGGTGTTCATTATTACTTGTAAGTTTAGATTACCATATTTCCTCCTTCCTTTCCCCCTCTTTCCTCTTTTAATATACTTTTCCTTCCTTTTTCTTTTCTCCTCTCCCTTTTTCACATTGTGTCCTCGGTGGTGGTACTGCACCCATGGACTGACCCACTCTACTATTATTACTATCATCATGTGTTGTTGTGTGTGTTTGTATCACTTGAATGGCTGTCTATTTGTTGCGCAGGCGCCTAATTAGCGGCTATTTGACGTACTTACGTCTCTAATTGGCATCTCTACTTAAGCCGCCTATCGCAATTACTGCGCATGCTCTGAAGAAATCCTTTACGGATGAAACGCGTCAGCATGACGCCATCACGTCTGTTTTAGCACACGTGCAGACCCACCTACTAGCCCTGGGGATCGGATTCGCCACTGCTGAAGTCACTCAAGCCCGGTCGAACGTCCGGCTATTGCCCCGCAGCACGGAACCAGCAAGTAACCAGGATATCATCACGGCTTCACTCCGCCAACACGTGGCACGCCACTCCATCCCTTCACTTCCATTTACCTGGCTGGCGTCTACCTGTCTGGACTTACCGGCCACTCTATTCTGACCAGATGATGACCAAGTCCATGGACGACTGGGATGCCCCACTTACCTGCAGTATCTGGATTCCCATGGCTTGGTGAGATCGCTTCTTTTTACACGCTGTTGTTATATTTTCATAGCCATACAGGTGCACCATCATCCCCTGCACCCCTGCTTAGCACTGACATAGCTGTTTATGCATGTTCTTTGCCACAGTTGACCTCAATTTGTCAGTGCTACCATCAACAAAGTGTGTATATCCATCTGTAGTCAAATCTGGGCTTGCCATCGGCAGTGTACACTGCGGACTTCCTCCCCTCTAAGGCCATACACTGTGATTCACTGGCCTGCCACTTCCCATTCAGCCTCAACTCATTAGAGACTTTAAAAGTCCAGCTGGCCAATCTCATGTGTATGTATGTGTTGTGGTGGCCATCTGCATGTTGTGCTTTTTGTTCCCGACAACGTTGTCAATTTTAATTGGTATTAGTTGGTCTTGGTATATTCATTGTCTATCCATGACTTTATCTGGTGTACATGTGGTATTATCTTATATAACCATTTTCCAAATTAAACATTTATATTTTTGCTAACCATGCTTGTTCCTCACTGAAGAATTCTTTGTATCTCTTGTTTTTTGTTATGCTCCCTCAATTCAGAGGAACACATCCACGTATTATTATTTGGATGACAGCAGTCACTAGCATCTGTAAGCAGTCTTTATGTGGGTGATTCCCCTTCTGTTTACAGCTATATGTAATCAAAGCAAAGTGTCAGTTTCATTATTTTCTTTGTTGTTTCACATTTTTGCCTGGTGGGATTATACTTCCCTTCTTTATGAACTTCACTTTGCTACCACACACTCCAGATATCACCATTACCACATACTTTTTTAACAGTGGGTCCACTCCAGGGTGCACCCCAAACCCAACCTCTTTCCCCCCCCCCCCCTTTCCTTTCTTTTCCCTTCCCCCCCTTTCTTTTCCTGTTTTCTCTTTTCTCTTTTTGTTTCCATCCCCATCTGTTCCCCTCCACCTTTTCTTCCCTGAGATATGGCTTATCTTCTTGACGAGCACATCGATCGAGAAATTCAGTCGGCCTTTTCCTCCCAACAATCAACTCCAAATACATGTGAGGACTCCCTCCAGTCCCTGTTCAGGAATCATAAAAAACTAACAATTAAATTCCTGAATAGGAAGTGGGATATTTCATCACTAAAATCTCACATTGAAAATGGAATTATCCCCAGAGGTCTAAGAGAAAGAGTGACCCCAGCTGGACATCTCCACACACCACGCTTTATACAGGCATGGAAGGCCAGCTGTCTGAAGCGTGGCCTGGAAATTATGCAGTTGATTGTCGATGAGGAACAGGCCCAACTTGCGGAAATTCAAACGGAGATTAATAATAGTGCCAGTCTACTGGAACCCTTTAAAACAGACTCCTCATTTGAAAAATACAATGAACTCCTTAAAAAGGAAGTAGAGAAAACTCAAAGAAATTTAAAAACTCATAAACAAGAAAAATTTAAACAAAATTTACTTGACCTTGAAAGTGGTGATTTGTTTGATCCCACAATTCGTAAAGGAAGGAGTCGTTCACGAAAAAATAGAGGGAGGAGCAATAGCTCAGTTAATACTAAGCCTACCCGTAAACAATACTCCTCCACGGACAGCGACAGTGAACGTAGGGACCTCTCGGTGACTTTTTTAGAGAGGGACCAATCGCCAACCGACCATCCTCCAACTACTATAGGGAAGAACCAAACAATAGGAAAAGGGAAAATACCCCCAGACTCACCCCCAGGTCATCAGGGAAGAACAAAGGAAACTCGCAAAAGCCAGAGACAGGTGAGGAAGAAAACACACAGGACATAGGCATTCAAAATCCAACTGAGGACCCACTTACAGATATGAAGGTAGTTAACTTGACCAATTTTTCCCTGAACCAGCATCACCTTTCCCTACTTAACAAGGGTATCTCATTCTCCCCTAAATCAGGGATGAATGAATTTGAAGTGTACAAGGACATTTCCCTTTACTTAAGAAAAGTCCTCTTTAGATATTGGCATCTATCTAAACATAATAAGACTAAACAGGACCCTCAAAACAAAGAAGAAAGGGAAGCCCTGGATGCACTTGTTTCCCTTCTAATAGAAAATGAGGACTCCGGCTCGGATTCTGAGACGCCCCCACTGCAGGTTGCCCATGCCCGCACCGCCAGTCTACCCATCAAATCGAACAAAATGCCACCCCTATCCAAACATAAAGCCATTGAATTCTTCCTGGCACAGGTTAAAAGAGACCTATCTATGGTCAATTGGAAATATAAGGGCTTAGACAACCTTACTAGGGATGAGAGAAAGGCCCTAAGAGAGCTAGAGAAGACCCCTGGTATTGTAATTAAGGGCAGTGACAAAGGGGGCAATCTAGTCCTCCTTACTGAGGACCAATACGAAACTGAAGTACTTAGACTTTTGGGTGATAAACTTACCTATCACAAACTGGATATAAACCCCTTCCCCGGAATCACCAAAGAGCTTAATTACCAGCTGAGTCTGGCTATGGAAGAAAAACTAATTACTAAAAAGGAGTTCAATTTTCTCAGGGTGTCTGAGTTTAATACACCTACTTTTTACATTATACCGAAGCTCCATAAATCCCTAACAAATCCCCCCGGTAGGCCCATCGTATCGGCAGTGAATGGTCCCCTTGAGAAAACGGGTAAATTCATTGATGCACTAATCAAGGAATTGGTATCTGACCTGCCCTCATATGTGCAGGACACTGGGCATGTACTATCCCATCTAGAGAACGTGGTCCTACCGGAGGGATCAATGCTAGTTGGGATTGATGTTGAATCCTTATACACATCAATTCCCCACTCCTGGGGACTGAAAGCTACTCACTTCTTCCTTGATAAGAAATTTCCTGACCTGGGGCATCAAAATGAATTTATCTGTGATCTACTTAGATTTCTATTGGAGCATAACTGTTTTCAGTTCATGGGGTCCTACTATCGACAAATTAGAGGCACTTCAATGGGTGCACCGTGGGCCCCATCTTATGCATGCCTTCATTTGGGCATGTGGGAGGAGGAATGCGTCTACCACTCCTCGATGTACCTCAGCCATAGCCGCATCTGGCTGAGGTACATCGATGATGTATTCATGGTGTGGGCGGGTACAGAACAGGAACTGGCGCTATTTATGGACGAACTCAACTTCAATGATAGAAACATCAGGCTTACCTACACAGCCCACCAGCACACCCTTTCCTTCCTGGACCTCGCCCTTACCGCTAGTAATGGGAGGATCAGTACCAAAACGTACAGAAAACCAACAGCAGCTAATACGCTCCTCCAGGCCACAAGTGATCATCCTAGATCGCTGATCAGAGGGATACCTGTGGGCCAGTTCCTGCGTATTCGCAGAAACTGCTCCACACAACAAGACTTTGACACTGAAGCCAGGGACCTATATGATAGATTTCGAAACAGGGGATATTCCCATGGAGTCATTAGAACAGCAAAGAAAAGAGCTGCCCAGACCGATCGACAACAACTTCTCATAAAAAGAGGAAAAAAATCTAAGGCATCTGATGATGACTATGGGCCCCCTAGGATTATTACCAAGTATGGTTCTCAATGGAAACAGATTCGGACCATACTTGATAACCACTGGCATATTCTTTCGGGTTCCCCTATATTGGGTGAAATAGTAGGTGAACGCCCTCTCCTCACTGCTCGACGTTCTCGGAACCTCAGGGATCATTTGATCCACTCCGAATACTTGAGGTCACACAGCCAAAATTGGTTGACCCAACTTCCACCTCTTAAAGGCATGTTTAGATGCGGCAGATGCAGCATCTGCAAGTATGTGGAGCGCACTGACGTCTTCACTGATTCTGGGGGTCAGAAACAGTTTAGAATTCATAATTTTATCAACTGCAATACCACACGAGTGGTCTACATGATTACCTGCCCCTGTGGCAAAAAATATGTGGGAAAAACAAAAAGAAAACTTAAGACCAGGATCAGTGAACACGTGCAGAGCATCCTCAGTAAAGACGACGAGCGCCCCATCCCCCTACACTTTCTTGACCATCATGGTGGGGACCCCACGGGACTTACTGTCAAGGGTATCTATAAATTAAATCTCCCCCATAGGAGGGGTGACTATGACAGAATACTCTGTCAGAAAGAAAAAATGTGGATATATACCCTTGACAGTATGTCCCCACATGGGTTAAATAATGAATGCAATTTATCAGTATTCCTGACAACCTAATTGTTGGAGAAAAAATCTCCATGTCCCCCCGCTATAGTGTTCACTATTTTTTTTTTTTTTTTTTTTAAATTTTTTATTTATGAAAAGAAGAGAACACGGCCCACATGGACCAACATGTTACAGAGTATCACATGTATCACGTAACATACACAATATATTTTAGAGGATCAAAAGCTCATTGTGTTTAACATGTTTTACAATGCCTCCTCTTCTTTTTTCTTAATACTGAAAAAGTGATAATCAATCTCGGATAAGTCGGTAGTGTGTTAAATGAGTAGTTTTTATTGAGCATGTGATATTGCGTTGTAATATGGCCCGTTGCGTCGGCTCTCCTCCCTTTTTTTTTTTTTTGTCTCTCAAATAGACATTAATGAAAGGAACTAAAGAAAGGTTAGGACGAATTAGAGGAGAGAAGGGGAAGGAAATGAAATTAAAGAAGAGGGTAGGGCTAAGAGAGTATAGTGGAGTAGTAGAGAAAGGGGGGGGAGATGGGTGTGTGTCTCGCAAGCATGGAGGGTCTCGCAGTCCGCTCCCAAGGAGTATAATGTCCTTATTTGATTCAACAGTGATAGCTCATTGTCGCACGTCTGTTCTCAGGTCACAATCAGCTCTTCTCAGAGATTGTCCGGCCGTCGAGTAAATAAACATAGTCCACAGCTGCCAAGTCTTAGAGAATATTTCTTCTCTGTGTTGTGCCGTGTGGATTAGGTCTTCCAGCTGTCTGATGTCCTCTACTTTCCCTAGCCACATATCAATTGTCGGTGGGAGGGCAGATTTCCAACACAGTGGGATGCAGGCTCTAGCTGCATCCAGCAGGTGACGTATGACTGATCTTTTGTATATCTTGTCGGGAATGTCTGTAGCGTGTAGTAAGAAAAATGCTGGGTCATTTGCGATTGTCCTGTCAGTGAACAGTTGTACAGTCTCTCGTATCACTCTCCAAAAGTGTGTAAGTTTGGGGCAAGACCAGAATATGTGTAGCAAAGTTCCCTTGCCCATTTGACAGCGCCAACACATATCTGATGTTGTTGGGAACATTTCATGCAGGCGTGTTGGGGTTCTATACCATCTGGAAAGTATCTTATAATTTGTTTCCTGTGTCTTAGCGCAAATGGAAGATTTGTGTGTGAAACGAAGTATGTGTTGCCTCTTTGCGGGATTAAATCTACAGTCCAATTCCTCTTCCCATTTAAGTAAGCCTGGCGGTATATAGTCCGGGGGGGGCGTATTCAGTAGGTTGTAGGTCAGTGAGAGTGTGTGTGGTAAAACACCTGTCTCGGTACAGAGTTCTTCTAATGTCGTGAGGTTTTGATTACTATCTGTGGGGGGTGGGATAGAGTTGAGGAAATGTCTTAATTGGAGTGTCCTCATGAAGTCTAGACGGAACCCACCCGAGGGATCGGAAAGCTCCGAGTATGTTTTCCAACGCCCTCCAGAGCTAAAGTGGGAGGCCAAGTGTATACCTGATTCCCCCAACTGTCGAAAAAGTCCATCTTGTAGGCCTGGAGTGAACAGGGGATTGCCTATTATTGGGTATAGGGGTGAGTTCGGGGAAGAAATGGTCGTTTTAGATATTAGTTTTGCGCAAATTCGGGCCGTGTTGCCTATTAGAGGGTGGCGTTTGAGTTCCGTTGGTAACCCCTGGTAACACCACGGGATACCACCTAGTGGAATTGTAGTGTGGGATTGTTCCATTTGGGACCATAACTTGGTTTCCCGGTGTCTACGCCAATCTATAAGTCTTCCTAAGTGGACAGCCTGATAATAAGCACGAATGTTAGGTAATGCCAACCCACCAGAAGACTTTGGGAGCACTAGTAGTTTATTAGGGAGCCTGGGTCTTTTCTTAGCCCATACGAAGTCAGTGAATAGCGATTGAACTTGTCTGAAAAAACTGAGAGGTATGTGTATTGGCAAGGCTTGCATTAGATATAGTAATTTCGGTAGGATAGACATTTTAAGAATATTACAGCGCCCTAGCCAGGAATGTAGACCAGATTGCCATGTGTTTAGTAATGTTTTGATTTTAGATAATAATGGAGGAAAGTTGTTCTCATATAATTTCGCTAATGTTTGGGGTATATGGGTGCCCAGGTACTTCAAAGCTTTGTTTGTCCATTTCAGTTTAAAACTGGATTGTAGATATGTAAGTTGTGTTAGTGGGATCCCTATGCTCATTGCCTCTGACTTAGCTAGGTTAATTTTCAGATACGATAGAGCTCCATATGTAGAAAATTCTTTGATCAGGTTAGGGAGGGAGATTACCGGGTTCGATAATGAAAACATCAAGTCATCGGCGTATGCCGATACTTTATATTGAGTGTGTTCGATGGAAACTCCCGTAATGTCTGGATTTAGTCTGATATGGCATAAGAAGGGCTCCAGAGAGAGCGCAAAGAGGAGGGGTGAGAGTGGGCACCCTTGCCGTGTGCCGTTCGCAATTTGAAAAGCGTCTGACACCACGCCATTGACCCTGACCCTTGCAGATGGTGAGGAATATATTGCCGAGATCCAGTTCATCATATTATTTCCAAGGCCAATGTGGCGTAGCGTTGCAAACATGAACGACCAGTTCACTCGGTCGAATGCTTTTTCAGCATCTGTGCCAAGGAAGACCGTTGGTGTACCTGCTAAGTTGGCTTTATAAAGCAGATTCAGGACTTTTGTGGTGTTGTCCCTCGCCTCTCTAGTTGGGACGAAGCCCACTTGATCTAGGTGGATCAGGTCGGTTATGTGTTGTTGTAGTCTAGTGGCCAGTATTTTTGTAAATAGTTTAAGGTCAGTATTCAGTAAGGATATAGGGCGGTAATTTCCACATTGAGTCGGGTCTCTGTCTTCTTTATGTATAACTGCTATTTGGGCTTGTAGTGTATTATGATGTAATTTGCTTCCCTTGCCTAGATCGTTAAAGAGTTTGATTAGGTGCTGTCCTAGGGATGGGAGTAGGGCTTTATAGTACTGGACTGTAAGACCGTCCGGTCCTGGAGCTTTTCCTTGTTTGGTACTTTTTATTGCCAATTGTATGTCTGTTAGTGTTATGGGTTCTTCTAGTAGGTCTCGTGTCGTGGTCGATAGGGTAGGCATGTTGGAATCTGAAATGTAGTTTGCTATGCGTTCTGGGGTGGGTTGTGGCATGTTTAGGTTATATAAAGCTTCATAGTAAGATCTAAATGTTTGTGTTATGTGTTGGGGTAGAGTTACTTTCTGACCCGTGGGAGAATGGATATGTGGGATATATGACGCTGTCTTCTGTGATTTTAAAGATTGTGCCAGTAGTCTACCGCATTTATTGCCCGATTCATAAATCTTTTTCCGTGAAATTTGGAGGGCCGCCTTAGCCTTAAAGTGTAGGAGGTCTGTGATCTGTGTACGTATTGTGTCTAGTTCACTACCCAGGGAATTAGTCGGTGTCTGTTTGTGTTTAGATTCCAATTTGTGAAGTTTGTCGAGTAATGTCGATAGTTGCGCGGCTCTATGTTTTTTGAGTCTTGCTCCGTGTTTTATAAGGATTCCGCGAATCACCGCTTTATGTGCTTCCCATATCAGTCCTCCGTCTCCGTCAGCTGTGGTATTTGAGTGAAAGTAGTGTGAGATTTCTTTCGTAACATCCGCAACTATTTCTGGATCTTGTAGGAGGCTTTCGTTGAGTCGCCAAGGACTCTTTTGTCCCCTATAGAAGTCAGTAAAGGCATATTGCATTGTAACCGGGGCATGGTCTGACCAGGTGATAGAACCAATGGCGAGTGTTCACTATTACTTTTAAGTGATAATGTAATTTATCAGTATTTCTAACAAACTAATTTTTGGAGGAAAAAAATCCCCATGTCTCTCTGCTAGGGTGTTCATTATTACTTGTAAGTTTAGATTACCATATTTCCTCCTTCCTTTCCCCCTCTTTCCTCTTTTAATATACTTTTCCTTCCTTTTTCTTTTCTCCTCTCCCTTTTTCACATTGTGTCCTCGGTGGTGGTACTGCACCCATGGACTGACCCACTCTACTATTATTACTATCATCATGTGTTGTTGTGTGTGTTTGTATCACTTGAATGGCTGTCTATTTGTTGCGCAGGCGCCTAATTAGCGGCTATTTGACGTACTTACGTCTCTAATTGGCATCTCTACTTAAGCCGCCTATCGCAATTACTGCGCATGCTCTGAAGAAATCCTTTACGGATGAAACGCGTCAGCATGACGCCATCACGTCTGTTTTAGCACACGTGCAGACCCACCTACTAGCCCTGGGGATCGGATTCGCCACTGCTGAAGTCACTCAAGCCCGGTCGAACGTCCGGCTATTGCCCCGCAGCACGGAACCAGCAAGTAACCAGGATATCATCACGGCTTCACTCCGCCAACACGTGGCACGCCACTCCATCCCTTCACTTCCATTTACCTGGCTGGCGTCTACCTGTCTGGACTTACCGGCCACTCTATTCTGACCAGATGATGACCAAGTCCATGGACGACTGGGATGCCCCACTTACCTGCAGTATCTGGATTCCCATGGCTTGGTGAGATCGCTTCTTTTTACACGCTGTTGTTATATTTTCATAGCCATACAGGTGCACCATCATCCCCTGCACCCCTGCTTAGCACTGACATAGCTGTTTATGCATGTTCTTTGCCACAGTTGACCTCAATTTGTCAGTGCTACCATCAACAAAGTGTGTATATCCATCTGTAGTCAAATCTGGGCTTGCCATCGGCAGTGTACACTGCGGACTTCCTCCCCTCTAAGGCCATACACTGTGATTCACTGGCCTGCCACTTCCCATTCAGCCTCAACTCATTAGAGACTTTAAAAGTCCAGCTGGCCAATCTCATGTGTATGTATGTGTTGTGGTGGCCATCTGCATGTTGTGCTTTTTGTTCCCGACAACGTTGTCAATTTTAATTGGTATTAGTTGGTCTTGGTATATTCATTGTCTATCCATGACTTTATCTGGTGTACATGTGGTATTATCTTATATAACCATTTTCCAAATTAAACATTTATATTTTTGCTAACCATGCTTGTTCCTCACTGAAGAATTCTTTGTATCTCTTGTTTTTTCTTTAGTGGCAGGAGGCAGCAAAACTGTCAGATGGTGAGAGAGGCGGTGGCAGCGGGCATCATGATGGATCTACACCGGGAGACATCTTTTTATTTTTGTTTTTTTAATAAAAGACATGTCAAAAACTGCCTCCTGTGTTTTTTGAGCAGGAGGGTGCTCGCTCGTACCCCCCCCCCCCTCCTGACCGAAAGGAGGTGAGGTAAATCTTCAAAGTCTTGGATGAGTTCCAGCCTCTGCTTTATGCCTCCCCTGCTCAGCACTGCAGTTCCTGCCGCCGAACCCCAGGTCACTATTGTGTTCTATAGTGACAGGAGCTACGATGGTAAATGGGGGACAAGCTGTCTAAAAGTGTTGAATAACAGTGGTGCCCTGAGCTCTTCAAACGAGTGAAAATCTACTTTTGCCATCCACACATAAGTGATACATAAGGATAAAGCTTCTTCTTCAACAAAGTGCTTTTACTTTTAGCTTTTAAGCTGACCATAAGCTGTTAATTTTTTTCTTTTACAGATTTCATCATTAACACTATACAGCATTGATGGATGAATCTCCCACTGCAGCTATTTTATTCTGACAGCCGCTGGTACTGATTGGATGCTTGGATTGACCGATGATTGAATCCTTCAATTGTTAGGTGGCAGAGGGCTGCAGGTCCACCTACTATGCGAATTCCTGATGAATCGGCTAAACTTCATACAGTACATGGCCAACTTTAAGCTGAAGTATCACACTTAAATTAGGTAAGGCAAAATAAGGTTAAAATCTAAATGTTTCATATGTAAATCTGCACAATTATGTAAGACTGAATTTTCAGGTTTTTTCAGAGAAGTTATTTGCAATAACATACAATTTTTCAGGACAAGCTTTTGGGCTATGTCCCCTTTTACCCCGAAAGCTCTTGTCCTGAAAAATTGTATGTTAGTGCAAATAAAAAAGTATCACGGACAGTACTCAATTTTCTCTGTCACAATTGCACTAATATGGCTACAATCACATCAGGTCACTTCTCTGGCGCTAATCCTGCTTGTTCATGAAGCATATGCAACACTTTTAGCTCTGACAGCAACTCCTCCTGATTCCTAAATGTGTCACAGAGCTTACCAAAGTGTCTTGTTTGCATTTTAACAGTGGTGAAGCATAAGTCAAATTGAAGTACAAGTTCTAGATGGGTACATGAATCATGCTGCAACACTTTTACAACTAATGAGAGACAGTTTTGCAAAATCTGTTTACGCCAGTCTTTATTAATTCCAGGGGTGGTTTTCATATTTAACAAATTAACAATCCCCTAATATGATTCTTAGGATGCCCCATTTTACTTTGGTTTGCTATTCCACTATTACTGTTATCCCCACAGGTCATTAAACAATGGAAATATTTGTTACTTCAATATAATTAGAAGGAATACATACCAGAAAACCCCATCAGGGCTCCTTCCCTTGCCTGTCTCTGAAGTCCTTCTCCATCCTTGTAGTCTATGTAAACAAGATCAATGGCTTGCAGTCCAAATGCTTTGGCAACAACAATAATCTTCTGCCTGGCATATAGAATATCATGAGTGTCTTTGCTGCTTGTTGCACCTTTAAAATATGGATATGCAAGCATTAAGGATCAGCATCAAATATACTTTACTTGGAAGGTACATTTTATCATACACAACACTAATCTCAAAATAGCTGATGTGATAAAAGTAAGCAAATTTCAGTCAACCTTGAAAAAAACTGATTTAAAATGGATTTACGAAATACACAAGCATACATTTTGGCTATTCTGTATTTTTGACATTGATAATGGTTGATAATACTCATCTCACATGTACCTGACATATCATAGCTAAATGTCTATGAGTGAGCTCTCCAATTGAGAAGAATCAGCATGTGCTTTGGATAATATGCCCAGTGTGTGTTTGCAGGGCGCACATTTTAATCCATCATTCCTTCAATGGACTGCTGTACCTGCAGTAATCACATGGTGCATGTAAGACTGAGATTGTATCATGGGTATTTTGTGATGTGTCTGGACTGTACATAACACTGTTATTGTATAAATGCATTAAAAGAATATATAAGTGCGCTTGCAATAAAGTGACATAAATCAGTGATCATACATAATACGTGACAAAAATGATTAAAAATAATTGAAGTTCATGAGCTGCTTTAAAAATACATGATAAAGTCCATACATAGACAAAACGAAGGAAGCTTCATGAAAGCGGGCAAATTCAGTGAGGAAGGGTCACACATACAAAATTCATCCACCTTAACCCACATGAGAGGGGAAGAGGGAAATGTGAAGTGAAGGAAACATCCAAGCTGAAGGTGAATCCAGATGACAATAAGATTATGCTCTTACCGGAACCGGAGGACCTCCTTTAGAGCAAGGTCATATGCACAGGCAGATACAGCCCTCTGCGGGGACAGATGGACTCCCACGTCTGGATCCTCAAATGTTTGTAACGTCCCAGGCACGAGCAAATCTGGAGTGTCAATCTAAGGGGAAACACTCACTGGTCCAAAGGGCCGTGAGTGCAAAAATCTGAGAAAACTCCAATAGTGTAGTATGAAAAAGCCTTTATTGCTCAAACGATCGGGGAACATATCTTCACCATAAAAACATGTCTAAAAAACCGGCAAGTAAAAATAGTAGCGAACACCCGTGTACAAACACAAACATGGGGCTAAAACGTGATGGCGTATAGTGCGTAGCCACGCCTTACATGTTTCGTCATAAATTACGTCTTCAAAAGGAGCACGGGCAACGCACTGAACTATCACCTTTATAGTATTATACGGCAACCAGACCTCATTTTCGTCTGGGCGCCGTTACGTAATCCACGCTAGTACTGCGCAGGAGAACACCAAGCCTCGACATGATGTACGTCATGCAGGAAAGATTATGCACAAAAACAAAAACAAAAAACGGAAAAAGACGAGGGAAGAATCTGAATTAAAAACAAGAAGAAAATAACCACAAAGGATGTGTATAAACTGACACTACTGGACTAACATTAAATGTGTGTAAGTCCAAAAGAGAATAACAAAAAAGCCCAAATACATACTGCAAGGTGCAGAACGTAGATTCTCCATAAATTAGGAAATACTAAAATAATAATGATGTTGTTAAAAGCAGGTCTGCGACCGCAAATTACAAAACCAGCTGAAATATAAATACATAAAGGAAAATGTGTAAACATGTATGAATGAATATATCAAAAGGATGATTAAAAATGATAATGAAAAAAATTTATTAAAATTAAAAGAATATTATTTAAAATTAAAAAAAATATTAATTAATCAAACTATTGCCAGCTTATAGTAAGGATAGAAGACATACTATCAATCTGTTGAAAGATTGTGGATATTAGGGAGGGACACTGGCTGGTCACTGCTGATGTTACCTCCCTGTATACCTAATTCCCCATAATTGGGGTATTACTTCTGTCAGGCATTTTCTGAAAAAAGACCTCTCATTACCAAGGAGACACAAGTGTTTTATAATGGATCTCCTAGAGTATGCCACCGTGCATAATTTTTTTCTGGCATGATAATCAGTTTTTCCTTCAAACTAAGGGTGTGGCCATGGGGGCCAAGTTTGCCCCCAGTTTGGCCAATCTATTCATGGGCAAGTGGGAGGAGGACATCATCTATGCCCAGCCAAGACCAGAACTGGTCCTGTGGGCCAGATATATAGATGACGTCCTCCTCCTATGGAATGGTACGCATGAATCTCTTTGTTCATTCATGGAGGGTATGAACAACAACGACAGGGGAATTGAATTTAAATATGAGGCCAGTCAACACACTGTCAACTTTTTGGACCTTAAGATTTGGGGTGAGGGTGATGTTTTATTTACTTCTACCTATTTTAAGGCCACAGATCGTAATTCATTTATACCTCGTGACAGTTGCCACCATAAGGCCTGGCTTGAGGTGGAATTGTTCTACAACAGCTGATTTTAAGGCCCAGTCTAAGGTACTTACCGATAGATTCATAGAGAAGGGGTACAAGGCTCCCTTTCTCAAAGAAAAACTAGATGAGGTGGAACAGCTTGATCGGGAATATCTACTTACGGATAAAATCAAGATGAATGGGAGGGATAGTGGTAATGATTTTTCATGCCCTTTTATAACAGGATACTCCCACCAACATTTTTCAATTAAGAAATTACTATATAAGCATTGGCATATTGTTAAAAACAATGGCATATTGGGACCTGTACTTCCCGATAGACCCCAGGTTGTTTTCAGAGGGGTCCCTCAATTAAATCATTTGTGGCCCCTAGTGTCTGTGACCCTCCCACTAGTAAACCCATGTTTTTCCAAAATCTAGTGGGTTACTATAGATGCAAGAGTTTTGCGGTTTGCTCTATTAATGCCGTTAAAGACAAGAAGGTTTGTCACTTTCATTCTACTAGTACTTCCCATGATTTTCCAATAAAATCTTTTATTACTTGTTCTACTGTTAACGTTGTGTATCTTCTGACCTGCTCTTGTGGGCTGCAGTACGTGGGACGTACTGTGCGGCCCCTGCAAGTCAGACTCAACGAGCATATTGGGAATATCAGGGGAGGCTTTAAGGGCCATCCAGTTTCTAAACATTATTTAGATGTACATAGGCAGGACTCCAAGGGAACCTCGTTTGTTGGTATCGATAGATTAAAATTACCATGGAGAGGGGGACCTAAATGACGTGCCATCTCCAAGTTAGAAATGGAGTGGATTTACAAAATCCTTAGACCTTAGACCTCTGGGGTTAAACGTAGATATTGAGATTAATGCGATTATTGATAATGCCTAACATACGACTAATCTTTTTCCTCCCTCCCTTTTGCATGATTATATTATATATTATATATTTTTAATGTTTTTTCCTTGTATTGTTTTCAATGTTGTGAGGAGAACACCAGGGTGATATGATGTCATCCACCAAACACACGTTAAAAATGTTTTCACCGTGATCAATATGGTGTATGAATTTTTTTAAAATATTTATTTAATTTTAATTAATATTCTTTTCATTTTAATTATTTTTTAAATTATCGTTTTTAATCATCCTTTTGATATATTTATTCATACATGTATACACATTTTCCTTTATGTATATATATTTCAGCTGGTTTTGCAATTTGCGGTCGCAGACCTGCTTTTAACAACATCATTATTATTTTAGTATTTTCTCATTTATGGAGCATCTACGTTCTGCACCTTGCAGTATGTATTTGGGCTTTTTTGTTATTCTCTTTTGGACTTACACACATTGGATGTTAGTCCAGTAGTGTCAGTTTATACACATCCTTTGTGTTTGTTTTCTCCTTGTTTTTAATTCAGATTCTTCCCTCGTCTTTTTCCATTTTTGTTTTTGTGCATAATCTTCCCTGCATGGCGTACATCATGTCGAGGCTTGGTGTTTTCCTGCGCAGTACTAGCGTGGATTACGTAACGGCGCCCAGACGAAAACGAGGTCTGGTTGCCGTATAATACTATAAAGGTGATGGTTCAGTGTGTCGCCCATGCCCCTTTTGAAGACGTCATTTATGACGAAACATGTAGGGCGTGTCAACGCACTATACGCCATCACGTTTTAGCCCCATGTTTGTGTTTGTACACGGGTGTTCTCTACTATTTTTACTTGCCGGCTTTTTAGACATGTTTTTATGGTGGAGATATGTTCCCCGCTCGTTTGAAGGCTTACTTTTTCATACTACACTGTAGGAGTTTTCTGCGATTTTTGCACTCACGGCCCTTTGAACCAGTGAGTATTTCCCCTTAGATTGACACTCCGGATTTGTTCGCACCTGGGACATCACAGACATTTGAGGATCCAGACGTGGGAGTCTGTCTGTCCCCGCAGAGGGCTGTATCTGCCTGTGCATATGACCTTGCTCTAAAGGAGGTCCACCGGTTCTGGTAAGAGCATAATCTTATTGTCATCTGGATTCACCTTCAGCTTGGATGTTTCCTTCACATTTCCTTCTTCCCCTCCCCTTCTCATGCGGGTTAAGGTGGATGAATTTTGGATGTGTGACCCTTCCTCA
Organism: Lithobates clamitans; assembly: GCA_037952925.1. NCBI lineage: Eukaryota > Metazoa > Chordata > Amphibia > Anura > Ranidae > Lithobates > Lithobates clamitans. The sequence continues at coordinate 19,817 of JBBGZY010000110.1, forward strand.
CTGGATTTGCCTGCTTTCATCAAGCTTTCTTTGTTTTGTCTATGTATGGACATTATCATGTATTTTTAAAGCAGCTCATGAACTTCAATTATTTTTGATCATTTTTGTCACGCATTATGTATGATCACTGATTTATGTCACTTTATTGCACGCGCACTTATATATTCTTTTAAGTTTTCACTGCTTTGATATTTGTGGTTTTTGTTGCAGCTGCAGCCCCTCTTTACTATTTTTGCTAAAATATATATGTATATTTTATATAAATGCATTAAGCTACATCATGTATTCTTGCACATAGTGTGAGGATAAGGCCCCTTTTACATGGGAGATCCAGTTAGGTGCGCCTGTCAGTTTTTCAGGCGGACCTGATCGGACGGTCCATTTACTCCTATGCACTGGAGGATGTAAACGGACTTGTGCCCATTTACATCCACCTACCTTCAATGCGCTAAAAGAAAACTTAAGAGGATCCCGTACTCCACCATCTAGGTGGATCGGATTGGAGGGCAGTTGGGTGTAAATGGACAGTGGAGTCTGTTTATTCTAGGCAGCCCATAGAGCAGAGTGGGGTGTGTCCTTGTCTGCTCTGCAGAAACTGAGCGAACACGGACCTGTCATCTGCCCGCTCTACTCTGACCGGTAAGGGATCAGGAGACAGATTCCCTGCTGATCAAAATGGAGTCTTCCCCATGTGAAAGGGCCTAAGGCAGCTCTCTGTGATCTCACAATGACTATAAAAACTATCCATGGGACAATACTGTAACCAGGAACTACACACATGTTTTACCACTACTAATGTTATGCTCACTCCTGCAGATCCTGAATATAGAAAAATAAATGGCTAAATACTGCTATGAGATCCTGATTCCCCAATATAGATCGTTATATCACTAGAGGGATCACCAGCAGGAGGAATGAGCTCCTGATTTTCCTATATATATCTTTATTTCACTAGATTCCTAGCTGGGTGGTAAAAGTGCAGCTCAACGATGTGTTTTTACTGCTCCCCAACCTCACATGAGAATGAGCCCTAAGGGCTCATTCACGCAGGTAGCCTGTACCCACACTCTATTCAAATTAGAACTTGCAGCAGTGTTTGTAAAGCTGCTGTAACCCATAGCATAACATAGGCTGTCTGTACACAGCTCCAGCCACATAAACCACTGATTCACACTTGTGGAAGCCACAGTTTCCCATGCACATACAGAGCTTTATCTATTAACTTTTAGATTTAAGGTATTTCTGTAAATTATGTTGTTTCAGTGTTCGCTAATAATTATTTTTTTGTGTTTTTTACAAAAATATTTTTAATTTTTCTAATGGTGGGCCCTGTGAGGTACGCTGTATGGGGCCCTGTGATTTCTAACAGCAGATCTGGTGGCAAAGCTTACTGTACTGACATCAGAGAACAATGAGCTGATCTAGATAGATCTCCTGTCCATAGGCCCTCTGGATGGTAGTTTTTGGGAGGAAACAATGGATTAAATAAGTTATAAAACCTATTTAAATCGTTACTCTGAGATAAGGGGCACTGGCTGTGCTGCGCTCCTCCTTCCCTCTACACTGTTATTTGAAAAAAATCAGTAAACTTGGCAGAGCAGATCTTGCAAGTTTAAAGAGCACTTTGCAGCTCTAATACCTAAAGCCATTACTTTCAGTAAAAAACAAAATGACACGTTTTGAGTTTGCGAAAAGGCATGTGGGAGACTCCCAAAATGAATGAAGGAAGGTGCTCTGATCTGATGAGACTAAAATTGAACTTTTTGGCCATCACAGAAAACGCTATGTCTGGTGCAAACCCAACACAACACATCACATCACCCAAAGAACACCATCACCCACAATGAAACATGATGGTGACAGCATCATGCTGTGGGGATGTTTTTTAGCAGTTGGGACTGGGAAACTGGTCAGAGTTGAGGGAAAGATGGATGGTGCTAAATACAGGGATATTCTTGACAAAACCTGTACCTGTCACGTACCTGAGTGGAGACTAAAATGACGAGGGTGGCCTCTCTTGTATCTCCAGTCCAGGCTCCACTGGAAGTGAAACAGAGGGCACCAAGGGACAGGAGGAACATGAGTGCTTGCAGATGTAGGTCAGGGAACTTGCAGCAGGAGATGCAATTCCAAGGCAGCAGGAGAATCATCAGATCTGGAACTGTAGCCACACACAGCAGTTTAGCTTAGGTTAAGGAAGCACTCTACTTGCGCTGCAGGGCCAGGGTGTGTGGCTGTTCAGAGCTTTCATCAGACTTGCAGCAAGAACGTTCAGTGTGGTGCAGAACTGCTGCAGCAGACAGCCAGGCAGACACTCGAGCAGGGCGGTAAGTTAGGATCAGAGACACGAACATGGTCATCAGATAGCCAGGATCATCAACAGGTGGGCAATGAGATACCACATCAGGAGTAGAGCCAAATTCAGGAACGAGCCAGGTCAGAAACTAACGACAAGACAGAAGAGGAATCTGATATCAGGTCAGGAGTAAGCCAGGTCAGCAACCAAGGGAACACACTTGAGGTACACAGGACACAGGGAAAGCTGAAGACTAGTCAGCATAGAGCACAGGCAGAAGCATCCTTAAAAAGCCCGTCTGGCGCCATAAAACATTGTATGCGCGCCCGTTCATGTGCGTGTCTTCATGTGCATTCCTGTTGGCCGTTTTGTGAACATTCATTCTGACATGCACATTTCTATTAGCCAAACGTCTTCTGACGTGCACATTTCTATTAGCCAAACATCTTTTTACATGCACATTTCTATTAGCCAAACGGCTGGTTGGTATTCTCTGACAGTGTGTGATTTGAGGCTAGGACGGAGTTCACCTTCCAGCAGGACAATGACCCCAAACACACTGCTAAAGCAACACTTGAGTGGTTTAAAGGGAAACATGTAAATGTGTTGGAATGACCTAGTCAAAGCCCAGACCTCAATCCAATAGAAAATCTGTAGTCAGACTTAAAGGTTGCTGTTCACAAGCGCAAACCATCTAACTTGAAGGAGCCGGAGCAGTTTTGCAAGGAGGAATGGGCAAAAATCCCAGTGGCAAGCTCATAGAGACTTATCCAAAGCTACTTGGAGCTGTGATAGCTCTACAAAGTATTGACTTTAGGGGGTGAATAGTTATGCACATTGACTTTTTCTGTTATTTTTTCCTATTTGTTGTTTGCTTCACAATAAAAAAAATCTTCAAAGTTGTGGGCATCTTCTGTAAATTAAATGATGCAAATCCTCAAACAATCCATGTTAATCTAAGGTTGTGAGGCAACAAAACACGAAAAATGCCAAGGGGGTGAATACTTTTGCAAGGCACTGTATATACACAATCCTATACCCAAAGCTGATCCAGAGGAAGGCAAAAAAAACCCAAAGGATGATCCAATTTGCTCCAGCAGGGGAACAATTTCCTTCCTGATCCCCCAAGAGGCAATCAGTTACTGTATTCCCTGGATCAACTTTACCTATAAATAGCATGAAATGACAATAAAAACTGGAAGCTGATTCGTTTCTTTGCAAAGCTGCAACAGATTTTGCACTCTCCAGTGTTAGGAAATCTCCCCCATTGTTGAATAGGTAAGGGTTTACAGGATTAATTTACATAGGGTATCTAAAGAACCTAGAAATTTGCATACAAATTGCCAATTGGGCACTGGAGGTAAGGAAAAGCTTGGTGCCTTTAAGCACCAAGCTGATTTTTGACAGGGATAACACATTTTTTGTTGGGTCCCTAGCTGAAGCGCATAGCTGATGCAGAGAAAAATATAGCCTATCATCAGTATTATAGGGGCATGGTCACAGCCCAACAGCTACTGTATGTGGCATCTAACCCTTTTTGTCTGATGTGCTGGTATGAGTTAGTCATCTGGTAGGGGCAAGTCATATTTTTATTTTCGGTTTTCCAAAAAACAAACGTTTAACAGACTGGTGATATTCAAGGATATCATTCATTTTTACATTAGTGTCAGGGAAGTTTTACTGCAGTATAGTTTAGTGCGTTAGTGCACGTTTAATGCAGTATATTTCTGCGCGTTACTGAAGTGTAACGCAGTATTATTTCAGTGCGTTAAGTGCCATTTAATGCATATTTCAGGACATTAGTGCACGTTTAACGCAGTATATTTCAGTGCATTACTGCATGTTTACAGCAGTATATTTCTGTGCGTTAGTGCATGTTTAATGCAGTATATTTCTGTGCGTTACATGCCATTTAACGCAGTATGTATGGGCTCCCTCATGCTTCAAAGTCTGCGAAAGTGTGGCATAAAGGAGAAGGATCACTATTGGTTGGCAACCCTCCTTGACCACCGTTACAAGGGGAAAGTCTCAGAATTCATCCCCACAGAGGGCACAGAAGATGAATTTTCTTGAGGACACCTTAAAGAGGAGTTTATCTAATGCTTTTCCCAACTCTGGTAGGTTACAGTGTCATGGAAAACTTAGTTTTGATGCTTCTGTTGATCGAGAGAGGAGCGGTGGGGAAGGATGCATTTCACAATTTTTTTAGTCCTCGCCTACCAAGAGCTGTCAACTTCTACATCTGATCAGCAGCGTCTGCATCATATAGTGGACGATTATGTAGAGGTGAAAACAGAGATGGAGAGCTTTCCAGCTGACGATCCACTGGGTTACTGGTTAATGAAAATAGACCACTGGCCAGAAATTGCCCAGTATGCAATCGAGCTGCTGGGCTGCCATGCATCCAGAGTGCTTTCGGAACGGGCATTCAGTGCTGCTGGAGGTTTTGTTACTGATAATAGAATGCGTCTGTCCACAAACTCCATGGACTGTTGGACATTTATCAAAATGAATCAGTCCTGGATTACCAGCAGCTATGAAGCCCCTGATGCCGATGTCGCTGATTAAGTGTTTCTGGGATGCGGAATCTCTGCAGAACTTCTAGGCTGCCCAGCGTTGTGGGTGTTGGTTTCATCTGGAAGAATTTTATGGTGTAGGTTTCATGAGCACAATTAACACCCAAAGACCAATTTTTCTGCACCTGTGTGATAGGTGCATATCATTTACATTTTTGACAGCAAGGCAATTTCTTTATTTCATCAACAGTCCCTCTATAAGGTTATGGTGTGGAGGCACCTCCGACACCCAAAGACCAATTTTTCTGCACCTGTTTGATAGGTGCATATTATTTAAATTTTTGACAGCAAGGCCAATTCTTGCTTTCATCAAGAGTACTTCTAGAGCAAGGGTAGGCAACCTTGGCTCTCCAGCTGTGTTGAAACTACAAATCCCATCATGCCTCTGCCTCTAGAAATCATGCCTGTGATTGTTAGGGTCTTGCAATGTCTCATAGGACTTATAGTTTAAAAACAGCCTTTAGAGCCAAGGCTGCCTACCTCTGCTCTAGAGGGTTACTGTGTGAAGGCGCCACCGACCCCCCATGACCAGTTTTTCTGGACCAGTTTGACAGGTGCATAAAATTTAAATTTTTGACAGCAAGGCCAATTCTTGCTTTTAGCAAGAGTACCTCTATAGGGTTACAGTGCGGAGGCACCTCCAACACCCAAAGACCAATTTTTCTGCACCTGTTTGATAGGTGTATATCATTTCAATTTTTGACAGTAAGGCCAATTCTTCCTTTCATCAAGAGTGCCTCTAGAGCAGGGGTCTCAAACTGGCGGCCCCCCAGCTGTTTCAAAACTACAAGTCCCATCATGCCTCTGCCTGTGGGAGTCATGCTTGTAACTGTCAGCCTTGCAGTGCCTCATGGGACTTGTAGTTTTGCAACAGCTGGAGGGCCGCCAGTTTGAGACCCCTGTTCTAGAGGGTTATGGTGTGAATGTGCAACGAACACCCAAAGACCAATTTTTCCGCACCTTTTTTGACAGGTGCATATCATTTCAATTTTTGACAGCAAGGTCAATTCTTGCTTTCATCAAGAGTAGCTCTATAGGGTTACGGTGTGAAGGCACCTCCGACACCCAAAGCCCAATTTTTCTGCACCTGTTTGACAGGTGCATATAATTTCAGTTTTTGACTGCAAGGCCAATTCTTGCTTTCATCAAGACTACCTCTATAGGGTTAAGGTGTGAAGGTGCCACAACACACAAAGACCAATTTTTGTGCACCTGTTTGACAGGTGCATATCATTTGACAGCAAGGCAATTCTTGCTTTCATCAAGAGTACCTCTAGAGCAGTGATGGCGAACCTTGGCACCCCTGATGTTTTGGAACTACATTTCCCATAATGCTCCACTACACTGCAGAGTGCTGGAGCATCATGGGAAATGTAGTTCCAAAACATCTGGGGTGCCAAGGTTTGCCATCTAGAGGGTTACAGTGTGAAGGCACCTTCGACACCCAAAGACCAATTTTTTCACACCTATTACTTCTATCCAAAATCTGCGGAAGAGACACCAGAATTTATCCACAAAATCTCTAATCTTGTTCCCAATGCACTACAGTGTGGCCCGATCATACAGACTCCCCATATGGCTCCCGAAGCTGTTGTTTGCAAAATAAAGAAAGCTTTCAGGGAAATTTTTTTTTTCCTTTATAAATGCAATTATTGCTGCAGCAGCTTCTATACACAGTGCAGATGTGCAACTTTACAGGTAGACTAAGGCACTACTGTATATTGAAAGGAATTTTTCATTTTTATTGGTATTTCTCATTTTTATGATTTCACTTTAAGCTTTAGTAAATCACTGCTCATTTAAATATGACTTTTTTTACAAACTTTTTTTCATTGATACATGACCCCCAGGGCAGTGCCTGGATGCCATAACCATTGTATTCCCAATTATTTACATTTAAGCCTTCAAAATGGGCACTTTTGATTTTTCCAGTTCGGGTCCCATAGACTTCAATGGGGTTCGTTATTTGTTTCCGATCTTTTGCAATGTCCTAAAGTTCTGGTTCGAACCAGACAGGGGGTCATTCGGCCCATCCCTAATACTGGTGTAACATGAAACATGGTCAGAAAGATGGACTTATCTTTTGACTATGAAAATGTGTACATATATAACACATATAAAATGTATTTTTCTTGTGTTGGTAACAGATTGCAGCAATGTAATAGAGTTAAAAAGCACGCAGATTACACAGGCTGCAGTGTTAAATTATTAAAATGACATTAAAGTGGTTCTAAAGGCCCAAGGTTTTTTAACCTTCATGTATTCTATGCATGAAGGTAACAAACCTTCCCTGTGCAGCATCCCCCCCAGCCCCCCTAATACTTACCTGAGCCCCATCTTGAACCAGCGATGTGCACAAGTGCCCTGACTCTCCAGGGACACTGCCTCCTCATTTGCTGACACAACAGCAGGACCCATTGGCTACTGCTGTTGACAATCATAGCCACTGAGCCAATCAGGAGAGAGAGGGGCAGGGCCAAGCCATGGCTCTGTGTGTGAATGGACACAGCTTGTGTGCCCCCATTGAAAGCTGCTTACTCTGGGGGAACTTGGCAGGAGGGAGGGGCCAGGAGCGCAGACAGGGGACCCGAGAAGAAGAGGATGGGGGCTACTCTGTGCAAAACCACTGCACAGAGTAGGCAAGTATGACATGTCTGTTTTTTAAAAGAAAAGAGACGATAATATCACTTTAACATACAGGTCTGTATTGGCCGACCATGTTTATCCATTGAACTGACACCTTTGGAACTAGTTTTATGTTGGGGGGGGAGTCCTGTTGTAAAGCAGGCATCACAAAGTGTCTTCTATTAATTTTAATATGACATCCTTTTATGCCGGGCAGGCAGGGTCCGGACCAGATAAGGAGAGCAATTGATGTGATTTCCCTTATGAAGTCCGGTTGGGATGAGGGCTCTCCACAAGAGGGCAACTTACTGTGGCTAGACCTTCAGAAGGCTTTTGACACGGTTTCTTGGTCCTTCCTATTCTCCATCTCAACCAGATTGGGATTCGGCCCTAATTTCACCAGTGTGCTAGAAGCCTTCTACCCTTGCCTGTCTGCTCGGGTCAGAATGCAGGACATTTATGCAGAACCTTTTCCCATAGCTAGAGGAACTAGGCAAGGCTGTCTACTGTCGCCTTTAATTTTCACTATAGCCATTGAGACATTGGCCATTGCTATTAGGAACCATCCTGATATCCATGGCGTCAGATGTGGTCTGTCTACACATAAGTGTGCCCTTTTTGCGGATGATATCCTATTATTTGTTACCTCTCCCCTCATCTCAACGCCAGATATTCTCAAATTTCTACACGATTCTGGTAAAGTCTCGGGCCTCAGAGTTAACATGTCTAAATCACAGACCCTGAATGTTTCAAACCCCCCCCCCATACCCTAGTTGAGCGCCTGAAGGACCACTTTTCTTTCACATGGCATTATAAAACTACCCTTTATCTGGGAATTAACTTGCAGCTTCGATAGATCAGCTATATGGTATTAACTGAACCCCTCTCTATAAGAAATTATCTACTGATTTATCACATTGGTCACCTCTAGGGCTCTCCTATCTAGGCAGAGTCCACGCTGTCAAAATGACATTACTACCCAGAATCCTTTACTTGTTTCGCTCCCTTCCCATCCCAATAATCAAGGCCCATCTAGCTAGATTACAATCAACTATATTTTGATTTGTTTGGGGGAAGAAAGGACACCATTTCTCCAAACATATATTACATAGATCCAAGCTTCAGGGGGGGTTGGGACTCCCCAATCTTTGGTGGTTTTACCAGGCCACCCAACTAGCTCAGATCTCTATTGTCTATTCTAGAGGCACCCCGAATTTCACCATACACTACCTCATTTGGAGCGCCCCCAAATCCCAACCTCCTATATTGTCGCTGTCTCTGTCTCACTCGATAGCCTTATGCGACTCCCTACATAAGCTCCGTAAAATTACATCAGTGTGGCACCCTTTAGCACATTTTTTTCACAACCCGCTCTTTCCTCCAGGGAACAATACACGAGTATTTCATAGGTGGACAGACAAGGGTTTATACAGGATAGGATGAGTAAACTGGAGATGTCACTCTCGGAGAAGTTCCACTACACCCAAATTTCTCACTTTTTACACTCAGTATGGGTGACGAAACCAAGTCCATTAACTGTCACACCATATGAACAATGGTGTACAAAGATCATGGAGATGAAGGGTGGCATTTCTCTAATATACTCAGCACTGGCTGAGTCCCCCGAGAAAATATCCTATATGCTGGGCTGAGAGCAGGATCTTAATTTTGAATGGAAGATAGACACTTGGCATTTTTGTTTTCAGCGCTCATTTAAGGGCATCCATAATATATCTCTGATAGAAGCTAACCTAAAAGTTCTTTCCCGATGGTATCTGGTACCCACTCATCTCACGAAAATGTATTCTACTGTCTCTCCTCTATGTGGGAGAGTGTGGGAGAGAGTGTGGGCATATGGGCTCCCTGCTACATATATTCTAGCAGTGCCCTAGAATCAGAGGGTTCTGGAACTCAATCTTCCACTTAATCCACAGGCTCACTGTACTTTCGGTGCCCCAGGATCCCAGGACAGCTCTTCTCAATCAACAAATACTCAAAACCCCTATATTTACTCAAAATTTTGTTATGTTTATTCTGCTAGGGGTTAAAATTATGCACGGGCCTGGAAGAGCTCTTCTGTCTCATTTACTTTGGCAAAGTGAAAAATCTTGTTGATTATGGCGCAAGAGAAGATGACAAGCATTCTCCAGAACTCTGTTGAGAAATACGAGCTGACCTGAGAACCCTGGGCCACATATATGAACGTTATCCTTTAAATCCTGTATATGCCCTTTTTCTGCTTGTAATGAGCACTGAGTTCTGTCCTTTGGCAAAGGTATGCATCTACCTTTCTATCTGTTTTACCTCTCGTATCTTCCCCTCTTATCTGTACTCTCAGGTCTTCTCTTCCCTTTTCTGTCCTCTCTTTCTCTTTATCAGTTCCTCTCTTCCCAGAACCCTTACCTTACACAATTACTCTGGAGCCTTTGGCTCACTCTTCAGATAGTCTGGTTAGTTTATAGGTGTCATTAATGGGGGGATAGTGTGACCTTATTGGGCCGCTTAACTCTAACTTGGGGGTAGATCTCCTGCATTTATGGGGATTAGACTATTCAGCCATACAGGGCAGTATTATCTCAATATCCATATAAATGTACCCTTTAAGAATAATGCCCTGTACACGCGACCGGTTTTGCCGTCAGAATAAACTCTGAAGGTTTTCAGGACGGAGTCCTGAATTCCGCTCAAGCCGTCTTGCATACACACGGTCACACCAAATTCCAATTGTCCAGAACGCGGTGCGCGTACTACGGGACTAGAAAACGGAAGTTCAATAGCCAGCAGCCAATAGCTTCCGTCTCGTACTTCCTTCAGAGCATGCGCCGTTTTTGGTGCGTCGGAACAGCATACAGACGAGCAGTTTTTCTGATAGTAATTTGTTCCATCGGAAACATATAGAACATGTTCTCTATCTAAGTCCATCTGGATTTTCGACAGAAAAAGTCCGATGGGGCATACACACGGTCGGAATATATGAAAGGCTCCCATCGGACTCTTTCTGTCAGAAATTCCGCTCGTGTGTACGCGGCATTAGCCTAAAGAAGTTCAATCTGTTGTTATCCTGGGTTATTTTTTTCTTTTTGTTATTTTTATTATGAATAGGAAGACCTGTTGCCTACTGACATTCCTCGGTTGGCAACCTGAGGTCTCAACAATAGGAACCTTTTCCCGTACACATTGTCATTTGGTAGGTTATGTATACAATGCTTTGAACATATTTTACACCCAATGATGTTTGTTCCTCTGATCAATCCTTGCTGTTTTGTACCATAATTTTGTGATTTTATTGTACCTATGGCAACCAATGCCACTTTTCTTTATGTATCGCTTGTTCATATCTTTGCTAAAAACCAATAAAAATATTGAAACTAATATGAAATCCTACCAGTGACACACCACCTGTGGGCTCTAGCGGCCACACTGTGGCTCGATCTGTCACCTGCTGTGTCCAGTGAACACAGTGGATGACAGATCATTGTATCGGGCAAGCCCTGGTACCATGTGATCGCTGTGACCAATAAGCGATCACATGTCAAGACAATTGTACACAATGAATAACTTTCATTCATAGTCATGCATTGTGTACTATTGTGCTATCTGTGATTGGCCACAGTGATCACAATGCACCCGTACCATGCAATAACACAATTGTACATAATGGCACATGAATGGATGTCATTCATAAAAATGATTGCTTATAACAGAGATCATCACTGTTATAAGCAATCATAATGTAAAAAAAAAAAATCCGGATCACTTCCCCTGAGTAGTACAGTGTCACTGTGTTAACACTGCACTGCTTTGGTCAAAATATGTTTAAAAAAGGAAAAAAAAATGTAGAAGGATTTTTTACTGTCACCTGTCAGTATCCCCTGACCACTGCCTCTCACTAGTCTTATGATGACGTTGTACTGAACTGTTGACAGTAAGTAAAAAGAAGAAATATTTCTTAATTTTCCAAAAAAATACAACTTTTAAAAACTCACCATGCCACTTATTAAATAGCTTGGAATGTCTACTTTCCAAAAAGTGGTCATTTGCAGAGTCTTTGTACTGTCCTGGCATTTTAAGGCCTCAAGAAATTAGATAAGAAATGAGGCCATCAGTACATTCAAATTGATCAATTTTCAGATACTGTATACTGCATATACCATAGTTTGTGGACTCTAACTTTCACACGGACTAAATAATATATACTGATTTGGGTTATTTTTACACAAAAATGTAGCAGAATACATTTTGACCTAAATTTATGAAGAAAGAAAATAGTTTTGCTAAATTTTATAACTGAAGCAAAGAAAAATGAGAGGGGATTCAAAATTTTCTGTATATTTTTTTCGTTTATATATCAAAAAAAAAAAAACAGTGGTGATTAAATACCACCAAATCAAAGCTCTATATCTGTCCTAAGAATGCTAAAAATGTAATTTGGGTACAGTGTTGTATGACTGAGTAATTGGCATTCAAAGTGTGACAGCGCTAAAATATGAAAATTGTCTGGGGTAGGAAGGGGGTGAAAGTGTCTGGCACTGAAGTGGTTAAGCTAGCTTTGAACATAAGTTGGATGTGCAGGCATAATCCAGTCATTGAAAAATCTTGCATAAACATGCACAAGTGGATCTCTCAACTGCTCAAATACGAGTATTACCCTAAGGAAGAAGAGCTTCCTGTTGTTGACTTGTGGCTGGAAAACAAAAGTATTGTTTTGCTAATGTGTAAACATTCAACTAAATTCTTTCATTGAGATTACGTTCCTTTAGACCAGTGATCTTCAAACTACCTCCCTCCAGCTGTTGCAGAACTACACACCCCATGAGGCATTGTAAAACTCAACATTCACAGACATGACTAGGCATGATGGGAATTGTAGTTCCCCAACAACTGGAGGGCCGCAGTTTGAAGACCCCTGCTTTAGACAGTAGTGGGGATGCCTATTGAAGCTGTAGCCAGGGCCTGTACAAGGGGTGGGCGGAAGGGACAGATGCCCTGGGCGGAGCAATTTATTGTAGGAACGGGGCGCAGTGCTGGCAAGGTGCTGTTAAACTTTCTGGGCAACAAGTGACTGACTACCGCTGGTCGCCCCTACAACACTGCAGAGCTGCGCCTGCTTGCAAAGATGTGCCGAGTGCGCTCCTGCACCTGGCACAAGCAAAGGACCCGGTCTTCCCTTCCCTGTCAGGTGGAGCCGCAAAGTAATCTCCGCCTGACAGGGGCATCTGAGTATCGGGGAGGCATGACGTGACACTACCGAGAGGCCGGCCGGGAGGCGGGAAGAGAGAGAGGACCATAGAGAGCTGTCGGGCAAGAGGAGCAACCAACCAGGCAGTAACAAAGTAAGCAGATGGGCATCTATGAATGAATGAATCGGCTAACTCTGGCAGTGGTGGGGGGGGAGGCGGACAGGTAAGATTAATAATTAATGGTTTTCCAATGGTAAATATGCATTAATGACCAGTGTCAGTTAATTAACCCCTTTGGGCTGCATTAGTAGCACCAGTATCAGTGTTCATTAACCCCTTCATGCTGCAGCATAACACTGCCACCACTGCCACTAATGCAGCACAAAGGGGTTAAATAAGACCTCTTTCACACTAAGCCGCGTGCCCCTTTAGCGGTAAAGCACCGCTAGTTTTAGTGGCGCTTTACCGTCGTTTTAGTGCAGCTATTCGGCCGCTACCGGCCAAAGAAAGGGTTAAATGCACCCTAAAAGCGCCGCTGCTGAAGCACTTTAATTCGGCAGCAGTGTCCATTCATTTCAGTGGGCACGGGTGGTTTAGGAACGGTGTATACACCGCTCTTAAACCGCTCCAAAGACGCTGCTTGCAGGACTTTTTTTAATGTCCTGCCAGCGCAGCGCCCCAGTGTGAAAGTAATCGGGCTCTCACACTGGGGCTGCAGGGGAGGCATTTTTCAGGTGTTTTACAGGCGTTATTTTTAGCCCTTTAGCACCTAAAAAATGCCTCAGTGTGAAAGGGGTCTAACTGACACTGGTCATTAATACTTTAGTGACTGGTGGCAATACATGAACCCCCTCATGCTGCATATTACAAATACCATTGGTAATTAAAGGGTAAGTTCACCTTTACAGAAAAATCTGTAAAGTGAACTTACACAGGACGCTCTCCTCGACCCCCCCAGTCCTGCTGACCTAGAGCGTGGCAATCACCGCTATTGAGACATCGGGTCGCCGCCTCACCGCTCTGGGGCTTAGAAATCCCCGCAGCTTAATCTCCAAAACGTACCTCATCAGCAGGTATGTTTAGGGGCATTGTATGTTTAGTACCCGCGTATCCCGTCCTGTCACCGCAGGCGAAGAGGAGAGAAAGCCGCAGGGATGTAAAATCCCCAGACCGGTACAGCAGTGATACGAGCTGTCAGTGCGGGGGATCACTGGACTCCAGGTTAGCAGGACTGGGGGGGATGGGGAGGGGGTCCAATGTAAGTTCACCTTACAGATTATCTGTAAGGTGAACTTACACTTTAACCATTTGCCAACCTGCCGCAGTACATATACTGCGTTGGGGCTGCAGTATTGTATTGTATTGTTTTAAGTGTTTTCTGGTTTTGAAAGGACACTGACTCTATACTGGGGGGGCGCAGTTTGCCATCTTCGCCCTGGGCACCAGATGGCCTTGTCCCAGCACTGGCTGTTGCCTACCTACAAGTATATGATCACCTCCAATCCAACTGTCTTAGGCCAGGTTGGGCAATAGTAATGTCATGTCCGTAGGCACTTTAAAGAGGAACTGCAGTCTGCTCACATAATTTGTAATAAAAACATCTTTGCCATTCTGAAGCTTCCCTCCAACCACTTTGCATATTATTTTATACAGTATATACTGTGATTCTGTACTTGCCAAATATTCTGCAGAAATCTCCCTCCACTAAGTCTGGCTGCATCCATTTTAACTGTAAGCAGCTGAAGCTGCTGCCTGTTCATTTCCTGGATTTACACAGACACACAGAGGCACACCTTCAACTCTGCAGCCCTGCAGCTCTCATTGACCCTCTTCTGACTCATGAGCGAGCGAGAGAGAGCTGTACATGATGTCATAAGCCTAGGCTAATGACCAGACAAGAAACAGGACTGTGGGCTGTATAAAGTATTTACTGGCAGAAAAAAAAAAGTTTTATTATCCAAATTTAAAATAACAAGGGCAGAAGGTTTAATAGATGGAAAGTTGAAAAAAATGACTTAAGGTCCGCTTTAAGGACAAACATTACAACTTATAGGCAAGAATGTGTTGGATATACACAGGCCAAGATGGAGAACCATATTTTACTTTTAGGCGGTATTAAACCCAAAACCAAAAATGCATTATATTGCAGCTTACCAACCATAAGATGTGGTAGCTGCATTTGTTTTCTTAGGCCTTTTTCTCTCTGTTTTCATCTGGTCAGTAACACACCTCCTGTATTACAGTACCCCCACTCTGGATTAAGGAGCACAGAAGGCACCTTTGGACAGCAGCATTGTCAGTCTGGGGGAGATGAGAGTGTAAGATATACTAGCAGATTTAAATACACAAAATATTTGAAGCCAGACTCCAGCTAATACTTTGTAAGCAGTTAAAGAAAAGTGCATTTTTTTATTTTTTGGGGGGGATAAAGGCTTTACAAAAATAAAAACTGATCACTGAAGGCACCCCTGCTAGTGATAAATGATTTGTCTTATCTCTGTAACTGATATATTCTGCTGGTGAGCTTGTTCTTTTGAAAAACAATAGACTTATTGGCTGGATCAACAGATTCAAATAAAAGAAAGAAAGCCTAAAAAAGAAAATAATGGCGTCATCACATCTAAGAAATGGTAAGCTGCAGTATAATAAATGCTTGCTTTTGGGTTAAACACCACTTTAAATACTTTATTTTGTTTTAAGAAATTGAAACCCCAATCACACTTATGTGTGTGCATTTTCATGTGTGTCAAACACAAATTATTTTGGCAATGAAGGTTGTGGTACCTGTGCACAACAATTTTTATGGATCCTTAACAGGCATCTACACAACTAAAAAATGCAGATGTTTCTTTTTTTCCCAACCTACAGGTATATGTGTGTATTGTGGTTTATGTGGTTTAGGTATGTTTTATTACATGGATACAGGTTGGTGGCCTTTTAGAAATTAATAAGAGCACCCAAAAATACATGCATAACATCTGTGTTTATGTAGAACAGGGGCACTGGATACCTGTGTCGGAGTGCCATTAACAAAGAATGGCACCACAGTGCAGTAATGTGCATGTTATCGAGGGGGCCACAAGGGAGCTCTATTCAAGTGACAAACAATGTACATTCCAAAGAAAGCATTCTGGCCTTAGAAAACTCTTTCCCTTCTCATCCAGTCATACTCCATCTACCATATTTCTTTTTCCATCCCATATAGCAAAGTGGGATGATTATAACAGTAGTATAATATAATATTGCGCAATGTATCTACATTCTATATGTCCTATTACAGAATTTATTAGCTCAAACCTATACTGGCTCTAAAATCTTCTGCTCCAAATACGACTCCATCTAGGTGAAGGCCAGCTTGAAGTCCTCTCCGCAATGCTTCTTCACAAACACTCTAAATGTAAGCAAAATTATAAATAACATTTTGCATAGCACAAATAGCACACCGATTCATTTTCATGTTTTCTAAATTGCAACAATATCTGTAATAACAATTATGTTATGTAAAGCAAGTCAACAATAGTTTACATATTCAGTTATTACATGTATATTTTCTATCACATTATCATTACATTGGTTGTCTTTATACAGAGCATATACTAAATACACACTGCAATTTTCAAGTAAGACTAATGCCTTGTACACACGATCAGAAAGTTGGACAAAAAATACAGCTTTTGAGAGCTGTTCACGACAGTTCGTGAAAAATTATTTGAAGGGACAAACACAAAAAATTTTCTCATACAATATCAGAACGTACAATTTTCGTACAGTATTTGTTCGAAAAGAATTGAAAGACCGAGACCACGTATGCTCAGAAATGACAGAATACATTATAATACAATACAACACATTAAATCATTTCCGAAGTTGCAAACAGGCAAAAAATTTGTTTGAACACGCAAACACCGTTAAAGTCTATGGGACTTGAACATGAATAATCAAAAGTGCTAATTTAAAAGGCTTATATACAAGTTATTGTCATAAAAAGTGTTTGGGGACCTGGGTCCTGCCCCAGGGGACATGGATCAATGCAAAAAAAAGTTTTAAAACGGCTGTTTTTTCGGGAGCAGTGATTTTAATAATGCTTAAAGTGAAACTAAAAAAGTGTAATATTCCTTTAAATTTCGTACTTGGGGGGTGTCTATAGTATGCCTGTAAAGGGGCGCATGTTTCCCGTGTTTAGAACAGTCCGACAGCAAAATGACATTTCAAAGGAAAAAAAGTCATTTAAA
This sequence comes from Lithobates clamitans, assembly GCA_037952925.1. NCBI lineage: Eukaryota > Metazoa > Chordata > Amphibia > Anura > Ranidae > Lithobates > Lithobates clamitans. Next base: position 36,726 of record JBBGZY010000110.1, read on the forward strand.
AGTACTCGCGGCTATATGAATTGTTGGTCCGACAATACACATAAAAGTTCATTGATAAAAACAGCATGGGATTTCCCCACAGGGGAACCCCGAACCAAAATTTTTTAAAAAATGGCGTGGGGGTCCCCCTAAATTCCATACCAGGCCCTTTTTGCTGTCACACTGTTCTAAACACGGGAAACATATGCCCCTTTACAGGTATACTATAGACACCACCCAGGTATGAAATTTAACCACTTTAGCCCCGGAAGATTTTACCCCCTTCCTGACCAGAGCGTTTTTTGCGATTTGGCACTGCGTCGCTTTAACTGACAATTGCGCGGTCGTGCGACGTGGCTCCCAAACAAAATCGACGTCCTTTTGTTCCCACAAATAGAGCTTTCTTTTGGTGGTATTTGATCACCTCTGCAATTTTTATTTTTTGCGCTATAAACAAAATAAGAGTGACGATTTTTTAAAAAAAGCATTATTTTTTACATTTTGCTATAATAAATATCCCCCAAAAATATATAAAAAAAAACATTTTTTTTCCTCAGTTTAGGCCGATCGTATTCTTCTACATATTTTTGGTAAAAAAAAATCGCAATAAGTGTTTAATAATTGGTTTGCGCAAACGTTATAGCATTTACTAAATAGGGGATAGTTTTATGGCATTTTTATTAATAATTTTTTTTTTACTTACTTTTTTTTTTGGCAGCGATCAGCGATTTTTATTGTGACTGCGACGTTATGGCGGACATGTCGGACATTTTTGACACATTTTTGGGACCATTGACATTTATACAGTGATCAGTGGCATTAAAGATGCACTGATTACTGTGTAAATGGCACTGGCAGTGAAGGGGTTAACCACTAGGGGGCGGGGAGGGGTTAAGTGCGTCCTAGGGAGTGATTACTAACTGTAGGGGGATGGGCTGTATGTGTGACGTCACTGATCTCTGCTCCGATAACAGGGAGCAGAGATCGAGTGACACTTGTCACTAGGCAGAACGGGGAGATGCTGTTTACAACGGCATCTCCCCGTTTGTCCTCTCCGTGAGGCGATCGCCGGTATCCCCACGGTGATCGAGTCCGCAGGACCCGCGACCCGACTCACGGAGCTCCCGGCCGGCGCACGCGGGCCCCGCCGGCGGTGCGCACGCAATAGCACGGCGGGGAATTCAAATGGACATACAGGTACGCCCATTTGCCCAGCCGTGCCATTCTGCCGACGTACATCCGCATGCGCCGGTCGGGAACCGGTTAAAGAAAAATTACACTTTTATTGTTTCACTTTAAGCATTTTTAAAATCACTGCTCCCGAAAAAACGGCCATTTTTAAAACTTTTTTTGCATTGATCCATGTTCCCTGGGGCAGGACCCAGGTCCCCAAACACTTTTTATGACAATACCATGCATATAAGCCTTTAAAATTAGCACTTTTGATTTCTCCCATAGACTTTTAAAGGGTGTTCCGCGGCTTTCGAATTTGCCGCGAACACCCCAAATTGTTCGCTGTTCGGAGAACTTGCGAACAGCCGATGTTCGAGTCGAACTCAAAGCTCATCCCTAGTCATGACACAGGAAGGAGTTGACCAGCTGACCTCATTAGCACACATCCTGCATCATCCTCCCACCCATTCCCAGCTGCACTTTTTGTAAATGAAATGGAATCAACCAGTGATCACCCTTCTCACTAAAAACAGTTTTGTTCAATGGAAAGCAGTGTAGGGGAGAGGAAACCAGTTTCTACAGCTAAAGAATTCCCATTGAAATGTATGCGGCAAAAAATGCACAATTCTGCTTCAAAAGTAGCTCATGTAGCTTTTAGAGTGTCAGACATTCAGCTACAAGCATCTGAGCACTCATATGTGAACAGCCACCATTGTAGCTTTGTGCTTAAAGCTACAAGGTGTGAATTGGGCCTAAATAGCTATAGGTGAGAGGAATCTGGCCAAGCATTGTGATGAATTGTAAGATGAGCGTCGTGGGGCTGATCTACAAAATTAGTTCTGTCTTACCACAATATGGGGAAACAGTTCTGGTGGGTGTGCCTTTCTGATAACATGTTATGGAATCCTAATTGCTTATGTAGGTTAAAAAGGTAATTGAAAGGGTTTAATTTTAAACTCTATCTATCTACAACCCCATTACATAAAAGTTGTAAAATGTGCATAAAAACAGAATGCAACAATCTGCAAATCTCATAAACCCATATTTCATTCAAAACAGAAAACATATCAAATGTTTAACCCCTTCCCGCTGAGCATACGCAGATGTGCGTACTCGGCTTTCCGGGGTTATACCGGGATGATGCCCGCAACCGCAGACATCATCCCGGTACCGTTGTTCACAGCGGGCGATCGGCTATCCAGATATAACAACCGATGCGGCTAAAAGCTGCTCGACTGTTATACCGGAGCAGCGGGAGGGGACTTTCCCCCCTCCCGCCGCCGCTCTTACCGGGCCTTCCGTGCCATCGGGAGGCCTGGTGACCAATCGGGTGCCTCCGGCGGCTGGGGGAGCGCTGAAACGAAGCTGTGGGCGGCTTCGTTCCAGCCTTCTAATTGTAAACGAGGAAGCGACGTCATGACGTTACTTTCCGTTTACTCGGCTGCCAATGGCACCAGTTTTAAAAAGATACATAGTATTCAGAATCGCCATTTTCGGCGATCTGAATACTGTGAAATGCACCCCCGATCCCTCCATAAAGAGTACCTGTCATCACCTATTACTGTCATAAGGGATGTTTTCATTCCTTGTGACAGCAATAAAAGTCATCAAAAGAATTTTTTTTTTAAAACATAATTTATAAAAATAAAAATAAATAAAATAAGTAAGGAAAAAAAAAATTTTTTTAATGCGCCCACATCCCCGCGAGCTCGCGCAGCAAAGAAAACGCATACAGAAGTCATGCCCGCATATGTAAACTGTGTTCAAATCACACATATGAGGTATCACCGCGATCGTCAGAGCGAGAGCAATAATTCTAGAACTAGACCTCCTCTGTAACTCTAACCTGGTAACCGTAAAAAAAAATTTAAAGCGTCGCCTATGAAATTCTTAGGTACTGTAGTTTGTTCCACGAGTGCATGCAATTATAAAGCGTGACATATTTGGTATCTATTTATTCGGCGTAACATCATCTTTCACATTATACCAAAAAAATGGGGTAACTTTACTGTTTGGATTTTTTAAAATTCATGAAAGTGTCCCTTTTCCCAAAAATTTGCGTTTAAAACACAGCTGTACAAATACCATGTGATATAAAATATTGCAACAATCGCCATTTTATTCTCTAGATTCTCTGCTAAAAAAATATATATAATGTTTGGGGGTTCTAAGTAATTTTCTAGCAAAAAATATGGATTTTAACTTGTAAACACCAAATTTCAAAAATAGGCTTAGTCATGAAAGGGATAAACTGAGAAAACGTTCCCTTTTTAGGGAAAAAATAAGGTAATTTTGAAATTGATGGCAGCTGCACATCTCAACAAAGTTGGGACAGGACCATGCTTACCACAGAGTAGCATCCTCTCTTCTTTTAACAACACTGTGGAAACATCTGGGAACTGAGGAAACCAGTTGCTGGAGTTTTGAGAGAGGATAGGAAGAGGTTTGATATAGGATTCTAGCAGTTTAACAGTCCTGGGTCTTCTTTGTAAAAATGTTTCATATTTTGCCAAAAAAGAATGTCAAATTTTGATTTGTCTGAAGACAGAACAGTTTTCCACTTTGCAACAGACCATTTTAAATGAGCTTAGGCCCAGAGAAGGCGGCAGCGTTTCTGGATCATGTTCAGACATGGTTTCTTCTTTGTGTTACAGAGCTTTAACCTACATTTTTGAATAGCATGGCAAACTGTGTTCACAGACAGTGATTTTTGGAAGTATTCATGAGCTCATGCAGCGATGTCCATCACAGAATAATGCCTGTTTTTATTGCAGTTCCCTCTGAGATCCCGAAGATCACAGGCATCCAATATTGCATTTTAGCCTTGCCTCTTGCCTGCAGAAATTTCTCCAGATTCTCATTTTAAATGATAGTATGTACTGTAGATGGTGATGTATTTAAAGCCTTTGCAATTTTACATTGAGGAACATTATTCTGAAAATGTTTAGCAATTTTTACATTCAGCTTTACACAGATTGGAGAATTCTCTGCCCATCTTTACTTCTGAGACTCTCTGAAACTCTAAGATGCTCTTTTTATACCCAATCACGTTACTAACAGATTGCCAGTTAACCTAATTTTTAATAAATTATTTTTATTGTGGATAAAATATGGGTTTATGAAATTTGCAGATTATTGCATTCTATCTATCTCGATCTACTCTATTGATCTACTCTATCTATCTATAAGTCGACCCGAATATAAGCCGAGGCACCTGTGCCCATTTGCATACCTCACTGTGCCCATTTGCAGCCATAGGTCCACCGAACTTCAAACTCGGTAGTTAAGGGTTCCTAGATGGCCCCTAGCTGCAGCCAAAATTTGGGGTCTCTGGACCCAAAGGATCCCAAAATGACATTGCTGCAAATGGACACAGTTGACCAATTTTGTGGCCCCGTATCTCAGGGCCACTTGGTGCTTAGTGTGCAAACCCAGTGGAACTAGCACTACAACATATCCAAAGCTGGGATTCCTAGCACTAAGTGGCCCCGAGATACGGGGCCCCAAAGTTGGTTCGGAAAATGTCAAGCACTTTTCTGCAGCAGAGAATGACATTTTCTGAACCGAATTTGGGGCCCCGTATCTTGTTGAGGGGGGCATTTTCAGCACAAAAAAAAGGTGCTGAAAGACTCGGCTTATACTCGAGTATATACGGTATCTATCACTCTATCTATCTATCTATCTATCTATCTATCTATCTATCTATCTATCTATCTATCTATTTACTCTATCTATTTACTCTATCTATTTACTCTATCTATTTACTCTATCTAATAACTGATTCTACATTGTACTTGGCAGTAGTTTAAAGAGGAGATTGCTAGAAATTAATTTAGCATAGGGGCCTTTAGGTATGTATGTGTCAGAAACCATGAATCAGACCGCGACAGAAGTACAGTTAATCACACTTGTTTAATAATAAAAGGGTAAACAGAGTAAACGTAGTCAATACATAGCCAGAGTTCAGTAACCAGATCGGGTAGTCAGCCAATGCCAATGTCAGAGAGTCAGAGATTAATGTAGTAGTACAGCAAGCAGGATCAGGAGCCAGAAGGGACGTCAGCCGAGCAAGTCTTCAACAGGAACGCAGGAGAAAGTCTCAGAGATGTGACCAAAGGCGAAGGCAGAGAAGAAGTGAGCTGGACGGCTTTAAGTAGGCAGGACTGATGAGCAGATCATCAACAGATGACTCAATGTGGAGAGAAAGGAGCTGGCAATTAGCCGACAGCTGAGCAGCCAGCTCAGAGAAGGAAGGGCTGAGCCCAGCCCTGACAGTACCCCTTCCTCAACGACCCGTTCACCTCGGAGGACCACCGGGCTTGGGGGGAAAACGTCTATGGAAATCACGGAGGAGGACACGGGCATGTACGTCCGAGGATGAGACCCAAGAGCGTTCCTCCAGACTGTACCCCTTCCAATGCACCAGGTACTGTATGCGCCCATGAAACCTACCGGAGTCAACAATGGATTGTACTTCATACTCCTCGTGGTTCTCGTGGCACTGATGTGTAAAGCGGTTGCAGACCAAAGGTTTCAATAAGGAGACATGAAACACATTAGAGATGCGCATACTAGGAGGAAGGTCCAACGCGTAAGCCACTGGGTTAATCCTGCAAAGGATACAGAAAGGCCCAATAAACCAAGCTGTGAACTTCAAAGAAGGAACACGAAGTCAGAGGTTGCGAGACAACAGTCAGACTTTGCCCCCAACCTTGTAGGAAGGTGCAGGCAGGCGTCTGCGGTCAGCATGGAGTCTGTACCTATCGTTAGCATGTGGCAAAGCCTCCTGGACTTGTGCCCAAGTGGAACGAAGACCACGGAGATGCTCCTCTAATGCAGGAATACTCTGTGGAACAAACTAGGCAGGCAACGCGGAAAGTTGGAAACCATAGTTCGCCATAAACGGGGACAAACGGGAAGCTGAATTCAAGGCACTGTTGTGAGCAAACTCCGCCCACATTAAGAGATCTGACCAGTTGTTATGATGGTCAGAAATATAGCAATGTAGGAATTGCTCTAAGGACCGATTGGCTCGTTCTGCGGCCCCATTAGACTGCAGGTGATACGCAGAGAAGAAAGCAAGCTGAATACCCAACTGTGCAAAAAAGGCTCGCCAGAACCGGGACACAAACTTACTAACCCTGTCTGAGACAATCACCTTGGGTAGTCCATGTAAGCGGAAGATCTCTCGAGCAAAAAAAAGAAGTTCCTTAGAAGTAGGCAACTTCTTGAGTGGAATACAATGCAACATTTTCGAGAACCGGTCAACCACCATAATCAGGTTAAATAGAAGAATGGGACTTTAAATGAGACACTAGGTCTCCATCCCTATACGTCAGTACATTAAAAAGGAGGGTTGGGACTTTAGATGAGGTGAGCAAGGAAGGCCAGGGGGACAGTCAAAAATAGCATAAAACACTTTATTGATACATAGTAGTGCAGTGCCACAATTGGAGTTTAAGTGTAGATTGTAATAACAAATCATATAGCAGTCACATCCTAACTGATACATGGCAGACATAGTAAACAGCCCCCAAATGGATGCAGGGAAAATAATCCTAATCTGAAAAAAATATTCACTGGAGTAACATAGAATCATAAGGTAATAAAAAACTTGTAGGTATATGATTGTCTGGTGCATGTCGTAAGCCCGACGCGTTTCGTGTATTAAACACTCTTCAGGGGCGATATAGCACCAGGGTCTACAAAGGAAAAGAACAGTATGATAAAAACTGTATGAAAAAGAAAAAGCAAAAGAAAGTAAAATCAATAATGAATCAAGAAGGGGAAAACAGAAACCCTAGGCTCCTATGGGTACTCACATGCCACGCGATAGTGAATCCAAAGGGGTCCACGACTGCCGGCAACCAATCAGCCCGGGCCCGGGAGCTGAGGGAGGGGCTCAAAGAGAGGGGCCAGGAGAGACTCAGACATAACACAAGGGTCCCCAGAGAGTATTGGTTCACATTGGTAATTGGTGGGGATAGGGTCCTAAAGTAATAAGAGTAAAATGTATAAGGTGTAGCCCCAAAAAATATGACTGGGGCCCCTGCTTAAAACAAAAAGTACAGAAATATCCCTGTAAAACCCCCCCTTACCTAAGAATGGTGAGAAGTGGCCAACCGGAACTGACCCGGTGATCTACATGCTGCCTGGAAGCAGGCTAAGCCTGAATGAGAACCCTATATACGGCCAGTCCCCGCCCCAATCAGATAACTCCCCCCAGCATCACGCGGTGCAGGCACACATGCGGACGGATCTGATTGGGGCGGGGACTGGCCGTATATAGGGTTCTCATTACCAATTACCAATTACCAATTACCAATGTGAACCAATACTCTCTGGGGACCCTTGTGTTATGTCTGAGTCTCTCCTGGCCCCTCTCTTTGAGCCCCTCCCTCAGCTCCCGGGCCCGGGCTGATTGGTTGCCGGCAGTCGTGGACCCCTTTGGATTCACTATCGCGTGGCATGTGAGTACCCATAGGAGCCTAGGGTTTCTGTTTCCCCCTTCTTGATTCATTTTATTGATTTTACTTTCTTTTGCTTTTTGTTTTTCATACAGTTTTTATCATACTGTTCTTTTCCTTTGTAGACTCTGGTGCTATATCGCCCCTGAAGAGTGTTTAATACACGAAACGCGTTGGGCTTATGACATGCACCAGACAATCATATACCTACAAGTTTTTTATTACCTTATGGTTCTATGTTACTCCAGTGAATATTTTTTTCAGATTAGGATTATTTTCCCTGCATCCATTTGGGGGCTGTTTACTATGTCTGCCATGTATCAGTTAGGATGTGACTGCTATATGATTTATTACAATCTACACTTAAACTCCAATTGTGGTACTGCACTACTATGTATCAATAAAGTGTTTTATGCTATTTTTGACTGTCCCCCTGGCCTTCCTTGCTCACCTCATCTAAAGTCTCAACCCTCCTTTTTAATGTATCAACCACCATAAGGATAACTGTGTTGCCCTGGGGGTTGGGTAACTCCACAATGAAATCCACAGACAGGTGGGTCCAGGGCCTCTCTCCATTGGGTATGGGTTGTAGGAGGCCCACTGGAAGGTGTCGTGGAGTCTTACTCTGAGCACACACGGAACAGGCAGCTACGAAGGCGGTTACATCAGTACATAGACTAGGCCACCAGAATTGTTGGTAAATGGCCCAAAAGAGTTGATTTTTGCCAGGGTGGCCAGCAGCCTTGGGAGAATGGTAAGTCTGGAGCACGGCAGTATGGAGACTCTCGGGAACAAAGCAGCGGTCACAAGGTTTCTCAGGAGGAGCATCGACCTGAGCAGCAACAATTTTGTCACCCGAAGGAGAAGTAAGATTGGTGCGAACCGTAGCCAGAATACGATCAGGAGGAATCATAGGAACCAGAACGGACTCCAACTTGGAAGTGGAGGAAAATTGTCGTGACAAGGCGTCAGCCCTTACATTCTTAGTACCAGGTAAGAATGAGACAATGTAATTGAAACTTGACAAGAAAAGAGCCCATCGTGCCCTTCTAGGAGAGAGGCGCTTAGACTCAGACAAGAATGTGAGATTCTTATGGTCAGTAAGAATGAGAACCGGCACAGTGGTACCTTCAAGGAGATGTCTCCATTCTTTTAGGGCTAAAATGATCGCCAACAGCTCTCGGTCACCAATCTCGTAATTGCACTCTGCCGGTGACAATTTCTTTGAAAAGTAGCCACATGGATGCATAGCGCACTCAGAGTTAAGACGTTGAGACAGAAGGGAGCCAACACCCGTCTCAGAAGCATCAACTTCTAGGATAAAAGGCAGCATAGGATCAGGGTGTGCCAACACAGGAGCAGAAACAAAGGCAACCTTGAGACTCTCAAAGGCCTTAATGGACTCCGGAGACCAACTCTGTGGGTTGCCGTCTTTTGCGGTCATATCAGTCAGGGGCTTGACCAGAGACTAGAAGTTACTAATAAACTTCCGATAATAGTTGGCAAAGCCAAGAAAACACTGCAGAGAACGTAAACCCATGGGTCAAGGCCACTGTAGGACCGCTGAAAGTTTCTCTGGGTCCATCGAAAAACCAGCAGTGGAAATGACATAGCCCAGGAATTTCACCTGTTCACAATGGAATTCACACTTTTCCAATTTACAATAGAGATTGTTCTCTCGTAGTCTCTGAAGCACACAAAAGACATCTGTGTGGTGGCTCTCCAGGGACTTGGAAAATATGAGGATATCGTCGAGATAAACCACCACACATAACTGCAACAAATCTCGGAGGACATCGTTAATGTAATCCTGGAAAACTGCTGGAGCGTTACAAAGGCCAAAAGGCATTACGAGATACTCATAATGACCTGATCTGCTATTAAAAGCAGTTTTCCACTCATCGCCCTCCTTAATCCTGACGAGATTGTATGCCCCTTTCAAATCAAGCTTTGTGAAAACCGTTGCTCCCTTGATGCAGTCAAATAACTCTGTAATCAACAGAATAGGATAGGCATTCTTAATCCTGAAATGATTGAGACCCCTTTAATTGATACAAGATCTCAGTTCACCACTCTCCTTCACAAAAAAGAAACCAGCACCAGCAGGAGACGAGGATTTGCGGATGAAACCATGAGAAAGTGCGTCTGCAACATACTCCTATATGGCCTTATCCTCCAAGACCAACAAAGGGTAAACCCGGCCACGAGGGGGTATGGCACCAGGTTGAAGGTCAATTGCACAAACATACGACCGGTGTGGAGGCAAAGTACCGGCTTGACCTTTGTCAAAGACATCGCTAAAATCGCGGTACTCCTCTGGCAGGGCTCTCTCATCCGCAGAGAGATGCATGAAGCCCAAGTGCATGGGTTCATCTTCACTGACCGACTCGGTACCAGGAGGCATGGGAGCTGAAGGAGGCAAGGGTGGGACTGCAAAGCTTGGAGACAAATGTACAGGAGGCTTGCGCCAGCGCTCCTTAAAAAAAAGAGTCTTTCCCTGAGTCTGGAGTCAATGAGGATGGCAAATGTGATCAACCTCTCCAGGTTAGTGGGTATATCTCGGGCTGCTATCTCATCCTTGATGTTATTCGAGAGACCATGAGAGAAGGCAGCTATTAGGGCCTCATTGTTCCAAGCAACCTCTGCTGCCAGAGTACTGAATTCAATGGCGTAAGCGGCAACAGTTCTCATACTCTGTTTGATGGACAGGAGGTTCTTGGCAGCAGAAGCGGAGCATGCGGGAACGTCAAATACCCTTTTGAAGGAAGCCACAAATTTTGGGTAACTCAGGACCACGGGTTTTTGCGTCTCCCATAGAAGGTTTGCCCAGGCCAAGGCTCTCTCAGAAAGCAAAGATATCACGAAACCTACTTTGCTTCTGTCCATGGGAAATTCCTGGGGCAGCATCTCAAAGTATATCTCAACCTGGTTGAGAAACCCTCTGTATTGAACTGGATCGCCCCCAAATCGCTGGGGAACCAGACATGCCTCTTATAGAGGGATACTCGAGGCGGGTGCCTGCACAGAGACTGGAGCAGCAGCAGGGACGGCCTGCAATACAGGTTGTACCGGAAAAGCCATAGTTGAAGATTCCAGGTTAGCCGTGTGACTCAGGAGCGTTTATAACAACAAAGCAAACTGATCCATGCGGTGATCCTGGTCATCCAATCTGGAAAAAATATTACCAACAAGTGGACTGACTGCATCTTCTGAATTCATGGCCTTCGCCTACTGACAGAAACCATGAATCAGATCGAGACAGAAGTACAGTTAATCACACTTGTTTAATAATAATAAAAGGGTAAACAGAGTAAGCTTAGTCAATACATAGCCATCAGGTAGTCAGCCAATGTCAGAGAGCCAGAGATTAACGTAGTAGTACAGCAAGCAGGATCAGGAGCCAGAAGGGACGTCAGCCGAGCAAGTCTTCAACAGGAATGAAGGAGAAAGTCTCAGAGATGTGACCAAAGGCGAAGGCAGAGATGAAGTGAGCTGGATGGCTTTAAGTAGGCAAGACTGACAAGCAGATCATCAACAGCTGAGTCACTGTGGAGAGAAAGGAGCTGGCAATTAGCTGACAGCTGAGCGGCCAGCTCAGAGAAGGAAGGGCTGAGCCCAGCCCTGATAGTATGTCCATCACTACTTCATAAACAGTAATAAACCATACTTAAAGTAGAATTTTGGGATCGATCTAACTAATCTTCTAACATATGTACTAATTTACTCATTTGATCACCTCTGCGGTTTTTATTTTTTGCGCTATAAACAAAAAAAAACGAGAATTTTGAAAAAAAACCCAATGTTTTTTACTTTTTGATATAATAAATAACCCCCCAAAAAATGTAAAAAAACAAATTTCTTCATCAGTTTAGGCCAATATGTATTCTTCTACATATTTTTGGTAAAAAAAAAAAATCACAATAAGCGTATATTGATTGGTTTGCGCAAAAGTTATAGCGTCTACAAAATAGGGGATAGATTTATGACATTTTTATTATTATTTTTTTTTTTTTACTAGTAATGGCAGTGATCAGCAATTTTTAGCGGGACTGTGATATTGCGGCAGACAGATCGGAAACTTTTGACACTTTTTTGGGACCAGTGACATTATTACAGTGATCAGAGCTAAAAATAGCCACTAATCACTGTATTAATGACACTGGCAGGGAAGGAGTTAACACTAGGGGGCGATCAAGGCGTTAAGTGTGTCCTAGGGAGGTGTTTCTAACTGTGGGGGGGGGGGAAATGACTGCGGGTACATTTGCACATTGTACATTTGTCTACATTGGCAGATCCCCGTTCTGCCTCTCTGAGGAGCGATCGCGGGTGGCCAGCAGACATCGCGCCAGCTGGACTCGCACATCGACTCCCCTGCAGAGCAGCGGGCGCGCATCAACAGTGAGTCACGCAAGAAAAGACGTACGGGTACGTTGTTTCGTGAAATAGGGCAGTATATATGCGGTGGGCGGTCCTTAAGTGGTTAAAATGCTCTTTGCCAGGTTTTGCAAGAAACAGGCACACAGATGATGCAGGTGTGTGCTGGGTTTATGTTAGAGGTCAGTGGCACCACCCTTCCGACGGGGTCAGTGTGTAAAGGGAGCAGTGAGGTGCACATTACACCGTACTGTCCAGGTCAGGACAGACAAAGGCCCAAGCCTGTGTGGATGTAGCAGCTGAGAGCTGCAGGAGAAGCAGTCAAGCAGACAAAGGTACAATGATTTGTGCAGGAGCACTGAGACTGTGTGTTTGATGGTCTGGAGGACCAAGGAAAGAGGCCTGAGCAGTGAAGCTGCAAAGAGAGCCATAAGGCTGAATTCTACTGTATGTTTTGTTGCATTGATGGTGAGAACCCTCTGTGTGGGAAACTATTCAAGTGTAAACTTTTTGCTTTGTTTTAAATAAAAGTGGGCAGAAAAAGCCTTGAAATGTACTTCTGGCGTGGAGTAAACTCATTGTTGGGCTCTACCAATGAGCTACAAATTCCCACACTTGTCACATTACCTATTTTCAGGTTGCTCTGGTCTGGTCATGTAATCCCCCATGTCAGCCAGAGCCAGCTAAAGGAGAGAGCAGAAAGTGCTCTGACAATAGCAGGAATACCTGAGCAGTGACTTTACCCATAGGCTTACTATGGGGCATCCGTTGTTGGTGCTCCCTCCTCTCCTCTGAACCTACTGCTAGCTGACAAAGGGAAGCCAATCACATGACCAGACAGGAGTGGCTTGAAAATAGTTAAGTATATACATCTTTCTTCTACAGGGTAGTTAGTATAGGCTTAGAAGGGAGTGGGAGCAGTCTTATGATTAGTTAGATTGATCCCAGAGTTCCACTTTAATCTATATGAGAGGTTTATGCAACTGTAGTCCTATTCTCTGTGCTGTGTGATTGACCTTATTAGAAACTGTATTGCTTGCTTTGGGCCTTGCATCGTTGCTTGGTAACCTGTAAGCAGTTTCTTTCTAGATATTACTTAAGCAGTGAAAGAAGCCTAAGACAGTGGAATTGTGATAATGTTTCACCCAGACTCAAGTGTAGATGAAACTCAGTGCACACCATAAGCCAGTGGAAATAAGGAAGAAGGAACATACAATTTCTCCATTACTGTTAATAAATGTGGCTACCGTACGTCTGACCACTTTAAAAAGATCTGATCATCTTTTAAAAACATGTATTTACTGTGCGTTTTGTAGCTGTACTTATAGTAAACAAAATTCTATTACAATGTAAACTACATTTTGTCCTAAACAAGGCACTAACAAAAAAATGGAAACCTTAGTTACTAGAAAAAAAATAGATCAATATCTGCCTTCTCTATCTGCCTCCTTCTAATATATTTTAGTTATTTTATTGCACTTTTGTTGGAGGTGAAACATATGTCATTATCATAATATGGGACTTGCACTTTTGATTGTTTGGCTTTCATTTTTGTCTTGACTCTGAGCTTTTATCACAGGAGTATCATAATATTTTCTTTAAATTTTCATTAGTTATAAATTAAGAAATAACAGTGACTCTTTAAGGGCTCGTTCATACTAGCTTTTTGGAGAGCATCTGACCGGTGGTGAGGAGGTGTTGTATCACCTCCTCAGCATCTGCTTTAACTCCATCAACCCTGCACTAGCATGCCACAACCACATTCATTGCATGCAGCAGTGGGGCGCTTACATAGTAGGCCCATTTACTAGGATAGGTTGCGTTTGGTGTGCATTATGTCCACCGAAAGCGACAATTGCCACAAATGCCACAGCCATGAAACAAGCCATCGGGTACACTTCCTGCCATTGCTTCTGCAGCTAAAGTGGGTAGCTGTTGGAAGGGGGAGGGAGGAAAAGTAAAAGTACAGCTTAATTGTGGGGGTTTTACAGCCCCCAACCGCTATTGTGAATGAGCCCTAATACACATTGCTATAAGTTCTCCCTTTTTGGCAACCTTTGTGGCTATCTGGGCTTCATAAAGACAACATAAAAGCTGTATGCTTTGTTACTTATTTTCTCCCCTGGAAAAGAAAACAAATTGACTAAACCTGGCCATCTACTAGTAAATCCTTGAAGAAACATTCCTGTGAAAAATGTTAAAAAAACTCTCAGTACATTTGAAGACCCGATTAATGTAATTTGAAACATTCTTCAAAATTTGATTTGCTTTTAAACATCAGTTTTGGAAATAATGGACTTTACCAAACGGAAACAACACACACTGTTAGAAATAAATTTGTTCAAGAAAAAGTTTCCATTCTGCACCTTCAAATTTTGTTATCATTGTGGTTAAAAACAAACATTAGTTTGACTCCACTAACCATCATAAAAGTAAACAAATGTTTTAAAACAAACATCTATTTTGCTCCACTATTAAGCCGGCCATAAACAGTTTGATTCTCAGCCAGTATCCACTAGCAGTAATCATTGTGTGTTCTACTGGCAGGGATGGCTCGCCACGCCCCCCCCCCCCCCCCCCCCACTGGGAGAACACAATAGCTCCAAGCCTGGGGATTCCCCTATTAACACTGTGTTTATGGGGTAATCGAGTGATTTTCTGTCCTGTAACCAGTGTTTGCAGGAAAGAAAATCGCACCATTTATGGCCGGCTTTAGAAAATCAAGGGAATATTCTTAAAATGAAAAAGTTCTAACAAAATAGCGTATTTGCAGTTTAAGTGTAAGCCTGGAAGCCCCCAATATAAGCTGCCTGTGTATGCTCAGGTCTAATGTACTGATAAACTCTTTCCAGGCTGCTGGATGGAGTAAAGCAGTTTGTTAACAAAACATTTAGCTTTCTTTTATGTAATCCTGACAACACCTTTTTTATGTGAGAGTTTTACGAGTGTCTCTTATTAATATTGAGCTCAGGCAGAAGGCTAGAAACCCTCTATGGGGACCTTACAACCTGACATGTCTGATCTAACAAGGAAAGAATGCAAGTAAAAAATCAGAGTCACATACTTCCATTAGAACCAGGGTTGAACTATTATAAGGATTTCTACAAATGCCCATTAATGACTGGTTCATTTTAGGGTAGCCATAGACATGAGGCATGTTTTTTAATTTAAAGCTGAACTTCAGGGATATGAAAAAAGACCCTTGCAGTAGAGCTCCCTTTGTACTACAGGGGTTAAATACTTGCTCTTGCCTAGGGTACCAGTAGAAAAGCACTTTTACTTACCATCTCCTTTGTTCCACCACCAGCCAGTGCTCACCTCATCTCTTTGATGCTCTGGTTTGTGGGCAGGCCCTTGTTGGACTCACTTACAATGCAGGACTGATGGTCTTGCATTATATGTAATGACATCACAGTGGCTACCACAAGCCTGGAGTGCCGAAGAGAAGTGGTTGTGATGGACTGGTTGCATGGAAGGAAGAGTCGGTGGGAGTGAGAGATACTGAAAGATAATGTGCTTTTAACTGGTACCCTATGGAAAAATGAATTTAATCTTTGTATGGGGGATGCCTCACTACAAGTTTATTTTTTTTATTTCCTCTGAGATCAGCTTTAACCATTTCCCGCCCGGCCTATAGTAGAATGACGGCCAGGCGGTGGTTCAGTTATCCTGATTGGGCATTATATGACGTCCTGCAGGATAACAGCCGCTGCACGCCCGTGGGGGGCGCGCATCGTGGCGAAGGGTGGTGCGGTGTGTCAGTCTGACACACCTCTACACCGATCTCGGTGGAGGCTCTTTACCACGTGATCAGCCGTGTCCAATCACTGCTGATCACGATGTAAACAGGAAGAGCCGTTGATTGGCTTTCCCTCACTCGCATCTGACAGACGTGTGTAGAGGAGAGCCGATCGGCGGCTCTCCTGACAGGGGTGTCTGCGCTGATAAACAATCAGCGGATGCCCACACTGGACCACCAGGGAAGCCACCAGGACAACCAGGGAAGCACTTAACATGTGGATGGCCAGGTACATCCCCCATGGCCATCCACATGTGAAAATGAATGCCCAACATATGCCAATTAGTGCCCACAAATGGGCACTGACTGGCACCTCTATGGCACAATAAAAATGAATGATGCCCAGCAATGCTACCCATCAGTGCTATCAGTGCCCATCAGTGCCACTTATCAGTGCCCATCAGTGCCACCTCATCAATGCCACCTCATTGGTGCCACCTCATCAGTGCCCATCAGTGCCACCTTATCAGTGCCCGTCAGTGCAGCCATATTAGTGCCCATCATTGAAGAAGAAAACGTACTTATTTACAAAAAATTTTAACAGAAACAAAGAAAAACTTTATTTTTTCCAAAATTTTCGGTCTTTTTTTATTTGTTGCGGAAAAAATAAAAATTGCAGAGGTGATCAAATACCACCAAAAGAAAGCTCTATTTGTGGGAACAAAAAGATAAAAAATTTGTTTGGGTACAGTGTAGCATGACCGTGCAATTGTCATTCAATTTGCGACAGCGCTGAAAGCTGAAAATTGGCTTGGGCAGGAAGGTGTAAAAGTGCCCTGTATTGAAGTGGTAAAAGAAAGATTTTTTCCAGTTACATGTACAGTTGTTTGGTGAAAAGCGCATGTTTATGTCACAAACAGACATCTCTGGTACCAGCCTCATTGCAGAGATACAATCATGTCCAAAAAGTCCAGTTCTGAATGTTTTGCTTTATCATAAGATCAGTTAAACAGGGTTTGTCGGCAGAAGTCACAGTATATGTATAGATGTGTGACTATTTCCCAATTTGATTATTGTTGGTCAGAATTGGACAATAATCTTTTGCGTCTATTTACAAGTGATGCAATAAATTACAAGGTTTCAAATGACAATGCATACTTCAGAACATAAGAAGCATTAATTATCTCAAAATTCATTCTTTAGCATATTGGGAAAATTTTGGCTATCATTTCCTTCACAGTATCAGGAACATTCCTATCACCATGCATGTGCAGCATTGTACAGTACACCAGGCCAAGAAGTGTGGCCAAGGCAGATTTCTACAGTGTAGCAATTTGGAAAAGCTCTGCTATCCTCTTCATTAAGTGAGTTAATATTCCCAGCAACACAGCGGTGAAAATGTGGGTGGAAGCTAAGCAAGCACAAAAATCTAGTAGCCTTTAGAGCACATTAACAGTCAATATTCCAAACCCTGGTGTTGCCTTAAAGCTGAATTCCAGGAATTCAGCCACTTTTTAAAAAGTGCAGGCACACCATGAGTCCAAGGAGGTGCATGACATCTTCTAAACATATCTCTAGTATTTATATTTGAAAGGTTGCTTACACTGACTCTCTATGCTATGAGAGGGGAGAGAGAACACACAGGGAAGCTATGCCCTGTATCTGAAAGGTGGCTTATACTGACACTTGGGGCTGTGAGAGAGGAGAGAGAGGCACACAGGCAGATTTTACCGCCCCTTCTCTTTGGATGCCCATTCAGAGAAGCCTTTGTATTTTGTGAATGAGTTCATGTAATAGAAAGGCTTCTGTGATTGGGCAGGAGGATGGAGAGGGGCAGGCATAGGAGCTGCACTGACTCTAATATTGAAGATGCTTAGACCTGAACCATCAGTGTAGGGCTCCCGGAACTACAGCGATAGCCATATTCGGGGAGTGCAGTAAAACTGTCAAATGAAAATAATAGAGATAAATCCAGGGAATGTCATGAATTTCCTTGGACTTACCTCATAGTGTGCCTTCACTTTTTACAAAGAAGCTCAATTTGTGCAATTCAGCTTTAAAAGGCAAGGTTATCAATAGATAGAAAGCACATTTCATGCATGAAAATAGGCATCTATTTCGCAATGTTGATGTTTCAGTTGCAGTCTGCACACCTTAGTAAGGCTGCTTTCACACCGAGGCGTCAGCGGTAAAGCGCCGCTATTTTTAGCAGCGCTTTACCGTCGTTTTTGCTGTCCCCCACCATGGTAGGAAGGCGCAGGCAGGCATCTGCGGTCAGCATGGAGTCTGTACCTATCATTAGCATGACGCAAAGCCTCCTGGACTTGTGCCCAAGTGGAACGAAGACCATGGAGATGCTCCTCTAGCGCAGGAATACTCTGCAGAACAAACGAGTCAGGCAACATGGAAGGTTGGAAACCATAATTCACCATAAACCGAGACAATCGGGAAGCAGTATTCAAGAAACTGTTGTGAGCAAACTCTGCCCATGGTTATAGGTCTGACCAGTTGTTGTGATGGTCAGAAATATAGCAATGTAGGAATTGCTCCAAGGACTGATTGGCTCGTTCTGTGGCCCCATTAGACTGCAAGTGATATGCAGAGGAGAAAGCAAGCTGAATTCCCAGCTGTGCAGAAAAGGCTCACCAGAACCGGGACACAAACTGACTACCCCTGTCCTAGACAATCACCTTGGGTAGCCCATGTAAGCGAAAGATCTCCCGAGCAAAAGTGGAAGCCAGTTCCTTAGAAGTGGGCAACTTCTTAAGTTGAATACAATGACACATCTTTGAGAACCGGTCAAACAACATAAGGATAACTGTGTTGCCTTGGAAGTTGGGCAACTCCACAATGAAATCCATAGACAGGTGGGTCCAGGACCTCTCTCCATTGGGTATGGGTTGTAGGAGGCCCACTGGAAGGTGTCATGGAGTCTTACTCTGAGCACACACGGAACAGGCAGCTACGAAGGCGGTTACATCAGCACGTAGACTAGGCCACCAGAATTGTTGGGAAATGGCCCAAATGAGTTGATTCTTACCAGGGTGGCCAGCTGCCTTGGGAGAATGGTAAGTCTGGAGCACGGCAGTACGGAGACACTCTGGGACAAAGCAGCGGTCACAAGGTTTCTCAGGAGGAGCATCGACCTGAGCAGCAACAATTTTGTCACCCGAAGGAGAAGTAAGATTGGTGCGAACCGTAGCCAGAATACGATCAGGAGGAATCATAGGAACCAGAACGGACTCCAACTTGGAAGTGGAGGAAAATTGTCGTGACAAGGCGTCAGCCCTTACATTCTTAGTACCAGGTAAGAATGAGACAATGTAATTGAAACTTGACAAGAAAAGAACCCATTGCGCCCTTCTGGGAGAGAGGCGTTTAGCCACAGACAAGAATGTGAGATTCTTATGGTCAGCATGAATGAGAACCGGCACAGTGGTACCTTCGAGGAGATGTCTCCATTCTTTCAGGGCTAAAATGATTGCCAACGGCTCTCTGTCACCAATCTCGTAATTGCACTCGGCAGGTGACAATTTCTTGGAAAAGTAGCCACAAGAACGCATAGCACTCTCAGAGGTAAGACGTTGAGACAGAAGGGCGCCAACACCCGTCTCAGAAGCATCAACCTTAAGAATAAAAGGTAATGTAGGATCAGGATGTGCCAACACAGGAGCAGAAACAAAGGCAGCCTTGAGACTTTCAAAGGCCTTAATGGATTCCAGAGACCAACTCTGTGGGTTACCGTTCTTTCTGGTCATATCGGTCAGGGGCTTGACCAGAGACGAGAAGTTACAAATAAACTTCCGATAATAGTTGGCAAAACCCAGGAAACGCTGCAGAGGACGTAACCCCACGGGTCAGGGCCACTATAGGACTGCCGAAAGTTTCTCTGGGTCCATCGAAAAAACAGCAGTGGAAATGACATAGCCCAAGAATTTAACCTGTTCCCGATGGAACTCAGCTCAGTGGGTATATCTCGAGCTGCTATCTCATCCTTGATGGAATCTGAGAGACCATTAGAAAAAGCAGCCACGAGGGCCTCACTGTTCCAAGCAACCTCTGCTGCCAGAGTACGGAACTCAATGGTGTAGTCGGCAACAGTTCACGTCCTCTGTTTGATGGACATGAGGCACTTGGCAGCAGAAGCGGAGCGTGCGGGAGCGTCAAATACCCTTTTAAAGGAGGCCACAAAGTCAGGGTAACTCAAGACAACAGGTTTTTGCATCTCCCATAGAGGGTTAGCCCAGGCCAAGGCTCTCTCAGAAAGCAAAGATATCATGAACCCTACTTTGCTTCTGTCCGTTGGAAACGCCTGGGGCAGCATCTCAAAGTATATCCCAACTTGGTTGAGAAACCCTCTGCATTGAACTGGATTCAATGTCCCCAAATCGCTGGGGGAAGCGGGGCAGAACCAGACATACCTCTTATAGAGGTAATACTCGAGGCGGATGCCTGCACAGAGACTGGCGCAGCAGCAGGGACGGCCTGCAACTCAGGTTGTACTGGAGCAGCCACAGTGGGGGACTGCAGGTGAGCCGTGCGACTCAGGAGCGTTTGTAGCGCCATGGCAAACTGATCCATGCGGTGATCTTGCTCATCCAATTTGGAAAAAAAATTACCAACAAGTGGATTGACTGTATCTTCTGAATTCATGGCCTTCGCCTACTGTCAGAAACCATGAACCAGACCGAGACAGAAGTACAGTAAAATCACACTTGTTTATTAATAAAAATAAAAAGGTAAATAGAGTAAGCGTAGTCAAAGCATAGCCAGGGTCCAATAACCGGATTGGGTAGTCAGCCAAGCCAGAGTTCAGTAACCGGATCCGGTAATCAGCCAAGCCAGAGTTCAGTAATCAGATCGGGTAATCAGCCAGGCCAGAAGTCAGGGATCCAAGTAGAGGAACAGCAAGCAGGATAAGGAACCAGTAGGGATGTCAGCAAAGCCAGTCTTTAAACAGAAATGTGGGAAATGATTTCTTGTGATGTGACCAAGGCGAAGGCAGGAATAAAGTGATCCACAACAGCTGGTTAACTGTGGAGAGAGATGAGAGCTGGCAATTAGCCAACAGCTGAGTGGCCAGCTCAGAGAAGGAAGGGCTGAGCCTGCCCTGACACGCCGTCACTGCTGACGCCTCGGTGTGAAAGCAGCCTTACTAAGGTGTGCTGACTGCAACTTAAACATCAACAATGCGAAATGAATGCTTATTTTCATGCATGAAATGTGCATTCTATCTATTGATAACCTTGCCTTTTAAAGCTGAATTGCTCCAATTGAACGTCTTTGTAAAAAGTGAAGGCACACTATGAGGTAAGTCCAAAGAAATTCATGACATTCCATGCACTTATCTCTATTATCTGACAGTGTTACTGCACTCCCTAAAGATGGCTATCATTGTAGTTCTGGGAGCCCTACACTGATGGTTCAGGTCTAAGCATCTTCAATATTAAAGTGAGAGCAGCTTCTATGCCTGCCCTTCTCCGTCCTCCTGCCCAATCACAGAAGCCTTTCTATTACATGAACTAATTCACAAAATACAAAGGCTTCTCTGAATGGGCATGCAAAGGGAAGGGGTGGTAAAATCTGCCTGTGTGCCTGTCTCTCCTCTCTCTTAGCCCCAAGTGTCAGTGTAAGCCACCTTTCAGATACAGGGCAAAAAGGTTAAAATGACCCGCAAAGCGCCACTGCTGCGGCGCTTTGCTGGCAGTTCGGCGGCTCTGCCCATTCATTTCAATGGGCAGGGGTGCTTTAGGAGCGGTGTATACATCGCTCCAAAGATGCTGCTTGCAGGAGTTTTTTTAACATCCTGCCAGCGCATCGCCTCAGTGTGAAAGCACTCAGGCTTTCACACAGACTGCAGGGGAGCCATTTTTCAGGCGCTATTTTTCAGCCCAAAAATGCCTCAGTGTGAAAGGGGTCTAAGGTAATTCAATTAAAACAGAAGAAATGAATCACCGCTCAGGTAGACCTGATTCCAGGTGTATGTTAGTAAATGCTTCAGAGGAGGGGAAGCTATGAGTAAGCGCTCGATTTAGAGTGCGAAACGCGTCAGCTGTGTCTGTACTATCTGTCTGATTGTCCTGTATTTTTGATGGTCCAAGTTTTACAATAAAGAAGATTTTTCAACTTTATCCGGTGTGCGGCATCCAGATTTTCCTGTTCCAAACCTTGCTTCAATTAAAACATTGTTATTAATAAACAAGTAACACTTTTTACAAATAAAAGTCCCTATATGCACTATGTTGATTAGTAGAGATTATATATACCTAGAACCTATGCAAGATCCTCAGATATCAATAAGCATAAAAAAAAACATTGCTTATTTTAACGTTTGTATTAGAGCTAAGAAGCCGCAATAGGTTCACTTTTTAGGGACACCTACGTGCACTATACTGATGTCTCACATACTCTGAAAGTATAATTTAATATGGTCCTTCTAAAGCTTAATGTAAGTAAGGTACAAGTATGAGGCAAATGTCCCGGTGAGGCAAGCCAAACTATTAAAATGAGCTTCAAGCAATGGGGACTGCGTCTGGAGTATTATCAGTTTAACAGGTGCCAGCAGAGCTTTAGGGTTTGTAGACAGCAGTATTGTTTAATACATGGACATTTAGGGAAATGGTTACTATGCCTTACTGGAATGAACACAGACTGCATTGTGTGGTTACTTTTATTCCGCAGTCCTAGTTCACTTCAATGATTTTAACCTAAAAAATAAATTCCTACACAGCCCTAGATTTAAAAAAAGGAATATTCCTTTTAATATATCTGGTAGCATGAAGATGAATGCTGAAATGATTTTAAATTCCAGCCAATTTAACACATTTATGACATATTTGGCCAAAATAAATCCATTATAAAACATAGGCACAATTTAGTACAATTAGACGCAATATTCTACATAATTCTTTATTGTAATTCTATATGTACATCTCTGAATTATAACATGCTGAATATGAAATATATTGCTATAAAACTTTTGAATACAATTTTTGTACATGATGTACATCATGGTTATCGAAAATTTTATGCAGCATGCAGTGTTACATTCAGCCAAAAGAGTTGATATACTAAACGCTAATATGCTGTTTACATTCCAAGAGAATTTTCCCTTAGCACATGGAATGAGGCAAAAATTAATTTTGTTTATTTGAATGATTGAAGGCATTACTAAAATCCAGAGGTAGCCTTACCGGTACCTCTACTTCTAGAGCTAAATTTAATTCACTATGCTAAGTGAACGGCCTATTTGCCTTTAGTAAATCAACCCAAAAAGTGAATGTGAGTTGAAGTGTGTTAGTACACTCATTAATGTGCAATGTAAAGTACATTGCAATGAGTGGTAAAAATACATGGCAATGAACATTGACATGCATTTTAATGTGTTATCATCGATTTCAATAGAAATCACACCAGGTAAAGAAACACCCGAAATGCTGATGTAAATGGGCCCTAAGGGGTTGTGTAGTAACTACAGCAATCAATCAGAATTAATCTTGCAGTGGTAACTGTATATTTGTTCTTGTACACTTACCTTAAAGTTGAGTAGTCCTATGGCAGTTTCCACAAAAGTGACCAAATAAATTGGCTGTGAAAGCTTTCTGCCTTTTAAATGGTGTAGATACTTTTCTGTGAACTGAAATGAAAAATAATGTATTGATTCCTTTATTATTTTCTAAAAAATAAAGATGTAATTTAGGAGTAATAGAAAGTGTAAAGCAGTTGGGCAACTATATTACAATAACAACAAAACTCACTATAATATCATGTACATGGATTCACAATAAACGAATGAAGGCTAACTACACTGATGGTATTCTTTACCATCTTTAGCTCTGGAGGTAATGTATACATTGGTGCCCAGAAAACTCGACAGTTTCACCCTTTGTTATATCAGCTTCAAATTTTCAAAGCACCTCTCTGTATCAAAGAAAATTTCACTTTGATTTTTTTAAGGAAAGGCGGTAATTTATTATACCTGAAAATAGTTATATACTCTTTTTTTGCATATCATTTATACATTTTAAGTGCTAACCCCTAAATAGTTATATACTCTTTTTTTGCAAATCATTTATAAATTTTAAGTGCTAACCCCTAAATTTAGCCATTCAAACCATTTACTAACCATTTACTTTAAACATTACTTTGTTTTTATCCAAATAACAACAACTTTCGTCTTCGGTATCCATTAAAATAGCAGCATTGGCAAATCTAGCTTTAAAGCATAATTGTGGCTGAATTTTTTAAAATTTTGGATAGAGAGTACACATTTATGACAGGTGTTTTTTTTCTGTCTGTGATCCCAATGGGTTGTTTATCCCTCACTGCCTGTCGCTGTAAAGCCCCTACATGAATTCGGAGGTGGAATCAACACCAGGACAGGAAGGCATGGAATGCAACAAAACACCATCAGATGCTCCATTCCACCCTCTAGAAAAAAATATTTTTTGGTTTTGTCTATTTTCCTATTAAAGAGATTACCTATCAGTTTCTGTCTTGACAGAGGAAACAATTAAACCTGAGCTAGGTTGGCAGCTGATATGGCAGACACAAAACTGACATTATGGTGCATGAATCTACACTAGCTGGCAGAGGTAATATGAAATGTGTCTTAAAATAAAGTCCTGTAGAAACAGGCAGGTTGATTTACTAAATGCAAATGTACTGTGCACTGCAAGTTGCTCTAGATCGGAGGGGAAGCTCTGCTGATTTCTATCATCCAATCATGTCAGAGCAAAAATGCTGTTTTTTATTTTCCTTGCATGTGATTGAGTATTCTTTGCAAAGTGATGCTTAACCTAATTTACTAAGCTCTGGAGCAAGTGCACTTGCAGTGCACAGCATATTTGCTTTTAGTAAATTAACCCCAATGTCTACTTCATTAGGGTGCAAAGGGGGTACCCAGCATTTTGAAGAGTGAGGGCAACTTAAGTGATTTGATAACCGGTCACAGGCCACAATGAACTATGGGAATTTACCAACCGCCAAACCACAAATGTAAATGAGCTCTTGCTGTGCTGTGCCCCCTATAAAGCTGCGTGCACACTGATGCGCTACAGTCTGCCATCATTGTGGGTGTAGCACTGTGCACCTGTGGCTTTCCTGTGGGTTAGCTGCACTGAGCCAGACTTCTATTACATCTTGCAGGTGGGGTGCACCTTCTTTCAGAAAGCGCACCAAACCTACAGGATGTAGTAGAAATCTATGGCTCAGTTCAGCTAACCCGCAGGAAAGCCACAGGTGCTATACGCCCATTGCAAAAGTGCAGTGTATGTGATGTTTATTACACTGACCTTTTCCTCTTACTCTTCCAGCTTCTGCTAGCATTGCTCTCAGGCTATCAGAAAGGTCCCTTGGTATCACTCTGCTTGGGACAGGAACTGGCGCTACAGAGGAAGCATTGGCTTATTCGACTCCTGCTGCCTCCGCGACTGCCTTTCTCCATTGCTGGTGCCTGCTCCATGAACTCTGATGCTCTGGGTAGGGGGTTTGGCAACCTGTTAATCATGATCTAGGCTTGCTGACCCGCCACTCCATAGCATGGGCATGCGCTTACTTGACAAACAGAGTATTGGTAACTGTAAGCGCAAACACACAAGTCCATATATAACAGGAGATATACAGGGCTGAGCAACTTAGTCCATAGGGGACAGGCTGGAAGTTCAAGGGTTAAGTGGTAACCGGTAATGTAATGGTTAAAGTAGGCTGGTAGGCTAGGCGGCTGCTGTGCTCAGAGAGCTGGCTCTGTGATGCCCAGCATCCCTGCAGCGTCACCACCACAGGATCAGAGGGAACACCGAGGACCACATACCTATATAGATGAGCCTTTTATATGTTTTTATCCTGTAAGTGTGTTTTTACCTGGTGTTATTAAACATAATTTGTTAATACTACACTCAGGGGGCACTTCCTTCTCTACCCCTCTCTCATGCGCTTACTTGGTATGAGGTTGCAAGCCCCATCAGAGGGCTCCACAGGCCACAAGTTGAACATCCCTGAAGTAGACCTTTCCTAAGAGAAACACGAAGGCCGCCATTGTTGACTTCTCATTTTGCAAATGCTAGTTGCCTGGCTGTCATGCAGAACCTCTGATTTTAATAGTCTGAGACTACAATCTGGAACAAGTATACAGATAGTGACAGAATCAGACATTTTTCTGACTTTTATGTCCCTTTCCAGGTCTATGCCTCATCAATGATTGAAACCAGAGGGTTGGCATTGGAGCCAGTAAACTACTATTTTCAAAGAAAGGTCAACATGGGCAGCCTTCATTTCTCTCACAGTCATTTACTTTAAAGAGGAAATTAACTGTGGAAACTATGCCCCAAAAAATGGAAGCAGATGATAAAGATCGTTCTTTCTGCAGCTGATCCTTTCCCTTTACTGATTTATCATGCCTTGATCTGCACTCTGTCTCTGCATGGAGGCAGCCATCTTTGTAGAGGCAGAGTTTTGCTTCTTCATGTAAGAACCTCCAACAAGGAGAACAGGGAGCAGTACAGTAATGGAATCACCAAATCCCAAGATCTAGAAGCAGCAGTGTCTTAGATCTCACACTGCAGATATGCAGCTATGAGGACCAAGGCACAGGAGCACCAACGCACCCATGAATATCAAGAAATGCACTGTTCAATTTCATAGGAAATTCATGACAAATGGTCGATTTTTTTCAGGACATTGCTTAGGCACAATAAACATTTCTAAAAGTTTCCTATAAAAAACAAGTCAGGTCCACTTGAAGACTTTCTGCACATTAGCAGCTGCATAGAAAATATACATAATGCAACAGAATACCTGCACCTGTAATATAATCTTTATTTTTGTATTGCATGAAGTCAGAGCAGATCAAAGTGTCATGCTAAGTAAAGTCATGCATCTATGCAGTCTTCTAAGTGGTATATTTAGTGATTATCAGATATGAGAAGTACATAAAGTTTAAAGAGTACCTATCCTTCCAGTACCTCTATCGTTACTGATACTATTTTCTGCACAGTGATAGGGTTAGAGACAATATAGCAATATTGTGTGTAGGACATCTTAATATATTACGTATATATTTATTTTTCACATCAGGGTACTGTATAAGCAAAAGCCTACCTGTAGTAAAACTTCAAAATAGACTATTTCAGCTGCTGGAAGTGGAGTTTGTTCCCATTATTAATTATTTAATAATGATTAATAATGGGAACAAAAACAATAATAAAAACAAAAATGATTAATCACAACACACAAAGTGTAGAGAAAACTCCCAATGACCAACATAAATAACGCAACTCCCATAGTACATCATAATACATCATCAATGGGAATCTTCCTATTTACTGGAAGATAAGAAATGTCTACAGGTACAATAAAGTTCTTTATGAAAAAAAAAAAAAAAAAAAAAAACAGGCAAAAATCACAGGTTTGTCCAATTCATTTTTTTCAAGAAATATTCAGCCATTGATGGATATCAAAGGAACTGAGAATTTTAATCATCTCTCTATTCAATCTCAGTTGGGTAAATCATATCTAAGAGATTTGCATAAATATAAACCATCAAAGACTTTTCATCTTCAAAGGGGGTTTCAAGACCCTATAAGCTTTGTACTGTAATCATCACAGGTCACAACCCTGCAGGAACAGCGCTGCTATGGCAACATAAAAAACTAATGCTTAAGGCTTAGCATAATATTCTGACTAATAGAAAGGAAACTCATTCTAAAAGCTGGCAGCCTATTTACCAGAAGCTGGATTAGAGGTGTTAGTTCTTCCCCTTTTAGCTTTTTCCCCACAGCCCCCCTTCTCCATCACTTGAACCATCCCCTCTTTCACCAAATCAAAACATCACATCTCTGAAATACGTAAAATATCCATCCTCTAAAATACAAGCTAATTAAAGAACACACACACGGGAACAAAAATGAATAACTCAAACTTAAAAAAGAAGACGATACAAACCGCTACAATAAATATTGCACAACATTCTTACAATAATTCCTTTTTTTTTTACCTCAGTCGACATAACTGATAAACACAGCACATGTTATGCTGGGGCTTGGGACTTTTGTTCTATGGTAGAAGGTCTTAGCACAGAAGAAAATGGTCTCCTCCCTGCTGATTTTAAGCCTGTACAACATACATTATCATACCACCTGGAAATATGAGAGCGGCTTACAGAAGAGAACATCTAAAATGTTACATTAGCCTTTCCACCAAAAAAAAAAATCTTTAAACCTTACAAAGAATTTAACTCGTTCTTCCCTGACACATAATATTTACTTAGTGATAAAACTTAAAAGGTGAGCTTCAGGGCACCTTTCAATTAATATTTTTTTTTTCTCTGCAAAAAGGGGACAATTAAATGTTTCCGGCCAGGCAAAGTGAGGAGGTGTTGGGGAGGGGGTGATAGAAGAAGAAAAAAAAAAACACAAAGAGATTGGGGAGGGGATGAAGTAGCAGCCTTCAGCACTTCTTTCAATTCCAGTGCACACCCAATAGTGTGCGAGGAAGAATGCCCACTGTTCAAGATTTGTGGGAGAATTGTCCCATGACAAAAGAGGTAGAGTTACGCTTGTTATTCTCCAATAAGCCATGCCAGTCAAACAAGTACCCATACTTAGGACAAAAGGAAAGCAAGGGATTGTAGCACAAAAGAAAACAAGTAAGCCCATCTTTCAGTTGTGCATCAGCTTCCAGGTTTTATGCTTTGCATAAATAAAAATGAGAGAATAAAAAAAAGGATGTCTGGTGTAATAAAAAAAAAAATCTCTTTACTTCAATAAAAAAAGAATTAGTTTAAAAAAAGGTGTTAAAATGTGTAACACATTCTTTAGATGAAAGGCTTTTCAGTGAATTGAGTGGCGGAAAGAGAAAGGGGAGAGTGCGGAGAGGAGGAGGCAGGCACCCAAAGCAGATTTTTAAAAATTTTCTTTGCTAAAGTTATCTTAAAGATAAAGGTTAACCACGAGAAAGGAGGGGAATGTGTTTTTCCTGGCTTGGAAGGGGTGAGGAGGAAAAGCTTAGAAGGGGCGGCCAATTTTTAGATATATTAAATTAATTCCTTAACCCCTAACTGAAAGAAGAGGAATGAAAGCCATTGCAAGGCAGACTGAAGCTCAGACGTAACTGGCAGAACACGGCTTTGGAAAATGAGCAATCGTGGCAAACTCTGCCCAGGTGAAAAGTCTAAAGGCAGTCTGGGAGTGTCTGCACTGAGTTAGTAAGTAACCCCTATGTAATGATTTGTATTACCTGTAAGGCAAATCTTCTAAGCTCTTGTGAGTAGCTCTTTTGTATACGTCTACTGTATGTATATACTGTATGTCATGTTTTTAATTTAACCAGCTAAATCTTGAGGACAATGTTACTAGAGTAAAATTAAATAATAGTGGTTAAAATGTAGTGCAGGCTATATACTGTTAAAAGGCCTTAATGTCATCTGATCTAACATGTAACTGTAACCAAAATGTGAACAACTTTAACTGATTCAGCCAAGCCTCGATGAAACTGAATATAGAACATATTACATAAGCCTGGTTGGTTTACAGTACTGGTGGTAGAAATATGGCCTTTTGGATTTTTTTTATCCATGGCTTGTTCCTTTTAATCAGCATTGCTTTCCCTGCAGTAGTTAGTAAAGGACTGACACCAAAAATGCCTAAACCCCAATAAGCATAACTAAACAGAATAACCATTTTATTTAATGCAGGGATCAGTGTATAATGTTCCTTGGAACCTGTATGAATGTATTCAGCAATCATTTACCTCTGGGAAATGGCAATTCATGTTGCCCAGTGGGGTAATGGCAATGCTGTAAGAATATATATGTAAAACATACTAAATATGTAAAACAGTTTGTAGAATGCTTTTTGAAGATGCTGTAAAATACAATCTGTAATTTGTAATCTGCAACCCTTATATAGTAAGTATATAAAAGTAAAATGTCTTTATAGTGATGGAAAATATGTATCCTGTTAGAGTAATACTTTGTTTATATGTGTACTTGTAGTTGGGAAAAAAAACTAGTCCAGAGAATGCAAAAAAAAACAAAAACCTGATGTATTTGTTTACCGAAATTGCAATATTCTGTATAAAACATAACAATATTCTAATATAAAACGTCATAAAGGTTCAACTGCTAGTGTTTTTTAAACGAAAAGGCAAAAAAACACCCTCATAACACAAATACCTTAAACTCCTAATGCTCTTAAATTTTAAGTCACCATGAAAGGTTGACACTCCACTACATGATGTAGATTATATATTTTAAAGTAATATATAAATAATAACGTATAATAATTCTGATCACGAATCAATAATTGTCAATATTTAAGCAACCTTTTCTACTGTGCCAAGTCTCAAATTATTAGGCCATAACACTTTTTACAGTCCAGGCTGTCATATTATGGATATCCATATTAGGATTGGTTCTAAATCTTGTGAACCAACCAATAACATAAAGGCCAAGCCAATGCAAATAATTTACCAACAAAGGCACAAAAAACTACATTGCCTTCTGGAAAATCTGGCATCACTAACAGATTAGCAAACCACTAGTGCACATTGCAGGCGATTGGCTAGTGACTAATGTAAAACACAGCAGGTTCTTATTCTGCTGAACTCAGACACAGTGCTGTGACCTGCAAAATATAATTCAAGACTCGAGAAAAAATATGAAGCTGCAATATTAAAATATTTAGACAGATTAAAAAGGGGGTAATATGTCCAATGTCTGCACATAGTAAACACTGCAATGTGGCACATTCAGGCTTGTGGCCCACTGAAAAATCACGTGACAATGGCAATCACTCTTTGTTTGTATCTGCAATGAAAAGCAAGGAAAACAATGTTTTTTATTACAATGACTTTCTTTTAAAAGGGAATATTTTGAATAAGATACATCTGTTGCCCCAAAACAAAATTCACATAATAGTCTAGTTTTAGGGCTCACTAAATTTTGACAACAATACCAGAAAAAGATGGAAAATTTAAGTTAAACTGGAAATGAAAACACAAAGTATGTATCTAACTTGTATTGGTAACAGGTAAACCCAAAAATAACTCATTTTATTTTAAGTTTGCACAACCTTGCTTAGATTAATGGCTGAGAGAATCTTGCATTTATTTCTCAAAGCAGAGTAGTCATTTTTGTGGTGCTGCATACACCTGGCTGCTAGAAGATACCTGAAATGTGCACTATATTTAAATGTAATGTGTCAAAGGTATATAGGATGCCTTTATATTCTTTACATGGCATCATAAAAATGACATGATGCAATTAATTTGCTAGTTATAATTTCTTTTGTGCAATTAGATTATTTACACGTTTTGTAAAGACATTTGACATGCCACTTAACATTTCCAGGATTTTATTGGCTGAAAACGCAGTCATGAAACACAAACACACCTGTCAGCAATTAGAAAAAGAAGAAGTAGGGAACAGTTCAGGAAATAATATCTGTGCTAATTAAAACACTAGTTAAAAGCTTCCTGTTTGCTCTCCCAGGTGCCCTGAGAAGTGACCCTGTCCCCTTTTTTTTTCTTTACAGCCATTTTGCCTCTTATGTTGATGTGTTCTCTTGACTATATTGATGTATGATATTGCACCTCTTTAAGAAGACATATTACAAGGTCTTGAACTGACTTTTAATTCATTGACTAGCTGTGATAATGAAAATTAATAACTGGTCAGTTTGTCAGACTTTTTGACATCATGATTGATACAGCAAATATGTATTAAAAAAAAATTGAATTTTTATGTGTGTCAAAGGAAAGCTGTCTAAACATTTTATTCACAGTGTCAATTGTAACCATTGTCCCACAGAAAAAAAGAATACCTTGTTCATGCAGGGTTAATAATTAGATAAGAGTAACGTGTTTCTCTGTCTGGATTAATATTACAAAAATCACACGGGATGTGACCATGTTGAATAATCATCTGTAACACCCAGACAGTGCTGCTCCATGCTGCTATTTTGCAGATATTCACAAAAGGGAAGTTGAAATAAAAGAAAAAAAAAGTATTAATATTCAGAAATGGTGGAATGGATTTCAAAAGGTAAAATGATTTATAAATAATTGTTTTTTTTTTCTTACATGGGACAGAATTGGATAAACAGGGGTTAAGATGTTAGATTTATTTTCCTCCATTTCACATACTATAATGCAGTAGACAATCTGCTGCTTACAGGGTTTGCTGGGATTTCTAGTTCCTCAACAGCTTTTCAAATGCTTAAGTTATAGCAACATAGCAATATCACATATTAATTAAAGCTACTGGCTAGTAATAGTAATTCAATGATACATTGCCTAACACCATGGACTTGGCAATTAAATGGGGGCAAGTGCAGTGAAGCCTTGTAACCAATGGCAACCAAAGGTTCTCTTTAGAGGTGAGATGGTTTATTTTGCTGGAGCTCGCTTTCACAGCATCTGACACATTAACTTGCTCTTTTGGGTTGCCATTTCAATAGCAGATTGTTATGCAATGACAGGCCATAAGGTGTGGGGTATTGCCTACTCTATAGTAATTGCGTTATAAGTTACCTACTAGTTCTATATCTGGACACACATCAATAAGTGATATACATTGGGGCAAAGCGTGGATCTATGAAATGACTGCATATATCCTTATAGATAAAAAAAAGAGAGACTTTATATAATATTTCCTATAAATTGTTGTGTAATTTTGTCAATTAAAATAAATATTATAGTTCATATTCGTGAAAACAATGAACAAAATTTGTCTTTTGATGCAAAAAAAAAATCATCTCTAAAGCACTGAATGACTCATAAATGCAAATTCAAACAATGAAAACTGCTGATCATATTTATACTTGAGATTCAAATTTCAGCAAAACTTTGTATGTGTGTGTATATAAAGCCAGAACCCAATATGCTCTTCTTAGTGTCTAACACGCTCGAGGTCAGCACTGTGTTTTGATAACAGCTCAACTATAATTGGCACTGCATATTAAAAGAAAAGAATGATATAGTTTTGTAACACATCTTTATTAAACAAGTGACATTTTGGGTTAAATAGTACTTTTTTCCAATGTGCACAATGTGTTACATTGTTATACTTATTTAAATAAAAATGAAATGTACATTCTTATATGGCCACCCGATTCTTTAGATCATACTAATTAAAATATTGGCATTTAACATGACCAGCAAAAAAGTATTAGTGATATATCATTTAGTAAAATGAATACATAATTAGAGAGAGACAAATTTAAAAAATATTTGTTTCTACGTTCTAGCAAACCAAAGCAAGTCAAGGTATTTGTAAGCTTGGTCCAAAGAAATTGGGGGATACATTTATATGCAGCAACATGGCTAATAATATTATTCAAGTTATAATTATTTATAATAATTATAAGTTATAATATTATTTCAAGTTAAAGATGTATCCCATGTCAGTTCTTTCTTATGAAGTGGTATACATTCAGTTCTTGTCCCTTTTGAAAGGAAATCTATACTGGGAGAAATAAAATTGCTAGTGACCTCCTTCTGAAAATGCTAAATAACCGGCTGCCTCGGGCCTCAATACTTTCTGAGTTATTGACCAGGAACACGCACTATATAAAGTTACAATTCCTTACCTGTGTATGTTTCTGGGTCAGTGATTCAGAAAGTATTGACTAACAACCAGGTAATTTTATGGGTTTTCTTTAACATAAAATGCAATTTATTTTAGGTCAAAATATCAGGTTTTGACTGTTATAGCACTTAATTTGTGCTATTAATGTTTAGTTCATTATTTTAATTTTTTCTATATTAAAAGGTGTAAAGACTTATATAGTAATACGTACCGCACAAGGGTAAGTGCACCTTAAAGAACTATTTTAATTATTGGTGGAGTGTGGTGGGCTGAGTCACCCAAAAGCTTATTTTTCACTTGTGGGCTTCACACATCCTGGCTCTGTTTTGATTACCTTGGAAAGTTGCGTTTCCTACACCTCCTGTTGCAATAAATAATCTCAACAGTCCAACAAAGCAAGTGGTATCCCTCTTGTAGTGTCCAAGGAATAAGGATAAGGATATGCAGGCCTGAGAGCCTAAACATTCAGGGTTTGCCACTGAAGGCCCTCAGAGACATTAAGCTCATCAGATGGTCTGAATGTTAACTCTGATAGGTCAGTTTTAGATCTCTAAATAATGCAGTATGTGTGTGAATGAACATAAGATGTTATTGCTTCAGATGAAGATGTCACTGCAAATAAACACTGATATATCAAATGTATTAAGAAACCCAAGATGGAAACACAGTAGGACAGCTAGGTAAATGGACTGACACATAAGATCCTAAGTACTGCTTAGGTAATATGGGTGAGAGTGTAGAATACAGAAAATAATAATGGAATAGAAAAAGAAAAAAACCTTGGCTTTAGCTTAGCTAAAGATTATGACTAGAAAAATCTATATATTTTTTTTATTTATAAATTCAGATACAAAATATAACCTATTTTAAAGATTGCTGGGATGTTTAAAATGTTTGTTATCCTCAGAATTTCATATTCCTGATATTTGCCTGCTGTACCATGTGCTTGTATGAAAAAGCATCCTGTTCTTTGTATTGCTTCCTTTGTGTGAAATCTATGGTGTTCCTGCCAGTTCCTTTGCTTTCCTATTAAGTACTGACCACACTAAGCAGGAGAGCACATTGTAGTCAGTTCCCTAGCTATGCTGGAAACTCAGCCTGCTTTGCTCCACCAATGATCAGACTCCCCCCGCACAGCCTTTCACTGGCAAGCTTAGTGTGCTGCCGTTCCCCCACCCAGCTATTATGCAGCTGAGAACACAGGGAACAGAGGGAATGTGAACACTTTGAAAAAAAAAAGGCATTTATAATTTTTTGAATATCTATACACAGATATTTTGCCTTTCATTTCAATTTTAAACTGAATGAGTTGTTTTACAAAGTGATTGTTTACAATCACTCTAAAGTGGTTGTAAAGGCAGAATGTTTTTTTTACCTTAATCCATTCTATGCATTAAGATAAAAAGCCTTCTGTGTGCAGCAACCCCCCTAATACTTACCTGAGGTCCTTCTCTGTCTAGTGATGTCCACGAGTGTCTCAGCCCTCTGAAATTCTCCCTCCTGTTTGACTGATACACAGCAGTGGCGCCATTGGCTGCCGCTGCTCAAATTCAGCAAGCCAATCAGGGGAGAGAGGGGTGGGGCCGGGTCGGGGCTCCTTGTCTGAATTAACACAGGGAGCGGTGACTCAGTTCGGGTGCCCCCATAGCAAGCTGCTTGCTGTGGGGGCACTGAACAGGAGGGAGGGGCCAAAAGAGCTAAAGAGGGACCAGAGAAGAGGAGGATCTGGGCTGTTCTGTTCAAATCCACTGCAACAGAGCAGGTAAGTATAACATGTTTGTTATTTTTATAGGAAAAAAAATAGACTTTACAATCACTTTAAGTCACTGGAGAAATCTTTTAGCAATACACATTTTGGTGGTACCAAAAACATTTTTAATGTATTACAAAAAAAGGTGTTTTTGTAATGT
This sequence comes from Lithobates clamitans, assembly GCA_037952925.1. NCBI lineage: Eukaryota > Metazoa > Chordata > Amphibia > Anura > Ranidae > Lithobates > Lithobates clamitans. The sequence continues at coordinate 71,952 of JBBGZY010000110.1, forward strand.
AGCACAATTCCAAGTAGGGTCCTTAAATGATCTACTTGTTTTTTGCCAAATATCCCTTACTTCTTGGCATGAAGTTCTAGAAATTCATACCTAGAAAATCTACGTAAGGTAGCTTTGCAATATTCAATTTTTACGATATATTTTTATTATTATAACATCTGATTGTTTGACCACTTGCCGACCAGCTCACAAACATATACTGTGGCAGGTTGGCAGCGCTGTATGAATCGCTGTACCTGTGGCTTGCGCAGGCGCAGTTGCGGGCATGCGCACGCCACCGGCGGCACGCTTCCTCTGCACACAGCGGGAGTGTGCCCCCTGGTCAGGCAGACTCAATGTCCGCCAGCGACCTGCGATTGCCTAGTACAGAGGCAGAACGGGGATTTGCCAGTGTAAACAAGCGGATCCCCGTTCTGACAGGAGACATGACAAAGATCTTCTGTTCCCAGTAATCGGGAACAGTGATCTCTGTCATTTCCCAGTGAGCCCATCCCCCCTACAGTTAGAATACACCCAGGGAACACAATTAACCCTTTGATCGCCCCCTAGTGTTAACCCCTTCCCTGCCAGTGTAATTTTTACATTGATCAGAACATTTTTATAGCACTGATCAATGTAATAATGTTAGTGGTCCCCAAAAAGTGACATTTGGGGTCAGGTTTGTCCGCCACAATGTCGCAGTCCCACTAAAAATCACAGATTACCGCCATTACTAGTAAAAACAATAAAAAAAATAAAAGTCCCTAAATCTATCCCATAGTTTGTAGACGCGATAACTTTTGCACAAACCAATCAATATACGCCTATTGCAAATTTTTTTTTACCAAAAATATGTAGAAGAATATATATCGGCCGAAATTGATGAATAAATGTGTTTTTTTATATTTTTTGGGGATATATATATATATATATATATATATATATATATATATATATATTTTTTTTTTTTTTTTTTTAATTGTCGCTCTTTGTTTACAGCGCAAAAAATAAAAGCCACAGAGGTGATCAAATACCACCAAAAGAAGGCTCTATTTGTGGGAAAAAAAGGACGTCAATTTTGTTTGGGTACAGCATTGCACGAGCGTGCAATTGCCAGTTAAAGCGATGCAGTGGCCTGGTCATTATGGGGGCAAATCCTTCCAGGGCTGAAGTGGTTAAAGATGTTTGCTTTTGGATTTTAAGAAATGTTGTATACAAACTTAGACTAACATACAGACAACCTACACATACAGCACATTACACACACACTAGTGTGATGGCTTTCTGGCACCAACTGACATTTTTAACACTGCATAGGGTTGTCAATGTGATGTCTTAACCAAAGGAGGGTAGCCCCACATTACAAACTTCCATGTCCACACTGTATAAACAGATTCATTGGTTATAGTTTAGGTAAACTCATTATATATTTGGGGTAGTCTTGCTCCTGGATATGACCTGCTGGCTGGGGGTCCTGTATCATATCTAGACATGGTTGCCAAAGTACATAGAAATGTTGGGGACAGACAGTGCTGTTTTGATCTATATATTTAAATTAGAAGCAATATAAATACAATAAATTTGTTATATCCCAGTAAATATTTTATGATGGTATTGTAGCATGCCATTGCCCTCTGAAAGCTTACCATAACTAGCAGAAGTGCATTGGTTTAACGACTTTATGTCCCTGTAAACTAACATGTTTACAACTTAGTGCTAATTAAACATTAAATGTATTATACTAAACAACAAATGGGTTTCTAAACTAGAAGACATTTATTTTAAGTTGTTGCAATCTTGGCACAAATCTCAAAGTACACAAAAAGTCTCTCCCCCTGCTTTTTATTTATATTGAGAACCTTATTTTTTTATTGTATGTGTAAAAATATCACAAATGCAAAGAGATAATAAGGCTCATTTGCTAAGGGATTTGAAAATGTTCACACATTAAATTGTGTGAATATTTACTTCAATGATCTAATCGTGTGCAAACAAAATAAGTAAACATGGATTTTCTTCTCACATGACTGGATGATTGAAGTAAATCTTCACACAATTTATCGTGTGAACATTTTCAAATCCTCTACTAAATCAGGCTGTTTACTGAGCGAGGTATGATAGGTTTAGAAGACATTGCAAACAACTGAATGAAGGGGCTGTGGAACTCACCCAATTTATCTCTTCAGCAGACTCCACCTTGGGGAGCATGATACAGGAGGGCAAGACTCTTGACTGCAAGATGACTTCCAGATCTTCTTCTGCAAGGCCACTGGTCACAGAGTTAACCCGGACACACTTTTCAGAGTTCCCAAGATCACATTCTTCAAGTGTTTTAACAATATTATTTCGGGCTTCAACCTAATAGTCATAAATACACAGCTTTAGGTTTCTTGAAGTGTTTATTTTATAAATGTTTTGGCAGATAATACAGGTTCACTGACTCATGTATGTTTTAAGGTAAGTTTGTAACGGGTACACCAGCGGTGCATTAAAACCCTGTGCTACTAATCTGTTACCTGCTATTTTAATTTATAAAAGAGGAAAATAGAAATAATGTGTAGTCTATTTATGTACTATTCATATTATTATTACTACTAGTAGTAAAAAAAATATATCCTTTCATTTTGCCAGATTGTTTCTACAGATATAGTTCTTTGAATAGATTCTATTATCACCACTACTGTTTATAATAATAACAATTATTATTATTATTATTATAACAAATGCAGAAAGACATTCAAGAAAGAGTAAGCAGGTACATTGCACAATACATGTTGTTTCTATTTTTGTTAGTCTGAAAAGCACAAACATTATCCTAAATGTAGTGCTGGCATGTATAGAATATGCAAATTCAAGCAATGGTTGATTAACTATTAGCAAATAGGCTGTTTGCTTTGCAGGCGAATTTTCTCTTAGCTTTGTGAATATGGTGAACATTTACTTTGCAAAGAATACCCAATCAAGTGCAGGGAAAAGAAAAAAAAAAACACTTTTGATTGCCCAATTGGATGATGGAGGTCAGCAGAGCTTCATCTCATTCGCAAAGTTAAGGGAAAATTCAGTGGAGTCAACACTCTATTCCGGAGAAAGCTAGTAATCTCAGCACTGTGATACAACAGTGCTAAATAATAAGCCATAAACTGCCCAATATGTATATTTTAAAAAACAGTTATCCAGTCATGTTACCACATATCCTTCTTAAAGGAAGAGTTAAAAATATAATACTCACTATTCATTCCATATGATGGTCAGAGGTACATATGCATTTCAAACTATGAAAGTTTCTTTTGTAATACCAGAACGTTCCAAATTTGAGTAGATAAAACATTATTCCCCAGATATTAATTGTATTTTTTTTGTTTGTGTTCATGTCTGATTACCTCTTTATATAATAGAATATAGTATAATACTATATAAGATATATTAGATGCTTTATAAACTTTAAAATTTCTATTTTTACCTAGAATTTGTCAGGCATTATAAACTTGATGAGCATAAATGCTAAGTAAGCATTACATAAGAACAAGAATCCCTAACAGTGTGTAGAAATTGGTGGACTGTCAAAAATCTAAACCCATGTAGGAAGGCAGACAGGGAATAGTAAGGGCAAAATGAGAGCAAGAGAAATAAAATTCTACTGCCATACCAATCATCAGGACAACTGAAGTCAGCAGATGTTAAACAGATGAACATAAAACTAGGCAGAAATGCTTTAAAATGTGGCCCCAGTTATGAAGAGTGAGGAAACAGTAGCTTAAAATTGTCAAGCTGGATCTCCCAGATCAGGATCACAGAAAACAGCAGCCTGTGGAGCAATGATTTACAAGGCTAAACCTGCTAGCTAAAACAATACGTTACTAAACAAAGCTTGGGTTTACCATTTTTTGGCTGTGAGCATATCTGGCCAAAGAAACATTATGATTATGTACCAAGAATTATATCAATGCATTGCTCCAAATGTGTAAAATATTGTATTAAAGAATTGCTGTGCAAGAGAAAATAATAGTGTGGTATTAAACTCTCAATTTTTAAGCACTTTCAGCAGCTGATTAATTCACTTACTGAGTTTGAACCTTCTTTATCTTTTAATCCTTGCCTATGGTTCCAGTTTAGGCTGGCGCTGTGACTGCTGCCCCAATTTTTCCATTTCAGGGTGGCTCCTCTCTCTTGCAGCATTCCTATGGAGTCACCCTTGCATGCAGGGACTAAAGTTGTGGCTCCCTACACTATGTGCATCAATAGAAACACACAGCCTCATTCCCTAAGATGACAAGGCACTCACTTGCTCCTCCCTCCTCCTTTCTCCAAGCTAACAAGAATGGCTGGAGACTGCACTTTCCATTGTTAACTCTTTCATGTGAAGACTTGAAGTTCAAAGAAGCAGTACTGAAAGAGCTGGAGTCAGCAGCATTTAAAGTTATAAACTGCAAATACTGAATAAGAATTGTAACAATAGTTTACTGGGAAATGTTTAATTTTATAGGACTCAGTCTGTTAAACTATACAACACTGAGGGTTTAATACTACTTTATCTTTACTTTATTACTTTATGCTTTAATACCAAATATTTGATTGTTCACATTTAAATACCATAACATTAACATCAGATCAGAAATTCCCAATAGGTAAATTTAAATGTATCTTTTATAACCAGAAGTGAATCATAAAATAGAAGGGTATTACATACATAATACTAGATAATTCTATGAATGGGGAAAAAACACGGGTAATGATAACATTAGAACACCAAAATTAAGTGAAAAAAAAAAACTCAGCTTTTTAAACTTTTTTTTTAATTTAAACTTTGAGGCATGACACAATACAAAAGTCAAGACGGTACATTCAAAGTTGTACTGTGAAATAATGCAATTTGATTTGTAGACTTGTATTCATTGACATTTCTTAATGGCCAACTTTTCTTGTGTAATAGTAACAGTATTAAAGTCCCGAATAAAAAGTTTTATGAGAGTATTTCGTTATTTATCGGTCTATAAAGAAGAGTATTTCCCCTGCAGCAAACATCAGACATTTTGTAGCGGTCCGCCTGCGGAAACATTTACAGAGCTAGAGCAAATGGAATAGGCTGTACATGTTGAGATTTACAGGATTTACACCGCAGCAAACATTTGAAACTTGGCAGCTGAGTTCCAGCTGTGGCAACATTGCTAGAACACCAGAGTAGGCTGCAAACTAAACACCAGAAATCTGGAACCTACGGCAACCTGCAGAAACATTGTGTGGCATGTTTACAGTGTTGGGAGCATGGGAAAAGTCCAAGAGAGGTGGCAGGAACTAGTAATGGTGGCTGGTATTTCTTCAAGAGGGAGGGGCAGCTCAGATGACAATTAAGTGTTTAGTCTGTATCTGCAGCAAGGGGTTTTGTAGTCTTGGTAATTAAAGACTTGTTTGTTTAATAAAAGTGAGCTGGCACACGGTGTCAGAGGACAAATGAAATTGTGTATCCACAATGGAACTGTCTATGAGTGTTGCCTACAGCCAGGTCTAGCTGCTGTGGTTTAATAAAAAAAAATAAAAACTCTGAAAAGCTGAGCTGGAGAAATCATCACCACCACCACCACTTTGTTTCGTTTCAGGGTTTAAAAGATTGGAGGCACGCTGGTTTTTAAAAAGGATTTTGCCACCAAGAAAAAGTGTGACAAAGAGGATCTTTAATCATGAGGTCCCACATTTTGGACATTGGCAGTAAACCGGCCAGATCACCCTTGTAACAGGCATCTGGTAGAATGGCTACCCAACAACAGATCCTCTATTTGTTTACTCAAATCTTGGGGTTCTTGTGCAGGCATTTGAGCATAAAAGACAGCATTTGCCACAAAACCCCTTTGACATGAAACCTCTTGTGAGTCTTCCCTCCCTGTCACTAGAGGCCAAAGATGTTGTGGTGAATGCAGAAGGAGCTTGTTTTGGAGAGGGGAGAGATGTGGACAGTGGAAGAGGAGAAGAAGTAGTAGGGGCCTTTTGATGCCATCTTGTCTCTCTAAGGTACTGCTCTTAGTGAGCTCTGTGGTGCGGAGCACTATGTTTTTCTCATGCATGTGGTACCCACAAAGTAGATACTCTCTCATACATTCCAGGCACAGGCTGCAGACCACAACAGTGCTGTCTGCACCAGATGCATTAAAAAAGGCCCACACTACAGAGCTCTGTGGACTAGCCTTGGATATAGGGGCAGTACTGCCAAATAATTAGGCTGGCTGTTCCCACCAGTCCTCTGCAAGCTGCCCCTGCTCTTGGAGAAAATGATCTCTCACAGCTGGTCATTAGTGCAATGAGGCCCCTCCTCATTGCTAAAGTGAGGGTTGAGAAAGAAAAATGCAGGCCTTTTGCTGCCAAGTTGTCTCATTGAGGTGTGGCTTCCACTGAGCTCAGTGGTGCAGAGTCTTGTGATTTCTCACAAATATGGTACCAAAATAGCTGATAGATTGTAGACCACTATTCACTGCAGAAAAGCCCAGAATGCAAAGCATTGTGGATTGGCCCTGGGCATAGCAGTGGCCTGCACCTGTGGGGCAATGCTGGCAGATAGATTAGAACAGCCACTCCCTTCAGTCCTCTACAAGCTGTATCTGCCCCTGGAGAAAATCTAGACTCACTGTTCTTCTGCCTCCCCCTCTTTCCTCATTTCCAGTGGCAACCACAAACGTTCTGGTTGGTCTGGTAATCCACCCCTTCCATTATCGCTGGAGTCAACACTGCAGTAATCTCCAGCTGCTCTAACAGTATTCCCTCTTGCTCCTTCCTGCCTGATTTTCCCTGACTCTATGGTCATGGCTCCATCTTCCTCATCCCTAATGGCCCTATCTTCTACATCCCCGATATCTGAATTGAGCAATGCTTGTGTATGACCAAGATCACCTGCCTGAATTAAGTGAATGACCCTGTGATAAATCAATTCACCCAATTTTTTACTGCCAGTTTGAGAGGCCATGATAGAATTAGCAGAAGAAGGAGGAGAAAGAGTAAGAAGAAACACATGGAGTTTTAGCAGCAGTTGCAGTCAACTGACCACTCTTAACCTAGGAGGTGAATAAGGCTTTGCAGCCATTAAACCACCTCCTTTGTATGCTGTGGCTACATAGCATGGCCATTCTGCAGACATGCCCTGCCTCTAGATGGTGGGCCCCGACCGCTGCTTTATCCTGCAGAACCTGCTTGCCCTCACTTTCTCTATGCGCCTCTCACTTTAGGCCTGCCTGACATTTTTTTGAAATAATGGTGATTACTTAAACTAAATGTGGTATGGCAATGAGGGTCATTTGGTGCACGCTACTTTACCACAAAAGTATGCAGTGTTGTGTTGCAAACAAAGGGCAGCTTTGCCTAAGTCAGCAACAAGTTTACAAAGCGCACCATGAAATTTAAAAAAAAGGCCCTAGCAACAAATAATACAAAATATTCACCTAAATATTGAAATAAATGTGAATACATGTGAAATAAAAAAATAGAACAGCAAAAGAAACTACAAGGACAGGTTGGGAGGTCAACAGCTAAACAGCAACTACAGTTGTTGCCACACACAGAAAGGTAGTCCTAAAAAAAAAGAAATGTTGGGTCTCTGGGCTTTGAACACAGGTGGAGGGTAGACAAGATTATGCAGCCTACCACAGTGAAATCCACATTAAATTTAGTGCAATATAGCACAGCATACTGTATCAACCAATTCTTCCTACAAAGACTGTCCGCTCTCTCTAAAGCTTTCCAATCCCCTAAAGACTAAAATATGCTTTTTTTCATTGATAATTATTATTTGCATATATGAAGGCATATTAGTAAGACACCTTTACGATATATGGCCTATTGATGGTAGTTGATCTATATTGGGTGCCTTTTTTGTAGTTTGATGATGAACAGGGCTATATCACATGCAAGAAGAGTTTTGTCTGGGATTACTATGCCCACGCAGTGGAAAAGTGGATTTTTACTCCTGTATACTGGTGTCAGAAACCATGAAATCAGACCGAGACAGAAGTACAGTTAAATCACACTTGTTTAATAATAAAAGTAAATAGAACAAACATAGACAAAACATAACCAAAGTTCGGTAACCGAAACGGATAGTCAGACAAGCCAAACGTCAGGGAGGCGATGCTGAGCATAGTAAAACAGCAAGCAGGATCTGGAGCCAGAAGGGATGTCAGCCAAGCAAGTCTTTAACAGGAATGCAGGAAATAGTCTCTGTGATGTTGACCAAGGCGAAGGCAGAGATCCTCTGGGCTGGCCGGTTCAAGTAGGCAGGACTGACGAGCAGGATATCATCAACAGCTGAGTAACTGAGGAGAGAAAGGAGCTGGCAATTAGCCGACAGCTGAGAGGCCAGCTCAGTGAAGGAAGTGCTGAGCCCAGCCCTGACAACTGGCAATGTATACTGATAACCTTTTGCCTTACATGGAACATAAAGGATCTGATATATACCATACCCATCTGCTTACTGGGCATATATCTTTGTGTTTGTTTGATGGTCATAAATTGATGACTTTATGCCAATTATCTCCACCTGGCACATAAGCACAGGATTACCTAAAACCACAGTGTGGAAGTGCACTTAGACAGTGACTGAAATATTGACCTTGATGAATGCATCTGGATGCCTGGATATAACACTAATTTAGAAGAGCACTGTCTATTTTCAAGCTGGGAAAAGCAGTGATTTGCTAGTGACAAAAGTAGTGGATTTACCATTGTTCCCATACTTCATGATATGAATTGCCAGATAGGATACATTTGAAAGCCATGTGGCTCTTTGCTAGCTAAAGCATAGTGTGATAATTGGGTATTGACTCAATTGATTTTGGATTTATACTATTATGTAACATGCTGCCTACAACCATTTAATTATTTTTGGATATTATGAATGAGTCTCCTCTTGAGACACATTGACTATCTTATGTACAGTATACTGCATACTGATTTTTTTGACACCCATATACATATGTTCCTTTTTCTACATCTATGCTGATATGATTGTTTGAAATGTATTACTTAAAGTAGAACTATAGGCAAAACTTTTTTTTAACTTTGGATAGAGTAAGGGAGGGTTCATAACCCCTGTCAGTTTAATTTTTGCCACCTGTGTCCCATTGGAGAGATTTCCCTTCACTTCCTGTCTCATAGCTAAGACAGGAAGTGATTAGACAATCCTGCAAATTAAGGGAATCCTTTGGGACACCCAGGTGACCAGAAATATTGTCCCCATTGGAAGATTTCCCCTCTACTACTTTTCTGGGAACAACACAAAATGTGGGATTTTCATTTAGTTTCACTTTTTAAATGATAATGGTAAACAGGGTATATAAAGAGGGCCAATCTCCCTAACAGGGGCACTGGCAGCATCAAGAACTGGCAGGTGTTCTAATCAATGTACACTCAGTCCAAAGCAAAAAAAAAAGTTTTACCTTTAGCTGTATTTTAAAGTGGCATTAAAGGCTATTTTTTAAAATAAAATAATAAAACAGGTTTATATATACCTGCACTGTGCATTTATATCCTCTTCTGGGGTCCCCAGCCAGTGCTGTCTGCTCCTCCTCTTGTATGCGTACCCCTATAGCAAGCTGTGTGCTATGGGGGGCACACATGAGGGTGTGCTTCCTAGTTGGGTTGTGTGTGTTCATAGACAGGCAGTGCAGCTTTGCCAGCCCCCTGCTCCCTCTTTATTGGATCTGACTGACAGCAGTAGGAACCAATGACTCTCGCTGCTCTCAATGAAGCCTTTGAGAGCAGGAAGAAGGGAGAGAAGACCTGCACTGGGGCACAATCCTGGATCAATAGAGGACTCAGGTGTTTGGGGGATGGGGGAAGAGCTAGTGAGGTGCTTTTTAGGGTGCTTTTATTTTAACTTACCGTATTTATCGGCGTATAACACGCACTTTTTTCCCCTTAAAATCAGGGGAAAATCATGGGTGCGTGTTATACGCCGATCCCCCGCTGACTGTGAGCGGAGCGAGCGCCAGCCGCCGATATACATAGATAGCCAAGTTTACTCGGCTAGCTCCGCTCACAGTCACGCCCAGTCCCGCCCTATGATGGCCACAGGGAATGGGCTGACTGTGAGTGGAGCTAGCCGAATGTATATGGGTGGCGCTCGCTCCTCTGCTCACAGTCACGCCCACCCCGGGCGGGACTACGAGAGGAGCCGTAAGCCGTCAAGAGCCGCCGAGATACACAGGATCGGCTCTGTGTGTCTCGGCAGCGCCATTTTACAAACTGCAGTGACACTGACAAGTCACTGCAGTTTAACTGCAGCCTGGGAAAGGCGGCAAATGGACACTAACAAAGATGGGTACCGACAAGGCTGCAAATGGACACTGATAAGCCTGCAAATGACACCAAGGCTGCAAATAACACCAAGGCTGCAAGGCTCAAATGACACCAAGGCTGCAAATGACACTGGACAAGCATGCAGATGGATGCTGTGCAAGGCTGCAGATGGACACTGATAAGGCTGCATTGATGGGCATTTAAATGTAAGTTTTTTTCCTTAAAGCTTTTTTTTCCTTAAAATTCGCTCCTAAACTTGAGGTGCGTGTTATACGCCGCCACATGTTATACGCCGATAAATACGATAATTCAGGGAATGCATTAAAGTAAAAAAAAAACATCCAGCGTTTAGAACCACTTTAAGAGGGCAAATAATAGAGGGTGTACAGAGCAACTGCATCTGCTGTTGTATAATATGAAACAAATGTGATAATTTCATGTCTTGAAATGCTTTCTATCAACAACACAGTAATAAGAGATTACTGGGCACTATTAAAAGACTGTTTTATTGCAACACTAAAATATGATTAGTCAGGTTTCTAGTGATTAATCACATGTTCGCAAGTGGTCCAAGTGACCCTGTAAATGATATAGTATTTCACAGACATACTGGTTTGGACCCTTAAGAGAGCAAGGTTTCAATGTTCCCAGTACTCTGTCACAACTGGTTGCAAGTATAAAGTAAAATTTGTTGATATATCACATACTTTACATATAGATTGTGACTTTTCTCACATGTGGACTTTTTTTTCTTTTTCTTTATTATGGTACAGTAAGCTTTTAATTTTCCCCTATTCTTGTTACTTTTGGAACGCATAGTACACAACAACGTGACCTAATCTTACATGAGAAAGAATTCATTGCGCTCAGGCTCAACAAATCAAATACTAAGAAGTGCCAGCACTATAAATTCAGATACTTGAAGTTACACGAAAATATAAAAACAAAAGTGCAGCGCTATGGCACAACAAATTCCTGAATAGGTTCAAAACCACGTGCCCATCCCCCAGAGGACGTCATCTATGATGAAACACATAGAGTGGGGCCTACGACAGTGATGTCATCATGCACGTGGACCTTGGTTGATGACCGGAACCAAATCTGTGTAAGTGTGTGGGAACGCCATAATGGATACATATGCTTGTAAAACCTTTCTGGCCTTATTTTAATATGTGTACTCTTATGTTTTTAATACATCTTTGGGATACAGTTTTACACTATGAGAGTGTTTTCTATGTCTTATCTTTGAGCAATTCCAGTGGTACATTTTATATTGGCTCTGAAGGAGGAGGATGACAAGTCAAAGGGAGACCTTAACCCCTTAAGTGATGCATGACTATCTGTAGCACAGAGGTCAATATTTTCTGGAGCATAGATGGATAGGTTTTATTTGGAGGAAAATGTACCTGTAGCATAACTTGGATTTACTTTACTCTGAGAGAACTTTCAAAATGTACACCCTACTTGCACTTGAAGATAAAAAAAAAAAATTTATAACGATTTAGTGAACAAAAAATTAATGTGTAACATGGTGCCATTTGCAGATGGAATTAGTTGGTTGTCCAAATGGTCATTTATGGTAAACCATTTAGCAAAGCCAGCATAAAATGTACATAAAACTGAAACCTGTCATTATGTTTCGAGGGAGTAGCATCAGAAACAGTAGTATCTAAACATACTGTCAGGACTAGGCTCAGCCCTTCCTTCTCAGAGCAGGCCGCTCAGCTGTTGGTTAATTGCCAGCTCTAATCTTTCCATAGTGACTCACCTGGTGATGATATACTGCTCATCAGTCCTGCTGGCTACTTAAGCTGCTCAGTTCAGATCCTCTCTGCCTTCACCTTGGTCAACATATCAAGAGACTCTCTCCTATGTTCTTAAGACTTGCTTGGCTGACGTCCCTTCTGGTTCCTGATCCTGCTTGTTGTTCCACTACGCTGATTCTCCAGTTTCCTTATTTCCTGACCTGTACTGAAGTACGCTGATCCCTGGCTCCCTGACATCCTGGTTTGTCTGACTATCCATTCCGGTTACCAAACTCTGGCTATGTTTTGACTCTGTTTACCTTTTACCATTAATATTATTAAACAGTGTGATTTTGACTGCAATTCTGTCTCACTCTGATCATGGTTCCTGACACATACAGAGTTAGCACTGTTCACAATAGAGTAACTCTATGTCACCATTTACTGATGCTTTGAGACATGGTCCAGAGTAGGCATGTCAAGCTCAGATAAAACAATGAGCAAAATTAGGAGGTCCAGATTATGTCTACTGTGGGCACATTATGTCTTGACGGCTGTACCCACTTAATTCTAAAAAAGAATATGGTACCTTGGAGCTTATAATAAAATTTACAATTTACAATATTTAATCCCAGAGAAAGAGACTATAAAACATTTCCTCTAGTACTTAGCTGTTATGTAAGAGAGGGGCACATGTGACCCATAAAACACCATTTAGGCATGCCTGGTCTAGAGGAATGACTATGCTAAGTAAGTATTATGCGCAGTTCGTACTTTTAACAAGGCTAACATCAAACAGGGACATGTGGTATCTCTTACTGCAGTTTTCTAAGAAGCATATACCATGTTCTTACTGAACATTAGCATCTCCTTGTTCATTTGCCATATAAATAACAACAGCAACTTCAAGTGGAACAACCTTGCAAAAATGTATGCTTTTTTTTTTTAAAGCAAAACGTCAACATTTTTAATGTTTTTAAATATACTACAAAAAGGAATCAGCTTAACACTAAGTAGATAAACTTAACAGTGTGTGGTAATGTTTTACAAACCTTGTTTCTATATGACATTTTTTTTGTGTATGTAAATAGAAGCAGGCATAGCTAAATTTGCTCATTACATATGTAGGCTCTGCTTAAGGCCCCTTTAGGACAGAGCGGACTCCGTCAAACGATCCGCCTGCTCAGCGAGGGATCTGTCCACTGATCCCCACTGAGCAAGTGGATGGCAGGTCCATGTCCACTCAGCTATGCAGTCCCCTCTTCTCTATGGGGCAGTCGGATGGCAAGGGGCTGCCTGTCCATTGCTATCCGACTGTCATCCAATCCACTGGCTGTTTTTAGTGAACCGGATTGGATCAGATGCTGGTGGGTGTCAGCGGACATGTGCCCATAGAGAGCTATGGATGTTCTGATCGGATAGGATGTGAAATAACCACAATGCTTGATGGACTTTGCATCACATTCATGGAAAAAGTTATCTTTTTCTAAACCTAATAAGAATATTAGGTTGCAATATTGTTTTATGTAATGCATGAATTTTAGATCAGAGTAGAACCATGGCAAAGCTACAGGTATTAATTTTTTTGCAAATCCTTAACAATCAGTAAATAAGCTTTAACACAAGTCCTCATTCATTTTCTTAACTTCAGACATTGTGGAGCAATTCGCTCTCAAATTCACATAAAATTCAGTGAAGTTGTTGAAGTCCAGTCTCTGCATTTGGCCCATTCTCCTGTGCACCTGCTGCACGTTTACATTACAGATGAGAAAACTAAAAAAATAATGGGGCACTTCCAGAAACGAAAACGGTAATAAAGTGCAGCAGCTCTAAGTGTAAACAATACTTGCAAATGTGAGATAGTGAAAAGTAGGCTCTACTTTCTTCAAAGGTAAGTATGTAATAAACATCCGAAAACAATGATAAATTACTCTAAATTAAATAGACAAAAACAAAGTCCATATAAAACCCATCAATAAATATTTGACATCTCAACACTGTGCTGGAAAATGGTGATTCAGTGCCTCTTCTTCTATTCCAAAAATGTCCATGTAGGTCTGGTGAGTTTGCATTCTTACCTCATGTAAGAATGACTACCTAGCTGTACCACCTGTTATCTCATTGCAGGCAGGAAGAGCAAAACAACCTACTGATAGAAAATGAAAGGGTAAGTATTTACCCTTGCAGTGAAGTGAACCCAAACCGTTAAGATCTCCCATGGTACTTTATGTTAAAAAAAAGATCTCCCATGGTATAGGTATGATTTAGGTATGTGTATTGTGCATTAGTAGTATCCTGAAAAATGTACCTGGAATTCCTCAGAAAAATAGCAGTGCATTTCCTGGTATGTGAGTGTGCCTAGTCAAAAACTCCTGTGCCTACAGTTTCAAAACTGGATACCGGTAGTGTTAGATCCAAGGCACTGCTGCCTTTGACCACTAGTCTTAAGGAGTTTTGGAATGAGATATGGTCACTCACTGTTCTCACAGATCAAAGCATGGTAGGTCTGTAACTAGGAAAAAATCAGCTGCAAAGAGAGCACAGGCAATGTTTATGACAACCTTTTTTTCTCCTTTCTCTACTATTTTTGGGCACAGATTCCAAGTTTTAGTTCCTCTTTAAAGATGAATTACTTCACCGTGTCCCCAGCTAGAAAGGTTAGTGAGAGCTTATTGCTGCTTGTTAACAATATGTAACTAGTTGAACATAGCCTTTAGTCTACTTAAAGCCACATTAAACTTTGCTTTCTTTAAATAATTTCAAAGAATAGTATTTTAATAAACACTGTACACAATTTGCAGTCACCTACCATTCCTCTTACTCCTTTTAAGCTTGTTAGAGAAAAATAATGTATTTTGTCCATATTGTATCTTGGCTTGTCAAAGCCAGCCAAGTGCTACAGGCACTGCTCTTTTTTTAACCACTTCAGCCCGGACCATTTGGCTGGCAAAAGACCAGAGCACTTTTTGCGATTCGGCACTGCTTCGCTTTAACTGACAATTGCGCGGTCCTGCGACGTGGCTCCCAAACAAAATTGACATCCTTTTTTCCCCATAAATAGAGCTTTGCTTTGGTGGTATTTGATCACCTCTGCAGTTTTTATTTTTTGCGCTATAAACAAAAAAAGAGCGACAATTTTGAAAAAAAAACATTATTTTTTACCTTTTGCTATAATAAATATCCCCAAAAAATATATATAATTTTTTTTTTCCTCTGTTTAGGCCGATACGTATTCTCCTACATACTTTTGTTAAAAAAAAATCGCAATAAGCGTTTATTGATTGGTTTGCGCAAAAGTTATAGCATCTACAAAATAGGGAATAGTTTTATGGCATTTTTATTAATAATTTTTTTACATTTCCCCGTTCTGCCCACATGTAAGTACTGCCGATACAGTAAGTACTCCCGATTACAGGGAGCTGTGATCAGTGTCAGTGTCACTAGGCAGAACGGGGAAATGCTTGATTACATCAGCATTTCCTTGTTCTTCCTCTCTGTGAGACGATCGCGGGTATCCCCGCGGACATCGAGTCTGCGGGACCCGCGATCACACTCGTGGAGCTCGCTGGACTCATGGAGCCCACAAGCTGCGTCTTAACCACTTAAGGACCGAGCCTCTTTTTTAGATGTGGTGTTTACAAGTTTAAAACAATTTTTTTGCTAGAAAATTACTTAGAACCCCCAAACATTATACATTTTTTTCTAACATCCTAGAGAATAAAATGGCGGTCGTTGCAATACTTTCTGTCACACCGTATTTGCGCAGCGGTCTTACAAGCGCACTTTTTAAAAAAAAAATCAACAGTAAAGTTAGCCCAATTTTTTTAATATTGTGAAAGATAATGTTACACCGAGTCAATTGATACCTAACATGTAACGCTTCAAAATTGCGCCCGCTCGTGGAATGGCGACAAACTTTTACCCTTAAAAATCTCCATAGGCGAAATTTAAAAAATTCTACTGGTTGCATGTTTTGTGTTACAGAGGAGATCTAGGGCTAGAATTATTGCTCTCGCTCTACCAATCGAGGCGATACCTCACATGTGTGGTTTGAACACTGTTTTCATATGCAGGTGCTACTCACGTATGTGTTCGCTTCTGCACGCGAGCTCGGCGGTACGATGTGCGTTTACATTTTTTTTTTCTTATTTATTTTACCTATTACTTTTTACTTTTACACTGTTTAAAAAAAAAGTGTCACTTTTATTCCTATTACAAGGAATGTAAACTGAAAAAAGCATGGCAGGGCCTCTTAAATATGAGATCTAGGGTCAAAAAGACCTCAGATCTCATATTTACACTAAAATGCAATAAAAAAAAAAATTGTCATTTTAAAAAATAAGCAAAATAAATTGGCCCTTTAGGAGCTATTGGCGGAAATGATGTTTTGACATCGCTTCCACCCTGCAGTGTCATAGAGATGGGTGGGGGCCATCTTCCCCTCACTCGTCTCTGTCAGCCCAGGGGACAGACGTGATCGCCTCCATCACTGCTGACGGCTCCGGTAAGTTGTGGAGAGCACCCGATCGTGGCGGAAGGGGGGCTCCTCTCCCTCCACCGATAAAAGTGATCTCGCCGCGAATCTGCCACAGAGACCACTTTTATCTTGTAGCCGACCGCCGGCCGAACATGGGGATACCAGGATTATGGCAGCTAGTTGCTGCCATAACAACGATATCCGTCCCCAAAGTAGGGACGTACATCGGCATGCGGCGGTAGGTAAGTGGTAAAGGGCAACG
This sequence comes from Lithobates clamitans, assembly GCA_037952925.1. Lineage (NCBI taxonomy): Eukaryota > Metazoa > Chordata > Amphibia > Anura > Ranidae > Lithobates > Lithobates clamitans. The sequence continues at coordinate 88,690 of JBBGZY010000110.1, forward strand.
TACAGGTACGTTAATATGCCTGTACGTGCCCTTCTGCCGACGTATATCAGCGTGAGCCGGTCGGCAAGCGGTTAAGAGATATAGCAGTAAATAAATATTGTTTTTTAACATGGCAGTACTTACATGTGTTGGACACATTAGATTTCATGTTGCAGGCTAACAACATTTTCAGCAAGTACAGAAAATACTGTTTATTGCCAACAGTATACATTGTCCTTGTCAATTCTTCTGAGGTACACAGAAAGGAAAAAACCACCTTTTCTTTTTTTATGTAAACTACTTATCCCAATAATTCCCAAGTAATGAAGATGAACAAATGCAGGCATGTTCAAGAGAACTGGTTGACTGCATTTTATATTATCTTAAGCTATCACAGAGAATAAAGTTAATATTACAAAATACCGTACATACATAAAATTATTTTATTTGCCCTATCTAAAGATCCATTCCACACCTGACCAGGAATCCCATGCCACCATTTTAAAATCAGCTATCATCAGTGGTTGCTTCTTTCATTTTTTTCTAGGCCAGCCCACAAATAACATTAGCATCAGTGTTATGTGTACAAGGCAACCTCGCAAGTTCACACATAAGATCTCCCTAGACATAGCCTTCTCAGGGGACGCCCTGGCTATGTCACCAAAACAGTGAAAAAAATGGAAACATAAGTTCACAACAAAATGCTGGGCTTTTAGGTTTTGGGGGTGGGGGGTATTCTCTGTCACCCTTATATACACCCATTTTGTTCTGAGTCAGTGAGAACTTGGTAGGTGTGCAAAGGTATTCTAAGTGTTTCTTACGAAAGAATGTTTCTGCCTTAGATTTGGAACTGTTAAGCCGCGTACACACTATTCCGATCGTTTGTATGCCTCATCTGACTTTTTTTTTTGAAAATTCTGATGGACCTAGAAAAGGAACATGTTCTAAATATTTCCAACCAATTCCTATCAGGAAAACCGCTAGTCTGTTTGCTGTTCCGACGGATCAAAAACGACACATGCTCTGAAGCAAGTACGAGACAGAAGCTATTGGCTACTGGCTAACTCCCTTTTTCTAGTCCCGTCGTACGTGCTGTACGTCACCAGGTTCTGGACGGTCGGACTTTGGTAGGACTTTGGTTTGACCATGTGTAGGCAAGACCGCTTGAATGGAATTCTGTCGGAGAAACCTTCGGAGTTTATTCTGACGGCAAAACCGGTCGTGTGTTTGCGGCATTAGTCTGAGAAGGACAAATAGATCCTTTGCTAACCTCAGGAGTAAAAGTTTTACTCGTAGAGGCATTAACCTCCTTTTTCGGTGAAGAAGAGTACTTCTACCCCCTGCAATGTCCTTGTTCTACTTATCCAAGGATATATCTAACAGGAATTTGTTTTCAAAGGGTCTCTGCTCAAGGCACTTCTTTCATGGGACGCAACAACAGGACCCGGGAATGAGCCTGCACGGGTGTCCCCATGGGAAACGGCTTTCCGTGGGGGCATCTGATGAAGAGGAGGAGCCTGGAGCACCAGTGGGGAACCCTAAAAGAAGAGGATCGGGGCTGCTCTGTGCAAATGCATTGCACAGATCAGGTAAGAATAGGCATGTTTGTTATTTTATTACAAAAAAAAGCTTTACAACCACTTTAGGCAATTTAAGGAAGCTCATGCTGAATACCTTGAGGAGAGCAGACTCTAATGCAAACAGATGCATACGGCGTTAGTAAGAGTAGCTATGGTATCTTTAAGGTTTGGAGAAATCTAGGCTACAGGTGTGTCATCCTGTCAGAATCCTTATCTACCACTTCCTCCTAGGGTAACAAAAGGGCAAGAACAAAGACTGATTGGATGGGAAGTTAAAAGATACATAGGTGTAACCCCTGATAGCTTTGGCCTTGATAAGCCCCGATATGATGCACATAAAAATTTGACACTGTGGGAGGCCTGGGTGGAAGACAGGCCTGCAGAATGGCTAGAAGACAGGGAACAAGACTAAAAGGGCTACCGTCAAAAGTAGAGGGTACTAGGTCCCTAAGTGGAAAAACTACCAACATCCACTGGACCTAATTGCTGAGTCTGAGCTAGCAAATGTATCTTCCTTTTTCCTTGCATTTGTGATCTGCCATGATTGTGGAATATTGTACCTTGAGGGGTACTCAGAACCTCCACTACTGTGGAGAAGAAAGGAAAAGTCTTGGTGTAAAGGAATTAAAAGGCATACCCCTGAATGTCCCAATCTAGAACAACTAGATATCCTATATGTTATTGCAGGGCAAGACCCCTCCAAACTTATTTCAGTTTTTTACAACTTTTTGATTCGCCCTGCGGCAGTAACCCTTGCCTACGGGGGGTTGAAGAATCGATGGGCCGGTGACGTGGGGGAGCTGGAGGATGATGAATGGGAGGACGCACTGGACAACTGTAAGGTGGTGTCTGCTAGACTAGCAGACAGGCTTACCCAACTGTATATACTGCACAGATCATACTTAACTCCCATGCGATTAGCTAGATTCAAACCTCAGCACAACCCCCTCTGCCCCAGATGTGACAGTCCCTTCAGTTCCTTCTATCATCTAATATGGGCGTGCCCAGCTATACAAGATTACTGGTCTCACGTGGTACAGTTCATACATGACGAGATGGGATCTCCCCTCAGGCTATGCCCCAAACAATGCCTGCTGGGAATTTTCCCAGACCCTGAGTCGGATAAATTCCATATCATCTTCCTTAGAGAATCACTGTTTATAGCTAGGCTACTTATAGCTAGAAAATGGATGAGGGTTGAAACACCTACATTGCAGGAATGGATCGCTGCTATCAACAATGTCTTACCCTACAAAAAAGAAATATACGCCCACAGAGGATGCCCATCCAAATATGAGAAAATATGGAGCTCCTGGTTAGGTAACTCAGCTACCTGCAATTCCACGAGCGATAGTAACATATAAGTATAATAAACATACCCCAAAATATAATCTACTAATATATTGTGTGTACCGAAACCCTGAACGCATGATAAGGTTTGATAGAGAACATTAATCCAAAATACCTGTAACCAATATGTGTAACTGTACAAAATGCACTGCTTACTCTGTCATTCACTACACCTTTGTAAATATGTCAATGCAATGTTTGATAACCACCTGTGTACTCTTTGCAATAATAAACAACTTTGGTTTGTAAAAAAAAAAAAAAAAGGCATACCCCTGCAGGGGTCTTCATGAACAGGGCTCTGCTGCAGGCAGACATCCCTGCACCTGTAAAGCACCCTGTAGTTAAATCCATGCATTGCACTACATACCAAGGGAAGTACCTACAGTGGGATACAGTGCATGTCAGCAACATTACAAGCTGACCTTGCTTCTGCAATCCACTGGGGTCAGGGTATGGTCCCCTAAGCTCTGCTGAGGAGTCAACCAGTGGAGAAGCTGCAGTGGGAGCTGCAATGGCTAAGGCACAGCAGGAATCACCCTGGTTGAAGAATCATTATCATGGAGAGAAAAAGAAAAACAGGAAGAAGGTACACTTCTTTAAATACAGAAGTGGTCCATCACCTAAGGACATTAGCAAAAACTGAGGCAAGGCACGAGTTGGAGGGATTATATATGGGGATGTCCTTGCAACCTTTTCGTTTATCCTGTACTCAATCACCTGAAATAGCTGCATATAGCCCAATTCAAATGACTACAGATCCTATGTCCCATACTGAATGACTAGGAAAAATAAACTTTTTTACACTTTTTTTTTGGTTGTCTGAAAAATAACAACTAAGGAGTTATAGAAAAAAATTATATAATCCCCTTAAAGTGTACCCTAAACAATTTTTTAATATATATACTGCAGTTCACCAACTTTAAACGTGGTGGCTGGAATAGGTTTTTTTCATGCCTTTTTCCCTTTTTCTTCACCTGGATAAGCTGTACATACAACGCTTCTTGTCCTTTTGTGTTGACAAGAGATGGGGTTCAAACTCTTGTTGTTTTTATGCCAAACGGGCAAAATAGGCACTTGCTGAATGAGCAAACTAAATGGTTTGTTCACCCACCTTCTGAAGTGAACTCCCTGTTGCTACAGGAAGTCACACATTTTGCGGTGGTATTACTTCTGTGACTAAATTTGACAGCTTTCTGCTTAGGACCGCGCATCAGCAACTGCCTACATCTTAGCAACCTAGAAGGCCACCCATGTGTGAGCTTGTAACCAATGATGTAATTTTGCTAGGATGCTGGCAGCAGTAGTTATTGGCTGTTATCTTATAGTGCCCCATAAAATTCAATCATGCTGTCCACCAAAAAAAAAACAATACATTGTTCATTCTCATTACACAGTAGTTGATGGGATGGATAGCTTATAAAAGAGAGATAACATATATGCTATGTTTTTAGCTCATAGGAACGGACAAGCATACTGCATTTTTGCCAAGGATAACAGGTATTTTGTATACTTAGCCTAAAAAAAAATGAATTCAGCCACCACATCATTCCAGGAATGGAAAACTGCGATATAATCCATGATTGTGTTTAGGTTTAGATACACTTTAATTTCCTTAGAACCAGATTGGGTATTGGGTGTTTGAAGTGAACACAGGCAAGGTTTACTTACTCGGCTAATTAACCCCATTGCCATTGTATCTGAAGTGCATTCGGGGAATTGTTAATTGTAATACATCTGAATAACAATGTACTGTACTTTGTGAAAAAATTAAACCCCAGGCAAACATCCAATTACACAGATGAAAAGGTAGCTGTGTTAACATCCTGCAGCAGTAGAGCAATATTAATACATACACTAGTCTCTTGCTGCTCTTTAAAACATTTTTCCCACATTTTTCCTCATTACTGAAGAGCACTCGGAGAGGTAAATTGTATCCACTCTGACTTTGTTTACATTTACTCAGTCATGTAACCCCTAACCACTGAGTAAATATAAACAATGTCAGACTGGATAAAGTTCTCTCTGAAGGGCCATTCACACCTCGGTGCCCACCGCATATATACTGTTGCAGGGCGGCTCTGTTGCATGAAACAACATACCTGTACATGGTTTCATGCAGTAGATTGTGTGTTTTCCCCTGTGCCCGCTGCACGGAGGAGGAGCCGATGCACGTGACCAGTGGACTCGATGTCCGCCGGCCACCCGCGATCACTTCATAGAGAGGCAGAACGGGGATCTGCCTATGTAAACAAGGCAGATCTGACAGGGGAGAACATGGAGATGGTCTGTTCCTAGTAATCAGGAACAGCGATCTCTGTGTTCTTCCTGTCAGTACTTCACCCACACAGTTAGAAATACACTGAGGGAACACACTTAACCCTTTGATTGTCCCTTTACTTAACCCCTTTCCTGCCAGTGTCATTTATACAGTAATGAGTGCATTTTTTTTAGCACTGATCACTGTATTGGTGTCACTGGTCCCTAAAAAGTGTCACTTAGGGTCAGATTTGTCCGCCCCGATGTCGCAGTCCCGCTAAAAATCGCTGATTGCCGCTATTGCTAGTAAAAATCTATCCTGTAGTTTGTAGACGCTATAAATTTTGCGCAAACCAAAAAAATATACGCTTATTGGGATTTATTATACCAAAAATATGTAGCAGAATACATATTGGCCTAAATTGATAAAGAAATCGTTTTTTAAATCTTTTTTTTTGGATATGTATTATAGCAGGCCCCCTAAAATACTGGGCTGACCCTGAGTATTTGAGGGGGCCTGCCCCCTGCCAACCCATCTGTTGGGGATTGGTCAGGGCCCTCAGAATACTCCAGGCAGCTCCTCCTCACCTCCACTCCCATTCTCCTAGAAACTTCTACCAGTTTCTAGAACTAGGGGGAGGTCTCAGAGATGTTGCCTGTGAGTCATCCAGCCCTGCCTGAGTCACTTACCCAGCCCAGAGGCTTGGCTGCCAGCCAAGCCTGAATTTTACCTAGGATTTAAGAGGGAAAATTGAGAATAATGGTGTATTTGTGATATATTAGAAATATATTAGGCGTGTGACAAACTCCACATGGATGAACAAAATGTTTGCATGAAAGCCGTAATTGTTACCACTTCTGCAGTAACATTTGGTTAATGTCAGTAATGTGGTCCTTGTTTTTTTTAAATCATGAAAACGAACCTGATCTCGGAAGCAGGCAAGGTCCATCGCTGTTGTGGGCATCTGAAGCCTGCTTGTCTTCATATCCGAAATTCGGTGCAGCGGGCTAGCCAGCATGCACCTCCTGATCTTGCGCCTGTGCAGTAATGCCACTGCGCGACGCTGTTTCTTCCTGACAGGTTGACAACTCCTCCCGTTCGCGTCATTCTAGTCTGGAAATCACGCAAGATTTCAGTATTGGGCGATTCCTATGGACTCCTGGGATAGATGATGCCGATATTCCAAGAGTCTATGGGAATCGCCTTGTGACGAGATTTACTAATTGCAAAACAGGTATTTAGAAAAAATATATAAATAATTGCCATTTTACACAGCATTGCGGATGGGCATGGGAAGGATTGAACTTTAAAAAAATGGATGGATCTCCGCTTTAAGTTTTGTTCATGCTACAGTTAGGTCCATATATATTTGGACACAGGCACAATTTTCATACTTATGGCTCTGTATGCCACCAGAATAAAATTAAAATGAAACAATCCAAATTAATTTTACGTACAGACTTTCAGCTTTACATCAAGGGGGTAAATATCAAGTCCAAATTTTATGAACTGCACCCATTTTTATACACAGTCTCCCATTTTCAGGGGCTCAAATGTAATTGGATAACTGAATATAATCATAAATAAAATGTTCATTTTTAATATTTTGTTGAGAATCCTTTACTGGCAATGACTGCCTGAAGTCTGGAACCTATGGACATTACCAAAGACTGGGTTTCCTCCTTTCTGATGCTTTGCCAGGCTCTACCTGCAGCTGTCTTCAGGTTTTCTTTGTTTGTGGGTCTTTCTGCCTTTAGTTTTGCACTCAGCAAATGAAATGCATGCTCAATTGGGTTGAGATCAGGTGTTTGACTCGGCCATTGCAGAATATTACACTACTTTTCCTTCAAAAGCTCCTAGGTTGCTTTTGCAGTGTGTTTTGGATCGTTGTCCATCTGTACTGTGAAGCGCTGTCGAAGCAAGTTTGCTGCATTTGGCTGAATCTGGATGGACAGTATATCTTTAAACACTGCAGAATTCATCCGACTGCTTCTGTCACAACACCAATAAACACCAATGACCCAGTGCCACTGGAAGCCATGCATGCCCATACCATCACACTGCCTCCACCATATTTTACAGATGATGTTGTGTGCTTTGGATCATGAGCTGTTTCAAGCCTTCTCCACACTTTTTTCTTCCCGTCATTCTGAACTAGACATGTGCATTCGTTTTCATCCGAATGCATTTTCGTCCTAATTTCAGGCATTTTCTTTATCATTTTAACAAACGATAACGAAAGTGCAGAATCCGAAAAACGAAAGATCCGACATAAACAAATGCTTTATTTTCGTTTTCGTTGCTACAACAGTTCGATATAGGTAGGAGATTCGACATGATGATGACAATAAAAATCTGTGTCCATCAAACCTGCGGTCGAATGTGCCTAACCTTAACTCTATTAGTCCAAGATTATTCTACATAGAGAGAAAAGATTTGACATAGAGAGAAAAGATTCGACGTAGGGGAGAGAAGATTCAACGTAGGGGAGAAAAGATTCGACGTAGGGGAGAAAAGATGCGACGTAGGGGAGAAAAGATTCGACGTAGGGGAGAAAAGATTCGACGTAGGGGAGAAAAGATTCGACGCAGGGGAGAAAAGATAAATAATGATGATGATGAATGTTATTGGCTGATTGTAACCAAAGAGGAGGAGCAGTAAAATAGCTAGAACTAAGTACACACGTACTTTGGCTTATGATGTCTGTTGAAAGTTCTAAGAAGATTCGACGGAGCAGGTAAACTATACGGCGTCGTACAGTTTAGCTGCTCCGTCGAATCTTCTTTGAACATTCGACAGACTCCATAAGCCTTCAATGACAGATTCGACCCTAATTTGGATTTTCGGACGAATGCATTTTTTAACGAAAAACGAAATAAATAAAAACTAATTTCGGGAGTAACCAAATAAATGTATTTTTCGGACGAAAACAAAATATTTCAGTGTGCACATGTCTATTCTGAACTGGTCTGGCTTTTTTTTTAGATGTTTTTTGGGAAAGTCTAATCTGGGTTTTCTATTCTTCAAGCATATGAATGGTTTGCACCTTGTGGTGAACCCTCTGTATTTGCTCTTGTTTAAGTCTCTTGATTGTAGACTTTGACAATGATACCCTCACCTCCTGGAGAGGGTCCTTCACTTGTCTGGATGTTGTGAATGGGTTTTTCTTTACCACAGAGAGGATCCTGCGATCATCCACCACTGTTGTCTTCCCTGGACATCCAGGTCTTTTTATGTTACTGAGATCACCAGTGCGTTCTTCTTTTCTTGTATTTACCAAACTCTTGATTTGGCCGCTCCTAATGTTGCTGCTATCTCTGATGGATTTATTTTGTTTTTTAAGCCTTACAACGGCCTGTTTCACTTGCATGGACAGCTCCTATGAACATACAATGTAGGTTCAATGTAGGTTCACAGCAATAGATTCCAAATGCAACAACAATAATGCCCTGTACACACGACCGGACTTTCCAGCAGACTAGGTCCGACGGTCTTCCCGACAGACTTTCGGCGGACTTCCGACGGACTTTCCAAACGAACGGACTCGCACACACACGACCGGACTTTCCGGCAGAAAAGGTCCGACAGTCTTCCCGACGGACTTTTGATGGAGTTACGGCGGACTTCTGAATGAACAGACTTGCCCACACACGGACTAAAGTCCGTTCATTTTGAACATGATGAGGTACGAAGGGACTAGAAAAGGAAGTCAATCTCACACTTTTATCGGTGATATTAACACCTTGCGAGGCCCGTCGCAGAGCATACCAGGCCCTCAGGTCTGGTATGGATTTTAAGGGGAACCCCCTACGCCAAAAAAAAGGCGTGGGGGTTGCCCCAAAATCCATACCAGATCCTTATCCGAGCACGCAGCCCGTGCTCGGATAAGCACGTAATGATGTCACCCGGTGACCCAGCGCCTTATGACATCACAGTTATGGGGCATGCTGGGACTGTGCCATCATAAGGGGCGGGGTCACCACTCGGTGACCACGCCCTATGCCTATATGAGTCGTTGTGTACCGTGAACACAGCATTACAGCGGGAGAGAGCGTTGTGTCAACATCAGAAGAGAAGAGGGAAGAAAACGATGGAGAAGACCGGGCCACCGCTAGCAAGAGAGCGGCAAAAGAGCAGAAGATAGCTGAGGAACCCAGCGGAAGAACCGGAGAGCGGGAAAAGAACCGGACACCGGGAGAAGAGGCCAGAGAGCGGGAGAAGATCTGGACACCGGGAGAAGAGGCCGGAGAGAGTGGAGAAGTCGGAAGAGACCCCCGAAGTCGGAAGAAGACCCCCGGATCTGCCTAATAAATTACTTTAAAAACCTGTCTAGTGTGTTTTTTTACTGACACTTTTTTCCCCGGGTGAATGGGTAGGGCTACGATGTACCCCATACTCATTCACATAGGGCGGGGGGCCGGATCTGGGGGCCTTAAAGTATAAGGCAAATCTTTTTTTTTTTTAGTTATGGATAGAGTAGAGAGGAATTAGAAAGCTTGTCAGTTTTTATTGCTGTTAAGGAGATTCACCTTCTTTGATTACCGCTTAATGGAAAGTGAAAGTAAAAGAAAAATACAAATTTTGGGATGTCCCCAGACAACTAATTAAAGGGGAAATCTTCAAATAGGACACTAGTACTGGTGACCTGGAGGTTCCCAAGGAATTCCCTTAATTACCAGGGATTTCCTCTCACTTCCTATTTGGCTATGTGAAAGGGGTTACAATCCTCCCTCACTCTATCCAAAATGAAAAAAAATGTTTTGACTATAGTTCTACTTTAATAAAAAACAAAGGTTGCATCATTGGTGTACTGTGCCCACATTAGAGTCAAAGGCTCCTTCAAAAGGATGACTATCACATCTGAAATGTACAGGGTGAGCACTAAAACACCTTGATTTCAAGTAGTTACAAAATCAAAACGTGTTGGAGTAGGTTTACAAATTTGGTAACCACAGATACATTAACCCAAAAGATTTGACTGCTGTGTACGCCTCCCACCGCCAGAGGGCAGTGAAATCCAACATGGTGCTCACCCCACAGCAACAAAGCTGGTGCCTGTTGGCATTTGCTAAAACAAACAGTGTTGTGACTGTGCAGTGTTCTTTCAAACACAAATTTAATGTGGATCTGCCTACTAACAAGTCAATTTTGAAGTGGTACAACGATTTCATTGAGAAAGCATACATGTGATGTGATCAAAGAAAGGTACATTCAGGCTGACCATTGGTCTCTGAGCAAGCTGTTGATCACATCAGAGAAGCTTTTTGCGCTGCCCCAAGAAGTCATCGCGCAAGGCTAGCGGAGAGTTGCACATCTCGCAAAGCACGGTAAGCAAGAGCTTACACAAACGCTTGTGGTTTCACCCCTACAAGCTGCAACTGGTCCAAAAATTACACCTGCAAGACAATGAAACACGACTTGAATTTTACAGGAATTTCCAGGTGTTAATGGAAAATGATGATAACCTGCTTTCCCTTAAAGTGGTTGTATACCCTTATTTTCTTTATTTTTTACCTACAGGTAAGCCTATATTAAGGCTTACCTGTAGGTAAAATTAATATCTCCTAAACCTATACGGTTTAGGAGATATTCACTTTGCATGCACCGTTGACGTCAGTAGCGCATGTGCTGTGAATGCCCAAGTGAAGGTCCGGCAGACGCTGCCGGGAAGAAGACTCCTGTGTGCATGCGCAGGAGTGACGTCATTACGGCTTTGGCCCCTCACAGCCCTGGAGCCGCGAACACGGAAGAAACGCTAAGGGCAAAATGTCAGCTCCCTCGGCATGGACCGGGCTGCGATACGGGGTCCTCGTTCTAAGGTAAGTATATCGTAATGAGCTAGTATGCAGCGTATACTAGCTCATTATGCCTTTGCCTTACAGGGCTTTTTTTATTTTTTTTATTTACATGTGCGGGTATACAACCGATTTAAGGCACATGGGGAGTGTGTGTGATATCAACCAATACAAGATTAAACTTTATGAGTTGATGCAACTGTAGCCACCAATGTGTAAGAATATTCCATTAAAATTACATTCTGTATTTGCTGGAAATCCAGGAGTGTTTTTGTGCTCACCCTGCATAATGAAAACAGTGTATCTTTTTACCAGAATACCAGAATAAGAATCTAAACTTTATGAAGGTGAAAGGAAAGATGAAATAGCAGATAGCAACCAACCATAGTGTGCCTTTTTTAGAAGTTTACCTTTTTTAAGTGAAACCTGTAGTGATAAAAAATATATCCCAGCGGGGAGTCAGGTCTTTAAGCTGGCCATACACCATACAATTTTCTTATTCGGTTTTCTTTAGATTTACCTTCAACTGTGTAATAGAAGGGCCTGCCTGATTGCATACAAATTGAAAGTCTTTAGGTATGACCTCCTATTAGATGGTTTTGGTAAATCTAAAGGAAAGTTGCACAAGGAGATTGTATAATGTATGGCCAGCCTTACTCCTACACTAGCAGAAAGAACTGAGCTGCCTGTGTCTGTTTTTTTCTGCCTAGCGTCCTACTCCTAAAGGTGGGGATATAATTCTTTAATTAAGAATATAAAGAGCGGTGTCCATCAATGAATGATAGAGGAAATATGTAGGTTGTTACTGCGGTACTCTGAAAATTCCAGTTGTCTGGATTCTTAGTCACTGCAAAGCAGATCAGGAGTTTTGGCTTTCCTATAAATTTACTAGCTGTATACTGGTTTTGGGTCAGTGCCACAAAAAACAGACAGTCAGTAAACTAGCATTTTTAGAAGACCAGCAATAGCAGCATTCTTAATTCTTTCAGTACAGGTTTTATTTAAAGGGAACTTGGGGCTGGGAAAAACATTGAAGCTGCCATTCCTGATCTCCTTCTGAAAATAATAGGTGCCTGCTTCTAATGCAAGTTTTATGACATCTAGGGTCTCTGGTCTGTAACAAGCATGCTAACTACTGAAGTCAAACTTTTGAAACCATATACCTATACTAAGGTGACCAGATTTTTAAAATGAAATCCAGGGACATATTTTTTTTTTTTACTAGTAATGGTAATGGCAGCAATCGACGACTCTTCGCCCGTCTCTGCCGCCGCCGCCCAGCCTCACAGCCTGTCCAGTCTAAAGCCCCATACACACTATCAGATTTTCTGCTGATTTTTTCCTTTAGATTTACCAAGAGTGTGTATGGGGCTTTATGTCGCGTACACACGAGCGGACTTTACGGCAGACTTTGCTCGGCGGATTTTTCGACGGACTTTACGACGGACTTTCTGAATGAACGGACTTACCTACACACGATCACACCAAAGTCCGTCGAATTTGTACGTGATGACGTACGACCAGACTAAAACAAGGAAGTTCATAGCCAGTAGCCAATAGCTGCCCTAGCGTGGCTTTTTGTCCGTCGAACTAGCATACAGACGGCGGACTTTTCGACCGGACTCGATTTCGATGGATTAATTTAAAACATGTTTCAAATCTAAGTCCGTCCAACTTTTGAGAAAACAAAGTCCGCTGGAGCCCACACACGATCGAATTGTCCGACCAAATCCTGTCTGCCGGGCAAAGTCTGCCGTAAAGTCCGCTTGTGTGCACGCGGCATTACTCTTCGGGCCCCGGCTACTACTGGGTGGGGAGCAGAGGAAGATCACTCCACCAGGGAAGTCAAGGAGATGAGCAGGCAGGCGGCTGGCCGGGACACTTGAGCCAAGGCAGAAGAAGATGCGAGTGAAGCTGAATGGGCATGCACCCGAAACTGAAGAAATAGTCCTTCCGCTCCGACCAGCACATGATCATCAGAAAGGGGCACAGATAATGGAAAAAAAATAAACCTCCATAAGCTAGTAGGAGCGGCAGAGGAGGGGGGGGGGGTGCAATTCAGATTTTTTTATTTTTATTCTGCACTGGCTGTCTTCGAAATTGCCCCAGCCCCTGTTCAAATCCAATCCGGGGACAAAACTGGGGACAGATTTGGTCCGGGGACAGTGTCCTCAATCCGGGGACTGTCCCCAGAAACCGGGGATGTCTGGTCACCCTAACCTATACCAGACCTATGACACAAATCAGTGTACTCCCATATTAGGAAAGGAGGTCAGCAATGACAGTGTCTCAGCTTAGGAAACAAATAAGAGAAGATCATTGATGGTGTCTACATATGCTCAGGACTATTGCTGGAAATTATTTAGATTTGGAAACCATGAGGAATGAGCTAAAAGAATATGTAATCCATAAATTATCTTCAAATGACAAGTTAATCCGATGGAGTCTACAAGGATGACTCCACTCTGTCACTGCCTCCCAATTGTCCTACTGCATTGTCACCCTGTTACAGGGGCTTCTGATGGAATTTACAAGTGGCTGTTCAACACTCAAGCTGTAGGCATATAGTCCACTGTTGTCGCCATCAGGAAACAAAGTGTGACAAAGGCCATACAGCCATCACTGGTGTGCATGCATGCAAAAGCACAGATTTGCAATGTGAGATTAAAAAATGTAACTTATAACTTTTTTTACAAATTGAGAGTTTATGTGCTAACTAATAATCTCTCCTTCTTAACCAGTTCCAGCCTGGCCTATTCGCTGTTCCAGGTGGACATCATATGACATCCTCCTGGAATGGGTCACACTCTGATGACTGATCAGTGCACCTGCTGCTGCCGGAACCATGTGATTGCTGTGACCAATCACAGATAGCATTGTATACAATGAATGGCTTTCATTCATGCCATCTATTGTGTACAATTGTATTGATCTCTGTGAATTTCATTCAGTAAAAATGGTTGCTTATAAAAGTGAAATTCACTGTTATAAGCAACCATAATGTGTAAAAAAAATCCTGATCACTTCCCCAGAGTAGTACAGCGTTACTAATTGTTACTATGGTAACACTGTATTAGTCTGGTGATGGTGGGGTTGATTTACTAAAGGCAAATCCACTCTGCACTACAAGTGTACTGCAAGTGCTTTTGAAAGTGCACTTGGAAGTGCAGTCACTGTAAATCTGAGCGGAAGATCTGAAATGAGGGGAAGCTCTGCTGATTTTATCATCCATCATGTACAAGCAAAAATGCTGTTTTTTATTTTCCTTGCATGTCCCCCTCAGATCTACAACGACTGCACTTCCAAGTGCAAAGTGGATTTGCCTTTAGTAAATAATCCCCCCCCCATCCGGCTAAAAAAATCGTAAAAAAAAAAAGTAATAAAAATAAACACTGTCACCAGTCAGTGTCCCTGATCACTGCCACACCAGTCATCCAGTCATATGATGACGCTGTACTACACTGGTGATCTTCCCAGATAACAAGGTTGACTTGCCACAAATTTGTGGCAGTGTTGAATTGTAAGTCAGTTCATTTGCTACACATTTTCACTGGCAAGTTGCACCCTTGCAGAGCACTTGAAGCACACATTGTAGTTGACACTTTTCCAATTTGTAACAAATTTGCATGGCAAGTTTTCAGCAAGAGCAAAGTTGCAGTGGCGAGTCTACAGCAGGAGCTTTGCAAGTTCACAGCATGAAAATTCAGTCACAGTGACCCCTATGGTGGGATGACCATTGTACAACATAACTGAACCAGAACTTGCAGCAGACTTGCAGAATGTTTGCAAAGAAAGTTGATCTGGAGTCATGCAATGTGGACTTGCTGCAATTGTGCAACAAACTTGTGAAGCCTGGCAAGTCTAGCAATTGCTTAGCAAGTCATTTTCAAACTTGCAGCACAATGGCCTGCTATCTGGGTTAATTTTCCAACAAATTGTGAAAATTACAACTTAAAAAACGTGCCATGCCTCTTACTTGATACCTTGGACTGTCCACTTTCCAAAAAGGGGTTATTTGGAGAATATTTGTACTTATGTACAAATACATAAGTGGTCCATATAGTGAACTTGGTGTTGAGTTATTCACTTTAAGGTCATCACAGAGGACAAGGGGGCACTCTACGTCCAGAGTAAAATAGATTTCATCTCCAAATATGGAAAGGTTTCTTCACAGTAAGAGCTGTGAAAATGTGGAATAGACACCTTCCAGAGGTGGTTCTGGCCAGCTCAGTAGATTGCTATAAAAAATGCCTGGATTCTTTCCTAGGTGTACATAATATAACTGGGTACTAACATTTATAGGGAATATCCAGAGAATATCCGATTGCCTCTGTAGCAAATTGTATGGTTTTATTTTTTTGATTGAACTAGATAAACTTGTGTCTTTTTTCAACCTGACTAACTATGTATTTTCGGGGTGGAAGAAATTAGAAAGGCCATCAATACATTAGGATTTTCAAATATATACAATAGTTTGTGGACTCTATAACTTTCCTACAGACTAAATAATAAACACTGATTTGGGTTATTTTCACCAAAGAAATGTAGCAGAATACAGTGTGGCCTAAACTTATGAAGAAAGATTTTAAAACAGAAACCAAGAAAAACATAGAATTATTTTTCAAAATTTTCAGACTTTTTTATTTATTTAGCAAAAAAACCCAGTGGTGTTTAAATACCACCAAAAGAAGGCTCTATTTGTGTGAAAAAAGGATAAAAATTTTAAATGGGTACAACTGTTGCATGACCACACAATTGCCATTCTTATGCCCCGTACACACGGTCGGATTTTACGACGGAAAATGTTCAATGGGAGCCTTTTATCGGCAATTCAGACCGTGTGTAGGCTCCACTGGACATTTTCCATCGCAATTTCCGTCGCACAAAATTTGAGATCTGGATCTCAAATTTTCCGACAACAAAATCCGTTCGTATAAATTCCGATCGTGTGTACACAATTCCGATGCACAAAGTTCCACGCATGCTCGGAATCAAGCAGAAGAGCCGCACTGGCTATTGAGCTTCATTTTTAACGGCTCGTCGTACGTGTTCTACGTCACCGCGTCCTTGACATTCGCAATTTCCGACCAACTTTGTGTGACCGTGTGTATGCAAGACAAGTTTGAGCCAACATCCGTCGGAAAAAATCCATTGATTTTGTTGTCGGAATGTCCGATCAATGTCCGATCGTGCGTACGGGGCAAAAGTATGCAAGTGCCGAAAGCTGAAAATTGGCCTGGGCAAGAAGGGGGGGGAGGAATTCCCTGTATTGAACTAGTTAAAGAATGCATACAGGTTATAGGAATGAGTGACACTTATAATGACAGAACATTACATGTAAAATGGCAATTTCTTTAAACACATATATTTTTCTTGTGTACATATTTTTCTTTAGATCTAAAGCCTAACGGTATCTTCCTTACCAAAATCCTGATAAAGTATCACTATGAAAGAATCTCTAAGGCTCATTCTCTGCAAATAAATAATCAAAAAGAAAAAAAAAATGATAGATACTTCTTTTAACATATATAAGCTACATAAATAATAATCAACAGCCTTTGTTTATCCAACAAGGACCATGTGTTGAATTGTGAATATATTTACTATAATGAATTGGCATCACATTGATCAGAAACAAGGGCATATTATTACACATTAGTTACCATAAGCTACTACCACCTGGGGAAGACAATGGGTATAGTGACGTACAAGTGCACATAGCCTACCCTCCCCCATCCCTGAGCCACAGACCTGGCCAGGCACTGAAATTAGTGGAGAAAATATGCGTGCAGTTTGTTCAATTGGCGTTCATTATAGCTAATAACTAATCATCGTCACAAGATCTGAGCTCTGAATCATGCGATCTGCTAGGAAAACAACATCCGTCCACTTTCACACTCCACTGAAAGAGGTGGTCCCTCACGGCAGGGCTGCACGGTCTCACCATCTGGAGATTAAATCGAGTGTGAAGTACAGTATAGTGTAGGACCAGGCTCCGTGGCGGCAGCTCAGCAGTTACTTCATTAATTCCAAACTTCTAGGGATTACAGTGGCATCGGTTTGATTGTCATATGGGATAAAAAAAACACAAAGATGAGACATGGGAAGAGATGTGATAACTGAAAACGAATACCAGAGTCTAAGTCGAGTGCTAAGCAGAGTGCTGCAAACATCAACAAATTCTGAAACTTGCACAGTTGCCTACATGTAGACAAAATGGGCCATGCTTTACATCCTTAAGAAAAAGAATAAATAAATAAATACATATAAAAAAAACTAATTTGCAATGTCATATGTTAACTGATTATTTAAAGAAAGATACCAATGAATAATTAAGAAAACATAAATACATTATATTAATTACATTTTTATTAACCAGTTGTTATCTGCTCGATGACTATTCTGATGAGAAGGTAAATTCTGTCCTATGATAATTGCACTGCATGTATGTATTGCCATCTATTGAAGACCAAGTCATTAAAATAAAGCCAGAGCTAGGTTAGGATTTTTACATTTGGAGCTAACTTTACATCTAAAAAGGACCAGCAAGCTGCATGTATGAAAGTGTGTGAAAGAAAACGTGATCTAGTTATTCACAGCAACTAAAATTCTTCCTTTTGTTTTTAAGCTGCACTTGGAAAATTCAATTCAAAGCTGGTTCACTGCTAAAGGCAATCACTTTTTTTTAGAGCAGACATAAAACAAAACTTTCTCTTATATGAAGTGCTAGCACAGAGATTATTACACAGTGAACCTAGAGCACTTCTTTTCCATCAGTCATGCAGATATTATGGGGAATGAAGTCTTTGCAGATGGCTTGAAAGGTGTGATGGAAATAAGGGTGAGAAAGCAGGGTGGTGTGCAAGATACACTCTGTATGTACATTGCTCTTGCCCTTCAAAATTAGGCTACCTTCATATTAATTGTATGAAGTGTATCTAAAACCCAAAGACAAATGTGTAATATATTGGACGTTTGCCAGTCATTAGATGTGGTTGCTGCATTTGTGATTTTTTTCCCCTTTTAAATTCAGAAATTGATCTTGCCAAATATAGAGGGGTGGTGCTCTTCGGTTCATAGAGAAAGGCCCAAAATGCAGCATGGAATGCCTAAAATGGAGGGCATACATGACAGTGGGAACAGTGGGGGGAAGGTAGAGTTAAAATGGAGCCGAGGGGGAGGGACAGGAAGGGTGGGGTACTATTTAAGAGGGTTGACCTGGGAGGGGTTAACAGAAGGCTGGAGGAAAGTTTCAAGCGAGCATGGCAGAGGTAGAGAGGATAATGTCCCAATTGAGAGCGGAGGCTGAAGTTAGGGGCACGGCATGGCTGCAGGCTGCGATCGGGGCAGCAATGGAGAGAATCGAACCACAACGGTCATTAGGAGAGGGGAGCGGCGTCAGAGCTAGGAGGTCCCGTCCGCCCGAGCGTTTCTCTCCAGAGCGGGCGGTGGGCGGAAGAGTGAGAAGGAGCGGCGAGGGAGAGCAGGGATGCCCTCCGGCGAAGAAGAAGCCAGGCGGAAGGAGCGGAGGAGCTGTCACATCCCCGGCGTCACATGGCAGGGAGAGACAGCGCAGCGGGACTGACAGGAGGAGAAGAGCGGTGAGCGCGAGCCCCGCCCCCCGGATAACGGCGGAGGGCGCAGATGCTGCTGAGAGAGATGCTGCTGTCCCTGGGCTGTCTAATCCGGCAAGGGACAGCAGGAATAATGCTAAAAAAGACAGAGGCAGAGGAGGAAGGAGGGATGGAGGAGCGGAGGCATACAGGGCTGCGGTATCCTGCACCGGCCCTGCTACTGCTGTCCACAAGGCTTCCAGAACAGATGAATGCAACAGGGGAGAAAGTGCGGAGATGACGGCGGCAGCCACGGTTACCAGGCCAGGCGGGCTTTCGGAGGTGGAAGAAGCAGAGGGAGATCCAGGAGATCGGGAGGAGGTGTCGGAATCGGAAGAGGAGGCGGCCCCCCCTTCCAGGAGAACTGACGAGGAGGAGAGCAGACGGTCGGCTGATGGGGCAACACCTGTGCAGCCCGGTAAGTCAGCACATCTGGGGTTAGCTGGGAGAAGCAGGGTAGTACAAGACACAAACAGGCCCGAGGGCAACATAAGGGGGGTGGCCTCACAAGCGGGGGGCTCAGGCTTATTGGGATTTTTGGAGGGTATTAAAGATTTAGTGAAAAAGTTTGAGGTTGGAGAGTGCATGGCAGGAGGCCCGGCAGCGGCGTGGGTCCCGCCAGCAGGGGGTAGCAATAATGCAGCAGGAGTGGGGACGCCCGCAGCGACGGTTGCGGTTACCGCCCTAGAGTCTGCAGGGAGTGAAGTTGCGCAGGGGAAGGAAAAAGCTACAGAGACGACAGAAAGGCAGGATATAACTAGGCTGGCTGATGCAGCGCGCTGCGAAGTGTATGTGTGTTACGAGGGGCCTTTAGGAGCGCACTTAAAACAGGAGGTACGGGAAAAATTATGGAAAGGTGAGTACGTGGAAATATTTTCACTATTACCTTTGGAAAAATTTAACTTGGATAGGGTCAAGCCAGACAGTTCAAAGAAGGACGATGAGGAGAAGAGGAGGTATCGGCTGATACCGAGGACGTTTGCAAACTGGCTGCAAGCGTTTGCAATCATGGCAAGCGTGATTGGGGAAAAGCATCCGGAACACTGTTCAGCATTATTTTGCTATCAAGATGCCATAGGGGAGGCCTACAGAGTATATGGCGGTACGGGCTGGCTGAGATACGACGAGCAGTTCAGGCAGCGGAGAGCGATACGGCCAGAGCTGCGTTGGGACCACAAGGACATTAGCTTGTGGATGCGCTTGATGACGAATACGCGGGCTCCAAACCAGTTTTTTCAGGGAGGAGCCAGTGGACCATCTGCCCTGGGACACTCGGCTGGAAATAAAAAGGGGGTTTGTTGGCAATACAATTCCGGAGCCTGTAAATTTGGTGCGACATGTAAGTATAAGCACGAGTGCTCAGGCTGCGGGGGAACGCATCCAGCATCTAGATGCTTTAAGCAAGGAAAAGGCAGAATTGGGGACGTTGGGAACAAAAGGGAGGACTCCGGTGAAAGTGGAAAGGATGCGACCGTTTCTCGGTAAGTATCCAGATAGGCAAGCTGCGAGGTTGTTGGACGAGGGTTTCACGGAGGGGTTTAGGATACCATGCAGGATGATTGTAGTGCCCCAAGTGCCAAATAATTTACGGTCCGCATTGCAACATCCGGAGGTGGTTTCTGAAAAGCTGGCAAAGGAGGTTGCAATGGGGAGAATGGGAGGTCCTTTTCGTTGTGCACCAATAGCTGACTTAGTGGTGTCACCGCTTGGTGTGGTGCCCAAGAAAGAAAACAACAAATTCCGGCTCATTCACCACCTGTCTTTCCCAAAAGGTGGATCGGTGAATGATGCCATTGATCAGGAGGCATGCTCGGTGACGTATACGTCATTTGATGCCGCTGTGGGTTGGGTGCGGCGTTATGGCAAAGGAGCGTTGATGGCAAAAGCCGATGTCGAATCGGCTTTTCGATTATTGCCGGTACACCCGGATAGCTTCAGATTGCTGGGGTGTCATTGGAAAGGGGAATTTTATGTGGACAAATGCTTGCCAATGGGTTGTTCAATATCTTGTGCGATATTTGAACAATTCAGCTCTTTTTTGGAATGGGTGGTGCGGGACGTATCGGGTGTGAATTTAATCATTCACTACCTTGACGATTTTTTATGCATAGGGCCGGCATCATCTAGAATCTGTTCGGTTTTATTGGCGACACTGCAACATATCGCTGACAGATTCGGCATTCCATTGGCAAATGAAAAGACGGAGGGACCTTGCACGGTCATCACGTTCCTAGGCATTGTTCTTGATTCTGAGGCCATGGAATGTAGGTTGCCGGAAGACAAATTGGAAGACTTAAAAAAAGAGATTGCGGGGTTACTTGGCTTAAAGAAAGTGCAGCTGAGGGCACTGCAATCGGTCCTAGGTAAGCTAAATTTTGCCTGCCGCATACTGCCTATGGGGAGAGTGTTCAGCCGCCGGCTGGCGGCTAGCACAGGTGGGGTGAAATCACCGAGACATTTTGTGCGATTGGTAAAGTCGCACAGAGAAGATTTAAGGGTATGGCATACGTTTCTGGAATCTTTCAACGGAAGGGCGATGTGGATGGCGGGCCCGGTAAGTAATTTTGAAATGGAATTATTCACCGATGCGGCAGGGTCCACGGGTTTTGGGGCATTTTTTCAGGGGCGGTGGAGTGCAGGTCCTTGGCCTCAATCATGGATAGAGGAGGGTTTTACCAAAAATTTGGTACTATTGGAATTGTTTCCAGTAGTAGTGGCGGTAGAGCTATGGGGCACATCCTTCAGGGATCTGAAGGTGCGTTTTCACGGGGACAATTTGGGGGTGGTGCAGGTTATCAATAGGGTGACGGCATCGTCTCCGCCAGTAATCAAATTGTTGCAACATTTAGTGTTAAGATGTTTGCAATTGAATGTGTACATTCATGCCGTACATTTGCCGGGGATTGAGAATGTGGTCGCTGATGCGTTATCTCGCTTCCAGTGGGACAGGTTCCGAGAGTTGGCGCCGGAAGCGGAGCAACAAGGGGTACCTTGTCCCGATTGGCTGTGGGAGATTCCGTTGGTGTCATCGCAGGATGGATCAAACAGTCGGTAAGTGGGTCCACTTGGGCGGCGTACTCAAAAGTGTGGAAAGAGTGGACGGGATTTCTTCAGGCCTTAGGGGAGGAGCCGTCAGGAACAAATTTGCGTTTGTTACTGCTATATTACGTGGCAAGAAAAATGGAGGAAGGGTCATCAGTGGCGGTGTTAAACATGCAGTTAGCAGGGTTAGCGTTCTTGTTTAAGTTGCAGGGTCAGCTGGATGTCACGAAAGATTTTTGGGTGCGTCAAGCGCTTAAAGGGTATAGAAAAAATAGAATCGTAAAGGATGCGAGAAGACCTGTGACGTTTGATATTCTGGGGAGAATTGTGAAGCAGTTGAGGGAGGTATGCTCTTCAGAGTATGAGGTAGGGTTGTTTAAGGCGGCATTTGTAATGGCTTTTTTTGGGGCATTCAGGATTAGCGAGCTGGTTAGTCCGGCTAAAAAGGTTCAGGGTGGTTTGGGTTGGCAAGAGGTTCAGGTTGAGCGGGGAGGTTTGACGGTGGTGGTCAAACGATCAAAAACTGATCAAGTAGGAAAAGGCAGGGTAGTGAGGGTTTACCCGATTCAGGGATCTTTCCTGTGCCCGGTGAGCACGGTTGGGCAGTACTTACAAGTACGGCCAGGGGTACAGGGTCCTTTATTAATTCACCGGGACGGTAGTTTTTTATCTAAGTTTCAGTTCATCACAATTTTTAGAAGATGCCTGGAAGAGGTGGGATTACAAGGAAAAGAATTTTCATCACACTCTTTTAGGATTGGGGCGGCTACTGAAGCAGCTAGATTGGGTTTGGACGTGGAGGCGGTGAAACGCATTGGAAGGTGGGAATCTCAAAGGTTTCGGTCTTACATTAGGCCTCATTTGGTGGTATAATGGGAAGGAAGCTAAGGGTATAGGAGGATAATTAATTAATAGTAATGGAAGTTGTTATTGCAGGATAGTGTTTTTAGTATAGTTTTCTTGTCTTTTTCTAATTACAGGTACGGCGCCAGGAATGGTCTGGATTATGGGCCATTCTTATGTGTGTTGGGGGGCAAGAAGAGGGGATGCTCGTAGGGATGGTAGGCAGTTAGGTTTTGACAAACGGGAGGTTTATATTAAGTGGTTGGGAGTACCTGGGATGCTGTGGAGTAGATTGCTTCCTGAAGTTAAAAAACATGCCCTGCGGGAGGGACCACCGGATGTGTTAATTTTGCATGTAGGAGGTAATGATTTAAGTATCAGATCCATGGTGGACATCTCGCGCGATATAAAAGGAGATGTGTGGCGATTGATGGAATTATTCCCCAAAACTATATTTATATGGTCGGATATGGTGGCTAGGACATCATGGAGAATGGCCAGGTCAGTGGAAGGTGTAAATCGGGCCAGAAAAAAGATAAATAGGGAAATAAGCAAATTTATGGTACGCAATGGGTGTTTAGCAATCAGACATCCAGAACTAGAATTTGAAACGTGGAGATATCTGAGAGTTGATGGGGTACATCTTAATGATGTGGGGTTAGATTTGTGGATGTTAGGTTTGCAGGATGGAATACAGCGAGCCATAAGGGTGTGGAGGGGCATCCAAGAGTAAGGTATTACTCGTTGGATGCAGTGGCGGGCGTTGGTCTGTAAAAAAGGAAGGAAGATGGAAAAAGTAAGTGGGTGGATCTAACGGTGTTATAGATCCGGAGGTCTTTTGGTTCCCGGTTAACGGAGGTTAACCGGGAAGTGATAATGGGGCACTGCGGGAATTGTTAGTCTCTGAGCCAGCTTGTCGGCTTGAGGCATAGTTGAGATAGTTTTGATAAGTACCGCAGTGCTGAGTGGGTGATGAACAGCAGAATGATTTCAAGTGATAGCGCAGACCAACGCTCTTTAGTTTAAAAATGTTTTCAGGGAAGAAAAGATGTTTTATTGTAGATCGTTTTTGATAAAAGAGTTTTTTATAAGAAAGTTAAAATATATATTATTTTAATAAAGTAGGCTGCTACGGCCTTTTTTACTCCAAGTTGGTGTGTTTGATTTATTGGGAGTAGAACGGTAAGAAGGGATTAATATAACTGTACAACATATGTTATCCATCAGTCAAGAAAGGCCCAAAATGCAGCATGGAATGCCTAAAATGGAGGGCATACATGACAGTGGGAACAGTGGGGGGAAGGTAGAGTTAAAATGGAGCCGAGGGGGAGGGACAGGAAGGGTGGGGTACTATTTAAGAGGGTTGACCTGGGAGGGGTTAACAGAAGGCTGGAGGAAAGTTCCCGCCCACCCGCCCCCTTTTTTGTGGTATTAGAATCATGGTAGACATAAAGGAAGTTGATGTTATTTCTCAACAGGTGGTGAAGGATGAATAGTCGTGGCAGTGGCGGGCGTTGGTCTGTAAAAAAGGAAGGAAGATGGAAAAAGTAAGTGGGTGGATCTAACGGTGTTATAGATCCGGAGGTCTTTTGGTTCCCGGTTAACGGAGGTTAACCGGGAAGTGATAATGGGGCACTGCGGGAATTGTTAGTCTCTGAGCCAGCTTGTCGGCTTGAGGCATAGTTGAGATAGTTTTGATAAGTACCGCAGTGCTGAGTGGGTGATGAACAGCAGAATGATTTCAAGTGATAGCGCAGACCAACGCTCTTTAGTTTAAAAATGTTTTCAGGGAAGAAAAGATGTTTTATTGTAGATCGTTTTTGATAAAAGAGTTTTTTATAAGAAAGTTAAAATATATATTATTTTAATAAAGTAGGCTGCTACGGCCTTTTTTACTCCAAGTTGGTGTGTTTGATTTATTGGGAGTAGAACGGTAAGAAGGGATTAATATAACTGTACAACATATGTTATCCATCAGTCAAGAGAACTGGGAACAATGCTAACTGATAACAGTGCAGGACAGAGAGAGAGAACAGGGTTTTATCAGCTCACCAGATTTCTAAAATCTATCAAAAGGTGTGTTGTCCTTGTGATAGCAATAAAGTTAAATGAAAATAAAAAAAAATGTAATTAGCTCTGGCATGCATATATAACAGTAAATGCACCAAACATTTGAGGCATCACTGCAAGTGTCAGAATGAGTGCAATATATATAGTGCCAGAGCTCACGTTTAATTCTAAACTGATGAGATAGATGACTTTGTGGAGGCAAAGTTAAGATATATGCAAAATTGTTTTATTGGTAACGAACATTGTAAAGAATATGGTAATAAAATAACCACATATACATTCAGTACAGTAATTCATATAGACTCCACCCACACATAACATACAGGTGTGGCATGGGAAAAAAGGTTTGCATGAGTATGGTATTGTCAGAGCAGTTCAAAGGTACATAACATGGGGTAAATTTATATTAATACATATGACATAAAAACAGCACCAGCGACAGGAGTATGGGTGTAGGAAGTAAAACCAAAATAGATGAATAAATGAATGTCAGAATTATTAATCTGCTGCAGACTGAAATTCAATGTGTCCATTACAGACACAGGTCAGCATCACTTGTGCCCGACGCGTTTCGTGTAGAGACACTCCTCAGGGGCAGATGCTAAAATATATCTGCAGAGTGTAAAGAAAAAAAGTGGTGACATTAGTCTAATTCTAATTAGTGATGTAGAAATAGGGCAGATTAGCCCGTCCTAAATACTCACATAGGGTCCAAAACGGTAAAATGTTGCGGCCATGTGATCAAAGTCCCAATATAGCCTCCCCCGGGAGCTGAGGTAATTGCAGCCGTGCACGGAAGGGTGCATGCAACAAAACCTCCCGATGACCCAAGGCACAAATTGCTGGTGCAAGTGGAAAGTTGCGGTGGCCTATGGAGGCAACCTGAGGTGATCTGGGAAGGTGTAAAAAAAAAAAAAGGGATGTGAAATTGAGAATGAATAAAAAGTGTAAATGAAGGAATAATAAAGAAAAAAAAAAAAAAAAAAAAAAAGTGAATTAGATGGAATGTGATGTAAAAAGGGGGAGTGTGTTGACTAAATGTGTGAGCTATATGAGCATTGTTAGTGTTGCATGAAGAGGTGAAAGGTTGGATAGTGAGAGCCGATGTTAAAACAAAAAAAGTGGCAACAGTGATAACAAAAGAGAAAAAACATCAAACAAAAAGTCACTTTTTGTTTGATGTTTTTTCTCTTTTGTTATCACTGTTGCCACTTTTTTTGTTTTAACATCGGCTCTCACTATCCAACCTTTCACCTCTTCATGCAACACTAACAATGCTCATATAGCTCACACATTTAGTCAACACACTCCCCCTTTTTACATCACATTCCATCTAATTCACTTTTTTTTTTTTTTTTTTTTCTTTATTATTCCTTCATTTACACTTTTTATTCATTCTCAATTTCACATCCCTTTTTTTTTTTTTTACACCTTCCCAGATCACCTCAGGTTGCCTCCATAGGCCACCGCAACTTTCCACTTGCACCAGCAATTTGTGCCTTGGGTCATCGGGAGGTTTTGTTGCATGCACCCTTCCGTGCACGGCTGCAATTACCTCAGCTCCCGGGGGAGGCTATATTGGGACTTTGATCACATGGCCGCAACATTTTACCGTTTTGGACCCTATGTGAGTATTTAGGACGGGCTAATCTGCCCTATTTCTACATCACTAATTAGAATTAGACTAATGTCACCACTTTTTTTCTTTACACTCTGCAGATATATTTTAGCATCTGCCCCTGAGGAGTGTCTCTACACGAAACGCGTCGGGCACAAGTGATGCTGACCTGTGTCTGTAATGGACACATTGAATTTCAGTCTGCAGCAGATTAATAATTCTGACATTCATTTATTCATCTATTTTGGTTTTACTTCCTACACCCATACTCCTGTCGCTGGTGCTGTTTTTATGTCATATGTATTAATATAAATTTACCCCATGTTATGTACCTTTGAACTGCTCTGACAATACCATACTCATGCAAACCTTTTTTCCCATGCCACACCTGTATGTTATGTGTGGGTGGAGTCTATATGAATTACTGTACTGAATGTATATGTGGTTATTTTATTACCATATTCTTTACAATGTTCGTTACCAATAAAACAATTTTGCATATATCTTAACTTTGCCTCCACAAAGTCATCTATCTCATTTAAAGTCCCACTTTCCCTTCTCTTTTGCACATAGTATAGGGATGGAGGCACACCGCATATGTGCCTCATTTAAAGTCCCAATTCCCCTTCTCTATTCAATTCTAAACTGATAAACCTTAATGAATTTTAAAGAGTCACCTATGAACAACATTAGGTACTATAGTTTGTCGCCATTTTACAGGCGTGTGCAATTCTAAATCTTGACACGTTTGGTATCGATTTACTCGACACATCATATTTTTTATTTTACAAAACAATTGAGTGTTATTTTGTGTTTGTGTGCATTAAAATTAATTTTAGTGTTTTGTTTCCTAAAAATGTGCATTTTATAAATGACTGCGCAAATATCCTGTGATATAAAAAATTGCAAAAGCCACCAATCTGCCAATAAAAGGCAGAGTTTAACATGTATGTGAAACATTTAAAAAATGACCCTGCTAGGCAGGTGGTTAATAGAGAAGTATGGCCAAAGCTTTTTTGGTCATACTTCTCTTGTGGGTCACAGGAGTACACTTACTTCTGCTCTCTTCTGCTCTCTCCTGCTCACCACTCCAGTGATCGCTGGAGGGGCACAGTGGGGAGCAATGACTGACAGTCACTACTCTCCACTCTGAGCAGACCGAGAACTAAGCAATCGGTGGTCATGTGATAGTTCAGTTCTCAGTCTTAGAGCCCACGAGGGGCAACTGCAGCATCACAATGATGCTGCAGCATAGAGGTGAGTATGTACTGTTTGTTTATTTTTATTTTTTGAAAATCCCCAAATTCTTCTTTAAAGGTACACTTTGTACTGCTAAGTCAGCTCTGAAAAAGAGGGCTTGGCCCTTGAAATGCCATCAGCTATATTACACAATTGAGCAAGAGACAGAAGGTTGCTGAACAGGTCCCTAGAGTTGGTCATCTGAATTTTGGAGACTTAAAGTGGAGTTCCATCCAAAAATGGAACTTCCACTTTTTGGATTCCTCCCCCCCTCCGGTGTCACATTTGGCACCTTTCAGGGGAGGGGAGGGAGCAGATACCTGTCTAATACAGGTATTTGCTCATACTTCCTGGCATAGATCACCGCGGTGCTTGCGGTGACCTACGCCACTTCCGGCACCTACTCTGTCCTCCCCCCGCTGTATTCTGGGAGACACACAGGTCCCAGAACACAGCAGGGACCAGAGAGGACGCGCAGCGCGACTCGTGCATGCACAGTAGGGAACCAGGAAGTGAAGCCGCACGGCTTCACTTCCTTATTACCTTACCGATGATGGCTGCGGCAGCAGCCAAGAGCTGACGGACAGATCGGCTTCGGCTGCTGACATCGCGGGCTCCCTGGACAGGTAAGTGTCCATATATTAAAAGTCAGCAGCTGCAGTATTTGTAGCTGCTGGCTTTTAATATTTTTTTTCGGCGGACCTCCGCTTTAAGGTGATCCACACCAGAATGGATACTGCAATTTAAATGCTGTTTTTACAAGTACCTTTGTGAGCATTTGATCTACAGTAACTTTATTAATAACATTTTATTGGAGGTGTTGCACAAAGCTGGTGTGCTGTCTTTTTGTATTTTAAGACCCCTTTAACACTGAGGCGCTTTTCAGGCACTTTCACCCTAAAAAAAGGGCCTGAAAAGCTCACCAAAACCTATTTCCATTAAAATCAATGAATGCTTTCACACTGGGGCAGTGGGCTGGCAGGGCAGTGAAAAGAAACCCCCTCTCCATTGAAATGAATGGAAAGCTCTTCAAAAGTGCCTGAAAAGCTCTTCAAAAGTGCTCAAATGTTTTACTGGCAGTTTAGAAGCGCCTCGGTGTGAAAGGGGCCTATTGTTGTTTGAAGATTTCCCTAATCTTAAGGCCCCTTTCACACTGGGGCATCGGCGCTACCATCGTTTTAGCGGGAGTTTTTGGCCACTAGTGGGGCGCTTTTAACCCCCGCTAGCGGCCGAAAAAGGGTTAAACTGACCCGCAAACCGCCGCTACAGCGGCGCTTTGCTGGCGGTTCGGCCGCGGTGCCCATTCAGTTCAATGGGCAGGAGCAGTGTATACAAGATGCTGCTTGCAAGAGTTTTTTTAACGTCCTGCCAGCGCATCGCCTCAGTGTGAAAGCCCTCCAGCTTTCACACTGAGACTGCAGGGGAGCCATTTTTCAAGCGCATTACGGGTGCTATTTTTAGCCCAAAATCGCCTGAAAAACGTCTCAGTGTGAAAGGGGTGTAAAAGAGTTGCAAAGCTGGGAACACCATTGTTTAACTGCAGTTCTATTGGCACTTGTCAATGTGCCTTGGATAATTATTTACCATAGGATAGGGTCCTTAATCATTTGAGGATGGATTGTGAGAAATTTCATGAAAGGTTTTTTAGAATTTACATACACATTTAGCAGTATGTTGGATCCTTAAATAATATACCCTACAGATAAACATAATCTCCAGAGCAGACACTACTTGGCATTTCAAAACAATGCAATACAAGGGTAAAAAATATAAAAAGCCTTCTCCTGAAATGTAAGAGTAACAATGCTTGTTAATAGTCCAGCTGCTTATCAAATGAATCCATTCAATAGTCTTTTGAATTGGCTTTTATATCCTGATTCCTCTAAAAAAATGTAAATAAATACATGGGCACACCTGTCAAATCCCATTATCTTCTCTGGCGGACCATCCACCAACAACCTCTCCACTACTGAGGCTGCGTGCACATCTAAACACTTCCTAGTTGTATAATGCAGTTAGTACGAGGAGACCGCAGCAAGCAGAAATGTCATACACATCAGTCAGGCTGTATGTGGCAGTATGTTACAAAAAATGCCGTCTACATGAATTTTCATGTACTAATGTGCATTTTAGAGATCTGCAGAAATTAATAGTAGCCCAGTAAAACACACACATTTTCATGCAGTATGATCAGCAGAACGGCAAAATTAATGCAGTGAAATGCAGCAAATCCAACTCAGGGCTTGTGTCGAAAGGATGACAAAGAACTCCTCGGGGATTGAGAATAACAGTTCCATATCAAAAAAGACATGCACAGATACATAAATGCCGTTCCCCTATAATATTACATGCAATCACATGTCTTTACTCTGAAAGAAAAATGACCCAAAGCAATGCAGATCTTAGGTATAGAAGAGATCAAGTGAAAAGAATTTGCGATGAAAAAGAGTGAGAGCTCTTGAGCAAACGACATAGAGGCAAACCCCCCTCCCTCTCCCCCCACAAAGGCAATTAGAGCTTGTGTACCAGTACCCTGTAGATTAGGCAATAGTAGTAGGACTATCCAACCAGATATGCCAGACTTTTTAAAATTTCTTTGGGCAACCCCTGCTCAAGTATGTGGCTTTATAGAGCGGTATCACTTTATTCACTAGCCCCTTCCAGGAGAGCTTAGAGGTGTCAGACTTCTTCCAATATAAGATTAATGCCTTGTGGGCGTAAAACAGCAACAAACTAAGTAAGGTACATTGGGCCCTAGTGGCTGCCAACCCTTCCACTAGGTCAAGAAGGCAGACTGCCACCGTCATAAGTACAGGTAAGGGGGTGACTTCTGTTATACAGCAGACGAGGGTACTCAAAAATTGCCTGACTAACGGACAATGCCAAAACACATCACATCGCTCTCTGCACTTGACCACCGAGGGGGAACAGGGAAGAGTTCTTTGTACAACTCAGAAAATGTTTTTTCATGGACTCGTCAGTTAAGATATTCTCCAAACTTGAGAGCTTGGTTCCCACCTTGGTGAAGCCAAATTGGGAGATAAATGTGTGTCACAACTGTAGGTATCTAAAGAAGTTAGGGTTGGGTAAATTAAATCTCTGTTTGAGGACTGTAAAGGACAATAGTTTGCCCTTCTAGTGACATCCCCTAATGATTTAATCCCTTTAGTTGCCCATAAAATGGGATCTGGAATAGTAAGGAAATTAGAAAAACAGGGGTTCATCCACAGTGGGGAGGCCGGTGAGAAGAAGTCAGAGGCAGGCTTCAGCATGACTTGAATACTGACCCACACTTTGAGTGTGGCTCGCATTAAAATTGGGGAAAATTGATCATTAAATTATTTGACAGGTGCATTTCAACCGTATTTGACCTCCTTCTGACCTGCATTTGGTTAGCTTTAACCAGGTTTTGTATTCCCATAGAGGAGGAGATAAGTTCAGATAGAAACAAAAGCCCACTAGCACAGGCCCTTAAATACATAAACATGCATGCCATAACGGGTGTTAGAAACACACAAAACTGCATGTATTTTCACAATGCTAAGCATGAATCCATGAATCCAGTCTTATTATACGTAGTTGAGTTGCAAGCTGCTACAAATCCAATAGCACCAGGAATGTGCAATGTAGTTGCTACTAAAAATGTTCATATTTACCAGTGAAAGGATACAAACAGACATTCATGCTTTGAGGGTAACTCACACTAGTTAGAACAAGTAGCAAGCCATTTAATGTCATGTTTTCTTTAGGAAAAATAAAATGTTTTACCCACTATATATGCAATATGGCAATTTACATAAAATTGTGCATCCAGGTGGGCAGAATATATGTGTATATGTATGGACAAAGATCATCATAAAGGAATCAGGCAATCAATCATCCAGCATAAGTCTTGTTCAATGTTAGACTTACACAGTGTGGTGAACATAGCTAATGGAAATGTAACTTTGCAAAGAATACCCAGTCATACATATGTAAAGAAACAAATTGTTTTTACTTGTACATAACTGGATGATTAAAGTCAGCACCGTTGCAACCTATTCATGGTGCTATCTCACTCTGCAAAGTGAGCACGCTCTACTTGTTTAGGAAAATCAACCAAATAAATGGGCATATCTATGTGAGTCATCCAGAATATGCTGATATGTACAGTGCCTTGAAAAAGTATGCATACCCCTTGAAATTTTCCACATTTTGTCATGTTACAACCAAAAACGTAATTGTATTTTAGTGGTATTTTATGTGATAGACCAACACAAAGTGGCACATAATTGTGAAGTGGAGGAAAAATTATAAATGGTTTCCAAAATGTTTTATAAATAAATATGTGAAAAATGTTGCATGCATTTGTATTCATCCCCCCTGAGTCAATATTTTGGAGAACAACCTTTTGCTGCAATTACAGCTGCAAGTCTTTTTGGGGATGTCTCTACCAGTTTTGCACATCTAGAGAGTAAACTTTTGCCATTCTTCTTTGCAAAATAGCTCAAGCTCTGTCAGATTGGATGAAGAGTGTCTGTGAACATCAATTTTCAAGTTTGCCACAGATTCTCAATTGGATTTAAGTCTGAACTGTGACTGGGCCATTCTAACACATGAATATGCTTTGATCTAAACCATTCCATTGTAGCTCTGGCTGTATGTTTAGGGTCGTTGTCCTTCTGGAAGGTGAACCTCCACCCAAGTTTCAAGTCTTTTGCAGACTCCAACAGGTTTTCTTCTAAGATTGCCCTGTATTTGTCTCCATCCATCTTCCCATCAACTCTGACCAGCTTAACTGTCCCTGCTTAAGAAAAGCATTCCTACAACATGATGCTGTCACCACCATGTTTCACAGTGGGGATGGGTGTTCAGGGAGATGTGCAGTGTTAGTTTTCCGCCACACATAGCGTTTTTCTTTTAGGCCAAAAAGTTCAATTTTGGTCTCATCTGACCAGAACACCTTCTTGCACATGTTTGCTGTGTCCCCCACATGGCTTCTCACAAACTGCAAATGAGACTTCTTATGGCTTTCTTTCAACAATGGCTTTCTTCTTGCCACTCTTCCAGAAAGGCCAAATTTGTGGAGTGCATGACTAATAGTTGTCCTGTGGACAGATTCTCCCACCAGAGCTGTGGATCTCTGCAGCTCCACCAGAGTTACCATGGTCCTCTTGGCTGCTTCTCTGATTAATGCTCTCCTTGCCCGGCCTGTCAGCTTAGGTGAACAGCCATGTCTTGCCATACTTTTTCCATTTTTCGGATGATGGACTGAACAGTGATCCGTAGATGTTCAAAGCTTGAGATATTTATCTGTAACTAACCCTGCTTTAAATTTCTTCACAACTTTATCCCGGACTGGTGTGTTCCTTGGCCTTCATGATGTTGTTTGTTCACTAAGGTTTTCTAACAAACCTCTAAGGACTTCACAGAACAGCTGTATTTATACTGAGATTAAATTACACACAGGTAGACACTATTTACTTAGGTGACTTCTGAAGGCAACTGGTTCCACTAGATTTTAGTTAGGGGTATCAGAGTAAAGGTGGCTGAATACAAATGCACGCCACACTTTTCAGATATTTATTTGTAAAAAAAATTGAAAACTATTTATCATTTTCCTTCCACTTAACAATTGTGTGCTACTTTGTGTTGGTCTATCACTTAAAATCCCAATAAAATACATTTACGTTTTTGGTTGTAACATGACAAAATGTTGAAAAGGAATACTTATTCGAGGCACTGTAAGCTAGTCATATACTTTTCAAAATGCGTCCTGTTCAGCAGGGCACTGTGTGTGTCCATACCCACTCTTCTGTCAAAGGGACAGAATACATTATTCTAGCAGGGGGATCCCTCCATTCACCTCTTGTGTGGATGCAGGAAACTTTTTTTTTCAGGCAGCCTGCTGGCTAAACGCAAAATAAAACAAAATGTCTATGTCCATCTTTAGTGAGGAGTCAGTGATTAACTTGCAGCATTCCAAAGAGCCTACATGGCAATGCAACCTGTGCAATGACATCCACAAGCAGAGAGGTCACTTAAGTACTTGACCCTAGCCAATAACCACACTAGAAACACCTAAAAAAAAGAAACAGACTGCGGACATTTACCATGAGTATTTTGCTTCTATTTATTAATGCTTGATACTAATTTTCTTAAGTTATGACAGTTGCTGTGTAAGTATTGTGCTAGTTGCAATCACCGTCATGCCCATAATCTGCAGAGGTGCCTTTTCTTGATACATTTATAGGTGCTTCTCACTACAGGATAAATATTTGGCACAAGTATCATGAAGTAAACAAGGGAATGGAAATCTGCTAAGATTACTGAAAATTGCAGAGGCAGATGGTAAACCAAAAAAGACACTTAATTGGTTATGTAGAGACCAGCATTTTCTTTCTGGACGTAACAGAGTTTTTCATTTTACTTGCAAAATTAAATTACACCATGCTCTAATTTAAATTTAGACTTTTTCTGCAGTTATTTCCATTGTATCATTAAATGGTGTGATTTTTATCTTCTGTAAAAAAAATGTGTTATTTTTATCTATCTCAGTGGCATTTCAATAAAACATTTACTTTCTTGATGGGTTTATGTCTAGAGAATACCTAAGCAGATGGCTGGCGACCAGTAGTACACAAGGTGGGCGACAATCTAGATTGGTAACAATCTTTACTGCTGGTAGTTAATACACATCAAACATTGTGTTGCACAATGATTAAATTTTTCAGTATAGTAACCCCTCCCCAACGGCTGCAGACAGCCCTTTAAATGGGCAGAGCAGCTTTCTGATCATATGACTGCTGTAACTGGCTGTCATATGAGCAGGAGCCGATCCTGCTGGCTACTGTTGGGGACAGCTCGGTAAGTGTGGTGGAAGTACACAGTGAGTGCACACACAGCACACAACCTCAGACCACTGTGGATGCATATGTGCGGTGGCTGGGTATTAAAGTTTACTTTTTCTGAGTGAAGAGGGATTAGAACACCATTCAGGTTTTTATTGTCTGTGGCACCCATTAACCACTTCAATACCGGGCACTTTCACCTCCTTCCTGCCCAGGCCAATTTTCAGTTTTCAGCGCTGTCACATTTTAAATAATTGCGCGGTCATGCAACACTGTACCCAATATCATTTTTTATAATTTTCTGAGACAGATAGAGCTTTCTTTTGGTGGTATTTAATCACTACTGGGTTTTTAACACTTTTGCCAAATAAATGATAAAAGACCGAAAGTTTTATGAAAAAAAAAGTTTTTCTTAGTTTGTTATAAAATGTTGCAAACAAGTAATTTTTCTTCTTCAGTGATGTGCACTGATGAGGCTGCACTGATGTTCACAGATAAGCTGCACTGGTGAGGAGGCACTGACAAGGCTGCACTAATGAAGCGGCACCGATAAGCTGCACTAATGGGTACCAATAAACTGCACTGATAAACAAGGCACTGATGATTAATGCCCTGAACATCAGTGTAAACAATGTACTGTGCCCTGTCAGACTGGCTCTCGATAACAGTCAAGTTTGTTTATCATGTGATCAGCTGTGTCCAATCACAGCTAGTCTCATGTAAAGGGCTGCTGTGATTGGCTCTTTACCCTGATCTGTGATCAATTGTGTCTCTTTTGGCTATAGTGTGGGCAGAAAGTGGTTGAGGAGATTCTCCATCTCTATTTACCATTGTCACAAAAGCCAGCCATAAATGGAGCAATTTTCTTTCCTTTGACAACAGGTTGCAGGAAAGAAAATTGCTAGATTTCCAAATCAACACAGTCATTGTTGATGAGGGAATGCCTCCCATTGAGCTATTGTGTTCCCCATGCGGGGGAGGGATGCAGGGAGTCATCCTGACCAGGAGAACACACTATTATTACTGCTAGTGGCTGTAGACGCTGGAAATAATCACATGAACAATCTGACAGGCTGGCTGTACTAGAGTTGATCGATCGATTAACTTGGGTACAATTGGCCTGCCCATACATGGTTCGAATCTCAGTCTATCCCAACTGAATTGGCCGAGATTCAAACCATCAATAACCGGCTTAAGAGTGAAAATAAAAGAAAATTTCAAATTTTGGGTTTTCATCAGAACAGTAATAAAAGGGAAATCTTCCAGTAGGGATATTAGTGATATATATTAAAAAACAAATACAACTCAATCTCAATTTTAATGCAGTTCTTCCACTGGTGAAGAATGATGGAAATATATGCTTTAATATATGTCTTAAGCCATTGTTTTGATTAAAAAAAAGAACATGCTCCAATAACTGAACTTTATAAAAAAAGATCTTCACAGCAATTAAGTATTTTCAGAAAGGTAACTTATTGTGCACATTATAAAATTAATGAACTAAGATAAGATTTTTCACCATTAAATCATTCTCTCAGCATTCATTGTCCTGATTTAAAAGGAATAATAATTTAAATCATAATTTGAAGTACTATATTCAAATAAAACATGTCCTTTCTATTCATTTTGTACATGAACATTTAAAATATGTTAAGATCTCTTTAATTCATTGAAGGACACAACCCTGCTTTATATAATCACTAACTGGACAAATAGACTAACTGCCTTAAAGAAACAATCCAGTCAAACTGCCACCTGCAAGACATTATGCACTAAATAGGCATTGGCTGATGCTGCCATGTTCACCCTGTAAAACTGGATCAATGTATAAACTGATGACCAAGCGGTCACTTTGCAAACCTGCAAACCTAAGAAATTGATGCCTGATGGTGAAAATGACGGGATGTGCTTACTGCTCTCAGAGTGCCCTGTAACTGGAAATGTTGGTTCTCAGTGCTTGATGGCGAATGCATGGACAGTGGTTTGCCGGATCCAGCATGGGCACTCCAGCATGACATACAAATACATCTAATCACCCTGACTACATCCAAAGAATATAAGGCAACTTCCTTAGAGTGGACTAGCTTGGGTCAAAGTGATTGAAGCACAATGTCATCATTCAAGTGGAAAGCTTAGCATCTTCTACAGGAAAGAGTCTTGTTTGCAGGATGAACTTATCCTTATGAAGGAGAAAACAAATGGAGGCTAGCAAGACAACACTGCCAGTTCAGAGACTCTATGCACCGAAAGGCTACTAGGGATGTAATTTCCTGAGAAAGTGTTAGCAGCGGGATCTCTCTAATACCCATGAAAGGTGGTTTTCTGCAACACTGACAATTCCATGTTAAGGTCCCAGTGGCCTGACTTGAATGGTGACATGTGTAACACTGAATAAATGTGCAGCAAAGTGTCAGCAATGCCAATTGATGATGAAATAAGACCCCCAAAACTGACCTAAAGCTACCAATTCACAATCCCATTTGTTGGGCACATGGGTTATCCAACAGTCCACAAGCAGTAGAAGTCGCCCCCCCCCCTCTTCACCTTAAGATGGACTTCAGGCAGAGGAGGAAAACTTCATGTACTTGGCAGGTTTAGACTGCCAGGGAATGCTTGCCCCCTGCATTGGTAGAGGGCTAGTGAGACTTAGTTCTATTGTGCATATTTTCTCACAATCACTAAAAACGCCTATAGGCTAAAAAGGAAGGCCCGGATATATAACAAAAATCTATGGTCTTCCTAATCTGAATCAAGAAAGGTACTCTTTTCTCCAGTGAGTTTCTTGATGTTCTCACTGTTACACTGAAAAGTCAATGCCCTGTGAATGGCATATCCATAGATTCTTCTTAGGTCAGGTTACAAACACTTCAACAACAATAAATTGAAGATGACCGAAGCTGAAGCTGTCAGCCTAGAGACCACTGCATTGCAAACATACTTTAAGCCCTGTACCAGCTGCTCTGCTAAGTCCTGATGCTAAAACTGGATGCGGCAAGAATACTGAAACTGTGTAAAGAGGTCTAGTGATTGCTTTCTCTTTCCAATCTGTAGGATCTTTGAAGGATGGAGCATCCACTACCAAAATAACTATGATTAGAATCTGGGGGATTTACCACAGTCAGAGACACTAACTATTTAGTAAACTCCTCCTCAAAGGGGTAATGCACCAAAAAGTGCCTTGGAAAAAGAAACAGCTGAGTCAGTCGCTTCTACTCTATATTTTTTTTTTGTAGAAAATAAACTAGAGTGGTAGGGAAAAATTTTGGTGGAGCATTTAAACGTATGCGTCCCAAAATATGCATCAGACACTATTTTAAGTAAATTTCTGACCTAGCGCTGACACCAACTCCTTCTTTCGGAGTAAAGTTAAGGTGGACTCCTCTCTTCCTTGCTTCCAGAGGAGGCCAATCCTGTATCTGTCCCCTCATTAGATGCTGAGATTGCGTTCTCTTTCCTATCTGTAAGATCTTTGAAGATGGAGCATCCACCACCAGAATAACTGTGATTAGAATCTGGGGGATTTACCACATTTAGAGACACCAACTATTTTGTAACTCCTCCTCAAAGGCATAATGCACCAAAAAGTGCCTTGGAAAAATAAACAGCTGAGTCAGTCGCTTCCACTCTGTGTAGTTTATAGTCTACAAAAAAAACAGAAAAAAGAGTGGTAGGGAAAAACTTTGGTGGAACATTTAAACTCATGTGTCCCAAAAGATGCATCAGACACTGTTTTGAGTACATTCTTGACCTAGTGCTGACACTAGACATGTGCACACTGAAATATTTTGTTTCGGAATTTTGTTTTCGTCCGAAAAATAAATTTATTTAGTTACTCCCAAAATTCGTTTTTATTGATTTTGTTTTTCGTTAAAAATTGCATTCGTCCGAAAATCCAAATTAATTAAGGTCAAATCTGTCATTGAAAGCTTATGGTGTCTATCGAATGTTCAAAGAAGATTCGAGGGAGCAGCTAAACTGTACGATGCCGCAATCGTACATTTCCAGTCGAATTTTCCGCCTACAAGCTAGCTGTAGTAGAATTCTAATGTTGTATGACTGTCTTCTGAAATGATTCAGTGTGTGTGTCTCTCTCTGCCAGCCAATCATAAGTTATAGTCATTAGTTCTAGCTATTTTACTGCCCCTCCTCTTTGGTTACAATCGGCCAATAACATTCATCATCATCATTATTTTTATTTTACTTCCCCCACCCAATTCCAGCAGCAATCTTTTCTCTCTATGTCAAATCTTTTCTCTCTATGTAGACTAATCTTGCACTAATAGAGTTAAGGTTAGGGACATTCGATAGACACAGATTGTTATTGTCAGCGTCATGTCGAATCTCCTATCTATATCGAACTGTTGTCATAACGAAAATGAAAATAAAGCATTTGTTTATGTCGGATCTTTCAGTTTTCCTATTCTGCGCTTTTATCGTTTGTTACAACGATAACGAAAATACCTGAAGTTCGGACGAAAATGCATTCGGACGAAAACGAATGCACATGTCTAGCTGACACTGACTCCTTCTTTCAGAGTAAAGCTAAAGTGGACTCCTCTTTCTTGCTTCCTGAGGAGGCCAACCCTGTATCTGTCCCTTCATTAGATGCAGAGATTGCACTCTTGGAATCCTCTGAAGGCACAGAGGGAAGAGGCAGTGCTTCTTATTCTGTCAGAGCTGAGCACAAACACATTTTTCCTAAAAAACAAAACCTTCCAAAATGTACACCAAGGAGTCCAAGTATGTGGATAGCCCCTAAAATACCCAAGGCTAAGAGGGGGAACAAAAGATTGGGAGAGATACTACTGGTGAGGATTTGCAGGCCTCTATGATTAAGCCCAATGTGGGTGAAACATGTCAGAGGGGTGTGACTGATGGGTGGGGACTTGAGCTGAAGCCTGCCTTATTTAATTTACAACAGAGTTGAATACAAGCACACTCACACACCACAGGTTGAACTGGATGAACTGGTGTCTTTTTTCAACCTTACCGACTATGTAACTATGTGTTACATGTATACTTCATTGTATCTTGGAGCGAGATGTGCTTTATCTCTGCCAGCACCTGAATAGAGTGCAAACCTGGGAGACTGATACTGATGGCTTGGAGCAGCACCAGTCTGTTATGGTATTCAAGGATTTGCAGGCATTACAAAATAACTTCCCCTCAGCCCCCTGCATCACCATACTGTATTTGGAACAAAAAAAGAGGAGACCTGATCCCCTCCTTTCTGACATACTGCCTCTACAATGCCCACAAAACTGTAGCAGTGTGGGGTAAGGCCCCCCAATATAGATGTGAGGGTAGGACAGCTTGCAAAATCCCTGGAATAATAAGCAGAAATGTGTAGCCACATGTGGATCATTACAATCAGGCTTGAAGAGACCTTGACTGGAAAACAGTCGCACACATGGAGTCTCCACAGGCAGCTGTATGCTGCAGACTGCCCCTTCCTCGGCCTCCTTTCAGCTTACATAGGCACTCAGGGCAGAAGCCCTACACAACAACAGCAGCCGCAGCTTTCTTCACCTCCACAGGAAACACGACACTCACTGTCACCCCGCAAAGAGTATTTTTAGTGCCAAACCACTGCTCCTACACCTCTTCCATGACTCATCATCACTCCTCCTGCACCACCATCAAATTGCCCTAAACTAAGGGCTCACCCACAGCTTCCTCTACATCCATACATCTGTATCCTAAAGGGGGAGATGTCCTAAAGCACAATGCCCATATCTCCTGCCCCAGTAGTAAATCCACTAAGGGGGCCCTGGAGCTTACATTCACTCTAATACAGTTACTGCCTGCACAAAAAAAGAGAGGGAAAGAGGGAGGAGCTGGGACATGAGAAGGTGGGGGTAGACAAAATGGAATTTGCTGCATTTTTGGCAACAAACTTGCCAGGAACCACAGCTGTCTGCCATGGTGAGTGTAGACCACCACTGGCCAGAGCTGAGATGCTGTCGGCCAGTTAGTGGGACAGCAAGACAGACTATCAATCATATGTGTCCCCCTAGAGAAAGAACCCCACAGGCTTCCCACAAGCAAACTGGGCTGTTGCAGTCAAACCTGCACGTGACAAGGAACTGCATGTGCTTGATAGCTGCAACTGAGGAGACTACCATGATCTGGCCTATTAGTTGGCCCTCAGGCATCTTTTGTTTATTACTTACATCCAATGTCTTACTACTGCAGATGGCACTATATCAGGTTGGTGATTATCAAAAGCAGAGCTGTGCCCTCCAAAGAACGAAAAAGAACTCTACATATTTTAAATGTCCATGTACAAAAATGGAAAGGACATGTTTATTTGAATATAGTACTTCAAATTATGATTTAAATACCTATTATATTCAGTTAAACAGGAATGATGTTGCCACGTGTGGCAAAAAGATAACCTGTCCTTACCCATTTCTTTTATCTATGTCAGTTTTACTAAACAAAGTTATGCAAAAAAAAAAAACACTACAAGACTTCTGAAAGTTCATGAAATTTCATTCATGATTCAGACAGGAATTACACAAAACTGTGGCACACAACAGCCTTTGTAAACCCCATACAAACGCCAGACAGGCTGGGCAATGTTAAACTTAATACCCCGATCTAAAGCCAGAGTCATGTATATTGATCAATGGGCACTAGGCATATATGGCTAATCATTCACGTATGAAAAAAAGAAAGAAAAAAAATGGTTATTGAAGTTCTTATCTTTTAGGTAGTTTCTCAATAAGCAGTGCTAAAATATTATGAAAGAATGGGTCTAGGTAATGCAATTTACAATCAGGAAGCATTGTATCCAACTGTTGCGCAAATCCCATATAAAATTACTATTTTAGAAATGAAACAATGTAAAATATAATTTGAACCCATGCATATAGCTACAAATTAAGGAAAATGTCAAAAGCACAATAATCGTTAAAATTTCCAACCTAAACAATACATGATAGTGAAAGTCCCCAAATGAATCAAAATCAGATTTTCTAAGAGGGTAGCCTGGAGGAAGTGACTGCATGCATGACGACGATATGATCAGTAACAAGAGAGTAGCCTTGATCAACACTTCGGTCAGAGCTTTCAGGTTTAGTGCTTGATCAAGGATGAATCCCAAGCCACACACTTTATACACTCCCTTTGGTTGTGTTCCTTTAATTAAAGAGACAATGACCCTAGAGGCATACTCTACCAGACATCTTCTGTGTACAATTATGGAAGCCTGAAAGTAAGATGTATCTACTGATGACGTGCTGTATATATTTATTTCCAATAGTGTTTCTCTAGTGACAGCACAAAGAAAGGTATTTATACATGTAGCTTGCTTAAATAGACATATAGTGGCTTTGTAAATTGTTTATTTAAAGTCAGGACTAAAACCAAGTAAATATTAGGTATGCCATATTAATAGTTAACAGTCATTTTTTTAACATAGGTGGAGGTTTAGGATCATTTCCATCGTTTTCAGGCTCTTGCTGTAAATTCTGTCATTGAATGGATGACTTATCTACAGTGACTCATTACTTATCAGATAGCTTAGTCCCAAGTTTTAATCAAAGTAAGACAAAAGCCAGAAAGCTCTGGGAATCCTTTTGCATATATTAAATTAAATGACAATTGCATTTAGATAGTTGTGTATATATATATATATATATATATATATATATATATATATATATATATATATACACATATACACACATCCTATATATGTAGATATATCTATCTATATATAGCTAACTGAATGATATTTAGCTTTAGCTGCCAGAATATACAGTATCTCACAAAAGTGAGTACACCCCTCACAGTACTACTTTACATTGTACCAAAGTGTAATTTCTTCAGTGTTGTCACATGAAAAGATATAATAAAATATTTACAAAAATGTGAGGGGTGTACTCACTTTTGTGAGATACTGTATATATTTTTTCTGCACATGTTAAAACATGCATGTAAGGTCTGTATTTAATAGCAATATGACAGCGGCAAAGTGATTTAGTTATCCTGATTGGACATCATACGTTGTGATCAGGATAGCAAGTCGGCGCGCAGCACAGTGATCGGAGATGCTGTGTGTCAGTCTGACACACCACAACTCCGATCGTGGTATGGAGCCACTGACAGCGGCTTCTTACCACGTGATAAGCTGTGACCAATCACAGCTGATCATCGCGTGAACCAGGAAGTCTCGGTAAACGGCTTTCCTCGGTTCACGCTGACAGGAGGGAGAGCCGATCGGCGGCTCTCCCTGTTAGAGAGGAGGTCTGTGCTGATAATCAGCACATTGATTATCAGTGCAGCCCCCATCAGATGTGCCCATCCAGCTGCCAATAAGTGCCCATCACCTGCCAGCCTGTGCCCCATAATAAACGCCTGCCAGTGCCCAAAAAAGTGCCAATCAGTGCCCACAACAGTGCCAATCAGTACCCATAAAAGTACAAATCAGTGCCCCACCAGTAATGCCTGTCAGTGCCCTTCAGATGCCACTCAGTCATGCCTATCAGTAGCTCATCAGTGCTGCCTATCCAGTGCCACCAATCTGTGCCCATCAGTGCCGCCTATCAGTGCACATCAGTGCCGCCTATCAGTGCCCATCAGTTTTTGTTTTTTCAAAATTGTTGGTTTTGGTATTTGTGGGAAGAAAATGATAAAAATTTAGTTTGGGTACAGTGTTGCATGGTCACACAATTGTCATTGAAAGGGCGACAGCGCTGAAAGCTGAAAATTGTCCTGGGCAGGAAGGGTCGAAAGTGCCTGGTATTCAAGTGGTTGATAGATAGGAAGGTAATGTGCCATTTACTTGTTTTAAACTTTTTTTTTTTTACATTTCTTAAGTTGCTCCATGGTTTCTGGCCTGGGCCAAAATAATGTCATACATTCCAGGAGTCTTCATGGGCATTTTTTTTTCTTTCATCTGAAGGAGGGGCTCTCTCAGCTAAGCACATCTCTTGCCTACATGCCTGAGCTAAGGGCAGATAGATTTCAGGAAGTAAATAATACATGAGTCATCTGCCCTTACTCAAGGTGGCTATGGCTAAAAATGTTAGGTGCTTTTCAAAGCGATTTCTCAACAAATGAAAGCATGGAGGCATGGATGGATGTGTGAATTTGCATTCAAAGGCTAAATTCCATTTATCCTACCCACCAACCTGATTCCGAGGTTGCTCAGATAAAGGCATGCACCTCCACATTTGATGGACCTGTCAACTAGCTCAATTGTTTTGGGCTGAATTTTTTGTATTTTTTCTTCTCTTTTGGTCAATACTTTAGACCCTGACCCAACCACGGCCTTATTCAATAAAAAACCCTTAGACATGACACAACTACAATTAAAGCTTCTCCTGAAGGTTACCACCGCTGCAAAGCAAACTATTGCAAGGGCCTGGAAAACTTTCCCATCACAATGTCACGGAAACGAAAAATAGAATTACCAGAGCAATGCTACACGCCAAGGGTTGAAGCAGTTCTCCTAGATAGGGTAAAAAAATACAAACGCTTGTGGAAACCATGGGTAGATCATTTCCATCCTGCTGACTTTGATACCACCTTACTTTCTCCCTGAATTGTCTCATCACAGTCTCTGATGGCCCCAATATAAGGGCTCACCAACCCCCTCTCCTCCCTTGTGTTCTCCCCCTTCTGTTCTGTCTGACCTTCCTTTCTTCAACCTTCTTCTCTTTTTCCCCTTATTTTTATTAAACTAGTTTTGTTTTCCTATGGGTCTTCCTTAAAGGTACTGACCCGCCTACATGTTCTGCACTGACAGGTCGCCAGCCACTTATGATAGGTCTCATCAGACCCCATATTTAAAGGCACGCGATAGACACATCTTTTCTTTTTTTGCTTTATACCAGGACACTTTCACCCTGGGTTTCTCACCATTAGTCAATATTTCATGGTTTAGATACTATGCTGCTTCTTTGATATACCACATTGTTGGACATCTGTGCTATTTTGTGCATATGAACCCCATGCCTTTTCTCAGCTCTAACCTGTATGTCTTGTTAATGTCTGCTA
Source organism: Lithobates clamitans (assembly GCA_037952925.1). Lineage (NCBI taxonomy): Eukaryota > Metazoa > Chordata > Amphibia > Anura > Ranidae > Lithobates > Lithobates clamitans. The sequence goes on from JBBGZY010000110.1 coordinate 132,914, forward strand.
TTGTTAGTGTCCCTGTCATTGCACTGTTTCATTGTACATCCTATTTTGTCCCCTTTCTTTTGGGGATAACGATCGTTTGATTTTTTGTTATGTATGACTTACTACCTTCAATAAAATATTTCGTCTTTCAAAATATTTATTGGTTTTTTCAACAAACAAGTTGTACAGTCAATGAATCATATAGGCAGAGTAGTCATATCTCATACCGTTAGACCCCAATGGGGTAGGCAATTCAAGCAAAAGAAACAAAAAACAAAAAAAACACAAAAACAAATGTTAGGGGTTAGGACCCGGCCTGTGGTTATAACAGATAATCTAAAAGAACAACACCGATGACCTAAAAAAAAGAAATAAAGAGAAGATAAATCCCTAGACTATTCAATGAGTAGTTGGAGGAGGCCTGAGGGATTTCGTCAGCACCCCAAAAGGGAACACACTGTGACTGGCGAAACCTCCATCAGCTCCCCCCAACCCCCCAGCAAACATTGCTGAAATGTAGATTTCCAGGTAGGGAAATATCATCAGAGTATTTTAACCCCTTAGGACAGAAACCATCTGAGATCATAAGTGTCACTAAAACCATCGGACTGTCTGCAATTCAAAACATAAGGCAAATAAAGAGAGAGAAAAGAGTGTGAAATGGATAGGGGGGGGGAGGGAGAGAGAGGAGATATATGGGAGCCATCCCGCGGGGGGATGCCCTTCAATAAAATATTTGAACACGAATTTGTGTTCAATTAATTGAATATTATTTTCGGTTTGTGGTGCTCAGATACAGTTCTGGTTTAAAATTCCCAAAACATTATATATTTTCTGAAAGCAAAGAATACAAAGAGGGTAGTGCAAATTTTTATGTTACATGATATTTGTGCAACTAATTTTCAAGACTATATTTCGTGTAAAAAACAAAAAGCAAAAATTAATTTTAGTGCACACATTTTTGGGGTAAAATTTAAAAGATAAATCTATTTTACGTAAACAGATACCAAACATGTTAAGCCCTGAAATTGTATGTGGTTGCATAATGGCTAAAAATTACAATACCCAAAATTTTTCATAGGTGACGCTTTCAAAACGTTTCCAGCTCAAGTTTAAAGTGGTTCTAAAGGCAGAAGGATTTTTTTAATGTATTAGGATAAAAAACCTTCTGTGTGAAGCAGCCCCCCTCAGTCCCTCGATACTTACCTGAGCCCCATTTTGATCCAGCAATGTTGCAAGAGAGCCTCGTCTGTTCAGGGACTCTCCCTCCTCATTGGCTGAGACAGAAGTGGGCGCCATTGGCACTCACTGCTGTCAATCAAAGTCAGTGAGCCAATGAGGAGAGAGAGGGGGTGGAGCCAAACCACGGCTGTGTTTGATTGGACACACAGAGCAGCGCCTTGGTACAGGTGCCCCCATAGCAAGCTGCTTGCTATGGGGACATTTGGCAGGAGGAAGGGGCCAGGAAGGCCGACAAGGGACCTGAGAGGAGGAGGATCTGGGCTGCTCTGTGCAAAACCACTGCACAGAGCAGGTAAGTATACCATGTTTGTTATTTTTAAAACTTTAAAGATAGCCATAACTAATGGCCATAGAATTATTCCTCTTACTCTGGCATGCGTAGCAATACTTTGTGATACCCAATCACTGTTCATGTACAAATGTGCATCCTAGGTGTGTGTTGCCTTATGAGTAAATCTCAAAAATATGATGTGGGTTAAATGAGAGTTCTTTGACCAAGAGTGAAAGCTTTAACACAATAACATTTTTGAGATATTAAATCTTAAATATAATAAACGGGTAACAGTGTGCATATGCATGCATGTGTCTGCATGGGGGAGAGTCGGGGGTGGGGCACTCATTTAATTTTTTGTTTTTTTGTTTTATTTTATTAGAGTTTAATATTCAAAACACTTTTTACATTTTGTCTAATTTACCCTTTTGCCATTACAATGCACTTTCTTATGTCATAGCATTCAGTAAGTGATAGGTTTTATTTAATAAAACTCTCCTGCCCTCTGTCCTGGAAGATTGAGTAAACACTGTGCTTGATCTGCTTCCTTCCCTGGCCAGAGCTGTCAAGGTGTGACAGCTATGAACCTGAAAGTGAGCTTAGAGGTTTACTCCACAGAGAGGGGATCAGTTAATAGATTTTCACCAGTCCTCCTCCACTGGTCATCTTGAGCAAATTTGTGCCTGACCTAGACTTCAGGAAGCTGCAGAAGAGCCCCATGGCCATGTGTGGGGGTGCCGGGCAGGGTGATGCCATGTAGACTTATACATTGCAGCCAGGAGCCTGCTATTGCAGCTTTGTTAGTAGTCTGGGATCTTTTATTTTTCACTTGTTTTCTGAGCCAAAACTCTGCAACGAGATCTAATAACGTCAGGCTGATAGCACCAAAAAGCATAATTATACTGTATATAACCAACACACATAATTTGGGAAAACATTACTGAAGTTACACAAAAACACTTTTTTTTAAAAATAAGCCAAAGCAAAGAATATGTTGCACAAACAATTGTATCACGTGGATAAGAAATATATGAATCAACCCCTTGATGCTGACGTAACGCAAATATGCAGCCTTCGTCTGCAAAGGGTTGTACCGGGGTGATGCCTGCAGCCGCAGGCATCACCCCGGTACCGTTTTTATCGTCTGCTTGGCTGTTTGGCTGGTTTTACAAGCAGCAAAAAGGGACCCCCCCCTCGCTGCCTTCTGCGGCTCGCCCGGACTCTCCTGTCCCACCGGGAGGCCCCAGCGAGCCGCCGGCATGTCCACTGGCTAGACAGACCTGAACAAAGCTGAAATAGGCTTTGATCGGGTCTTGGATCTAGTAACCCAAAAGCGATGTCATGACATCACTTCCAGTTTACTGAAGATTTAAAGGCCTCAGATTTTAAAAAAATGACAGCATTCAAAACAGCCAAACTTGGCGTTTTGAATGCTTTTAAGTGCAAAGGAGGGATTTGTAGTCTTATAGACCCCAGATCCCTCCATAAAGAGTACCTGTCACTGCCTATTAATGTCACAAAGGATGTTTACATTTCAAAAGTTTAAAAAATAAAAAAAAGTTTAAAGGGGCAGAGTAAAAATAAATAAATAAATAACATAAAGAAAAAAATTAAAGCGTCCCATCCCTCTGTGCTCACACGAAAAAGCGAAAGCATACGTAAGTCGTGCCCACAAATGTAAACAGTGTTCAAACCACACATGTGTGGTATCGCTGCGATTGTTAGAGCAAGAGAAATAATTCTAGTGCAAGACCTCCTCTGTAACTCTAAACAGGTAACCTGTAGAAATGTTTAAAGTGTCGTCTATGGAGATTTTTAAGTACCGCAGTTTGTTGCCATTCCGCGAGTGTGCACAATTTTAAAGAATGACATGTTAGGTATCTATTTACTTGGCGTAACATCATCTTTCACAAAAAAAATTAGGCTAACTTTACTGTTTTTTATTTTTTTTATTGTAGAGAAGTGTATTTATTCCAAAAAAATTGCGTTTGAAAGATCGCTGCGCAAATACAGTGTGACATAACATTTTGCAACAGTTGCCATTTTATTCTCTAGGGTCTCTGCTAAAAAATACATATATATATTTTTTTGAGGGGGGGGGGTTCTAAGTAATTTTCTAGCAAAAAGTACTGATTTTAAATTGTAAGCAACAAGTGTCAGAAAAAGGCTTAGGCATGCAGAGGTGAAATAGAGATTAGAGACAAAGTAAAATGAGCCCAAAGCACCACAATCATAAAAAACAGTGAGCAAAAATCCAAGTGTAAATAATCTGGTTTCTGGTATTGAGTCATTACTAGTCATCAACACATATGGCTTTGGAAAAGCTCCCAAGAATGATTATCTCATCACTCCTCTTCAACAAGCATCTACCTGCCACAGATAGCCTTTTTACTACAAGGATTAAATGACTATTGCATTGCCAGACAAATCAGTACAAACCAGAACATGTAAAACAAGGAAACTGTGAAATCTAAGATATGATTGTGTGATGCGTTAGTATAGGGAATAAAGGTATAATAGAATGAAATGACAGCTCTTATAACCTAGTCTATGTTGGAACACTTCCTGAAAGACCTGTTTACAAAAGGTTACTCTTAGCGTACTTCTCCTTGAAAAAAAAAGCCTCCTGAATAGGTAGTGTTCATACAGAAACATCTATTGTACTATTTTCAGCTGGTAACAATTCGACAAGAGTTTGACTGTGTCCTACAGCTGTATCACAAAATGACAAACCAAACACGTAATCCTTCTTAACACTTTTGTGTTGAGTAATCATTTGTTCTGACCATCAACATTGTCAATGGCTTTCCTCACTCAAACAGGATAATCCAAAGAGCTCACACGGAACATGAAAAGGGAAGAGCAGGCGTGTTCGTTTGTATGTTTGATTCCCTTCCTACGGATTAAGCGCGTTTACCGGCAGCTTTTTATGTTTGACCACCACACATATCTTTCTAAGCACACAAAAGACTAATCATTTTAGGAACACCAACCTAATGAGAAGACATTTTGAATATTGCATTTTTAAATAAGAAAAGTGATCACTTAATGACCTATCCAACTGTAAGCTGTAACACAAATTCTTTTTAGAATATGTATTTATTATCATCAAAGCTTCTATAAATGATGGTGCCAGACAGATGTATGGGCTCTCACTTTTGTCTATGGTGAGAAAAACCTTTAGACCAATTACTGTTATGTGTGAGCATATCCATTTAGCCATGATTGGCAATGGGTTAATAAGGCACTGTTGACATTTCTTGGACAATCAATTACCACTTTGTAAAAAAAAAAAAAAAGACACTCTGTGGTTTATTTTTACAATCAAAATAGAGATGCTTTGTGGATTTTTTTTTAAGTGAACCAGAACAATGGATAAATATATAATAAACAAAACAATGGCAAATTAGATCATTAAAGGGGTTGTAAACCCTCATTTTTTTAATAATCAAGAGAGATCACATCAAAAAGCAGTGTAGTGCAATGTTTCAGAGCCATGCAGGATCCCTTCATCAGGCATGTGAGGGGTCCTGCGTGGCTCCAAAACTTTGCACTACACTGCTTTGTGATATGATCTTTCTTGAATAAAAAAACGTTTGGACGAAACTGATGATCCTTGGTGTGCTGGCGGATATCTACGTATATAGATAGAGATAAAAGGCACACATTAAGGTTGTACAACCCAACACTTTTAGTAGCAGAGAACTTTAAGAGGATATATAGACAATAGCACCGCATAAAAATAATTACTATAAATTATTTTTGGATCTAATATGCTGCTCCTGTCAACAGAGTCCACCAGCCTCCATTGGACTCTGTTAGTGGGAGCAGCATATTAGATCCTTGTTTGATATCATCTTGGGCATATATATACATATATATAGTTTGTTAATGGCTCCTTTGTTCTTGGAAGTCTTGTCCAAGCCTAATTTTTAATAGCTAAATCTATTTTATATTCCTTCCTAAGGTTCTCTGCACAGAAGTGTTCACACTGTATTGCTTCACACAAAACCTATCAATCTAACCCTGTGTTTATTCTTAAAGAGGCAGAGATCAAGTCTACACACCCCTGTTAAAATGTCAGGTTTCTGTGATGTAAAAAATGAGACAAAGATAAATAATTTCAGAACTTTTTCCACCTTTTATGTGACCTATACACTGTACAACTCAGTTGAACAACAAACTTAAATGTTTTAGTTTAAAGGAAGTGAAAATAAAAAAATAAAATAATATGGTTGCATAAGTGTGCACACCCTTAAATTAATACTTTGTTTTAGCACCTTTTGATTTTATTACAGCACTTAGTCTTTTTGGGTATGAGTCTATCAGCATGGCACATCTTGACTTGGCAATATTTGCCCACTCTTCTTTGACAAAAAACTCTAAAGATTGTGAGGGCATCTCCTGTGCACAACCCTCTTCAGATCACTCCACAGATTTTCAATCAGATTCAGGTCTGGGCTCTGGCTGGGCCATTCCAAAACTTTAATTTTCTTCTGGTGAAACCATTCCTCTGTTAATTTGGATGTATGCTTTGGGTCATTGTCATGCTGAAAGATGAAGTTCCTCTTAATGTTCAGCTTTCTAGCAGAAGCCTGAGGGTTTTGTCACATGTGCCACACAGCCAGTACTTGCCATATATTCCTGCAGCTCCTTTAAAGGAGTTGTAAAGGCAGAAGGTTTTTTATCTTAATGCATTCTTTGCATTAATATAAAAAAATCTTCTGTGTGTAGCAGCCTCCCCAGCACCCCCAATTACCTACCTGACCTCTTTCTCTCTCCAGCATGTCCATGATCCCCTCAGCCATCCAGTACATTCTTTCTGATTGGCTGAGACACAGCAGCGGCGCTATTGGCTCCCACGGCTGTCAATCAGTCAGTCAGCCAATCAGGGGAGATAGGGGCAGGGCCAAGTCTGGGCCCTGTCTGAATGGATATACAAGCTGCTGGCTGAGGGGCACGCAAAAGGTGGGAGGGACTAGGAGCATTAAAGATTGACCAGAGAGAAGGAGGATCTGGGCTGCTCTGTGCAAAACCAACTGCACAAAGGAGGGAAGTATAACATGTTTGTTATTTTAAAACAAAAAAAGCGAGCCTTTACAATCACTTTAATGTTGCTGTAGGCCTCTTGGCAGCCTCCCTGATCAGTTTTCTTTTCGTCTTTTCATCAATTTTGGATGGACATCCAGTTTTTGGTAATGTCACTGTTGTGCCATATTTTCCCTGCTTGATAATGACTGTCTGTCTGTCTGATAATGACTATCTCTCTGATGCTTTGGAAGCTGTCTGCCGACCATGGCTTATGCTGTAGGATGCGACTAAGAAAATGCCAGGAAAGACCTACCCTGTTTCCCCGAAAATAAGACCTAGCGTGATTGTCGGTAATGGCTGCAATATAAGCCCTACCCCCCAAAAAAGCCCTAGTTAAAGTCCTTGTAGGTCTGATTTTCAGGGTAGGGCTTATTTTCGGGGAAACGGGGTAGTGCTTATTTGGGGGGTAAGGCTTAAATTGCAGCCATCACTGACAATCACGCTAGGTCTTATTTTCGGGGAAACAGGGTACTAGAATAGCTGAACATTATTTGAGGTTAATTATAGGAACTTTAAATGATGGCGTGTACTGATTCCTATTTAACATGAATTTGAACATGATTGCTTAACCTCTTGCCGACCGCCGCATATGGGCGTACAGGTACGTCACTTTAAATTTGCCGCCGTGTGGGCGCGCGCCCGACCCTGCCGCGAGCTCTGTGAGTGTGATCGCGGGTCCTGCAGACTCGATGTCCGCGGGGATACCCACGATCATTTTACGGAGAGGAAGAACCTGCCTAATGACAGGACACTAATCACAGCTCCCTGTAATCGGGAGCGGTGATCAGTGTCGTGTCACACATAGCCCATCCCACCCACAGTTAGAACACATCCCTAGGACACACTTAACCCCTGCAGCGCCCCCTCCTGGTTAACCCCTTCACTGCCAGTCACATTTACACAGTAATCAATGCATTTTTAATCGCACTGATCGCTGTATAAATGTGAATGGTCCCAAAATAGCGCCAAAAGTGTCCGATCTGTCCGCCATAATGTCGCAGTCACGATAAAAATCGCTGATCATCACCAATACTAGTAAAAAAAAAATATTAATAAAAATGCCATAAAACTATTACCTAGATTGTAGACGCTATAACTTTTGCGCAAACCAATCAATAAACGCTTATTGCATTTTTTTTACCAAAAATATGTAGAAGGATACGTATCGGCCTAAACTGAGGAAAAAAGATGTTTATTTATATATTATTTGGGGATATTTATTATAGCAAAAAGTAAAAAATATTGTTTTTTTTTTTTCAAAATTGTTGCTCTTTTTTTGTTTATAGCGCAAAAAATAAAAACTGCAGAAGTGATCAAATACCACCAAAAGAAAGCTCTATTTGTGGGGGAAAAAAGGACATCAATTTTGTTTGGGAGCCATGTAGCACAACCACGCAATTGTCAGTTAAAGCGACGCAGTGCCGAATCGCAAAAAGTGCTCTGGTCTTTGGCCAGCCAAATGGTCCAGGGCTTAAGTGCTTAATTATGAACACAGCTACATCCCCAGTTATAAGAGGGTATGCACACTTATGCAACCACATTATTTTAGTTTTTTATATTTACTCCTCACTATTCTCCCCCCCTCGCGATCTTAACAAAGCATTTTCCCGATACTATGCAGAGTTCTCTGCTCACAGCTGTCTAAAAAAAAAAACAGGCAGCCTGCCAAGTTTATGACAACATTGCTTAGAAGGAGATAAGGAGAAACAGTGTAACACTTCATCCTTTTAGATCAAAGGAATGAACTTCGGTCTGTAAATGAGGGAAGTTTAACCACTTAAAGAGTAAACCTTTTTCTGACACTTGTTGTTTAAAAGTTAAAATCTGTATTTTTTGCTAGAAAATTTATTTACAACCCCCAAACATTATATATTTTTTTTAGCAGAGACCCTAGAGTAGAGTAAAATGGTGGTTGTTGCAATATTTGATGTCCCACTGTATTTGTGCAGTGGTCTTTCAAACACATTTTTTTTGGAAAAAACACACTTTCATGAATTAAAAAATAGTAAAAACCTAAACAGTGAGGATAGCCCAATTTTCTTGCAAAATGTGCAAGATGATGTTACGCTGCGAGTCAGTTCAATCTAAGAGCTGTCTCTCTTGAGATTGGAGTGATTATTTGGCTTGGTGGTTTTTTAAGGTGTCCCTTGTGTAAGAGTAAGGTTCTCTTTGGTCATTTGTCACTGGTCTATGCTCTCCCTGTGGAAAGGATGTTTAGACCATCTATCCTATAAGAGATAACTACCGTATTTTTCACTCCATAACATGCACTCCCCCCCCCCAAAAAAAAATGGGGGGAAATGTCTGTGCATCTTATGGAGTGAATATTGGCCAGGCCTCCCCCTTTTGCCGTTGCCACCGCCATGTTATAATACAGGCCCTCGGCTTTTCAGTGGCACAAAAGAGGAGGACAGGATGTGAGGCGCATCCTGGCAGGGGCATACCAAGGGGGGGGCGGTCCGTCCTGGGTGCCACACATGGTGTTGTCATCGCTATGGGGGGGGCGCCCCGCACCCTGGTCGGGTGATACCCGCCAAAGGAGACACCATCCCGAGAGCAGCAAGAGACCTGGTGCTGTGGCTGCACTAGCCTGGTCCAGTCTGTCACTGTGCTTTCTTCCTGCTCCTCCCACCACTGCTGCGCTGCCTAGCCAGGTCTGTGTGTGTCATTATTCTCCGCCCGGGCAGCGTGGCTCGACAGCTGCTGCTGCAAACTGTGTCCACAGTCCTCCAGACCTTCCTAGCTGCTGGAAGCTCGGGTGTATCTGAGGCTGAGAGCCAGCCAGCCGTCGCCGAGGGAGGGGGTTGTGGATTGCAATGGCAGTGTCCTCCGCTGCCTGAGGTGAGCTGGTGATAAGGGGGTGGGAGGTGTATGTGTTGGCATGGTATCCACCATGAGCTGGTCTGAGAAGAGGCTGAAGGGGTGTTTGTGTCTGCCCTGCCACCCTAAGCTGATCTGGTAAGGGGGGAGGTTGCTGTGTCCACCACCACCACCCAGGTATAGTATAGCTGAGCTGATTTGAATGGGGGGTGGTATTGCTGTGTGTCCACCAGTAGTAGTATAATATTATTCTGTTATATTTTATTAAATATTTTAGTACACCATTTGGTTGAGAATATTTTTTTCTTATTTTCCTCCTCTAAAACCTAGGTGTGCCTTATGGTCAGGTGTGTCTTATAGAACAAAAAATACGGTATATCTTCTGGTCTCATGTAATTGGGTTCACCTGCATGGATCTCACTCATATGTGCTCCTGATGAAGATGTTTGACTATTGGAACTGCATTGAGCTGACATGTGGTATGTTGCTTCTCACTATGTAATCAAGTCTAAAAGATTTGAAAACCCTGTACAAAAGTATTGGATATGGTTTTATGCTTTAAAAATTTGTATAATAAATTTCTTGTTTTAATAGTAGCCAGATCCCCAGTCAGGCGACCAAAAATGGGGGCATGTTGGACTATTCCGGTACGATAAACAGAGATAATAATATGAAGTATATAAAGGAAGTAATAAAAATTAGAATTGTTTTTATTGATGCAAAAGACACAGCAATGGTAATAGAATAAAACATAATAAAAGTACAAGTATATCACCAGTAGGATCATTGGTATACAGTACAACACAAAATCTCAGATATCATATCCTCGACTAGTTTCGCGGACATAAACCGCTTCGTCAGGAGGGAATCTGGAGATGATTTTGGACTAAACAGTCTGAACCTAGCAAATAGAAGATATACAATGAAATTACCAAAATACCTAATCAATATAATTGTAATCTAGCATCAATATTCTGAATATTGATGCTAGATTACAATTATATTGATTATGTATTTTGGTAATTTCATAAACACAGCGGTTTATGTCCGCGAAACTAGTCGAGGATATGATATCTGAGATTTTGTGTTGTACTGTATACCAATGATCCTACTGGTGATATACTTGTACTTTTATTATGTTTTATTCTATTACCATTGCTGTGTCTTTTGCATCAATAAAAACAATTCTAATTTTTATTACTTCCTTTATATACTTCATATTATTATCTCTGTTTATCGTACCGGAATAGTCCAACATGCCCCCATTTTTGGTCGCCTGACTGGGGATCTGGCTTCCAATCCTTCTTATTATTCATTTCTGGATGATGGTACATTTATACAATTTTTGTTACCTTAATTACCCATCATAGAGGCCACTTCACTAGTTGTTTTAATAGTAATTATTTTTGTGGTGCTATTGTCCATATGCCCTCTTAAAGTCCTCTGCTACTAAAAGTGTTGGGTTGTACAAGATATTTGGGATGTGGGCATATAAGGACATAGAATATCCATAAAGCGCATTAATGTTCCTCTGTAATCAAATTTTTTATCCTTAACCACTTGCCGACCAGCCGCCATCATGGCTCTATTGCCCGAATCTCTGTAGCTGTGTACGTTGGTTCATGCAATAGATACATAGGGCGCACGCATGCGCGCAGAGCAGTACCGGAGCCGATGCGCGTGGCCGCGATGTCCACCGACCACACGCGATCACTCCACAGAGAACCAGAACGGGGATCTGTCAATGTAAACAAACAGATCCTTGTTCTGACAGGGGAGTAGAGAGAGATCTGCTGTTCCTAGTGATCAGGAACAGCGATCTCTCTCTCCTCCTCCAGTCAGTACACTCCCCCCCAGTTAAAAACACCTCCCAGGATACACATTTAACCCCTTGATCACCACTAGTGTTAACTCCTTCCCTGCCAGTGTCATTTATACAGTAATCAGTGCATTTTTATAGTACTGATCACTGTATAAAAGTCACGTCCCAAAAAAGTGTCAAAAGTGTCCAATCTGTCCGCTGCAATCCCGCTAAAAATCGCCGATCACTGCCATTACTAATAAAAAAATAATAATAATAAAAATGCCCTAAATCTATCCCCTATTTTGTAGACGCTATAACTTTTGTGCAAACCAATCAATATACGCTTATTTCATTTTTTACCAAAAAAATGTAGAAGAATACATATTGGCCTAAACTGACGAAGACATTTTTTTTTTCAAAATTTCTTGGAGTTAATTTATTATAGCAAAAAGTAAAAAATATTGCTTTTTTTTCAAAATTGTCGCTCTTTTTTTGTTTATAGTGCAAAAAATTAAAACCGCAGAGGTGATCAAATATCACCAAAAGAAAGCTCTATTTGTGGGAAAAAAAGGACATAGATTTTGTTTGGGTACAGTGTCGCACGACCGTGCAATTGTCAGCTAAAGCAACGCAGTGCCAAATCGCAAAAAAAATGGCCTTGTCTTTAAGGGGGTAAATCCTTCTGGTCCTTAAGTTGTTAAATACAAGCAGTCTAATTACCTGAATTTGACTTAGTGTCAACCATTTGCCCTCACTGCACAACAGAGCTCAGACTGGCGGAGAGAGGATTAACACAAGAATCCAACCAGTTGTGCTCCAATCACAGGCTGGGGATAAATAGAGACATTAAAAGAGAAGTATAGCAAAAGCTTTTTTGGCCTTGCTTATCTTCTAAGTTACAGATGTGCACTTGTACTCTCCTGTGACCCAAAATAAGTCAACCAATGTTGGATAACAACATAGAGCCAGTCCAGGCTCTAGAAGGATCACAACAATAATGTCAGGATCCATCCACCTGACTGACAGCTGTCTCAGGCAATCAGTGTACCCTGAGAGCCTCAGCCAGCCATTCCCACCCCCTCCCCAGCCTGGCGCTCCAGTGAGCGCTGGAGGGGCAGAGATAAGAGAAGCAACTGACATTGCTCTCTGCTCAGAGCTGACTAAGAACTGAGTGATCAGTGGTAATGTGATCACTCAGTTCTCAGGCTTAGAGCAGCATCACACCAATATATACGTGTTTGTTTGTTTTTTAGAATACCATACTTTTCCTTTAAAGCTGAAGTATAGCCAATTTTTTTTCAAGCAAAGTCTATGTAAGAATTTTAATTAAGGTTAATGTACTTATTCAGATTTAAATGAAGTGAGAATGTGGTTGGTGTAAGGGCGATTTTAGTACATTATGACACTTTATTCTTCTTTCTTCTTTTTAAAATTATACAGGTATTTTTAAAAATATAATATCACAAATGAGGTATCAAAGCAACTAATTTTGTTTCTTTGTAGAGGTCTTATTATATAACTAATAACAAAGATTTTTTTTTGCTCTCCTTGTTTTGCTTGTGGCATTGATGGCAGCTTGTTGCAGTCTTTTTTGTTTCACTCTGTCTTCCATTTCCATAATTGTAATACAATATTATGTCCCCTGAGTTTAGGTTTGTCGGGTGTAAAGCACAGGGCCATTTCACTATGCTGCCAACTAAGAGAATCCATGTATTGTAGTACATTGTGTCAATTACTGTCACTTTTGAAGGGCTAATAGAAAACAGTCATTATTAATACATTTGCAGTTAATCCATAAAAATGTGTAAGATGTAATGTCATTGCATCTATCAACATAGTAATAGGATTATGTTTTCAGTGATCTAAAATCTTATTTGGCAGTAGGGAAAATATACATTTTACCAAGAGCTATAAACTCTAATTTAATCCCTGTTGGTTTTAACTAAACAGCCAAAAAACAAATTCCATCTAGCTACACTTAACACCCTCTATAAATATATAAATTTCACTTTGAAGTTGTGAAATGAAAATGTTGAACAGGATAAGTAGTGTCTCAGGAGTCCAATCATTTTCCATCTCAAAGGCATCGCAAATGTTGTTTACATTTGAGGAAGATTAAGCAAAATTTAAACAGATTAAGCCATGTTTGCATTTATTAATCCCAATTTGAAGCGCTCATCATTGATGGCAAATGAAGGAAGATAATTTCTCTTACATCTATAATACTTTTTTCCACACTAATAAGTTGTGCTAGTTTGGCACTAAAAAGAATAAACACTGCGTGTTTGTGATCATCAAGCCTGCACTCTAGTGTCTGACTTTATGACCAAATGAATGCACAGCATTATAGATACCAAGGTTGTTTTAGGCTTACAATCAAGAACGCTGACATTTTTCAAAATGGACTAACAGATTTTTCTGGATAAGAAGTCTGCGTTTGCTGTACTGAGTAAACATCACACAGTAGCCTTACATTATTGATACATTATGAAAAAAACAAAATGTAACAAAACACATTTTTTGTCTTTTTTAAATTTCCACACCTCTTTAAAGTCTCTAAGTTTAGTACAACTCCAGATTGGAAAGGGTAATTAATGCAGCTATGCATTCATTGAAAGTCAGTGAATGTATTTTTAAATACAGCCAGTGCGGGTTTATAATATTGGCTTGGTACCAGTGGTTTATCATTTTGGCTAGGGTTGTCATTTTCACTTTCTTCTTCTTATGCCCCGTACACACGGTCGGATTTTGTTCGGACATTCCGACAACAAAATCCTAGGATTTTTTCCGACGGATGTTGGCTCAAACTTGTCTTGCATACACACGGTCACACAAAGTTGTCGGAAAATCCGATCGTTCTGAACGCGGTGACGTAAAACACGTACGTCGGGACTATAAACAGGGCAGTGGCCAATAGCTTTCATCTCTTTATTTATTCTGAGCATGCGTGGCACTTTGTCCGTCGGCTTTGTGTACACACGATCGGAATTTCCGATTTTGTTGTCGGAAAATTTTATCTCCTGCTCTCCAACTTTGTGTGTCGGAAAATCCGAATGAAAATGTCCGATGGAGCCCACACACGGTCGGAATTTCCGACAACACGCTCCGATCGGACATTTTCCATCGGAAAATCCAACCGTGTGTACAGGGCATAAGAGTGTGCTTTTAGCCAGAGTCACCTTCTGGGTGAAGGCATCCAAGAACAGTCCAAACAAGCACTTGCCCTCAAAGGGAGACATCTCAAGTTGCTTCTTTCACAAAAATTCCACTGATCAGCACTTAAATCATGAGATCCTTCAAACATAGATCAACATGCCACCCAACTGAGAAAGCTGCAGTATAGAGTCTTTAAAGACATCCACCAAAAAATTCAAGGCCCTCACAAAATCTTCCAGGAACTGCCATATGGCAGGACACCATGGGTCTGAATTTCTGGAATAAAGCATACGTTTTGCCAAAGATTTGAGGGCAACTCCTACTGCAGGCTGCAGAGCCGCTCCTACTAGAGGGAAGGATGCCTTAAAGAGGGACACTTATCTGTGGCAGGATTCAGGAATGTCAGGGTCCTAGTGAAGTAAAAAAAATAGCTGGTTCAACAGCTATAGAATCAAACTTCTTGTAGAATTCCTGCTCCATGGGGTACTGCTGAGTGAAACACTTTGTTAGTGAGAACACCTTCTCTGTGTCAGCATATCAGCATGCATCACTTCCTTCCTTGAGGATGCACAGGAAAGGATTTGGGATTTTTAGGAAGCTGCTAGGACCCAAATCCCATGACTTTGGAAGAAGATGACTCCAGAGAAGGCAAGCTCAAATTTGCAAGCACTGTGTTTGCTAGGAAGCCTACCATACTCTTCTGCGTCTGAGACAGCTGTGAGGACTCATACACATGGATTCCTGATTCTCAAAGGCTTCCTCCTCCTCATCCAGAGGATGTTGCTTTGACATCTCATCCTACCAG
The DNA here is from genome assembly GCA_037952925.1 of Lithobates clamitans. Classification (NCBI taxonomy): domain Eukaryota; kingdom Metazoa; phylum Chordata; class Amphibia; order Anura; family Ranidae; genus Lithobates; species Lithobates clamitans. The sequence goes on from JBBGZY010000110.1 coordinate 148,082, forward strand.
AGGAGAATACCCATGTTTGTGTCCCAGGTGTTCTAAACTTGTGAGGACCCACTTAGAGCTGATCCTGCAAACCAGAAAAGACTGCAGAAAATTCTTCACTAGACACAAACGAGCCAGATGTTTGTGCCCCTAAAACAGTTTAAATACCAAACAAGGGCAGGGATTCAAATCTCAACTGAACCTTAAGGGAGCCATTGCAGGGAAAACTCAGTAGGGGGTCAAGTAATCTCACAACACATGTTTCATAATTTGTTGCATTGGAGCTGTGCTGCAGTAGTTCTAGAGGCAAGCTGGAGGTGTGCTGGAGCTGTGCATTGCTGCTGAACAAACATGTGATCACTGTCTACGAGAACATAAACTGGCTCTCTTAGAGATCGGCTCTGTTAAACACCACTATGGCAGCGTAATGCTTCAGCCCTTGCACACAATAGCCATAGCACCAGTAAACGGGAATACAGGGGGACTGCCACATACCTCCATTTACTGAAGCACTCATCATTTCTATCTGCAGAGCCATATGCCCAATCTTCCCCCCTCATGGTGGGCATGTTCTGCAGGGCCATTAGCGACTTAACTTCCCTTTAGGGAGGGGATCATTGCTATGGATTTGTAGAGTTCCCTGTCAGTGGGATCACAGGATACCAGGTACCAGAGGGATAGCTGCCTGCAGGATCTGGTGCTGACTGGTAACCTTACTGCCCATCTCTGCTCTGTTGTGTGGGGTCTACACCCCCTCTTGGCATCAGGACAGCAGGCAAACAATCCAGATTAAGCCTTTACCTACCCCAGTAGGCATGTACAGAATAGGCCAGGAACATAAGGGAACGATGCCCACTAAAATAAATCCTAAAAGAAGCTCCACAGGCCCATTCATCACTTAAGGACACTAGCAAAAAAAAAAATAATGATGCTTTGCTGAGCTGGGAGGGGATATGCCTGAGCTGGGGATCCTGGCTTTTTTTTGACCAGTGTCCATTCACTTGAAGGTGGTAGCATAACCCAAGTAGTCACGAATATAAAATACTCTGTGTCCTGTGATGTAAGATTAAGAAAAATGTCTTTTCTTTGCATTTTTACAAAACATGTAAAAAAAGTATACATTTCCTTATACTTTTCGGAAACCAGCCTTTTCAAGACTCAAATGCTGCATCCCTATTCCACAGTGATAAATAAGCGATCATTTAACCTCACTACTCCATGTCTAAAACCAAGCAATTAAAATAGGGAATGACTGCTAAAATCACCATTCTTTGCAGACTGAGACAGCCCCACCAGCACCTCAGGTTATACTTATTTTCCTGCCCATGATGGGGAAATGCAAGAAACAGAAATCTTTTGTGTACACCACGAGACCACAGATTGTAACACACAGTGGTATCCAAAACTTTTTTTACCCTCCCTCTACTGTGCACAAGCTACCTCTTCACTTCCCAGGAGTCTCTGCACTACACTTCTGAATCACATGTGGGATCATCTCTGGACCTCACCTCAATAGCTTCTCGGGACTTACAAGCCTACAGTCACTTACTACCTACCAGAAATGAACATTATGGGCAACTATCGGACACCAAAAAATGAATCTCTTCTCTGTAAAGCCAGTATCCCCAACTGGTGACTGCAATGTAGACTCAGGTGAATGCAACAAAGCCAATGCCTGCAGAACAGATTATGCTATATCGGCTATTCATTATTATGAAAAATGTAACTGCAAAAAACATATTAGCATTCTGGGCCATTCAGAGGCCAAAGGGCAGTAGAAGCTCATTCCCACATTTCGGGGTATTTTCAATTCCCTATTCTCCCAATACTAAGCTTCTTACTGAAAAGGCCTTTTTGGACCCAAGAGCCCAGACCCCTTTAGACTGTTATGAAGAGATTAGTTAGATAAAGGCAAACATTGGACAGGTCATATCATCTGCTTGAGAGAAAATCAGATCCTTGATGGCAAAAAATATATGCATGCGAATCTGTACATTCCTAACCAAGAACGCTGTCAAGTATTTAATACCTCACAAATCATATGAACTTTGCAGAGGGTGTTATCATAATAGGAAAGGATTTTACTGGTGTGATGGACCCTTAACTGGACTCCTTAGTGGGAAAGAGCTCTCTCTCCAGATCCTAAATAAAGAGACTTAAATATTTTCTGTGCTATCATCACTTGGACTTCTGGAGGATCGCCCACTCCACTGAAAAGGGATGATACTCTTTACCCCCTGCACATACTACCTATAACCAAATTAACCCTTTTATTTATTAGTCAATACGGACTGACATTCTAACCCATCTCTTCTATAGGCAATATTTTATGGTCCGACCATGCTCCTCTCTATTTGATCCTTATTCTATCTTAACTTAGGAAGCAAGCATGGTCTTGGAAACTAAAGGATTACACCGTGCAGGGTGTGTCTTGTACCTCAGAAATATTTGATATATATAATCTATAACATGGTACAAGGCTGAAAAAAATCCTACCTGGCTTATATACATGACGTCCTACACCAAATTGCAAATCTAGAAGAATTCCAGAAAAAAAAAAAAAAAACCTGATCCTGACACTCTCTTTCAAATACCTGCTAGCATACAGACCCTGCCTTAGAAATTACTTATTTTTCTATCACCTCTATTCTGTTGCTGAATTACCCAAAAGGTCCCACTACCCATAATCTGATCACAATTACCTAACTCCTTTATTGCTTTTAGAAAAAAAAAAACGATAAAACATCCCAGGTAATTTTAGGGATGTGGACACCTTATCTGTTACAGATTAAGGACTATATAGAAGAGACTGCCTTCCCTAATATAACACCAGATGATGAAATACTGGAAAACATCTTTCTAGAGGAAGAAATTAATTACATTACAAACCTGGGTCCAAGTGACTTTTCTTTCCGCTTTTACAATTTTTTTCAGGATGCCCTTACCTACTTTCTCACTAAAACATTCAGGGACATATCACTCTCTTACCCATTTCCCACTCAAGCCCCTAGGGCTCATGTTATAGTTATTCAAAACCTTGGTAAAGATTCCTCTTCCTGCAGTGGTTGTAAACCCATCTTTCTCAAAAACATTGAGATAAGAGTATACTTAAAAATAACTGCTAATAGGCTCAAGCCACTTATTCCTGATCTCATCCACCTAGATTAAGTAGGATATAAAACATTACCTTTGATTGAACATGCCCAAAGTCAGAAGATCACTGGCTGATATATTTATAATGATGCCAAAAAAGGCATTAGATAGTGTGGATTGGAGATTTTTGATTTTGAGAATGGACCCCAATTTTCTCAAAAAAAAATAAAAATAGCCCTTTATCACAATCCCTCTGTTAGAATTTTTGCCAAACAACTCCTTTTAGAGTCTATACAGATCTGCTATGGCATCTGCCGAGGCTGCCCTTATCTCCCTTGCTATATATTCTCACCATGGAGCATCTGGCCAATGTACTACATGATGATTTTAACATACCAGAGATCCAGCTTGCTAATCATCATTATAAATTGCCCATATGCTGATGATCTCGTCAAAGAATTCAACAAATTTAGTTTCTTGAACAATTTCAAGGGTAATTACGATAAGAAGCCTTGAACATTTCTTTATTACGGCAAGACCCCTCCCCTGTGAAATTTGATTTCCCTTTCACTTGCAAAGTAAAATTATCAATATTCTTTAAACAACAAATTGCCCATACAGGCCATGCCACTGCAGACCCTTGAATTGTAGGATACCTTCTGGTGAAAAATGCTAGGCTTAACCATTTAGCACCTTTTCTATAACACTGAAGTTACTATAAAGCAACTGAATTTTTTTATATTTAGATTTGACATTTGCCAAAGATCTTTTTCTATTTAAACAAAATTTAACTACATACCTTTTTATTGATAGCTACACCATCTTCACAGTCTAGCACTGCACAGTCTACATTGAGAGTAGCTATTTTTTGGATTTTTCTTTCATCATTTCCTGGTATATATAGTACAGCTCTACGAGGTATGTACTTGTGAACTGTACGAATGTGGGAGTACAGACAGCTGGTTCTTTGTTTTCTCAGGAATCCACTTGCAAACACATAATTCTTTCTGTAAAAAAAAAAAAAAAAAAAACACATCTTGATAAACCTTAATCTCAATATGAAATCATAACATTTTTTAATAGGTCCTGCATTGTGAGGTAAAATATATATGGTAAAAAGTCAATATTTTTATTAAAAAAAACATAGCAATTCACTGATTTTATGTTTGTGCTATTACAGCCAAAAATAAAAGACCATGTTTTCCTAGTAGATAGATTAAAAATGAATGTGTTCTGTAATATTTTTGTGTTCTTTATGAATTATAATAACTATGTTTATTTGATACATGTTAAATTTTTATTAGGAGTGTCAATTAAAAAAAAAAACAATACATTTCTTTTTTACTGGTTGGCTCCCTTATACGTTGACCTCTTATTTCTCCTATATCTTAAAACTTAGTATGATGCACATTGGCAAACCTGGCTCTTTAGCATGCTCAAACTAATTTCCTAGAGTTTAGAGCGGTAATAAACTCAAAACCAAAAATGTATTATACTGCAGCTTACCAATCATCAGTTTTATTTTCTTTGTTTTTTTTTGCCCCCCTCTGTTTTAACCTAGTGATCTGGCCAGTAACACACCTCCTGTATTAGCGAGACACAACTCTGGAAAAATTAGCATAGGAGGCGCAGCAGATAGCAGCATTGTCAGTCTGTTAAATGTATTAGCAGATTCAGATGCACTAACAAACTGAAGCCAAACTCCAGCTCATACTTTATAATCAGCCACATCATTTTCTTAACTTTTGGGATAAAGGTTTTATATGAATAAATGAAAGCTGATCATTTTAATCACTCTGTCAATGTTAAGTGGTTTGTCTAATCCATATAAACTGATACATTCTGCTGGAGAGCTTGAGTTTGTGAAAAACAGCAGACTTGATTGATTGTTCACCAGATGAAAGTAGAAAAAGCAAAGCCTAAAAAAAGGAAATTAATACAGCCATCACATCTAAGAATTGGTAAGCTGCAATATAATAAACGTTTGCTTTTGGGTTCAATTCTGCTTTAAATGACCCCAATTCAAAGCATATACTGTTTCCTCTTGAATAAACGGGGATTTGAAAAAAAAAAAAAAAGCACTTTTATAATGTTAAACTAATTTAATGATGAATATTTTTTAAAGTTAAGGAAAAGGTCATTACAATGCGGTAAAAACGAATGCTATCAAATTTAATTTTATTTGAACAATTTTAATTTTATTTTAGCTATCAACAGTTTATTTAATTTTAATAACAGTTTCTTAACTAAAGCAGCTACTTAATGATGCTCTAGGTCTTATATATTTGTGATTGCGCATATCTAAAACCCTATGATATAAAGCACTCCCAAAATTATTGCCAAGTATAAATAGCATTTTTTTTGAATGTGTAAAATGTATAAATCATATCGGGTGCAGAGGAAATGGTCAAGTTTGAAAAGTCTGACTATTTTGAAACTAATGGAAGGGCAAACAGCATTCGAATCACTTAAAGCTAAAAGGATTTTACAGTTGCTTCTTTGTTAGGAAGTTTATCAACCCATACTGTTATTATTATTTTATCTGGTAAATTAATGAATGTGTTGTTAAACATTGGAAATAAAACAATTTATTTTAGGGTTATGAAGACAATGTTATTTTGAAACACATACATTTAACAGCAAAATGGATCAGTGATTATTGGTGTTCTTAAAATGGTTGTAAAGGCAGAAGGTTTTTTATCTTAATGCATTCTGAGCCCATATCTATCCAGCGATGTGCACTAGTGCCTCGGCCTCCTGGGACTCTCCCTCCTGACTGGCTGAGACACAGCAGCAGTGCCAATGGCTTTTGCTGATGTCAATCAAAGTCAGCCAGCCAATCAGAAGAGAGACAGGGCTGTCTCTGTGCAAAATCACTGCACAGAGCAGGTAAGTATAACATGTTTGTTATTTTTAAATTAAATAAAAAAAGACTTTAGTATCACTTTAACTTGTTGTTGGTATCTCCTGACACTGACCTACAAGGATTCCGTCTGCTCCTAGATTAGTACAATGCAATAATATAGAACAAGGGCTAATTTACTCTTGGAGTTTAGTTTTCTGGAGATATGTTAGATCAGCATTAAAGACAGGTATTATCGCATTTAGCTTACACGTTAGGGTTACAAAATAATGCTTACTGTTTCAGTGGAGATTATAGTGGTATTAAACACAAAAAAGAAAAAATTCTTATAATGCAGTTTACCAATTCATAGATGTGGTGGCTGCATTTATTTATTTTTTCCTTCATTTCACCTGTTAATCCAGCCAGTAAGTCTGTTTTTTTCATCTTCCTCTAATAGACCAAGCTGTCCAGCAAAAATAGGATTTTTATAACAGCTTAGATATAAAATCCTTTTCTTTGAAGTACATCACGGGACACAGAGCCATAGTAGTTACTATGTGGGTTATAGGCCACCTTCAGGTGATGGACACTGGCACACCCTAAGACAGGAAGTCCAATCCCTATATAACCCCTCCCACTACTGGGAGTACCTCAGTTTTTGTATCAAAGCAATACACGTGTATACCAGAAAGAAGGGTGGGCCTCTGTGTCCCGTGATGTACTTCAAAGAAAAGGATTTTACAGGTAAGCTGTTATAAAAATCCTATTTTCTTAATCATACATCACGGGACACAGAGCCATAGTAGTTACTATGTGGGATGTCACAGAGCAATGCCAACTGAAGGGAGGGAGACACAACAAAATTAGGGCACCATGAGACCAGAGGGCTTATACTGCTGCTTGCAGCACACTGCGCCCAAAGGAGATATCCTCGTGACCTTTTACATCTACTTGATAGAATCTGGTAAATGTATGGACAGAAGACCAAGTTGCGGCCTTGCAGATTTGAGCCATGGAGGTTTGGTGATGCACTGCCCAGGAAGCACTAACAGCCCTGGTGGAGTGCACTTTAATTTGAAAAGGTGGAATTTTCCTCTTTAAACCATAAGCTTGAACAATTACTTGTCGAATCCATTTAGAAATAGTAGATTTCGATGCTGCCTGTCCTCTTTTAGGACCTTTAGGCAACACAAACAAAACATCCATTTTCCAAATCTGAGCAGTCGCTTTCAAGTAGACGTTGACAGCTCTCACGACATCAAGAGAATGTAGTGATCTTTCTTCCGCAGAACAGGGTTCTGGGAAAAATGAAGGCAGAACAAGATCCTGGTTTAGATGAAAACCTACCTTTGGTAGAAAATTAGGATAAGGACGCAATACAACCTTATCCTTGTGAATAATTAAATATGGCTCTTTACAAGAGAGAGCGGCCAACGCTGATACCCTTCTTGCAGAAGATATGGCTACCAGAAAAACTAGTTTCCTTGTCAGGAGGACCAAGGGAATATGTTGTATCAGCTCAAAAGGCTGTTTCTGTAATGCAGACAGAACTAAATTCAAGTCCCAAGGGTTCAGGGTGACTTAACCAGAGGATTAAGCCACGTTACCCCCTGAATAAAGCTACGAACCAAAGAATGCGAAGCAAGTGGTATTTGAAATAATACCAACAAGGCCGAAACCTGGCCTTTTTATAGTACTGAAGGCCAGCTTCATTTCTAACCCCATCTGTAGAAAGTCAAGGATTCTACCTATAACATTTCTTGAGGTGCCAACCCCTGGATTCACACCAGGAGACATATGCCTTCCAGACTCTATAATATATGACTCTGGAGGCCGGCTTCCTTGCATTAACCAAGGTGGACACCACTGAACCTGACAGCCCACGCTTCTTCAGAATGTGGGTCTCAATAGCCAAACCGATAAATTTAGAGTTTATAAGGTAGGATGGAATACCGGACCTTGCAAGAGAAGGTCTGGAAGGGGCGGTAGGGTCCATGGGACCCCTACTGCCATCTTTACGATCTCTGAATACCAAGATCTCCTGGGCCACAAGAATCACCAACTTCCCTTGCTGATTGATCCTGTGAAGAAGTCGTGGAAGCAGCAGAACAGGAGGGAATGCATAAATCACTGAAAACTGATTCCACGGGAATACCAAGGCATCTGTTCCGCATGCCAATGGATCTTTTGTTCTTGACACAAAGTTGTCGATCTTTTTGTTGAACATGGACGCAAACAGATCCACATCTGGAATTCCCTATTTTTTTTTTAACATAAGGAATTCCCTATTTTTGACATATTGTCAGAAAGATGTTGGGGTAAAGAGACCATTCTCCTGGGAACAACTGTTGGTGACTCAAGTAGTCCGCCTGCCAATTCTCTATCCCTGAAATTGGGATAGACTGCCGATAGGCAAGGTATATGGTTTTCTGCCCAAGTTAAGATATGATTCACCTCTCTCTGGGCTGCACGACTTCTCATGCCCCCTTGGTGATTGATATGGGCCACTGCTGTGGCATTGTCGGATTGGATCCTGACAGGACAATTCAGTAGCCTGAACATCCAGGCCCTCAGGGCCAGGCGTGCTGCCTGAATCTCTAGAATATTGATGAGCAAGGTCATTTCTGATTTGGACCATTTCTTTTGGACAGTTGCTTCTTCCAGGACTGCTCCCCAACCCAAAAGGCTGCCATCTGTTGTTACCACCTTCCAGGTAACTGGTAGGAAGGATTTTCTTTTCTGCAGATTCTTGGCTATCAACCACCAACTGAGGCTTTGGTGCACCTTTGGAGATAAACGCATTGGGAAGTCTAGAGCTAGGACCTTCTTGTTCCAAGCTGATAGGATACTGTTTTTCAATAGTCTCAAATGAAATTGAGCATAAGGAACGGTCTCGAATGAAGCCACCATCTTTCCCAACAATTTCAAAGTCGAATAGAAGGATTCTTCTTTGCTTTGACCACCTGAATCAGTTCCCTTATGGCACTGATCTTTGCCTGGGGCAAGAACACCCTCTTCTGAGCTGTATCTATGATCAGACCCAAGTACTCCAATCTCCTTGATGGTTTTAAGGAAGATTTTTCTAGGTTGAGAATCCAACCTAGGTACTGACTGTGGTGATCAAACTCTGGTCTAAGCGGGCAACCGACTGGTCTATCGAGAGCAGATTATCTAAGTCAGCTAGAATCGTTATACCTTGAACCCTAATCTGGCTAGAGGAGGAGCCAGGACCTTTGTAAACACTCGAGGTGCAGTAGCTAGACCGAAAGGCAGAGCTACAAACTGAAAATGAAGATTTTCTTGAAGCGTAGATATTTCTGGTGAGGGGGAAAAATAGGTACATGGAGGTAAGTATCTTTGATGTCGATAGACGCTAGAAGTTCTCCACCTTGTAGAATGGAGACTACTGATCGGATTGACTCCATGCGAAAAGAGCGGATATTCAAAAACCGGTTTAGATCTTTGAGATCTAGAATGGGTCTGACATCCCCATTCGGTTTTGGTACTGTGAAAAGGTTTGAATAAAACCCCAATCCCTACTCTTCCATGGGGGCCACCGATATCACCTTTTGAGACAAAAGATGGTCCAATGCTTGAAAGAGAGACTTCTTTTTCCCTGGATCCCTAAGAACGTTTGATCTGAGAAAACAAGGAGACGGGGACTCTCGGAACTCTAGTTTGTACCCTAGAGTTATTGAGGAGGCCACCCATTTGTCTCGACACTCTTCTTGAGAACTGCAGAAGTCTTCATAAGGAGGCCTTAGTACTTTGTTTTGTAGGCTTCCTTCCCCAGGACCTTTTTTGTCCCTGGGGTTGACTCTGAGGTTTACCTCTTGAACTTGACGGTGGGGGCCGTCGAGACTGCCTAGAGGCTGATGCCCCTGGCACTGGAGAAGAAGCTTGTTTAAATGAAATACGCTTACTCCTTTTCCTGACTGGCAAAAGGGAACTCTTCCCATTAAAAATTCTTTGGATGTATTTATCCAGATCATCCCCAAACAGCCGTTTACCGCGAAAGGGAAAACTAGCCAGGAGCTTTTTGCATGGCGCTTTGGCTGACCAATTTTTTAACCATAGTATTCTATGCATATGCACCAGCCCAAGCGTAAGGTATGAGGCCTGGAGAATAAAATCTCTCATAGCGTCTATTGCAAAACGCCCTGGTAGCAGACCAATTCAGTAAGAGATTGTACCATCAATCTTTCAGATTGTGAACCTGATCCTTCCACATTTGACCCCTCAGAAGAGGAGTCATCAGCCTGTTACTGGTATCCTGAGAGAAATTCATCATCTCCTGCCCCCGATTCCTCAGTTTGAGGGTCCTGGGTAAAAACAGGGGACCTATTGTGCTTAGTCCAGTTCTGGGATGCGATTAAAGCCGCTATTCTCTGCTCTAACCCCAATATGGTTGAGGAAAAAACCTTGTCAGTAACGGACAGGGGTTGCAGTGTTGGAAACAATGCAACACCTGACGGCCCAGATGGCCAACCCTGACCAGCCACCTCAGAACTCTCAGGGAAGGATGCCATTTTTTTTAAAGATGGTTCTAGGCTCTTTTGAGCTTGAAGGAGTCCCTCTTGAGCCATTTTTTGGGTTGTTTCTAGCCCCCCTTCTGACCATCGCCCGATCCACAAATGCAGAGGTACTACCAGAAGAATCGCATTCACTGCTTGAGCAATAGTCCAGCCACTGCCACTGCTATTAACACTCAGCCAGATGCTATTAGTAAATGTGTCAAGAGAATGCCTGTGTCACCAACCTCTTACATGCCCCTTTTTGCTCTTGTGTCCCTCCGACATCTGCAGCCAGCAAAAATGGAGCTTTTAAACATACTCCCACGCTGGACGTTGCTGCATGCTAACGCTGCGCTAAGCCCCACCCCTTACGTCACATCGCGCCCCCTTTCTTTTCAAAAGAGGGTTTTCCTGCATGAGCGTGGGGATCCGACGGGATCGGCGTGTGTGTGGGAAGGGGATGGCGAGGAGGAGACCTGAGACAAGCCGCTGTGCAGGGTGAAAGAAATGGAACGCCATCGCCGATCGCTTTGGCTTCCCGCTTTCCAAGGAAAGGGGGAGAGCTTTGTCCAAGTGGGGGGTGATTAGTGGGAGAAAATCCCCCCCAATCTTACCGGAGGTCTGAGCTGCTCGCCGGAGGGAAGCCTGCTGTTTCTGCTGCACAGCGTGATCTTTGAGGAAAGCATGGCAAGGTACGTGCTCTGTACATCCCCCAGTGGTGACTCTTAGGCATAACAACATTTACTTTTTTTAAATAGACATTTCATAAGAAAATTTTGAAAGTTCCTTAGAAACCTCCACTTACCTTTCCCGCCGCAGGGTTTTCTTTGGTAAAACTGACAGACCCAATCTTCACCCTTCACGGTGGGCTCCGTTACCAAACCTTCAGGAACCGGGGACCCTCGGGGAACCCACACTCCTGGACCCGTAAAGCACCCCACCAGTAAAACTTTATGGCTGAAAACACCAAAGCACTGGATCCTGGGGTCCAGCTCTCTAAAAAGAGAAGCGTTAAAGGCAAAACCTCGTTTCTTCGGACACGAGGCCCGGGTACCATTCAATTCGGCCTAGAAAAGACACTTTTTGAATGGATCCGGTTGCATAGCTTGCCCCAGCAAAGGAATCTTCCAGTGGAGCTCAGCACAGCACATCTTTACTCGTGTTCAACACTTTACACTGGCGAAAAAACTGAGGTACTCCCAGTAGTGTGAGGGGTTATATAGGGAGTGGACTACCTGTCTTAGGGTGTGCCAGTGTCCATCACCTGAAGGTGGCCTATAACCCACATAGTAACTACTATGGCTCTGTGTCCCGTGATGTATGATTAAGAAAAGTTAGAGGGTTGAGGCAAACCATTTAACACTGACAGGTGCTCTTACAATGTACAGCTTTTATTAATCAAAAGGAAAACAAATGTTGCTGTAACTGCTGTTAGGTGGCTTTAATTTATTAGACAAATTTGCTTGTGCATCTAACACTACCCTCATCCCATACTGAAAATTCTGCTGTACAAAGGTGTCTCCATTGCTCACCCACCCAGAGTGGAGCCCCCCTCAGACAAGAAGTGTGTTACTAGCTGGATCACCAGGTCAAAATAAGGAGGAAAAAAAGCCTAAAAAAAGGAAACTAATCTGGCCACTACATTTAACAATCACTAAGCTGCACAGTATTACATTTTTGTTGTTGGGTTTAATACTGCTTTAAATGTTAAGGGCTCATTTTGGGGTTAGGTCATTTGTTAAGATAAGGACAGAGTTTAAGAGTCAGGTTTGAGGTAAAAGACTTTTAAAGCGTATTTTTGACCAAAAACATATTTAAAATGTAGGATAGAGTAGTAACGGGGTTAGAAACCCTGTCAGGTTTTAATTAGCTTTCTGTGTCCTGTGGGGGAGATTTTCCCTCTCTCCAATACTACTTTTTTTCAGGAAGAGGTTTGGAATAAAATCCTAGTAAGTTCTTACTGGTGTGCTTTTCCTGTGCTTATAGGCCCCTTTCCAGCTAATCTGTGCTGCATTTTTTTCAATTACGCACCAAAAACATACCTTTCTTTACAGTCGATGAAAACACAGCAAAAATGCACCACAGTGCATTTTTTAATTGCATGTTAATTTTTTTCTCAGGTGACCAGGGATGAAAATGCATGCAAATTGCATCTAAAATGTATGTATTAAAATAAATTTTAACGCAATGCATAAAAAATGTGATATGAGTTTTTGAAAAATGCATAATGCAGTTTTAAGCGCACCAGTGTGAACGGGCCCTTAGACGTGATTTTACATTAACTACTTGACCTCCGGCAGATTTACCCCCCTTCATGACTAGGCCATTTTTTGCGAAATGGCACTGCGTTAATTTAACTGACAATTGCGCAGTCATGCAGCATTGTACCCAAAGTTTATGTAATTTTTTCCCCCCACAAATAGAACTTTATTTTGGTGGTATTTGATCACAAGTGTTTTTTTGTTATTTTTGCACTATAAACAAAAAAAGACCAACAACTTTGAAAAAAAAACAGTATGTTATACTTTTTGCAATAAAAGATATCCAATAAAAAAATGTAAAAATCTAATTTGTTCATAAATTTACACCAAAATGTATTGTGCTCCATATTTTTGGTAAAAAAAAAATTCCAATAAGCATATATTGATTGGTTTGTGCAACAGTTATAGCGTCTACAAACTCTGGTATATATACTGGAGTTTTTATTTATTTTTATTTTTATACTAGTAATGGTGGCGATCAGCGACTTATAGCGGGACTTCGATATTGCGGCGGACATTCTGACACTAAAGCCTCGTACACACGAATGGATTTTCCGCAGACAAAACCTCGGACTCTTGTCGGAAGGGTGTTGGCCAGGAACTTGTCTTGCATACAAATGGCAAGGAATTGTCGGCCAACAAACACATGACGTACTACGTGTTTTTTTCAGCTCTTTAGCGCCACCCTTTGTGCTCCTTCTGCTAATTTCCTGTTAGTAGAAGTTTGGCGAGTGTTGATTCACGCTTTTCATTTCATGCTTTTCATTTCACGCTTTTCAGTCCATTTCTGAACGGCCGTTCGTCAACCAGCCATGTTGCGGAATCGGAGGCGATAACGTATTTTTTTTATTGGCCTTGGAGTTATTGCTTTGACCCAAGTCCAGTCCAGGAACAGGGGGAGGAGGATTTCTTGGACCAAAAATTGATTGCTTTATTAATCGTGACCAATTATGTCATATGCCTTTGCTGCGGGAGCTCCAGGAAAACAATCCAGATGATTTTCGGAATTATCTTCGGATGACGGACCCCTGCTTTTACCAACTCTTGGCATTGTTGACCCCCTATATTAAGAAGCAGGACACATGCATGAGGATTTTATTTTATTTTTTGGTTGAATAATGATTTGATTTGGTATATTTTCTATATTTTTGGATGCATAGAATGCACTTTTTGGCTCTATTGGCCGATAGCATGTCTAATTTTATTTGTTTTCTTTTTTTAATGCACAATAAAAAAATTGTGTAGAATAATACTTGGCTATGTGTTTTACTTCAAATTACAGTTTGGGAGTAGGCAGTTACATTTAAAAAAAATACAATGTAAAATTGACAAGGGACACCAACAGTTATATCTTTGATCTTAAAAACTACAGAATAATGGTGTTGTGGTAACTTTCCCCAAAAAAAAGAAAAAAAAAGCATAATAATATTATTCTTAATATCACTAGAAAAAAAAGCCTTTGAAAGTTCATTTGCAATAACTCCATCAGTATCACCAGCAAAGCAGCTTCATTATTATCCCATTAAAGAAGAAGAAATTGCATTTCGAGATTTCATGATTTGCCGCGTCACAAATGTTAATTCTCCAGTACGATCACTAGTTTACAAGACCGACCACTTCTGGCTCGTCCTTGCTTCCGAGCATGCGTGTTTGTACTTTGGACTTTTGTCCAAGGAACTTGTGTACACACTCAGAAAATCCGACAACAGACATTTGTCCGCAGAAAATTTTAAAACCTGCTATCCAACATTTGTCCACAGAAAATCCGACAACAATTGTCCGATGGAGCGTACAAACGGTCGGATTTTCCAACAGCCTGTCATCACACAATTCCCGTCGGAAAGTCTGATTGTGTGTATGAGGCTTTAGGGCTTTAATTACTAAAGCTCGAGAGTGTAAAAACAGTCTCACTTCTGCAGAGAAACCAATCAGCTTCCAGGTTTTATTGCCAAAGATTAATTGAACCAGCTTCAGTTAGAAGCTGGTTGGTTTCTCTGCAGAAGTGAGATTGATTTTACACTCACCAGCTTTAGTAAATAAACCCCTAAGGCCCCTTTCACACTTGTGCAACTTGTGCTGCGAATTGGGACTGCAAAGTCGCATGACAAGTGGTACCCCATGATTTCCAATGAGTACCGTTCATGTCTGTGCAACTTCAAAGAAGTCCCTACATTACTTTGGTCTGACTTTGATGCAACTTGAGGTCCACAGACCTCAAGATTACACATGCATTGCTTTAAGTCACGTCAAAGCCACGTCAAAGTCGTGCGGAAAAGTCACGTCAAAGTCGCATGACTTTCAGAATGTACAAGTGTGAAAGGGGCCTAACTGACACTTTTTGGGGACCAGTGACACTAATACAGTGATCAGTGCTAAAAATATGCATTGTCACTGTACTAATGGCACTGGCTGGGAAGTGGTTAAACATCTAGAGCGATGGCCCCCTACCCAGAAGAGAAGATTCACATATATGTGATTATGCACAGCGTGGCCGCCCTGTAGCACTAAATCTGCTATGGGGCAGCCGGCAAGTGGTTAAAAAGAATTCTTTCTCAAACATATGTGACTATTTTTGATACTAACACTCATGGCATCATTAAAAAGAAACATAAGAGGATAGTTTGTTGTTAGACTTCCTTTCACTCATCTTTTCATCCTCATCCCCTACAACCTTTTAATCAACTATATGTGCTACTTTCTCAGCACCAGAGTACAATGTCTCTGGGAGATTAGTCTATTGTTACACATATGCTGTTTAACAGTAATGCAGCTCCAGGGGAGTATCAAAGTCTGGACTGCTGTAATATGAAAATTCTTACCTAGGCTACATGGTTCCCCTATCATCACTCTATTGGCCATTGAACTGGATAGACAACATCACTAGCCAATAGGGAGATGATAGGGAAGGAGTATCAGTGTGACCATGCCAGTGCAGACTTTTTATTGCTCCCTATCCAATGTGTGTTGGAAAGCAGGCTTAACCACTTGCCGACTTCCTAACAAGGAATGTACGTCAGGATTTTAACGTTAAATACCATTGTTATGGCAGCAGGTAGCCGGCTTTCAGATAAAAGTGATCCCAGCGGCGATTCGCCGCAAGACCAATTTTTATCCCTGCTTCTCAATCGTTGCCGTCCATAAGCCCAGAACAGATCCAATGCAGCCGATGGCTAGGCAGGAAGTCGAGTAAGAGCAATATAGCCCCCGCTCGGCTCAATGACCTACTGTATATTTTTTTTAAACCGGCACCATTGGCAGCCGAGTAAATGGGAAGTGACGTCATGACGTCGCTTCCGTTTTTACAATTAAGAGACTGGAAGGAAGCCGGTATCTATTTACTTGGTGTAATATCATCTTTCACATTATATAAAAACAATTGGGCTAACTTTACTGTTTTTTCTTTTTAATTCATTAACCACTTGCCGACCAGCCGCCATCATTATACTGCGGCAGGTCGGCACAATCCCACGAACGGTCGTAGCTGTACGTTGGTCCCTTTAAGCGGGTTAGCAGGCACGCGCCCGCTGCACAGGGAGGTGCCGATGCTCGTGAGTGGCGGTTGACACAAGCGATCGAGGGCACGAGAGGCAGAACAGGGACGTGTGTGTGTAAACACACACATCCCAGTTCTGTGAGGAGAGAGAGAGTGTGAGTTCCTACGAGCTGGGAACCACGATCTCTCATCTACTATAGTCAGCCCCATCCCCCACAAGTCGAACACACACCAAGGGAACACAGTTAACCCCTTGATCGCCCCCTAGTGTTAACCCCTTCCCTGCCAGTGACATTTACACAGTAATCAGTGCATTTTTATAGCACTGATCGCTGTTTAAATGCCAATGGTCCCAAAAATGTGTCAAAAGTGTCCAATATGTTCGCTATAATGTCGCAGTCCCCATAAAAATCGCAGATCGCCGCCATTACTAGTAAAAAAAAATAATAATAAAAATACCATAAATTTATCCCCTATTTTGTAGCTATAACTTTTGCGCAAACCAATCAATATACGCTTTTTACGCTGTTTTCTATTTTTGTGGTGATCTGGTAAGTAAGTCTGTGGTTTTTCAAAAGAAAAAGCTCTCCAGCAGAAAGCATCAGTTACAGAGATGGGACAAACCATTTAAAACTTTCGCTGCCAGAGCCGTTTTTGCATATTTTATTTGCACACGTTTAAAATATAATTTTAGGCCTGATTATTACATAAACTCCCGAAACATTATGTTTTCTGAAAGCAGACACCCTAGAGAATAATATAGTGGTACTTCTAATTTTTATTTCACATGATATTACCACAAAGTCTAGGCAATGCAAAATTTCAGTAAGAAATACACTAAAGTTAATTTTAGGGCATACAAATGCCAATAAATTATCCAATTTTTTGGGTAAAATATAAAATACAAGATTGCACCGAGTAAATAGATGCCCAACATATCAAAACTTAAATTTGCCTGCACCTGGGAAATAGCGACAAACTTCAGTACTATATATTTTCCATTTTGCAATGTTTTAAAGGCCCCAAGAGTGCTCTCACTCTGGGAGTTGTACGACGATATGTAACATGTGTAAGACTATTGATGTTTTCATGTGTAGGTGCCCCTGTTGTGGACGTTTACTTTTGTATGTGTGTGTATGTGGGGGGTGCCTTACATTTTTTGTAACTTTAATTTTGTACAATTACATTTTTTAAATTTCTTTACTTAACTTTTTTTTTCATCACATAGAGGACAAAAATTGTGATGATTTTTTGGTAATAAGTTCGCTTTAAGGAGACATCCGGGGTCTAAAAGACCCTGGATGTTTCCCCTGTACTCCATTGCATTCTTTCCTGGCCATGCTGGCTGGGTACACTGACAGGGTCCCGGAAGTGACGTAAAAACATGCTGCTTCCGAATCAGCAACAAGAAGGGGAGAAGAGCAGACGTGAGTCTGCTCAGCTCACTCCACCCTACCTGGCGACTTGCCATTCCTGTGACCGCCGATGGGCAAGCAAAGCCCAGGATACATGGTGGGGACCGCACTGGGGGCCCGTTACCGGGGGTGTGGAAGCAATTGGGTGGTATTAATGGTTGTATGGGAGCCGTTCTCCCAGCGCTCGCAGACGGGAAGAGAGAGGAGAGCAGGTGGCCGGATCATCAGAGCTTGAGGATCAGCACTAGCGGCTTTCACAGCCCCGCCTTCTGGTCCCGGGACTTTGATAGATAGATCACCCGTCCAATCCCAGGACGAGTGATGTGTGTCATAGTTCCCTGGCCAGGGGGCGGGGCTGTATGTGATGCCGAGCGGCGGCAACACAGCAATTGAAATGAAAGCTGTTCCAGTGATGTTCCTTGGTGCTCTAAAAATCCGGTCAGCAATCCTCTTCCTCTCCTCTTTTCCCCTGCATGGTGGACACAGGTAGGCAGCATGATGGACACATGTAGGCTGCACAATGGGCACAGGTAGGCAGCATGATGGACACAGGCAGGCTGCATGATGGACACAGGTTGGCTGCACAGTGGACACAGGTAAGCTGCATGGTGGACACAGGTAGGCTGCACGGTGGACACCGGCTGGCTGCATGATGGACACATGGTGGCTGCATGATGAACACAGGTAAGCTGCATGATGGACACAGGTAAGCTGCATGATGGACACAGGCAGGCTGCATAATGGACTCAGGTAGGCTGCATAATGGACACAGGCAGACTGCATGATGGACACGGGTACGGAGTATGATGGACACGCCTAGGCAGTATGATGGACACGGGTAGGCAGTATGATGGACATGGGTAGGCTGTATGATGGACATGGGTAGGCAGCATGATTGACACAGGCAGAATATATACTTATTTTCAGATTTAATTTTGTTGTGCAACTGATAATTAAATATTATTAAAATAAAACCCAAGCAGCACAATATAAATAAGAACCTTAGAACTTTAGAAAAAGAGACACATTCTTGCAGTGATGAAATTCGCACTGCCCTGGACTTGGTTCTTTGATCCATTGGCTTTATTTAAGTGGTCCCTCATTTGGAAGCATGGCTTTTAAAGCAGACTGGAAAAACATGCTAGACAGAAAAGGTGAGAACCAACTGTAGTGCACACCTATAGCGCATTTATACAAACCCTTTAACCAGGGCATGTTGCTGTGAAGAACAGGTAAAGATCACAACCACTGGTTACAAAAGTTTTAAAAATGGCCTTGCTTAAAAAAGTAGTTTAGGATTAAATCTTTCTGACTCCAGGATTATTGAATAAATAGTCAGTTTTTCTTTATCTAACTGAGAAAGCTTTAATTGTGTTAAACTAACCATATTAAAGCAATGATTGTCAAAAGAACCAACTGCCTAACAAAAACGGTTTCAGAACAATTGTGGCATAAACACTCATATTGAGCTGAGCATGCATGTTTTGCACAGAACAGACACGCCTATTGCTGTCATAGTGAAATGAGACAAGTAGCCAATAAACATCTGACAGATCCATACTTCCAGGGTTACATGAGAGAACCAGTCATGAAAATATTATCGCATCCATGTGGAGTCCTTAACCACTTGCTTTATTAACTTTAAAGTTAAAAACAGAACATAGAATACAAATGTATTTATAAAAATTCTTCTTAGATGACCAAATTTATCCTGTAACAGTAGTCAAGACAGGAAATGCCTAAAGATGTCAAATAGTGTAGGTAAACAACCCAACCATAATAGATAATCATCCCATGTCTATGGTACCTTATGGCTTTCTCAACAATAATACAGTGATGGTTATGTTTGGGTATAATCCTGGATTTCTTTTATTTGGATGGAAGGTTAGTTTATAATCTGACCGGAGATAAGAACCAATTAGTCTTCCAATTTAGGCGGTCTACTTTTAACGGCAGACATCTATAAATCCTTAGGCTTATTTCAGTTCAAGAATAGCCTTATCTATCCCAGATGTTTTTCACTCTTTCTTCTAGCAGGATTAAAGCCTGACCTTTTTTTTTAGTATTTCACTTTCTATGAAACTAGCTTCCTTACAAACTTTGCTGGACTCTCTTAATGCATTTGAAAGTTTCTATAACAGTCCCCCAGTTACCCATTCAAGCTATACATATTAAGGCTTTAAATCTTTTGTGATAAGGTATATCCTGGGGCACTTTAAAAGGTTAAGCTGAACAAGCTTGGGATCTTTACACCATAACTAAAGGGATAAATACATAAAAAGTCCACAAAAAGAGTTTTTATAGCTTGTCATGGCCCCAGGTAAAAGAAGGTACCTCATATGTATTCTGACAACAAGACTGAATTTTTATTGAAGTAACTCATGGGGCTGAATTGTTTAAACACAAATTTACACAGGCATATGTACACAAAGCAGATTAAACAGTAAAAATGGATAGAGTCAAATGAAAATGACTGAACATGTAAAACAATTTAGTTAAATTACCCAATATTATTGAAAAAGAAACCATATAAAAAGGTGTAAAGAAGAAACTGACTAGTTGTCACAGACGTTACAGCCACTTTTGTTTCTGGCACTTTAGGCATGAGGATCATTAAACTCTATCTCCATGAAAATATCTCTAATATAACTACAGTGCCTTGAAAAAGTATTCATACTAAAATTTCCCACATTTTGTCATGTTACAACCAAAACGGAAATGTATTTTAGTGGGATTTTATGTGATAGACCAACACAAAGTGGCACATAATTGTGAAGTGGAAGGTAAATGATAAATAGTCTCCAAAAATTTTTACAAATATCTGAAAAGTGTGCCGTGCATTTGTCTACAGCCCACTTTACTCTGATACCCCTAACGTAAATCTAGTGGAACCAATTGCCTTCAGAAGTCACCTAATTAGTAAATAGAGTCCACCTGTGTGTAATTTAATCTCAGTATAAATACATCTGTTCTGTTAAGCCCTCAGAGGTTTGTTAGAGAACCTCAGTGAACAAACAGCATCATGAAGGCTAAGTGTCAGGGCTGGGCACAGATATTTGTAAAAATTTTTGGAAACTATGTATCATTTACCTTCCACTTCACAATTATGTGCCACTTTGTGTTGGTCTATCACATAAAATCCCAATAAAATACATTTC
Organism: Lithobates clamitans; assembly: GCA_037952925.1. Classification (NCBI taxonomy): domain Eukaryota; kingdom Metazoa; phylum Chordata; class Amphibia; order Anura; family Ranidae; genus Lithobates; species Lithobates clamitans. The sequence goes on from JBBGZY010000110.1 coordinate 168,840, forward strand.
CGTTTTGGTTGTAACATGACAAAATGTGGGAAATTTGATTATGAATACTTTTTCAAGCAACTGTAGTTATATTAGAGATATTTTCATGGAGATAGAGTTTAGAAGAGCCTCAGTGTGAAATGGGCCTTAACCACTTCAATACCGGGCCTATTCTGGCACTTCTCGCCTGTAAAAATCATCATTTTTTTTTGCTAGAAAATTATTTAGAACCCCCAAACATTATATATATTATATATATATTATGCTTTTTAGCAGACACCCTAGGGAATAAAATGGCGGTCATTGCAACTTTTTATCTTGCAAGGTATTTTCGCAATAATTTTTCAAACGCCTTTGTTTCATGAATTTAAAAATAACAAAAAGGCAAAGTTAGCCCATTTTTTTTGTATAATGTGAAACATGATGTTCCCCTGAGCAAATAGATACCTAACATGTCACGCTTTAAAATTGCGCACACTCATGGAATGGTGCCAAACTTCGGTACTTAAAAATCTCCATAGGCGACGCTTTTTACAGGTTACCAGTTTAGAGTTACAGAGGCGGTCTAGTGCTACAATTGTTGCACACGCTCTAACACACGCTGCGATACCTCACATGTGTGGTTCGAACGGTGTTTACATATGTGGGCGGGGCTTACGCATGTGTTCGCTTCTGAACGCGAGCTGCCGGGGACAGGGGCTATTTAATTTATTTTTTTTTTTTTTACTTAATTTTTTACACTTTTTTTATCACTTTTTTTCATATTACAAGGAATGAAACATCCCTTGTAATAGGAATCTATTGTGACAGGTCCTCTTTATGGAGAGATGTGGGGTCAATAAGACCCCACATCTCTCCTCCAGGCTGGAAAACATGAGATTGAGAGAAAAAATTCACAGATCTCATGCTGACAGCCGCGATCGTGGCTTTGTTTACTTCCGGGAACCCCGGCATTATGTCATAACGTTGCACTCAGGCATCCGATGGTCATAGAGATGACTGGTGACCATCTGGTCAACAGAAATCTCTATCGTCATCATTCGATGCTGGCCGATTCTGGCACCGGATGGCGGCGGGAGGGGGGATATCCCCTCCCATCGCCTATAAGAACAATCAAGCGGCGGAACTGCCACTATGATCATTCTTATCGTGCACAGAATCACCGGCTGGAAAGAATGATATTTGAATGATGTCTGTAGCTGCAGGCATCATTCAGATATCCCCACACAAATTCAAGGACGTCATATGACACCCTAAGGTATTGAAGTGGTTAATAAGGAGTCTTAATTTAAGGAGGCCACTTCCTTCTTCTACAGGCGGCTTCCCATTGTTTGTTGTGTGGCATCCTTTTGATAACACTGCTCTTGCAGGTATTATTATAGTGCTTGTCATTTCCATTTTAAGATGTTCTACTTGGCTGAGGCATTGTTTCTGGATGCATCCTCTGATGACAGGGAGAAAAGGGGACAAATTTGGACCCTGTATATTTCCCTTCATTCTCACCTAGACAAGTTTTTAATTTTTTTTTTAATCTACACCCGCATGTTAATTGAAAGGTGATGCAATACATGCAATATGATGAATTTGTTAGTATGAATGTGTTTACATGGGTTTTTACGGGTGGTAGCAGGGAGGTGGGCCTTTGAGCCTTTATTCTACGATGCCACATATATTCATGGCTGTTTTGGGCTGACATGTTTCTTTCAGTTTTTTCCAGTTTCCAGTGCTTTTGGATGCTGATAGAAGCTATACTAACTGACGCCTTGGCTTTCTATTTATCTTTGTGGTCCCCTTTATTATTATTATTATTTATTTATTTATTTTTTTACTTCTGGCATTTTACTGCTTACCTTTGTACTATTTCAAGTTATTCACTGGACTTGAACTGCTTAAGTTTCTATAGGGGTTTTGTACATATTTTCTTTTTATGTCATGCTTAAAACCAAAAAATAAAATTACATTTGTGTATAAATTGACTACATTGAGAAGATGGAGCTTAAAGTTGGCCATACATTATACAGTTTTCTTATTCAATTTCCTTTAGATTTACCTTCAACTCTATAGTAGGAGTGCTTGCCTGGTTGCATACAAATTGAAAGTGTTTAGGTTTGAGTTTAAAATATATGGTTTTTGTAAATCGAAAAGGAAAATTGTACAAGAAAATTGTATAATAAATGGCTGGCCTTTTGCTCCTTTTCCTCTGTGTCCTTAGTTCCTTTGTTGAAAAAGCCTGAGTTCAGTAGCTGAAGATATAATTTACACTCAGAAGTGAGTGACAGCAGTGGCTTATCCTTATCACAAGTTTCAGTTACTAGCAGTACTTGATGTGATTGTAGCCGTATTAGTGCAATTGTGACAGAGAAAATTGAGCTATAAGCAACTTGGAACCCGAACCAGAATCCCAAGGTATCCCTTGTGTAAATGCTGACTTGACAGAAAATGTGGATATAACAGAGGAACTCGGAATAATGAATTTGTCAAATCATAAACTTTCTACACCAAAAACAACAGACCTCTCCAAAGGCCTCACATTCTGTCCAACCACCAAATTGGATAATTTACAGGTATGGTCAGATATGGAGGAATTCTTTAGGAGACTAAGGCTCAAAGAATATTTTCACAGTAATGAAAGGAATTCTAGGACAATATGAGGTGACAAAAAGAAAAAGAACAGCAACTTCACACCTCCACAAGGACACAACCCCAAACTGGATACCTATATTGACAGCTTCAGGCTGCGAGTCACATCCCTGTCTTCCACCCAGCAAAAGAAAATAATCAGGCCATAACCATCAAACCAGCAGATAAAGGGGGAGCAGTCGTTGTGATGGATACAGACAAATATATACAAGAGGGCCAGAGGCAGCTGGCAAATACTACTTACTACAAAAAACTGGATTATGATCCGACCCAGGATTTTACCAAGCAATTAAAAGGTCTCATTGCGACAATATCAAGCCACCTACATTCAGAACTCATCAATGCAATTCCGGATAATCCAGAAATTTGAGACTTCTACATGCTGCCCAAGATTCACAAGCCAGGAAATCCAGGCAGATCCATTATAACAGGTATGAATACTTACCGAACATATCTCAGGCCTTGTAGAAAACATGTTAAAACCTTTAGTCATGAACACTGCGAGTTTCCTGCAAGACACTACTGATTTTCTGAACAAGCTTAACAATATACAACAATCACCACCAAATACACTTCTAGTCACTATGGATGTAGAATCTCTGTATAGTAACATCCCTCACAGGGATGGGTTGGCAGCATGTCACAGATTCTTATCATCCTCACCAAAACACAAATACACTGCTGAGGATGTGACACAGCTCATCAAATTTATTCTTACACACAGCTACTTCACTTTCAATAATGACATCTATCTCCAGTGTATGGGTACTGCTATGGGTAGCAAAATGGCACCCCAATATGCAAACTTATTTATGGCTGACCTGGAGGACAAATTCCTGAACAGCATACAACAAAAGCCATACAGACATTATCGCTATATTGATGATATCTTCGTGATATGGACTGAAGGTGAAGAAAATCTAAACCAATTCTTCTCATTGATCAACACTTTTCACCCATCTATCAAACTAAAAATTGATTATTCGAACACACATGTCAACTTCCTAGACACTACAGTATACATCAGGGATGACAAGCTTCACACGTCGATATATAGAAAACCGACTGACCGTTGCAGCCATCTTCATAGTTCCAGTTTTCACCCCCAACACACTAAACGGACCATCATACACAGCCAGGCCATCAGATACCACCGAATTTGTTCAGACCCAGAAGACAGAGATAAACATCTCAGAACACTAGCAGACTCCTTCCATAAGAAAGGTTACAAAGACAAATCCATCAACAACAGCATAAACACAGCCTTGAAAACCCGAAGAGAAAATCTCCTCCAAAACACAGAGAAAAAAACAAATAACCGAGTACCTCTAGTCACCACATACAACCCAGCACCTGAAGGGATTAAAAAGATAATCAAAGATTTACAACCCATTATAACAGAGGATGAAACTCTGAAAGAAATATTCCAACAACCCCCATTATTGGCTTTCAGACAACAACCCAACCTCACACACAAACTAATCAGCAGGAAACTTCCCTCCGATTATGAAGTCACAAATAATGGAAGCAAACCCTGCAATAAAAAATGCTGCAAACTATGCAACCAGATCAATCTATCCAAAAGTGCCACACACACAAATGGGACCTTCAATATCATGGGATCTTACAACTGTACCTCCAGTGTTGTTGTGTACCTCATCCAATGCAAAAGGTGCAACAAAGTATCTTATGTTGGTGAAACAGGACAGAAGTTGCAAGCGAGGATGAATTTGCACAGACATACCATCAAGGAACATAAAGAAGACAGTTTATGCACATCACTTCTCACAACTGGACCACACTATAGAAGACCTCAATGTTTGAGTTCTTAAAGGGAATTTCAGAACTTTCCAGGAAAGGAAAACGTTTGAACTAAGAATGGTAATTCTTTTTGACACAAAAAATAATGGCCTGAATTTAAATATTGGTTTCCTTACCCATTATACTAAAGTTTTATGACTCACCTCTGTGACTATCATCCCCCCTCCAGTCTATAGCTCTCCCTCTGTCTTATCTCACTAACTCTGCTGCTATCTTTATTACCATTGATTTGTATGTGTTTGTTTTTCTCTTTTTTTCTCCTTTCCCTCAGAGATGTTTTTTTTTCTCACATTCTGCTAAAATATTTGTGAATCAGTACTGCTTGGACCTTGAAGAAGGGGACATACCCCGAAAGCTTGTCCTGAAAAATTGTATGTTAGTGCAAATATAAAAAAGTATCGCGATCAGTACTCAATTTTCTCAGTTACTAGCAGTAAAACTGAAAGAAGGTAATATATGCTGTGCTTTATTGCTTTTTTTAAATCCAGAGTGCTCTGAGAATCCTGTGTTATGCAAAAAAAGCTTGTTAAACAATACAGAAAGAAATGAAAGAAAACGATATGAGATAAAAAAACATTTGTTTATATAACATAGACACTTCAAATATTTACCTTACTTTATGTAAAAGTTAAAACCTACTGTACATTTTTCATTATGCAAATTATTAATTTTTTCCTGGTACAGTATACAAAATAGTAGAGGTTTGTACTGTCCTTAAAGCAATACAAGACAGCCTCATAAAAACAATCGAGGGCTTTCCAACTTCATGCACTAATAATATGAAGTATTTAAACAAAACTTTAAAGGTTTTTGGCCAATTGTATAATTTAAATCCATTTTACTATTATTATCTACTATCTATTATTTACACAGAATTCACACAGCATTATATGTTTTCTTTAAAGGGAAACATAGCAGATGCAGCTTACTTTCAGACTCTCTCTCTCTCTGTCAGGATAAGGGGCCAGGCTCGGAGACCAGAAGCTATAGCAGTAGAATGGTTCCTACCAACCAGCAGACCCTTCCATGTAGTGATCCTCCATGCCCTCTTAAGGTAGTGACCTTGTTTAAATATTTGGGAATCATTATTACCCTCTCTCCTTCAGAGGCTTCCCAGGCGAATCTGGACCCTCTGGTTACCATGATTAAAGCTAAACTTACTGTCTGGGCCAAACTTCTCCTGTCTGTGGAAGGCAGGATTAATCTTATAAAGATGATCCTTCTGTCCAAGTGTCTGTACATGACTTCTCACATTCCTACATCAGTACCTATATCATTTTAAAACCCTGAACACGCTACTTATCACCTTTATTTGGGCTAATCGTAAGCGAAAACTTAAATTCTCCACTCTGCAGCGCCCTAAGGCTGACGCTGGCATGGCATTGCCTAACTTATATTATTATTTGGCTGGGCAGCTACGCCACCTGACAGACTGGTTGGGACCAGTTACACTGGCGGTGGTTGAGTCATATCTCGCCTATCTTCTTTTGAGGGATTTCAAAGGAAATATGAATTGCCCCAATCTACCTTTTATAGGTATCTACAACTTAGACATGTGCTACATACTCAATTTGGTACTTGTGATACTGACTTTTCTGAATACACACTAAAAGGAGTGCTTCGATCTCTGGGCCCTAGGGGACTTATCTAAACTCTGTATCTACATTTACTCTCTACCACGACTAGTGGGGCTCCACTGGAGATGCACAACAAGTGGCAACAACTTGTCCTCGATTTATCTGATGAGGATTGGGAGGAGGCATGCTCCACCCCTTTATCTGTATCTTAGGCAGTCAACAATAAATTAATCCACCTTTATATGCTACATGAAACATACGTGACCCTGGTCAGACTGCACGTAATGCACCGTATACCTACCTCTGCCTGCACTAGGTGCACCTGTCTGCGTGCAGATTTTGCACGTTATGTGGCTCTGTCCAGTTATAGTGAGATCCTGGCAACAGGTGACGGAGATATTGTCTGTGGTCTTACCAATTCCTGTTCCATGTACCCCACTGATGTGTCTGCTGGGGGTCCTCAACGAGGAGCAATGGCCAAGACATATTAAGACCATGCTACTGGAAACGTTATTTATGGCTTGTAAAGCTGTAGCACTTAAGTGGATCCAGCCCACACCTCCATCTAAACATAAATGGCTTTGGTTAGTGAATCAGGTATTACCCTATGAAAAACTATTTTTTGAACACAGGGGTTGCCTAAGTATAATAAAGTGTGGGATACTTGGTGTTCTTCTGCCTTTACTGTAACCAACACATAACGATATCACTAAAAGATTTGAGAAATAGCTATTAATACTTTTGTGTTTCTTTGGTGTTTTATATAACATGTGTATCGGGATAAATATGCTGAGAAATGCAGTGTACTTGTAAAGACAGACATTTTTGCGCTGTAAGATGTACCGCACTGTTTTGTACGCTCATGTTGAGCGCATTTGATAACTGTCATTGTCATGTACCTTTTTAATAAAAAGAGTTAAAAAAAAGAGATCAGTAATGGGTGGTAGTGAAGATAACAACAGTTGCAGGTATGCAAAGGAGCATGATATTGGTTGGAGATTAGGGATGCACCTATAACAATTTTTTAAGACATTTTTGAGTACGAGTACCAATACTTTTTCTCTAGTACTAGCCAATACCAATTACTGATACCTATTTTTAGTGTCATGTGCCAGTTTTTTTTGGCTAATGAAAAATGATTACCATTTTTTTAAATTAAGAAGAACTGTAACTCAAAAGATTTGCATCGCACATGGCTTGAAAGAAGCTCCTGAACCTATGTTCTTGTCATTTTAGCAGAGTTTTGAAATTGTGGGCGGAATCACAGTGATTCTGCCGGCGTTTCAAAATGCCCAAGTGTGAAAGCAGCCTTACAGTCTGCACACTTGAAGGTATCCATTTTAGTATCTGAGAATTTGCACGAGTACAAGTAGTACCAGTATAGGTGCAATGCTACTGGAGAGAGAGCACAATAATCTGTCAAACAGGAAGTGCAGAGACATGGTTTTAATTAGCAAGTTAATGGGAGGAGCAAAGAGTTCAAGGTTCACCAGAAACATGAGACAGGGCAAGATTGTCAAAATGCTCATACAGCGAGAAGAGCTACAGCCAGACAGCACTGAGGTCCCAGGTTCAGAATCAGACCCTGACACTCTCTGAATAAAATTCTGTAAGGGCCTCTGAACAAAACAGGCAGGGTAATTAGGGGTGATGCGTCACCCTTCAATGGAAAACTGTAAGTTTCAGCTTCAGCAGTTAAGTTCAGACTGGAACACATAAAAGTAAGCCTGTATGTAAACTATAACAATAAAACTATCTAAACTATAACAATGAAATTCTTTATTTTTCTTTTGGTCTGCTAAAAATACCATTTATATATATTTCCACTATTGTTTTCTTAAATAGATTTAATTTTCATGGTGTTAGGGTATGCAAGAACCGCCACATGTAACATTTATCTTACCACAGCACCATCTAATAATTCAAACTGCTTAATAAATATTAAAACAACATTTTCCTACATTACAGTATATATCTCAAAAGTACTTTAGTATTTTAAGAGTGTACACCTTATTGAGTGACTGGTACCAGGATGAAACCTCTTTTTTGGCAACTTAGGGGTGCAAAAATGTAGTACAACCACACACAGGTCTTTGTGTTTAAAGCTTTCTAAATAGATAAATACCTGTGTGCAGATGCACTATTTTTTTGCATACATTATACTGTATATGACTGCATAAACCCAAGATTTTTGTGTTTTCAACTATAGAAAAAGATATATAAATAGTTGCAGAATTAGTACGATGGATTAACGTTTTTTTTAAGCAGGGTGGAAAGCTGAGGCACAGAAGTATGTACATCGTTATTACTTCTAAATACATCCTAAAGCTTTCTAATTTCTAAATATTTTTATTTTTCAGCATATTTGTTATCTTAATCTTCAAATACTATCATTTAATCAGTATATATATTTCATCCATTATTGGAAATAATTTATCTTGCAACCTCATCCTCATTTTCCAGTTGCTATACTCAGATGAGAAAATATACTAGCAAATAAGGGAGTCAACAGGAAGCTGAATATTCAAGACTTTGCAAATTTGATAGATATAACCAGAAATAAAGTTGACTAATAGCCAACTTCTCAGCCTTGCAAAAACGTATTTAGCTGTAAACCCATTAAAATACCCAATAGTACGCTTATGTTAAACCACTGAAACATGAAATATTTGGAGTCAAGCAGAGTACACGGTAAGGGACATATTACTTGTCAGCATTTGCACATGATATCTTGCTAAGCTGAGGTTGAGTCCAAATGCTACAGAATAAATCAATGTCCTGATGTACTGAAAGATGCTGTTCAATGGCACTCAGCACAGCTAAAATGTATATTGCTAAACCTATACGGTTCTTCATACAGAGATAGCTAGGCATAAATAAGAAGCTGGAAATTTATTTGGTAATTTTACCAAAGGCAATTTTAAAAATTGCTCAACTCAAAATTCTTCCAGATTAATGCCTTGCTTATTTCAGAGAACAACAACCCTGCAGCTCAGATGCAACTTCAAATATACTGTAACTCTGGATGTAACAGTAATGTGGCAAATAAATATTAAGCTTATTTTGAAAAAAAAAAAAATTTGGTAAGGATCATATACTTCATCAAAGAATGGGTAATTCTGGAGTTATACAATGTGCAATTCAGCGACTTGTTAACAAATCATTTGAAACAATTCAAATTATTCTTATTAAAGAAAATTCATACATAGAAAACGTTTGGGACTTTGAATGAGGCCCACATAGACATGTGCCTCGTCCCTGTTCGATTGCAAAAAGGAGAGAGTTTGGGACTTTAGATGAGGCGTGTATCCATAAGTCGATACCGAGAGCATAACCATAGTGTATATGCATAAACAAGATAGACGCACATTAAGAACGATCTTTATTGGATTGTCTGTCAACATTTGTAACCATGTTGTAATATGATAAAACAATACCTCAAATAAGGTTCCACAGCAATGATACAGCAAAAATGCACAACAAAAATCGAGACAGATATTATACACATGATAAGAAACCAGAGGGATTGCAGCACAGTATGCTCGATGCGTTTCGGGGAAAACATCACTTTCTCAGGAGCAAGCTCAATCCATCTATCTATGAAGAACATATATGTAAACATCAGTATCACTATATCTGTATAGTAATGAATTATTAACCCAGCTAAGGGCTATCTCAGAAAATGACTGTGTAATTACTCACAAAAACAGCTCCCATTGTCAGCACCAGGTGACGACCGTCAAAGCTCATCCCACAGGTCTCCACCACGGGAAATGAGGGGGCCATACTAATACACGATAGATTGCAGTATAAGGACCACAAAAAATTGCAGATATCCATATAGAATCATTTGTGGTAAATTGGTCGTCCAGCAGGGATTCTATAAAAATAGTAATAGATGTGTATATAATATGTATAATTGTACCACAGAAGTGCGGATAATCTATAAATGAATAATTGAACCTATAGGACCATCCAAAGGGATTCTAAAAAATAATATTATATTATTATTATATATATTATAATATATATTATTATAATAATAAACCTACACGGTTTAGGGGATATTCACCCTGTATGCAGCCGCTGATGTCAGCGGTGCATGCACAGTGAAGGTCCGGCGAAGGTGTCGGAACTTGATGGAATGGAGGACTCCTGCGCACATGCAGTAGTGACGTCCTTGTGGTTCTGGCCACTCACAGAGCCGGAGGCGCGAACCCAGAAGAGATGCCAAGGGGTAAATGTCATCTCCCTTGTCGTTGACCAGGATGCGATGTGGGGACCTCGTTCTAAGGTAAGTATTTCATAATGAGCTAGTATGCGATGCATACTAGCTCATTATGCCTTTACCCTATAGGTTTTTTTTACGTTTGCGGGCATACAACTGCTTTAAATGTTGACAGTGAGATCCATTTTTTAAGTGTATGTATAGCCCGATTTTGTTTTTAGTTTTGGATAGAGTGGAGAAAGGTAAAACCCATCATGTTTTTTTTTTATGTTTGCGCCCCATGTTCGGGAGATTTTTCATCTCTTCCTGTCCCTGTGACACTAAATAAAGCCAATATAAATCTCTACAAAGTAAAGGGAAATAACCTCTCATATAGATGTCAAAGTACAATTTTAGATGTAACAACTCTGTCTGTCCCAGTGGCAATTATAATCACCCAGACAAATGTTATATTAAGCAAGACACAGCAATAAAAAGTGTATTGGGGCTATGTGGTGCCATTTATTTCGAATGGCAATGCAAGGTACCTTCTCAACACACTTGCATTGCAGTGCAGCACAAAATGTGGGCAAAAATGCTATATGCACCTTTAATGGTGTGTTAGGCACCCCCCTAATTAAATGCATGTTAGGATGTGAGGTAGTGAACTTAGCCAACAAGACTGCTCTACAATAGAGATGAGCCGAACAACCCCCGGTTCGGTTTGCACCAGAACATGCAAACAGACGAAAAACTTGTGTGAACATGCGAACACCATTAAAGTCTATGGGACAGAAACGTAAAAAAATCAAAAGTGCTAATTTGAAAGGCTTATATGCAAGTTTTGATGCCATAAAAAGCGTTTGGGGAACCGGGTCCTGCCCCAGGGAACATGTATTAATGCAAAAAAAAGTTTTTAAAATTTAAAATGTTTTTTTCAGGAGCAGTGATTTTAAGAATGCTTAAAGTAAAACAATAAAAAATTTTTTTTTTTAAATATTCTGCCTGGGGGTCCCCTTAGTCTGTCTGTAAAGTAGCGCATTTTTCCCATGTTTATAGCAGTATCACAGAAAAATTACATTTCTAACGGAAAAAATATCATTTAAAATTGCTCATGGCTGCAATGTATTGCCGAGTCCCGGAAATATACATAAAAAAATATTGAAAAAAAAGGCGTGGGTCCCCCCCCAGTCCATTACCAGACCCCTTGGGTATGGTATGGATATTTAGGGGAACTTCACACCAAATTTTGAGAAAAAATGGTGTGGGGGACCCCCCAAAATCTATACCAGGCCCTTCAGGTCTGGTATGGATATTAAGGGAAACTCCACGCCAAAATTTACAAAAAAAAACAGCGTGGGGATCTCCTCAAAATCCACACCAGACCCTTATCTGAGCATGCAACCTGGCAGGCCGCAGGAAAAGGGGGGAGAGAGCGTTCCCCCAAACCCTACCAGACCACATGCCCTTAACATGGGTAGAGTGCTTTGGGGTGCCCCAAAGCACCTTGTCCCCATGTTGATGGGGACAAGGGCCTCATCCCTACAACCCTTGACCAGTGGTTGTGGGGGTCTGCAGATGGGGGGCTTATCGGAATCTGGAAGCCCCCTTTAACAAGGGGGCCCCCAGATCCTGCCCCCCCTATGTGAATAAGTATGGGGTACATTGTACCCCTACCCATTCACCCAAAAAGTAAAAACGACAGCAGACAGTTTTTGACAATTGCTTTATTTAAAACAAAAAATGTGTCCCGTGATGTATAATACATCTTCAATCATGACGCAGATGGTCCCAAGACAAAAAAAAAAGCGGCCGGGATCTGGGGGCCCCCTTGTTAAGCCCCCTTGATTCCGATAAGCCCCCGCCTGCAGACCCCCTACAACCACCGGCTAGGTTTGTGGGGATGAGGCAATTGTCCTTATCAACATGGGGACACTCTCCCCATGTTGAGGGCATGTGGCCTTGTACAGTTCAGGAGGGGGAGCGCTCTCTCGTCCCCCCTTTTCCTGTTGCCTGTCAGGTTGCATGCTTGGATAAGGGTCTGGTATGGATTTTGGGAGGACCCGCACTGCATTTTTTTAAAAATCTTGGCATGGGGTTCCCCTTAAAATCCATACCAGACCTGAAGGGTCTTTTTTTTTAGTTTTGGTGCAGGGTTTCCCTTAACCACTACAATACACTGTGTTATATAAACTACACTGCCTGCATTGACTGAATATAGAGTATACACTGAATATCTAGTCTTCAATAAATGTAGAGTGTATAATATATATATATATATATATATATATATATATATATATATATATATATATATATATATATCTCAAATACACTGCCACTAACTAACCTGCCTGCCTAATCTAGTTTATTCTATCTCCGTCCACATACTATACACGGCCGCTATGTAAGCTGCCTTATATAGTGTGGGGCGTGGACTTAGTCCCCCTGAGCCATGGCTCTCTCATCAGAGCATGCTGTAATAGGCCAAAGCATACAGGTCAGGTGCATGCTTTGGCCAATCATCATACAGCAATGCACTGCAATCTTGCAGTGTATTATGGGGCATTCCGCGGCACTCAAATTTCCTACGAACGCCCCATAATATTCGCTGTTCGGCAAACGGGTGAACACCCGATGTTCAAGTCGAACTTACGTTCGATTCGAACATGGAGCTCATGCCTATTCTACAATTGTGAATGGGCCAAAACAAATTTATTTTCAGTGAGCAGACCTTCACATTAGTCTTTAAGAAGTGTATATGTTTTTCTTTTTTTAAAATAACAAATACAGGGATTTGTAGATTAGCTACTAGATGGAGTCTCTCAGTAGCTCAGTGCAATCACAAGCGTGGATATAAGAGATAAGTTACAGAGTGTCTTCAGTAGGTCATCAAACTCCAAGATATGTACAGCACAACCACTGCCTAGCATAAAAAGCAGGAGGCAGAGCACGAAAATACTGTGTACACATGAAACTATAGAAAATGTTAGATATAACATGAAAGATTAAACAATATTTTAGCAACTAATAAGATTATTTCCGTAAATTTGCACTATGTTTCATAAACTAATGGCGAATAAGATAATTTTACATAGCCATATTGGACATCCAGTGTACATTAATACAATTATGTTATATGGACAATATCTTCATATATCATGAAACTGTATTTATTTCAGGTACTTTTAAAGCGCTGTCAGTTTACACAGCGCTTTACATATATATTATACATTCACATCAGTCCCTGCTCTCAAGGAGCTTGTCTAAGGTCTCTAACTCACATTCATACATACACATACTAGGGCCAATTTAGACAGGAGCTAATTAATCCACCAACATGTCTTTGGAGTGTGGGAGGAAACTGGAGTACCTGGAGGAATTCCATGCATGCACAGGGAGAACATGCAAACTCCATGCAGAAAGTGACATGGTTGGGATTTGAGCCGACGACTCTAGTGCTGCTAGGCAGAAGTGCTAGGAACTTAGCCACTGTGCTGTACCTTTGATGATTCACAAAGGGAAGCAAAAGCATTCCGTAATAGTCTAATTGAACGTGTTTATAAAGATAAACATCTACATAAAGCCTACCAACGAGTGTTACAACATCAGATAAATTACCACAGGGAACAGTCCAGACAGGTTGAATCGGATACTTCATTAACTAGATCCAGCACTACAAATTCCAGACAACATGCTGCCATTAGGAAAACCCTAATGAGACATTGGCATTGGCTGCAGTCTGATGCACAAATTAATTCCACTTACTATACTAATTATATTTAAATGGACCACCTCCTTGAGTAATCGTTTGGTACATAATCAAAAAAGAAAGCTAAATTTTGAGGCACATTTGGATGCAACAATTGCACAGGTATGTAGAAAATAGTTTTCCAGCTTCCCAATGCCAAATTCCTCAATTTTGTTAATTGTGAAACTGCCGAGGTTGTGTACTTTCTGAAAATGTGATTGCGGTATCTACTATGTTGGAAAAACTAAAAGACAATTACAGATCTGTTTAAATGATCTTGTGATGGACATAACATTATATAACTTGCACTGCTGTATTGCGAGACATCATTTACAAACACAACAGACCACAAAAGCATAAATAACATCATGTCATTCGTTAGGTGATTTACTATTGAATATTTAACCACTTTAGCCCCGGAAGATATTACCCCCTTTCTGACCAGAGCACTTTTTGCGATTCGGCACTTCGTCGCTTTAACTGACAATTGCGTGGTCGTGCGATGTTGCACCCAAACAAAATTGATGTCCTTTTATTCCCACAAATAGAGCTTTCTTTTGGTGGTATTTGATCACCTCTGAAGTCTTTATTTTTTGCGCTATGAACAAAAAAAGAGCGCCAATTTAGAAAAAAAAGCAATATTTTTTACTTTTTGCTAAAATATATATCCCCAAAAATATATAAAAAAACTATTTTTCCCTCAGTTTAGGCCAATATGTATTCTACATATTTTTGTTAAAAAAAAAATCGCAATAAGCGTATATTTATTGGTTTGCGCGAAAGTTATAGCGTCTACAAAATAGGGGATAGATTTATGGCATTTTTATTATCATTTTTTTTTACTAGAAATGGTGGCAATCTGCGATTTTTATCAGGACTGGGACATTATGGCGGACACGTCGGACAATTCTGACACATTTTTGGGACCATTGGCATTTATACAGCGATCAGTGCTATAAAAATGCATTGATTACTGTAAAAATGTCACTGGCAGGGAAGGGGTTAACACTAGGGGGCGATCAAGGGGTTGTGTTCCCTCTCTGTATTCTAACTGAAGGGGGGAGGGGACTGTGTAGGAGAGATGACAGATCGCTGTTCATACTCTGTATGAACAGGCGATCTGTCTCTTCTCCCCTCAGAGAACCGGAAACTGTGTGCTTACACACACAGATCCCGGTTCTGGTTGTGCTCCAAGCGATCGCAGGAGCCCGGCCTTGATTGCAACTGCCGGGCATTCGCATCGGCACCGTGGGCGAGCAGGGGGCGCGTGCACCCCTAGTGGCCAAAAAAAGAAGCAATGTAACATGAAGCCGATTCGCAAAGCCAAGCCATGTTGCCGCAGTGCAACTGCGGCGGATGGTCGGCAAGCGGTTAAAGGGTAACTCCACTTTTGTGGGAATAAAATATAGCAAATAAAATATTTAAAGTGTTACTAAACCCAGGACCCTGCATTCACTATACCTGGTCTTCCACAGTACACAGAACATGGAAATGCAATAGTTTTATTAAATATAAACTGCTGAATACCTTTTTTTTTATCAGCAGTTAGAGCAGTCTTGTGAAATCTACCATGTTCTGGGTTCACACTATCTTTGCATGCGGCTCACAACAGGGGTCCGGTGTGTCCTTGCTCACCGTTTCAGGCCTGATTTCAGCCCAAATTTTTGGCTGAATGCGGACATGAAATGGACCAAAAGACACACAGGACCCCTGTGCAAATTCGCACCGGAGCCACAGCGGAGATATGTGAACCGACTCCATAGAGAGCCGGTCACAATCTCCTGCTATTGTTAATTGAATTTCGCAATAATGTGAAGCCAGCCTAAAGCTTGTAGGAGGAGTTTTCATTTTCCCCTTATTGTTCTATAAGGCTGCAGGACCCTGACCCCCTGTCTGGAGTGCTGATTGGCTCTGTGCTGATCACACGCACTCTCCCAAGAAGAAGAAAGAACTCTCTATACACACCAAACTGAGCAAGTGCAGCTTGTCCCCTAGAATCTATTCTATCAGGAGATGGTTTGGGGACTATGGAAGAAGAGGAGGAACAAATAAGAAAGGATCAAACAGGATCAAACGTCCTTTTTACGCAATGCAGAGGATTAACCCCTTAGGTTACACAGTGAGTATAACTACCATGCTTTACTGCACATACAGACAGATTTTACTGTTGTGGGTTTAGTAACACTTTAATATGCTACACATACCATATTGTAATTGAAAGCTAATAAAGATTATGTTTCCTTTTCATTCTGCAGCGCTGCAGTTTTCTGTAAAATACAATACAAAATGGCAACCTGCAGGAATTCTGTACACAGCTGGTTTCCTTTACAGCAAAAACATTTCATTTTTGTGAGATATTCCCAAAGAGTAAATCATTTCTAAAGAGATGCAGATCCTGCAACCTTCCTCATTAGAACACTGCAAGTGCATCAGCTGATCAATAACGAAAAAGTAAATTCTATTCAGATTCAACAGGTTTTTCTTCAGAGCAGAAACAGGTACATATCTGCAACAAAGTTTGTTAAAATCATTGCAATGTACATTGATCACCCAGAAGGGGAGTTTTTTTTTCCTCAACAAAAGTGGAGTTACTCTTTAACCACTTCAGCTCCAGAAGATTTTCCCCCTTAACGACCAGGCCATTTTTGCTAAACGGCACTGCGTCGCTTTATCTGACAACTGCGCGGTCATGCGACGCTGTACCCAAACAAAATTGATGTTCTTTTTTCCCACAAATAGAGCTTTCTTTTGGTGATATTTGATCACCTCTGCTGTTTTTATTTTTTGCGCTATAAACAAAAAAATAGCAACAATTTTGAAGAAAAAAACAATATATTTTACTTTTTGCTATAATAAATAATTAAAAAAAAAAAAATCTTCAGCAGTTTAGGCCAATATGTATTCTTCTACATATTTTTGGTAAAAAAAAAAAATCGCAATAAGCGTATACTGATTGTTGGCGCAAAAGTTATAGCGTCTACAAAATAGGGGATATATTTATGGAATTTTTATTATTAATCTTGTTTTAACTAGGAATGGCGGTGATCAGCGGGTCTCTGAAATTGCGGTGGACAGATCGGACACTTTTGACAATTTTGGGACCATTGACATTTATACAGCGATCAGTGCTATAAATAACCACTGATTACTGTATAAATGTCACTGGCAGGGAAGGGGTTAACACTAGGGGGCGTTTAAGGGGTTAAGTGTTCCCTAGGGAGGTGTTTCTAACTATGGGGGGAGTGGACTGACAGGGAGTAGAGAGAGAGATTGCTGTTCCTGATCACTAGGAAGCAGATCTCTCTACTTCCCTGACAGAACAGAAATCTGTCGGTTTACATTGACAAATCCCCCTTCTGTCTCTCTGAGGAGCGATCGCGGGTCACCGGCGGACACACGCATCGGCTCCGGCCGCGCATGCCCCTGAAGCTCTTAAAGAGGCCAACGTACACCTTCGGCAGTTTGCACAGGGGAGCCAATTTGCCACAGTATAATGACAGCGGCTGATCAGCAAGAGGTTAAAGTAAAACTTTTTTTTTGCTCTGGATGTGGAGAGGAGTTAGAACACCTGTCATTTTTTTATTGCTGTCTGTGCCTTTTTTTTTGGGAGATTCACCTTCTCATTTTGTCATTAGGTACCCTATGCCTGGCTCCATTCACAATCAATTACACTGTATGATAAGCTGTAATAGTTGGTACAAATTGTAAGTTTAATTCCAATAGTGGATCTTTTTAACATGAAAATGAAACGCCACCACTATAGCTGACCATAGACCAGTATCATTTTGTTTGAAATATTTGGTTTTAAGAATGTTCAATTGATTTCTTAATTATTGGTAGGGTCAAAGTGACAGCTGTTTTGGACCACAATCTCATGAAAACTCAAGGGATAGAAGTGTTTTTCTTGAATGAACGAATATCTAACATGTATGTGGCTTTCGTTCAGGAAAGTCCACTCATTCCAAAATTGAATATTAAAAGAAATTTTAAAAATTTAAGGACTTTTGAACAACATTTGTCAATCAAACAGAGAATTTCTGTATGAATGTTCATATGAATATTTACATGAATGCTCATTTGAAAACCTACTCGTGTATGGCCAGCTTATGGCTGACTCAAGATAGTGCCTGATGAAACATGCACTTCAGAATAGATAGGTACAAATGCACAGAAAACATTGTACTTATAACTACAAACGGCTTGATCATTATTAAGCAGCCTATAAATAAACTTATATTTCAAGTAATACAGTTTGACACTTCTCAGAACATGTGGCCCAGAATGTCCTTAGTAATACTTCATAAACAGTAAAAGTATTTGATATATAGATGCACAGAAATTTCGGTGGCAGAAACATATCAGCTGAAAATTGGGTTTTTGCCATTTTACGGCAAGAGAAAAAGGTGCTGATAATGGCGCCAAAAACGCACACAATTTTGCTGCGATTTTACCATATTTCTGCTTATGGTGTGTTTTTCATTGGTCATGTGACTCGAAAAAAAATGCATCAAAAACGCAACACTGGTGCGTTATTGCTGTGTTTTCAATGCATTTCAACGGGGAGGTGTATTTTTGGTGCGTTTTTTTTTTTTACTGACCAGAAATGCAGCAAGCATTTTTAACATCACAACGGAAGTGCAATGGACCAGTTTGAAGACATACATAGAATTTAAAAACATACATTTTTCTTGAGCTTTTCTTGCACTAAGGGTACTGATAATGGCCGACAATAAATTCATATTCATTTAAATTCATAATATTAATTAAAAAGTCGAATATGTGTAACGCAGGGGTTGTTACCAAAGTTATCAGGCTAAGTAATGTGTTGTTTCTTAAGTAAGGGTTTGGCTCCCTCTAGTGACCACTAAAACTTTGTCAGGACCTTTTTTCTATTTTAGAAGCAAACAGTTATGCATTGTGGGATTGGTAGTTTGATGAGGAAGTAACTCATGTTGTCAAATCAGTCTGGGAACTACCGACCCACAATGCCTAATTCACATACCCACAATGCCAAGTCACAGAACAGCCTGCTGGGTAAGCAGATAAAAGGACAGGCGTGGCCGGCTTTAGGTCTCTCTGGACGCCATTCAACAACCAGCAGGGAGAGCTGGTGTGTGTAACCATAAAGACTGCACCTGCACAGCGCGGAGCGGGATCGCCAGCCTCTGAGGGACATCAGGATACAGCTATGCGAGTCCAGCAAGCGGATCGGTGTGTCAGGACATCTGGAGTTTCCTGCATCTCAGCCATCCGGAGGAGCAGTATAGCGTGGCGGCGCCATCTTTCATCAGACTGAGACATCAGGAAGAGAGTCTGGACAGAGCCTCACAGCCTCTGGGTCTATTGTGGTGAGAGGGCACCTGCCCATTTCAGTAGAGTGCACTATTAACTGAGTGAGTTATCTACAGACTGCTGGTGAGACTTGTAGTTTCACAGAAGTGATTCCACTTATCCACCGGCTGCATACAGCTGAATTCTGGGATTTGTTGTTTTCTGTGCTGTAGAGTCAGTACTGAATTACACTCACTGATAAGGAGGAAGTCTTACAAGTGCCATATATGTTCAGTTACAATTACCAGCGCTTCATTTATTCTACGGTTTGCTTTCTCTCGGTTTCCCTGTTGGATTACAAATACTGCAGTTTAAAAACATGGGCTAGCTGAAGATATCTGAAGACAAGGAACTTTTATCATCTCTTACAAAGCGTTACAGTTCTACTAGGAAGTTGGGACATTGAATTACAACCTAGGGGGAGCCCTTGAGTAAAAGATAGATATTGCATTGTGTCATTACATGTGTTTCACATTACCTTGCAATTTGGTGTGTGCGTGTAGTGGGGCTTCAGTGGGAAAGTGTTGAATATAGGTTCTTGAGAATATTGAGCATTTGTTCCACTGTATCCCCATCTATCTTTGTTCTCTAATTTTATTACTAAATCCATAGTCTTCATACCAGCAATTATTGTTATCAATTACCATTTATTGTTTACATTCGATCATATTGTTCTTTGTGTCGCTACCCACTTTGGTAAACTTTCTAAATGGTTAATTGGTATTCCCTGGGTGTCTCTATTACTACTACAACAGATGAAGGCACAGGATCCAGGGCTATGGTAAATATACTTTATGGTTTGTCATTACTGTGTTTCTCTCTACTGCTGGGTCCTACATTAATATTACCAAGCAGGTGTGCCAGAGGGGTTGAGACTGTTATTGGGGTTGAGAGGCAGGGTGCAGAACCAAACATTCATTAGCAGCTCCCATGAGGGTAGTGCTACATATATGATACAATTATATGTAAATTATATATATATATATATATATATATATATATATATATATATATATTTTAAAACTGTCATTTTTGGTTTCAGTTTTGGTCAAGTGCATCCTGAATTTTCGGTTTTGGTAGCCAATTTTTCTGTCGGTGCACCTCTAATTTGGGGGTGGAGCGATGTGCTGACATCACCACGCTTCTTTGATCCCAGAAGGACGGGCGTTTGTGTACTAGCCGGCCGTCTTACATTTTTCTAATGCATTTTTAATGCTTCCTAGATGTAAGTGCAATCTTTTTTGTTTTATTAAAGTTTTATATGTTTTTACACTATGGTGAGCCTTATATTTTTTGGGGGGGAAACTTCAAGTGTGATATCCTGAGGGTGGATTCTGTGTCATACGGACTCTGTGAAGGCTTTTAGCCGAGATTGAGCAGAGATCGTTGCTGACCCTTTTGCCTTGGGAATCCGTGTATGATGGGAATTGCCATCTCCATACCCTTCCAGGATGGAGAAACGCCCTGGATGGGTATAAGCCACAAGTGTTTTTGACCTCCTGTTATAGGAGGTCCATAGGAGCTGGTAAGCATTTTATCTGTTGAAGGTCACATTTCAATTTGGGGTGTTTGATGGAAGGACTTCTCTCATCATAACTTGGACTTTACATCTCTATTATTTTTCAATATTTACACTGGTGATTTAGCACTTAATGATAGCCCAACAAGGCTGGTCATTTCACATGAGGGCTATTTTTTCCATCATTTGGACTATTTCTTGATTCAAATATTATAATTTGTATTGGTATTTTAGCGCCGCTCTATTTAGAACTGTACCTCTAATTTGTTATAGGACTGCCTAGCTGCTATGTTTGCGAAGAAACAATATGACTGACATATGCTTATGATTGTGTTTTGCAATCAGCAGATACATAAATACAGCTTTTGTGTGGGATTGAAGACAAGGCAAGAAATAAAAGCAAAGAAAAGCACAGCCAGGGAGCAGCATCCAAAATTACAAAACACCAGGATTTGCACAATAATGGTGCCTAATTAAGAAAAGAAGATATAAGTTGTTTGTTATAAACAACAGCAGGTCTTGTGCAAACACTGACAGCTCACAACAGAGTCTAAACACAACATTTGCTTAATAAAAATATACCTTCTAATGTGCTGAACTGCTACAGCTGCAGTTCATGCATTTGATCACACATGCTAACAACCGCAGTTATGGTCTTAAATTCAATCGTTTCCTCTGTGGCTAGTTTCTTGAACAATTAACATCAATGAATGGTCAAAATAGCTTGGATCATATATGTCTAATTGCAGTGAAGAGCAGTTCTCATTTGAATGTACATTTCAATTTCCTCTATGGGTAATGTTTGTTAATTGTATTTCTTTATATAGCATGTGAAAAAGGCAGCTTGTTCAAAAAAAAAAAAAGGAGAGACTGAGTGTTCTCTTCTTTTCCTTTGTTCCGACAAGAAGCTAAAGTCACTTCAAGAGCACTTAATCCCATCATCTGCGGTTACAACTGCCTTACAGCATCAATCAAAAGGACTCTGAAGTAAGATGATGCAGCTATATTGTGTAATTAAAAGCAATTCAGGTAGTTATTGCTTGGGGCACTCTGCAGGTCCAAGTACTTAAAATGGCACTGCAGGGTTCCTAAATACTGCAGTGTTTTAAAGTTGGTCAGCAACAACAACTCAAAGAGAAAGGGGAGGAATATGCAAAAATCCTCCTTTCCAAGTGCTCATTGTGTAGTGAAAGAAAAGAGGAGGATCAGCTGATGAATTCATGACAAAAACCTACAACACCCTTATTGATGAGCAAAAGGGAGAAAGAAAACAGAAAGACAAGTGTTGGGGAAATGTACTATAGAGACAGATGCGGACCACTCATCTCAATTACGTTTCTCTTCTTTGTGTTCTACAGTAATTAAAGCAAAATGTTTGTAAACATATGTACGTTCTTTGTCATCTTTGAGTAAAATTTATATTTCTGGGGTAAAGACTAATCTGATACATATTTACAAAGCAGGGAAAGACACAAATTACCTTCCTGTTAACCCGGATGACAATATTTCCTTACCAAACAAACATCCCAGATAAGGATAACTTGTCACATATTTGTGGCAGTATTGAATTGTAAGTGTGTTAACTTGATGCACATTTTCAGTGGCAAGTTGTATACTAGCAGAGCACTTGAAGCACAAGTTCTAGTTGACATTTTTCCAATTTGTAGCAAATTTGCATGGCAAGTCTCTAGTAAGAGCAAAGTTGCAGTGGTGAGTCTACAGCAAGAGCTCTGCAAGTCAGTGACCCCTGTGGTGGGATGACTATTGCACAACATAACTGAACCAGAACTTGCAGCAGACTTGCAGAATGTTTGCAAATCAAGTTGATTTGGAATCATGCAATGCGGACTTACTGCAACTTGTGAAGCCTGGCAAGTCTAGCAATAGCTTTTCAAATCATTTTCAAACTTGCAGCTCAATTGCTTGCTATTTGGGATACATGCTCTATAGGAGACACTGAGGGGTGGATTTACTAAAGGCAAATACTTTGCAAAGTGCAGTTGCTCCAGAGCTTAGTAAAGCTTCACTTTACAAAGATTACCCAATCACATGCAGGAAAAAAAAAAACAACATTTTTGCTTGCACTTGATTGGATGATGGAAGTCGGCAGAGCTTTTGCTCATTTACTAAGCTCTGGAGCAACTGCTCTTGCAGAGTGGAACTGCAATTTGCAAAGTGCACAGTCTATTTGCCTTTAGTAAATCAACCCCTATAGCCTACTGTACTTAGCTTACCTGAACTTCTCTGTTACATTACAAGCAAATTCTGGTACACAATTAGACTTTTTTTTTAAAGCCAAAATGTACTTAGGGATATAGACAGGGCCGGATTTCCCACAAGGCTACCGAGGCCAGGCCTCGGGGTGGCAGTGGTGCAGGGGCGGTGCCGCTCCTGCAGCGACTTTTTGGCTTTTGTGGCCGCCCCCCTGCACTAACATCATTCGGAGCTCTGTATGAGCAGGGCAGGGATGAGGATAAACAAGCTGTTCTGACTAGAAAGGAGAGCAGGAGGCGGAGTCTGTGTTGGCAGCTGTGGGAGGAGCGTATTCTCCCCCAGGTAGCAAGACTTGTGTGGAGTGGAGTTCAAGGATAACTATTCCCCTTTAGCTCTGGCGCTCCACAGCCTCTGGCATCCTGTCACAGTGACACAGTGAAAGCGTGGAAAGCCAGCTAGCTTGTGCAGGAGTCGGGCTGTGTTCTGTCCCCGCTGTCCTCCTAACCGCTCCCTCACTGCACTGCTTGTCCAATCCAATACTCCGCCTCCCATTTGTGCCCGCCCACACTCCAGTCACATGCATGCAATGCACTGTACTGTGCTGTGAAGGGAGTTCTGTTTTCAAACAATAGCTGCCATAGCCCTGGGGGAGACCAGCCTAAATGGGAGAGCATAATTGGTGAGTGAGACCCCCAGAATAACCCCCCTCTCTGTTCCCACCCCTTTGTGCTGTGCACCTTCTTCCTCCCCTCCTCTTCCTCATGATCATCACCTTCTCTCTCTCTCTCCCCTAGGCTAGAGCCTAGCCTGCCTGTATACTGTTCTAGCCTGCCTGTATATCGTCCTAGCCTGCCTGTATACCGTCCTAGCCTGCCTGTATACCATTCTAGCCTGCCTGTATACCATCCTAGCCTGCCTGTATACTGTTCTAGCCTGCCTGTATATCGTTCTAGCCTGCCTGTATACTGTCCTAGCCTGCCTGTATATCATCCTAGCCTGCCTGTATATCGTCCTAGCCTGCCTGTATATCGTCCTAGCCTGCCTGTATACCGTCCTACCCGGCCTGTATATCATTCTAGCCTGCCTGTATACCGTCCTAGCCTGCCTGTATACCGTCCTAGCCTGCCTGTATATCGTCTTAGGCTGCCTGTATATCGTCTTAGGCTGCCTGTATACCGTCCTGGCCTGCCTGTATACCGTCCTGGCCTGCCTGTATACCGTCCTAGCCTGCCTGTATACCGTCCTGGCCTGCCTGTACACCGTCCTGGCCTGCCTGTATACCGTCCTGGCCTGCCTGTATACCTGTATATAGAGACGATAGAGGGGTGTATATAGAGACGATAGAGGGGTGTATATAGAGACGATAGAGGGGGGAGTATATAGAGACGATAGAGGGGGGGGTATATAGAGACGATAGAGGGGGGAGTATATAGAGACGATAGAGGGGGTAGTATATAGAGACGATAGAGGGGTGTATATAGAGATGATAGAGGGGGGTGTATATAGAGATGATAGAGGGGGGTGTATATAGAGATGATAGAGGGGGGTGTATATAGAGATGATAGAGGGGGGTGTATATAGAGATGATAGAGGGGGGAGTATATAGTGGAGATGTTTTTAAATGATCTATTGTAGCAGCCATCGATAAAGGACGAGAATGGTGGTGTGCGTGTGTGTTCGGGGTAGGGGGGGCGGCATTGAAGGACTCGGCCTTGGGGTGGCAAAGGGAGTAAATCCGGGCCTGGATATAGAGCTATGTGCCTAGCCCATTGGCCTCTCAAGCATCAAGTTCTGCATTGTGGGAAAAGAGAAAGCATCACATTTTCCCCCATATCAAACAGCGGTGAATATTTCTCAGGGCTCTGGCAACAGATTGGGGTGAAACGTGTGTGCAGGTTTAAAATATTAGAAAATTTGAATCTAACATACAGCAGATGAGTTATTTATGGTTCTGCTGGTCCATATTTCAATGGAAAAACACCACGGTCTGCGTAAAAAAACATGGTTTTAAACCGCATGGCGAACTATTAAAAAGTGCAAGCAGCTTTTTACTAGTTCGTGTTACGGATAACAGTTATGTTTTTGACATTAGAAAGTTTCACAATTCTTGGACAGCCAGCAAAATGCTAGTTGCCAGTCTCTATGGAGCATACAGCCAATTTGCATGTCGAACTGAAAAAAAATGTCCAAATCACATTTACTGTATATTAGTATTATTTAGGGAGGTAGGGAAAAATTACATATTTCAAAAACATTACGCATTAAAAAAATGAAAAGCAGCCCCCAGTAACATTTAAAAAAAAAAGAGTTGCAAAAATTTTCAAGGAAATTTTTGCATGTGGACCAGTGAAAAACACTCTATTGTAGTAGCTAAGTACCATGCAATGGGGTTAATTTACTAAAACTGGAGCATGCAAAATCTGGTGCAGCTCTGCATAGTAACCAATCAGCTTTCTTTTTTTGTCATATCTTAAATGAAAAAAAGCTGAAGTCAGAAGCTGATTGGCTACCATGCATAGCTGCACCAGGTTTTGCACTCTCCGGTGAAAGTCATTCAATTCCAATGTATTTAAAAATGTGCAGTGAAATGAAAAACATCCGAAACTGAATTTCAGGAAAGTACTATGGATACTGGAGTTGCTAATTTTTCACACTGTGAGTGAGTCAAGTGATTAAAATTTTGGCAAAAAGTTTATATTTCACTTTTGCAACTAAATATCTAGAAAAATATACAGTATGTTAGGACTATTTGCAAACCCAACAATACTTTGACCATCTCAACAGATTCTCAACAATGGAAATTTTCTTTCCATTGTTCAGGAAGAGGCAGCTGATTTACTTAGAAAGCAACTTTTTGTAAGGTTTATCAGTTTGTGTCCTATTCTGTAAAAATAGAGAGACTTATGCACAGTTTCATCTATAGCAGCCACCTTTCCCTTAAGGCTAGTATGCCTACTGGATGTCCCTAGGCCCCAAAGATGCAGTGCAATGTTCACAGGAAGAAGACGCTCCTCAGCAACCATCAGTGAAAAGGAGAGTTCACTTACAGTGCCATTTGAAGGTAGTTACTGCACTGCAATTACTGAAAGAGTAACTGAAAGTGTAATGCCCCGTACACACGGTCGGACATTGATCGGACATTCCGACAACAAAATCCATAGATTTTTTCCGACGGATGTTGGCTCAAACTTGTTTTGCATACACACGGTCACACAAAGTTGTTGGAAAAGCCGATCGTTCCGAACGCGGTGACGTAAAACACGTACGTCGGGACTATAAACGGGGCAGTAGCCAATAGCTTTCATCTCTTAATTTATTCCGAGCATGCGTGGCACTTTGTCCGTCGGATTTGTCTACACACGATTGGAATTTAAAGGATCGGATTTTGTTGTTGGAAAATTTTATAGCATGCTCTCAAACTTTGTGTGCCGGAAATTCCGATGGAAAAAGTCCGATGGAGCCCACACACGGTTGGAATTTCCGACAACAAGCTCCGATCGCACATATTCCGTCGGAAAGTCCAACCGTGTGTACAGGACATAAGGGTAATAAATAGCGTATTCACCCAGATAGCAAATAATTGTGCTGCAAGTTTGAAAAAGACTTTTTAAGCTATTGCTAGACTTGCCAGGCTTCACAAGTTTGTTGTATAATTGCAGCAAGTCTACATTGCATGACCCCAGATCAAATTTCTTTGCAAACATTCTGCAAGTCTGCTGCAAGTTCTGGTTCAGTTATGTTGTGCAATAGTCATCCCACCACAGGGGTCACTGTGGCTGAATTTTCATGCTGTGGACTTGCAAAGCTCTTGCTGTAGACTCGCCACTGCAACTTTGCTCTTGCTAGAGACTTGCCATGCAAATTTGCTACAAATTGGAAAAGTGCCAACTACAATTTGTACTTCAAGTGCTCTGAAAGTGTACAACTTGACAGTGAAAATGTGCAGAAAGTTAACAGACTTACAATTCAACACTGCCACAAATTTGTGGCAAGTTATCCTTGCTAACTGGGATGTTTGTTTGGTAAGGATGGACAAAATACATGCTTGCTTTAAATAGAATTGAATTATTTATTGGAAATATTGTCATTCAGGTTACCAGGAAGGTAATATATGTCTTTCCTTGCTTAGTAAATATATATCAGAACAGTCTTAACCCCAGAAATACACATTTTACTCAAAGTTGACAAAGAACGTACATATGTTAACAAACACTTAGCTTTTATTACTGTAGAACACAAAGTAGAGAAGCGT
Organism: Lithobates clamitans; assembly: GCA_037952925.1. Taxonomy (NCBI): domain Eukaryota; kingdom Metazoa; phylum Chordata; class Amphibia; order Anura; family Ranidae; genus Lithobates; species Lithobates clamitans. The sequence goes on from JBBGZY010000110.1 coordinate 196,131, forward strand.
AATTGAGATGAGTGGTCCACATTTGTCTCTATAGTACATTTCCCAAACACTTATCTTCCTGTTTTCTCTTTCCCTTTTGCTCATCAATAAGGGTGTTGTAGGTTCTTGCAAGGGTCAGGTCAGGTGGTACTCAGTATCATATCTATTTTCCAGGTAAGAGTCATGGCAGGTGGCATTCAGTAGAATAATCCACATCTAGCCTAGAGGTCAGGGCAGGCAGCAATCAGTAGCGTAATCTGTATCCAGGCAAGGGTCAGGCATGGGGTTAAGCAAGAGTAGCAATCCAAGACAAGGCAAGGCAAGGCATGGGTACAGGAGCTAAGAAGCACAATGCCATCGTAAGCTCAGACCCCGTGACTTGTAAAATAAGAGCAGAGGGTGCAGAGATGGGCAGTGTAGGAGAATTGAGGTAAATTGTTTTCCCTTAATGACAACCATATACTCTATAGGATTATTCAACATTCTTTAATATTACACAAACATGGTTTCATTTATATTTTTTCTCTTTGGTTACAATAAGTTCCTTCCTGTTCTTATAAACCTCAGCCTTCGGCTATGTATCTATTAAATAGTGGTTTATGAATACAAGCATCCGGTAGGCATTCCTCTTCAGTTTATCATTATTTTGTATAAAATGTACTCTATAAAATGATTTTGATATGCTTTTTTCTTTATATATATATATATATATATATATATATATATATATATATATATATATATATATATATATTATGTCCTATTGACATATTGACATGTGATCTTATCTATGGCAATTTTTTTAAGCATACCCATTTACAATTGTTGTTTTCTTTATAGTATATAATACTTCATGCGACACTTCCAAAAATTCCTGAAGAAGCTCCTCTGAGCGAAACATGTAGAGTAAGAAGTGGTTGTACACGTCTAAAGAAATATTACGTGACTCTTGTAAATGTTCATTGCAATTTTAAAGAATTGTTTAAATAAAAATGATATATTTTTTCAAACTGATTGTTTACTCCACATTTTGGTACCTGCCCTTTCTCTTTTTACTTATATGAATGGGATGTGGTACCGAATTCTGATTCCTTGTCATTCAGTTCTCAAAGAGATAACAGCTATGGTCTGTTGTCGGTATGTTAAAGATGCTTAGGGCTCATTCACACAGTATGGAAGTCTGGAGGCGGATTGTGCTATAGATTCAATATTATAACACTCTATGTTTAGAGTGTATAGAGATTGCAATATTGCAATAGAAAAAAGTGAAATGGATGAAAAATTATGTGAACTTTCAGGTATGCGACCATAGACGTGATCTCAAATCGCATATAGTCACCTAAGCTCAGAAAATTAGTGTATACTTCAAAACTCAAATTGTGTATGACACAAAGAGTGATGTCAAAATAAAATATATAAGTACAAACTATTGCGAAGGTACTATAAACTCAATTGGACTACAATAGAAAGTGTGTGCTAGGTTGATGCAAACACTGTGAACATACAAAAACTCTAAAAGAGTATGTATTAGCGGCTGAATATCGCATACAGTCACAAAAAACGACTAAATATCACACAAAGTCACATAAACTTAAAATGTGGCAAAAAAAAAATCACATGAACTTAAAAAGTGACAATAATAGTAAACACATGTATGCAAACAATAATGCAGCAATTCCATATATATATATATATATATATATATATATATATATATATATATATCTTTCAATGTGAAATGAAGGAGGCTACTAAATGGTGTACATATGGTTCAGATAAACTGTTAAACAGTAAAGGTATGTTTCTAATATATGGTATACCACAGTGCCTAGGATCTTGGGCAAACAGCGGGGAATTAGAAATACACCACACCCTAAAAATGAGGGCAAATGAGAGTCCACATTTGTATATGACAAAAGTTCATGCAAGTAGGTGCAAGACAGTTGATATATATTCTAAATTCCTGGGTTGCCTTTCGATGTGTTCTATAATTAGAGTTGACACCCCAAATAATACTTTCAATAGGGAAGAGGATGGAGTACTCTTACCGGAACTGATGGACTTACAGGCCGGTGGCGGTAAGTCAAATGGGCATGTACCAGAATACGGTGGGTATGGATCCAGCCCGGATCGATGGAAAGGTCAGACTTATCCTGGATAGGTCAGTGGGTGACACTGACCTTTACTCACCACAGGAAAAACGTCGGATAGATGTTACCAACTGGAATACTCCATTATCTCATTCGCCAAACAGCCAAAGTTGTACAGGCGCTGATCCTCATCTCCAAACCTCTCAGTGTTAATGGTAGTTTTCAGAGTATAGAAAAAAAAGAGAAATTGCCTCAACATAGTGCAAATCCAGATACGGATGAAAAAAATTATTTAAAAATCAATTTCCAACACCCAGACAAAAGGGTGTTATGATAAATCAAGTTCAATTAAACGGGTAAAATGCGCAGTAAAATCGTGGCTCAGCAAGCATATCAACCCTACGCGTTTCGTCTACAAAGACTTTGACTGGGGTATATGTTGCAGTAGTCAAGGCGGGAGATAACACCCAAGTCGAAGTCTTTGTAGATGAAAAGCGTAGGGTTGATATGCTTGCTGAGCCACAATTTTACTGCGTAATTTACCCGTTCATTGAACTTGTTTTATCATAACACCCCTTTGTCTGGGTGTTGGAAATTGCTTTTTAAATATGTTTTTTCATCCATATCTGGAATTACACATGTGGATGCAATTTCGATCCGGACAGGATCCATACCCACCGTATTCCGGCACAAGCCTGCTTGACTCACCGCCACTGACCCGTGAATGCATCAGTTCCGGTAAGAGCACTTCATCCTCTTCCCTATTGAAAGTATTATTTGGGGTGTCAACTCTAATTGTAGAACACACCGAAAGGCAACCCAGGAATTTAGAATATATATCAACTGTCTTGAACCTACTTGCATGAACTTTTGTCATATACAATTGTGGACTCTCATTTGCCCTCATTTCTAGGGTGTGGTGTATTTCTAATTCCCCGCTGTTTGCCCAAGATCCTAGGCACTGTGGTATACCATATAATAGAAACATACCCTAATGCTGTGTACACACGATTGGAATTCTCGTTGGAAAAAGCTATGATGGTTTTTCCGACGGAATTCCGCTCAAGCTTGTCTTGTCACACCAAAGTCCGACCGTCCAGAACGCGGTGACGTACAACACGTACGATGAGACTAGAAAAGGGAAGTTCAATAGCCAGCGCGCCACCCTTTGGACTCCTGCTAATCTCCTGTTTATCTCGTGTTAGTAGAAGTTTGGTGAGAGACGATTTGCGTTTTTCAGATTCCTGCTTTTTCAGACCGTTTTACTGCTGTTCAGTTTGTGCTTGTAGGTTTGTACCTGCTTTTCAGTGTGTGAAGTCAGTTCGTATCTGTTTTTCAGTGCATTCTTGTCCACTCGTTACTGATTTTCAGCTCGCTCTTAACAGGCCTTGCTGGTCTTCAGTGTGTTCTGTTTAATTCGTTCTGACCAACCGACTGTTTTGAAGCCATGTTGCGGGTATGTGCTTGTCACAGAGTTCGTGCTGTGCGGGGGCTTTGTGTAATAATCCTAATTATGTTGCCTCAGTTGGGCCTGAGGCCGGACTTTCAGAAACTCCAATGACGGCCCTGGAAGCTGGCTGTCCTGGCTTGCCCCCCCAAAGCGCCCCTGAAGTGTGAGAAAAATATGTAGAATATTTTACAGGTAGGGGGGCCATTGCTATGCCAGCACATTTTGAATAAATTTTCTCTTTTATCTGATCAAATCTTGATTTTCATTTACTGCTTGGGTTTCTTTTTGCTGTCTCCTAGGTTCTCCTAGTGCACTTGTAGTGCCAAGTGGTTTTTCCATTATTAAATAACACCCATTGTCACTGTAAACACCAACTTAACACAAAAAATGGTATTGATCATTGAAAGAAGAAACCACATATTGTTTAGTATAAAACCTTTTACTCCATGCACATTCACACGTGTGCGTTTTATAAAATATTTGGCGGTAAAAAAAAACACATCTTTTTTTTTAACTTACAAAGTTCAATATTGCAAAAAAGAAGGCAATATCAGACATTTTATAGTGTGAAAAAGGTCTTGATATTGCCTTCATCAGATGGGGTGAAGTCACCACTGTAAAAGCCAAATTTAGAAGATGCACACAAATTGTGAGTCAAAATGGGAATTTCCTTTCTAAACCCATTAGTAATGTCAACATGTGCTATCTCCCATCATGGGGGATCAATGGACGTGTTTTGGAGGTGCAACCACTTCCTCTCACCTATTAGAGTTGGAAGGAAGGGGTTGCACCCACAAAACGCGTAGATTGAAATCCCCTGATGGCAGATAGCACATGTTGACACACTGTATGCATCTTCCAAATTTGGCTTTTAAACCGTATTAAAACTTTAGATAAAATTTTTGTAAAAAATAAAAAAAAATTTCAGGAACCTTTTTAGGATTTAAATTCTCCCTAGTACATCAATCATGTTCTTCAGTCTTTGTTCAATCTCCTTGCTTTTTTCTTTGATAATGTCCAAATCCTGACTACAAAACATGATTTCCTGGATCATCCGTTGGGCACTGTCACTGGTGAAATGACTTGATTTTAGTACCACAACCTGAACATCACCTAAAATAAAAATACACACCATGTATTTTTTTTTAAATATTTTATTTAGTTTTCACATATACAAACAATTCAGTACATCAACTGTTGTGACATAAGGAAGTGTGTGAGACAGAGTCAACACGCATCTTGACAAGTGAACAGAATTACATCACACAAGAAGTGTTGTTGAGCCAGAACTAATCAACCTGTAGGGCAAAAATCATGGAGGTTATTAACAGTCCATGTCCGTGGTTACGTAAGTCTATGACAAATCCTTTATGTATTAATGGGAATCACTAGGTAAGCCAAATATATTATGATAATGCTATAATAATAGCCAGCATGTTGGGGGTGTGGTTCTTATTCAAAGTAGGCGATCAATAATGAAAAAGAGTTGTGTATGTCTTTGCCGACCATGGTAGTTCAACCCTCAATCCTGGGCACCCCTAATGGGATCTGCCACACACCATGTATTATAAATTTGCAGGCATACATCTATTACCTGAATCTGTGGTGTCCGACACTGACCTGTTGTGGTGACAATCTCCACCACCTTTCCTTCCTCTACATCCTCAGGTTTTGACCTTTGTTCCCCTGCTTCAGGAGATGGGGGGGTCCTCATATTTTCAGAGTCTTTGCTCCCCTATGAGAATGAAACAAAAGGTATACTTAGCACACAGATATTTGAGTCCAGAAATAGGAATATGAAACATTGCTTGGAAGTGGGGTACAATTGTCTGTTTTGGCAGAGTTCAAAGCTGAAGACATGATTTTTTCCCCTTACCAAAGCTGGAATACTTCCCTTTTTTGGACAATTTTCACACATGTAGACACCTCAAGTATCCATTGGAGCACCTGTGTGGGACACCTTGAAAAGTTTGCTCTTATGTCCCACACTAGTGCTCCAGAGTCCAGATGTGTAAACAGCTGCTGAGTGTCCTCTCCTTACATTACACTGAATCAAATTCGAAAACACATCTAGACAACAATGTCCTAAACTTCTTTGAATGCAAATTATCATTACCAAATTTAGTTAACCCTGTTTTTAACAAAAACAGCGTATTTATTTGCAAACGAACAATGTTTACTACAACCGATTACTGTGCCCACGAACATGAAAGAAGCCATTTTAAACTGTCCAACAGTAAAGCACATGGAGCAGCATGCAAGTAATAATAAGAATAGGAACACACGACAAATACTTACTTTTTAGAAGCACTTTCTTAATCCTTCTGTACTGATCCTGCTTCCTTAATTTGAGGTCCGACCAGTGTTTCCTTAATTGCTCCTTGGATCATCGTATCCCAGACTCCTCACAACTTTAGTCATGATCTTGGCCTTTCTCACATTTGGGTTTAGTTACGGTCCATGCTTCCCATCACAGTTGACCCTCTTCAATATGTCGACTATCTCCACCATCTCTTCAAAGGACATATTTGAGGCCTTAAATCGTCTCCTCCTGGATCGGGACATTTCTTGCTCTGGGCTTTCCTCCTCGTTACTGCTATTAAGCCCCTGCTGTGTCTCCGCCATGTCGTCTCCCACTGCGACGAAAGACGGGGCGGAGAATATTCTAGAAAGAACGTCAGGGGCGTGCGACGCGGGCGGAGGGGGAAGCACCGAACGTTATATCGAAGGTACAATTTTAAGTTGGTGCATCAGTGGCCTATACTGCTTATAGATTGAGGCCTATATTGGGTCAAGATTAGGAGAGTTTCATCTGACATTAGGGTTTGTCTTGTGTTGTGTCTTGCAGAGAAAATGGATCTATTCAATGACGAGGACTTTATGCCCATATTCATTGATATGTACAGGGAGCTGCCCTGTCTGTGGCAGGTAAACCACCCCTATTATAACAATCAAAGAGGAAGGCAGTGCTGGATCAATTGGTGGAATTTGTGAAGCCAGTGATCCCCACGGCAGACATCCCCTATTTGAAGTCCCTAATTGGTGGCATGAGGAGCACTTCTAATAGGGAGCTCAAGAAGGTCCAGGATTCCCTGAGATCAGGAGCTGCAGCAGATGACATTTATGTCCCCAGGCTGTGGTACTATGACAGACTGCATTTTCTGGCAGGCCAGACTGAACCCAGGCCAGCACTCTCCAATCTTCCTTCCACACTTCCTCCCCCCCAACTGAGGCTTCTGACGTCCAACCTGGGCTTTCCAGGCAGCAATATGTGGAGGAGCCCAGTTTGAGCCAGGTATAGCATTCTTCAAAATATTTCTGGTTGTCAAATGATGTAAAATATATGCTAATTTTGATCACTAGTTTCTGATTTCACAAAGTGGTTTACATATCAATAGACAGTAGTGGCCACAAATGATTGGAACAAGAATGAAAAATGCTGGGGTCAGAATGATAGTCTTTTCTATTTATTAACATTAAATTTGCAACAGTCATGAGTTGAAAATTGTGTGTGATTGATGAACCCCAAACTAAAACTAGGTCTCTTTTTCATGCACAGGAAAGCCTCAGCCAGGCCGTGGAAAGTGGCAGCCAGGAGGTGGCCGGGCCCAGTAGCCTGCCAGAATCGCAGGTCCCTCCCCTCTGCCCTCCACCAAAAAGTGGCAGGAAGAGGAGTAACGTGAAGGAGGCAGCAATTGGCCTATTTCTGAAGGCTACTGCGGCCCTCAGAACCCCCAACAGTGTTCAAGAGGACTTTGCATACATTACAGCATGAAAAATGCTGGAAATGAAGGAGGGCCAACGCCTCTTATGTGAGGAAGTGATGTTATAAGACCTAAACAAGGGCTTATGGGGCCAACTCTAAAATCAAAGCCACATTTGTGAGTTGAACCATGGTCCTCCTCCTCCTCCTCCAGGTCCTCCTCCTCCACCTCCTGCCAACACCACAGCCACAGCCTGGAAGGAAGCGTCTAAGGAAGACCAGAGAGTGATGGCCTGGCTTCAGTCTGGTCTGGCAAAAGATGCAGACTGTGGTATGACCACGGCCTGGGGATATATGGGTTGGCGGAACCTTCTATACAGGAAGCTTGTTTCTGTACTGCACATGGGTTGGCGGAACCTTCTATACAGGGAGCTTGTTGGTGAATGGAGAATGGTGTAGGACCATGTGCAGGAAGAAAGCATGGAGGTAAAAGATGCAAATGCAGCATTGCTAAGTAATTATGAGGAGGCTTATTGGAAGTGACCAGGAGAAAACTGGTATCCTCTTAAAGCTGGGCTATTATCAGGAGCAGGAGGTGACAAGGGAGGAGTACCAGCACACAGCAGCCAGTATACTTATAGGAGATAGAAGGATGGTCCAGGATATCTGCTGAAAACATCTTTTGGCTTATTTTCTAAGCCCTTAAGGTGAGGGTACAACTGAAGGGGGAGGAGTGCACATTGTATGAAGACACCTTATCACTTTATATGGACTGTGTTGATTATATTCATATCATTATGGACTGTGTGTGATTCACGGAGCACGAGCACTTTACATTAAGATTGGATTATTATTTTATGAGCACTTTATATCATGATTGGATTATTTTGTAATTCATTGTTTTATGTTATACATATCATCCAGATTACTTTACAGCTTAGGTTGTATTGATTGTTGGTTAGGAGTAGCGCGGCACATTTATATACATTTGTTTTTTCACATTGTGGGGAAGTGTGGGAAGTGCAGGCAGCTTTTTCAGTTTTTAGTTCACGGTAATTTATATTTTTTTGGCAGCTCACGAGGTCTCACCCATTTCACAGCCTGGGGACAGATATGTCATCTGCTGCTGTTCCTGATCTCTTGTAGTCCTGGATCGGATTGTGCTCACTATTATAACGACTCCTCAGGCCACCAATTTTGACTGCAAAATTATTGAGGTCTGCCCTGGGGTACAAAGGCTTCGTAAATTTCACCAGTTTCTCCAGTGTTGCCTTCCTCTTTATTTTGTTATGACCCAGAATAAATGGATATTTTTTTTCAGAAATACTTGCCTATATGTTTTACTTCAAAAAGGACAGTTTTTTTGAAGTAGGCAGGTACATTTAAAAAATACAATGTCAAATTAACCAGGGACACCAACCAACCTCATTAAGATTTACAAAGACAAGATAATAATGGTGTTGTGGAAACTGACATACAAAAAAAAATGGAGATCACTATAAAATAATTAAAAAAACTAAAATAAATTGAGATCACTATAAAATAATTAAAAAAAAAAACAACAGGAGATCTTGATTCCAAAAAATATATAAAAATGACTATAAAAATTAATTATAAACATTATTATGGAGATCTGGCTTTAAAAAACAAAAAGATTATTCAGGAGATCACAAGAAATAATGAAGAAATAAGTTTGTGAGAAGTCTGTGTGAATATGAGAAGCAAAATAACTTCATTCTTCTAGCATTATAAAGAAGAAGAGAATGTGCTGCATTGAAAGATTTAAAAATTTGCAGTGTGACGAATGTGCCATCTCCATTACGAACGGTCATTTTACCAGACTGAGCAGCTTCGTCTCCTACTTGATTCTGAGCATGCATGTTTTTTTGCACGTCAGAATTGCATACACACGAACGGAAATTCCGCTAGAAACTTTTTCCGTCGGGAAAATTGAGAACATGCTCTCAATCTTTTGCTGGCGGAAATTCGGCCAGGAAAAGTCTAATGGAGCATACACACGGTTGCATTTTACGACCAAAAGCTCTCATCGGTCTTTTGCTGGCCGAATTTCTGATCGTGGGTACGTGGCATTACCTTTTTAATGGTTTATCTGAACCATATGTACACTATTTAGTAGCCTCCTTCATTTTACATTGAAAGATATATATATATGGAATTGCTGCATTATTATTTGCATACATGTGTTTACTATTATTGTCAGTTTTTAAGTTCATGTGATTTTTTTGCCACATTTTAAGTTTATGCAACTTTGTGTGATATTTAGTCATTTTTTGCTACTATATGCAACATTCAGCCACTAATACATACTCTTTTAGAGTTTTTGTATGTTCACAGTGTTTGCATCACCCTAGCACACACTTTCTATTGTAGTCAACTTGAGTTTATGGTACCTTCACAATAGTTTGTACTTATATATTTTATTTTGACATCACTCTCTGTGTCATACACAATTTGAGTTTTGGAATATACACTAATTTTCTGAGCTTAGGCAACTATATGCGATTTGAGATCACATCTATGGTCACATACATTTTCATCCATTTCACTTTTTTCTATTGCAATATTGCAATCTCTCTACACTTTAAACATAGAGTGTTATAATATTATATCTATAGCACAATCCTCCTCCAGACTTCCATTCTGGTTAGGTTTTTGTGTAATATATACATCACTATCGCTACACTTTCATTTTACATTTCACATTACAATTAGTCTGATTGTTGTGCTGGCTGCTCACACTTGAGGTTGGCGCAATATTTCCACTCCATTTCCATTTACACAGTAACCTGCATTTTCATGACATGCATTATACTATAGTTTTAAAAGGCTAATTACACAGACTTGACCACACAGGTTACCACACAAAATATGCAACAATATGACCCTTTACTGTTGTAAAAATGAGTCCTGTAGAAAATGATGCATTTTATTTTTTCATGCATCTTGCTTCAACTGTAAGATGCATGTGCACGTGTCTGATTTGCATCGGGCTTTGGTGATAAACTAAATTATACAATAACCAAAAAATGTCACCCAAGGAAATTGTCTTTTCTGCCTACCAATCTCTGGAATAAGAAATAATTTTAATGTTAAATTTTGTTTAGAGTTAACTTCAAGAAAACCCAACATAACCCTAGACTATGACCTCTCCTTCAGCCCCCACATCCAATCACTGGCAACATCTTCCCACCTTAACCTCCACAACATTTCCAGATTTTGCCCCATTTCGAACTAACAACACAACAAAACAACTTATTGTACTCACTCCTTGGTTATCTCCCGCCTTGACTACTGCAATTCTTTCCTCATTGGCCTACCTTTCCACAGGCAATCTATTATGAATGCTGCTGCTAGACTATTACACCTTGCTAACCTATCCGTGACTGCTGCTCCTCTCTGCCAATCCCTTCACTGGCTTTGTATAAAATTCAAATTAATAGACACAACATACAAGGCCATCCACAACATTGCCCCCAGATACATCACCAATCTCATCTGCAGATATCACCCAAATTGCACTCACCGCTCTTCCAAAGACCTTCGGCTCTCTAGCTGCCTTGTTACCTCCATCCATGCTCGCCTCCAGGACTTCTCCAGAGCCTCTCCCATCCTCTGGAACTATTTGCCCCACCAGTATGTCTGGTGAGCCCCTACCCTGTCCACCTTTAGGTGATCCCTGAAAACTCACTCATTCAGAGACGCCTAACCCACCTCCACCTAAGAACTGTACCCGAGTCACCTCCATCAGATCATACCCCACAGCTATTACCTTTTGTATCACATCCCTCTTCCTCTAGATTGTAAGCTCCATTAGCAAGGCCCTCCTATTCCTTCTGTATTGAACTGTATTGTAAATTATACTGTCCCCACTCTACACTCTGTAAAGCACTGCATAAACTGTTGGTGCTGTAAAAAACCTGCATAATAATACAGAGCACCAAATAATTTTTTTCCGCAAAACTGTTTTGGTGAAAATACCAGTTTATTTTAATCAGTCAAGGTTTCAAAAAATATATATAATTTAACTACTTTTTGTTTCAACTCAACTGTAATCAAATACGTTTTAAAAAGGTGCAAATCTCAGGTTTGCCCCATTGGCAGCAGCTGATTCTATGATTACACAAGACAGGAGAAAAGGAAACGGCAGCCATTGGCTGCATGAGCTAATTTAGTGAAACATTTTCAACAGTCCCGTTTGAGAGAAGCCAATCATTAAATCAACTTCTCTGGAACGGGAGCAGCTATAGATGGATGGAGATTCGGACAGTCCCTGCTGAACTGGCCAAATTTTGATTCATTTATAGCCAGCTTAAGTAGTAAAGCAGGAGGATAGGCATGATAACTAGACACCTTGTGATGTCCACAAAAAGGTATAAAATGGAAGTACCCATATTTCTATGGTAACAATTTCATTCTAATACAAAACTAGCTAGGTATGTATTTGAGCATGTAACGAAGTGCAGAAAGGAAATTGAGAATGTGTATGATATGTAGGAGTGCATCGAATGTACCTGGGTTTTGATCGCACAACATGACTACAGTCCAGGTGCCAAATCAAAACCTTATTGAAGTCAATGGGAGTCACATGTTAAAAAAAAAGTAATGTCCATTTTCTGAGATAATGGGCAAGGGATTGGTCAAAATTGAAAATGTAAAACTCCTTTAAATAACATGCTTGGGGGTGCCCTTAACCTGCCTTTAGAAGTGGTGTATCTGTATACAACCTACTACAGCAAAACTGACAGTTAAAAAAAAAAAGTAGGGTTAAATTGCTAGCAAATGACAAGTTTGGCCATTACTTCTTTTTGTAAACAAGGGGCTGGGGATTCCCTTCATCTATACCAGACCCCTAGTCTTAATGAAGATGTTAATGGAGGATCGGATCCCCACACAAGTAAATAGTATAGTGTTTCCCTAAAAATACACACCAGACCCAACCCACAAAAAAAGGCATAGGGTGCTCCCAAATCCATACCATTCCTGAAGGGAAAGTGTTAAGGGGGGACCCTATGCAAATAAACAGGGAACAAATAGAGAAAATACATAACAGATCATGAATCAAGCATGCAAGCCTGTCAGGTCGGAAAAGGAAGGGAAGGGCGAGCGCACGCCCCTCCCTTTCCTGAACCATAGCAGGACACATGGAGCCCCATGGCAAAGCATCTTTTCCCCATGTTTATGAGGACAAAGGCCTCTACCCCACAACCCAAGCGCAGGTAACTTATTGGAGTTTGGAAGTCCACTTTAACAATAAAATCAGGCTATTCACACCCCACTGTATCTCTTGTTACAAAGACATATGTATTTCCTATGCACCATCTAGTGGCCATAATGCAGTACTTTACAAATGCCCATATTAATAAAAGAACATTTGTTCAGAAGATAAAAATATTCTAAAGAATACTCCTTATTGCCCAATTCGCACAGAACAAATGTACATGCAAATTCAATGGATGAATATCTATGCAATTTTTTTTTTTATAAATAACCCCCTTCGTTTCTGCCATTCCTACAGCACACCTAAATGTTCATCATCTTTCCTTAATTCACAGTCAGTAATGAGAAGCTGATATACGTTTGAAAGCAGAATCTATAATTAAGACACAGCATATATAGAGGAAATTAGCCCCAAACACTTGCTAGTAGATCTAAAGGCACAGCAAAGTACTCAATATTTGCAATGCAAATTCTACCTTCTTATACTTTAAAATTGTACTGTTTTTTTTAACATAAAATGATATCTTCAACTCCATCAAAGATAATTATTTTACAGCCAGAAATCACACCAAAACAGATGGATGACTACATGCACAAACAACATTTCACAAGAATGTATGGAAGAGCTTCAACAAAAATCAAAGCAATATGATTTCTGTAAAAATAATAGCAACATATGGATCAACAATAAAAAACATTTGTCGACTGATAATATGGTGAACTATCCAACGGAAACTAAGAGAGAGCTTGGCCCTTTGCCATGTTTTTGTGCCAGCTATGAAAAACTGACTGGTGTTAGATTTTGAGCTGCAAGAGTATTTTTTGTTTATTTAATGACTAGCGATACAGTTACTGCCTCACTTACTACCACTTTTCTTTTTTTAATTAATAAAAAAAAATAATTAACAATAAATAAATCAGGAATATGTTTTTATAAATCTGAATTATGTGCATCTTGTGTGCTTACACCTACCCTGCTAACTTACAGCCCCACTACTATACTTACAATTATAGCATTGGTTGGCTAAGACTTGATTCACACCTATGAATTTTTAGCGTATAGGTGTGCAGATTTGCACTACAGTCCATTTAACATGGTTTCCTATGGAACACAAAATGCAAAGAGCACTAAAAATGTATAGGCGTGAATTGAGCCTTAAAGTCGTAGTAAAATCCCTATCTGAACTTGCACCCACAGGTAAGCTTACAATCAGGCTTACCTGTAGGTACAACTAACATCTCCTAAATGTGGACTATTTAAGAGATATTCACATCAGCAATAGCCAATGACATCACCTGTGCATGCATAGTGATGCTCAGCATTCAGGGTACACAGCATGCTGTGAAATTCAAAACCCTGTGTCACAGCCTTGGCTGCCATGAGCATGCATGGGAATTATGTTATTGCAGCCCCAGCCATTCAAACAGCCATAGCTCACGATTTTGGGTGAAGATGGAAGCGCTGGGGGAGCCGTGACAGCACTGTGCTGGAGGGCTCAGTTTACAGGTAAGTCTGTCATCATGTGCTAGTAATATCACAATATGGAGTAAACCTGCAGGGGGAGAAAACATTTTTGGGGGCAGTTTACAACCGCTTTAAGAAGGCCATAGATGGTTAGGGAGGTGGCGGCTGAATGAAAAAAAGAGCAACAGATGCCTCCATCTACATAAACAAGGTGTATGGAGGAATCCTCCCTGCAGGACCCGCCCCTTGTTAGAATACACTGAGCAGCAGATGCAGTCAATTAAACAGTGGGTGCGGAAATATCTGTCAATCACAGAAAGATTTGCCAAGGCACGATACAAAGGCAACGGCAGTGCAGGTGTGACACGTTAATCCTTCAATGTTTATACATCAAAAAAGGAAAAGGCCAAGCCCACTCTTTGGATGATTTTTAAGCATGTGTGATTTGCTCACAGATTTTCCCAGAACTCTGCACTAAGATATAAGTCAGATTTTAGTCATCATCTGCAATATAAAAACTTGGTGAGATATTCTCAAAGGGTTATTTACTTCTAAAGGGATGCAGACCTTGCTCATTTCCTCATTAGAACACTTAAAGTATATCAGCTGAATAATAATAAAAAAATTAACTCCCATTCAGATTCACACTGCACAAAACATACAGATATTTCTTCAGAGCAGAAGCAGGTAGGACTCTGCAACAAAGCTTGTTAAAATCCCTGCAATGGATCACCAGAGAGAATTGTTTTTTTCTCAACGAAAGTGAAGCTACTCTTTGAATTTGCTTTTATTGCTTTGTATTAAATACTTAAAGGGAACATGAAGCCTTTTTAATGTATAATTGCATTTGTACATGGTTTAGCCATATTTGGGAATTAAATATGCAGATTCCGTCTCCTGCATTGCAATCTTATAAAATAGTTGTGTTTTACAGTTATATTTCACAATACAAAAAAGCATACCTACCCACCTAGCAAATGCAACACTGTCCAGCTGAGTTCCACCGCATGCTGGAGTTTTCTCTTCCAGGTCTTAGCAGCCAGCCCTCTAATGATACTTCACTGCACATACATACACCGTGCTCTACATAGCTATGAATCCTCCCAGAATGCATGATGTGGGTATCCCAGGAGACTCTGAGCAGGGATGCTACGATCCACACAAAAGGTTACTCGTGCCCCCCCCCAAAAAAAATTTTTGGTTGTGATTTACTGAAAGGGTCGAAAAGGAGTAAGGTGCAATAAAGTAGTAAAAGTGAGTGAAGTTCTGGTAAAAGCAGAGGCAGAGCAATTTCACAGAGATCTTCTTCTTGTGGCTAACCTGCAAAGCTCTATACCTAATATAATAACCATAAAAATCAAACTAAAAGCATTCAAAACATATATCACATCATAATTATTGTCAGCTAAAACTTCAATACTCAAAATATATTTACACTATATTTTCACTTTACTCCTTCATCCTCCAATCCTTTCTGTCTTGAATGTTCTTAAATTATTCAATGCTCCGATTTTAATTTGTATTTAGTATTTACACAGGTTTTTATGTTTTTTTATTGTTTTTTTTTTTTTGTTTTTTTATGAAAACAAGCTAAACAGTACTGATACAGATATACAAACTTTGACAACAGTAGCCATTTTGCACATTCAAGTATGGTCCTTAACTGTCCAATCTGTAACAACATGAATACAGTGTTTTCCAAAAATAACTATCATTATTGAGATTGGGATTTCTAGACCCACTTGCTTAGTAAAGCAAGGATGTTGTACAGAGTGATGTAATATATAGCAATCAGAAAATGTTAATTCACTAAATTGGGCTAAAGGTAAGGGAAAGTAAAATGTAAGTGAAGATTAAAACCGTGCCTGAAAAAGGGAACTAAGGGTTTCTGAAAGCTTGCACCTTAAAATAAATCTGTTATTCACATAAAAGGTATTGCCTACATTTTTACTTTTCAACTAAATCAAGTAATCAGTAATAAATGATGGTCAGCAATAACATTCTAAGTTGTGCATGTTACTAAGCCATTACAAAGTAGTTTGCAGGGGCTATATTACCCTATGCATACTGAATGGACTATGGAGATTGCCATTGGTAATCTTCCCCACTGCAAATGGTACTTTCCTGGCTGTTACACTAATATACTGTAGTATCTTCAGCATTTTCAGCCACTGTACTGGGCCAACTGTAAGTTCTGTCTCCTAGTCCTCTACTAGCTGCACGTTTATACTGGTCAGGTGACAGAAAATATTTAAGACAAATAGGTGACTAGACACTAATTATTGCAGCTCTGTATTCATTAATGCCAGAAAGAGCAGAAAGTGAGAGGAACATGTTCCTTGATGGTAATTGCTGGCATTTCACTAATGGCACTGGTCAAGCTATCCGATGTCAAGGTAAACATGAAAATATTGCATTAACTACCAATTTTTTCAGTTTGAGAGAGAATATATTTAATGAAGTTGCATATGTATTTACACAAATACAGACAAATTTAAATGCCAAAATAATATAATGACAAACATGTAAAACGTACAAAAGATCCAACTTTGTGGCAACTGAAACTCTTCCTAAAGCACTATAAAAGCCAACAGCTAAATATCTCCCAGTTTTACCAGGTAAAACTGGGCTGTCTCAGTTGCTCCCCTAAACAACCACTTTAAAAACCTAAAAGTCACTAAATCCACATAACACTGTGTTCACTTGTATGCAAAATCTCAAGCACGAACTTTGCATGCAAAAATAAAAAGAAATGACACCTGACAGCAAAAAAAGATATAAAACAAATCATCAAGGATTAAAAAAAAAAAAGTGGCACGTGAAAACATGCCAAAATAAGAAGTGCCAACCTTTAGTGATGCAGGCTGTATAACTGCTAATATCTTTAATGCTGGAATACTATCAAGTCTAAAGACATTTACAGTAAATACATATTGGGCAATCGCAGCAGCCTATTATGTTACTCAAACAAGTTTCTCTTCAAAAGGGCTGTATTCCTATGTCTTACTTTTACAAACATTTTTACTTAAACATATTTTACTGTATAGTGCAGTAGCTAGAATTATTTACATTTTAGATCGTTTAAAATTTTTCAATGATAACACTTCTTGCGACAGTGCAACAGGAGGCTCATGCTTGGCATTGATCGAAACAATATCATTTGCCCACCAACTGGCTAGAAAAATACAAAAGCAATGAAAAAGAAAAAGCAGAAAGGTGGTAGATAGACAGATAACAATTTGTTTTGCTTGCTGCACACTACCAAAAGTATATAGATATGTTATTGTTAGGTAAATTTAGATTGTATATTTTCCTAAATAACAAAATCTATTCATGTATCTTATTGTAAAACATCAACAAAATGAATGAAAGGTATTGTTATAAAAATACTGACTTAAAAGTACACTTAATAGCGAGGACTTATCCCTACTTTCATGAGTTACAGATCAGTGGTTGTGCTTAGCACTGCATGGCGAGTTATGGATTTTTGTCATGTGAGATCAATTTATTACCCCTGAATCTATGGATCTAAGCAAACTAACAAAACACTATACTGAATACAGATCATGCTCTTTACGCCCAATCTTACAACTGGCAACCATGGCAACTGGCACATGCTGGTAACTATGCCACTCTGAACATGGCAGGGGCCAGAAGGCAGAAAAACCAACCTGCATTCTTTGCAGTGTTTTGCTTGTGAATGGAACTCCTGACTGGAAAACTTTCAAATAGCTGTCTGGGAACGTTTCCAAATTAAGCTTACAACATTAAAAGGGCATGGTGAGGATGAAGAGCTACTCTTACACCTCTAGCTATATAGCATCCTAAAAAAATCACCTGAAAACTCTTCCTTCTATTTTGGCAGATACAACAAATAGCTGCTGTGAGGTTTCACTAAGATTTCTAGTCCCCCTCCTTCATCCTTATGAATAAGAAAAATGAAAACAAAGAATGCAAAAATTAGATTTCACAGCAAATAAACTGGAATTCAATTTGATCGAAATTAAATGTTAATATAGCGACTGCACTTTTTTTCAGTCCACTAGAAACCTGAAAAAAACAGTCCTTGTTCATCAAGTACCTCAAGAGTGGTCCATTTTGGGGTTTAGGAGCACTTTAACTGATAGCTCAACATATTATCATGGAATGTGATTTGGTGTTCTGCTATGGACAGTTCTTCCTTTAAAAACTTTGTAAATGAGGCCTATTCTTAGTTTTATACTGATATCAATATCACACAGTTCTTATTTTAAAATTAACTACAGCATTTCTGAAAGAGTGTTTTCATGCGAAAATGGGCATAACACAGAAAACATGGCTTTCCATGAAACAGAAAATCCAATCTATCAGTTTATAGATTTGTTTGGATAAATTGTCCAAATGACTAATTAACAATTAATCAAAAAGCCATCTTGATGGCTGCTGTCAAACATCGATTAGAGATGTTGTTGCAAAATCAACAGCCTGCTAATTTCTTCAAGCCGAGGCCCCCTCCATGAACTCTATGCATACTAAGATTGTCAAATTAAAACCTTCCAAAAACTTCAACACAATGTTCTGAAATGTGCTAAATATTAAAACCACAAACGTATGCAGATATGTATTCTAAATGCATTTATTCTAAAACCTAAAAATTCATAAATATTTTTACATACAGCTAGGACAAAATGAAATGTTAAAGGACTCCACTGTCTTCAATATGTAACACTTGTACATTCCAAGAAAGTTGTTGAGATTTTTATTGCCTGTGGAAAGATTTGTTTTGTTGAGTATGCCTTGATTGCCTCTGTACACCAATTCAAACCAGGTTCACAGCTGGAATGTAATGAATTGACTTTTTTTTTCCGAATTCTCAACAAAGTGAAAAAATGCTTGCACAGGAGGGAACAAGCTAATGAGGATTGTTGTGTCTGCCCCTTGCACCCAAACATCTATCTCTGCACTTTTCATCACTTCAACAAGTTTGCCTTCAAATAAGTAAGGGAACATATTTGTTTACTAAGAGCCACACTAAGCAGCTCCTATTCAATCTGCAGAAAAGCAGAGTACACATGTAGAGGTAAGACAATCACATGCTCATTAGAGGAAGTGGAACACAATTTTCTGTATTACACAAACAAAGGAATACAATTTATGAGGTGAGTAACATACATCCCTTTAAGCAACTGATTAATGTACAAAATCACCATCTAATATTCTCTGTTCTTACATGGATTGATTTAATTAGCTTATGAAGAAGCTCACTAGTTCAAGGTCTATAGCTTTTCTGCATGTCATTAGACATTTGACTATTCAAATTAGTAACAGTGTCATACCGTGTAAGTACTTCATTAAGCTTAAGCTCCTATTACTTATCACAATAATCAGGAGGCTACACAGTCTTTCAATTATTTTTGCATGTTTTCCACACAGTGGTGCAAGTATGGTGGATTGATTTGTAGTAGAAAATGTAAGGAATATAAAGCAAAAAGAGATAATTCTACATGGATGTAAGTTCAGTATTCTGTACATATATATATCTACATATATGCACACACTTACAGTATATCTTAATCCATATTATTTACAGTACATTTCCCCAAATCACTGATCTGATTTCCTGTACACACAGAAAATGTATGTGTACAGAATTGTTCAGTTTGTCCCCAGCACACACAGTTCATATCTTAGTTTTTATAGCATTTCCAAGTGCTGCACCCTAAAACAGGTGACTCGTTTTCCCTATCCATGTCACCATTGTGAATTGAACTTCAGCACATGGTGCTCACTCCCCAGTATCTATGTCACCAGTGTGATCTGCATTTCAGCACATACAGCTCACACCCCATTGGCCACGTCACCAGAGATATCTCCTCTCCAGCACACAGTGCTCAATTCCTAGTATCCATGCCACCAGCAAGATCCACATTTCATCACACACATCTCACTCTCACATTTATTTTCCAATAATTAAGATGCAATAAAAATGCTGTCATGCATTCATTCAGCAGACTACCAATCACCATCCACAAAAATTATGGGCTTGCTCTTTTCAGCTATCCAAAGATAAACACCTTGGCTTGGTGAGATGATGAGAACAATCATAAGAACTTTGGAACTAGGAAGGTAGCTAAATTACGGCACATGAAGTTAGGAAATACTGTTCTGTGGTTGGTTAAAATCAATGAAAGATGGACAATGGTAATGTTTTTAAAAAAAAAATCTAGATGAACATTAAACTTGGCTGCTCAGGCCAGAGCACAAAATTCCAGGTACTTCTCATTGCTCTTGCAGACGAACAGTATATTAGTGGGTGGGGGTCCCCTAAAAAGAGAATCACTTTGCCATGAAAAGGCATTTTAACAGATTCCCTTTACAGTTATACCCTACACTGTCAGACCATTTTTTTTCATATATATTTTTTTAGCACACGTTAAAATGTGCATTTTTAGCTGGAAATATACTTAAACCCCCCAAGCCATTATATATTTTCTAAAATGCAGAAGAATTGAATGATGGTAGTTGCAATTTTTTAATGCAAATATTTGTGCAACAATGCGTGAAATCTATTTTTTCAGTAAATATACACCTCAAATAATTGATGCACACACAAACACAATACCCATTTTTTCTTAAAATAAAAAAGATGAGATTGTGTAGAGTAAATAAATAGCAAATATGTCAAATCTCAAATAGCGTACACCCGCAACATGGTAAAAAATATCCAAAATTTTCAGTAAGTGATGCTTTAAAAGCCTTTCAAGCTCATTAGTTTAAAGTTAGCAACAAATGGTGGGCATAAAATGATCCCTCTGACTCTGGCATGCAGGGAGTTGAATCCCTTGACTGCCATGAGGTGTTAGGAGGCACAAAGCATCCCAACAGGTGCTGATAAACAATGATCAAATATACTAAAACTGGGAGGTTGTGATAGATGTGGAGGATTAGCTTTCAAATAAAACACCATGACAGAAGTGTGCATAGACAACAATACACACAGTAGCCATTCTGCATTGGCATAGCCTCTTCCTTGCATACATTTTGAAGCAGACAATTGTTTCCAGATGTGCTGTCCAAGCTTTTTCTACAGAAGCAAATGCAGTGATTCGTCATGGAAACTAAGTGCAGCTGATGAGTTACAGTATATATCAGGCTTAGTTCCCTTCAAAATTCGAAATATCATCTCCGAACTAGCAGAGGTCCTTGTCAGATGTAGTTTTTATTAAAAATTTGTGATCAAAAAGCCATTCCTCTGGAGGTGAAAGTAATGTCAAACAGCTTACCTATATTCCAAAAAGACTGGAATACAGAAAAAAGAGCAGCAGGTGCTCTGGACTGCTTAGTCAAATTGTAAAATATATCTGTATCTAACTGAAGACAGTTTGGGACTTGAGAACAGTGGATTGAGGAATGTATGCAGGTAATTGTGAAGCATGATGGAGGTTCTTTGCAGGCGAATCTAAGATTGAAGCACGTTATTCATCCAGATATAATAAATTCAGTCAAAACCAAGATAGCAGCAGAATGTTGTAGCATGCTAATTCCAACCCTCAATCCAACTTCTACTTCTAAAACATGTTAAAACATTTTGTCACAGGGAACACCCCTTCACTAGGGCTTAAAGTGAGCTAATATGTATTGGACTAAATATGGTACTGGACAGATACTGATCCACAAAGTCTGTCACCAGCTGGTTTAGGCAGCCAAAAGAAGACCGTTTGTGGTTTGGGAACAGTAGAGAGATGATTGCCTGCAGGCAAGTGTGAAGAATGATTGAGGTTTTTTGCAGGTTTGGGGCTGTCTGTCAGATGGAGAGACCCAAATACATGGCCAATTTCATAAAGAATTGTCTTTAGCAAACAGAAGAACAAGGACTTGTGCAAGAGATGGTATTTTCCCCATTGAGCCCTGGTCTCAACATAATTGGACCATTATGGTATTACTTACAGAAATGAAAAAGAAAATGATAGCCAAAGTGTCCAGCAAATAATGTTGGACATTTTAAGTGGTCAGTCCACTTACCGTTCGAAAATGAGATAAGAGATACTTTTTCCCATGAAAGGATAGGCTCAGCAGAATACAGCAAATTTTAAGGTTTAGACGCCTGACTATGTCTCTATCCATGTCAGTCTACCAGACAGCCTGTCTAGAACAATACCCTCTTTGGCTCTCTCCAGCCTGTTAACCTCATAGACTTTTTTAGAGGAGTAGTTCACCTTTACAAAAAAATGGACATGGATTTTTGAAAATTGATTTTTTGTTTTTTTTTAGGAACCTGCAGAGCATTGCACCTGTGATCAGCAGATTGAGGGTGAAGTGTCAGGCTCCTGCACAGTATTTCTCCAGCTTTGTGCTCATATCTCTGTATGGACTTTCTGTTACAAAACTAGAAGATGACTGCAGTTCATTGAATTTAATGTGGCGGCAAACAGGACTTGACATTTTTTCATTCACAGACCTCTGTGAATGAATGACACAGCTGTGTGAGCAGTGCAGCTGCACTGTCTTTAAAAAGTGACAGTGGGTACGAAGATCCCTCGCCCACTGTAACGGGGGTGTGGGGAGGTGGCAGGGGGTGGCGAGCTGGGGAGGAGGTACTGAACAGTACCATGCTACCAAGGGTGAACTTATCCTTTAATACAAACCCACCTGGTCTCCTCTTAATTACCTATCCTCCTGAAGCAACAAATGGAATAAATCACACCTTAGTGCAAGTTTTAAGAGCTTTGCAGAACCCCTTCTTCAGAGCATGTGGGACATACCTATAAACAGCATTCAGCGTTCTTAGCGTGACAGAGCCTCTTAAAGGACTATTTAATTTTTTACTTATTTAAACTTGATTTATTTTGTGTACAATCATTTTACAGAAATAACGCAGAAAGAGCTACTCAGCACATTGGGGGACACAGGAAATAAACACTTTTAAAAAGTGTTCTTTTTATTTCTTTATCCTACAGAAAGAGAGAAAGAGGTGTTTTTTTTTTTTTTTTACTATGTGCACATTTGGGTGTTATGCAATTCTTTAAATATGCTCACAGTGTATCTTTTCATGTTTAGGGTCTCTTAACAATCAGGCCAGCCGCCAGTAAGATAAGTAAAGAGGACACAAAACTTGAAGGATAGTCAGCGACTGAAGACAAGCAGATGCTTTCCTGTCTATGGTCAGTCTCAGTTAACCCCTTGGAGCCGGCGCCTCCTGGCCTTTTAAGGGGTTTATGATCCCAGGAGTCGGGATTTATGATCATGTGACCACCGTTAGCCACCGGTAACTGTGTCGGGAGCGCAGAGGGCGCAAGCTCTCAGCACAGCTGTTTTTGCACTAATGCACGCAAATATGCTCCAGGGCTCTGAGCCAGGGCCCACCTGCCAAGAGGCCGCATATTTACGCCAAGAGGTTTTAACTAACCTTTGACCTGGTTTTGGGCACTAACTTTTTGTTGTTTCCAGTTTGGTAAATATTTAATAAATAATAACTTCAATGCAACAAGTTCAAAACTCATTTAAATGTACCAGTAAACTACACATTTAATAAAGTTACATTGCACTATATTACCTTAACGTATCCCAAATTTTGACTTTAAATACACTATATCAAAGCTCCATTCTCCACCTATTCTAATGGGAGCATGGGAGTTAATTTACTAAACCAGGAGAGTGGAAAATTTGGTGCAGCTCTGCATAGAAACCAATTAGCTTCCAGTTAATTTGGTAAATCTTAATTAAACAAGCTGAAGTTAGTAGCTGATTGGCTACCATGCACAGATGCACCAGATTTTACACTCTCCAGTTTTAGTAAATCAACCCCAAAGTGTCAAAGCTTGTAAGCTTGTCCCCCTATTCTGCACCTCTAGGTACCTGCACGTTATACCTGGTAGCAGTTTTTTTTGTGATAGAGTTGCTTTAACGTTTGGTTTGAGAGCTGAGGTCCAAAATACATAAAAAGTACCTCTTGCGCCATTGTGTTTTTTCTTTATTATTTTATTAAAGGAAAGAACTAGATAAAGTTCTTACATATAATACAAAAGTAGCTGCCGTTGGCACCCGGCTCTTGTCTGTTGGCTATTTTCTAACGATCATAAGCTTGGCACCTAAAAACTCTTGAATGAAAAGTGTAAACTAAATACATTCAGCCTCTTTTTGAGAGCACTAAAAAAAGTTTTGCCAAAACAAATCCAAGATCACAGATCACTCCCACCCCCCCACACACTCCACATTAATTAGATCTGGCTGAGACTTCACACTCTTATGACTGGTAGACTGCCAAGTCTTTTGGTGTGAAAATAGTCAAATGCCAGCTCCACTGAACTAAACTACAAGTTAACTAAATCCCTGAAATTAATTTTGAAATTCATACCGCTCAAACTGAAACTAACGGATTTATGTCTCATGATAAAAAGCAAGTAACAGAAGACCAAATGTAGAGGTTTTATTGACTTCTTTGAGACAAAATAACCTGGTATATTAGTGTGTGCATTCTGCAACAGACATTCAAATCCATTGTACTGCTCAGAAGAGTGTAAAAAGAAACCCTACTGTTTGAAATCCAGCGGAACATCCCCACAACAGAGCACAACTGTTCCCTCATGCATGAATGGGAAGGAGATGAAAGGAAAGATGGACTTCTGAGGTACAGCAAAAACAAAGACAACAAAAGTGCTGATCATGAGGGAATGACACAACTCATTGCTGAAAAAAGGAATGAGAGAAAGGAGCACAGACAATGGGGTAGACAGCTAAATGACACGGATAAGAATTGAAAAATCTACAGAAGTGTCCTTTCTCTATACACTTGATAAAAAACAATTAGATGTTGGTACATCTGTCATAAAGAGATCACTGAAACCTGTTACCATCATCCAATATACAGGAGGTGATATGCAATAGCTTCCCCTAATTAAATTATTATATCTAACATTTACACCTCCTATCAAAATATAAAAAAGTCTGACTTGTCCGTTTTAATTTGTGGGATATCTTACAATGTAACTGCAAAGCTACATCAACTAACCCAGCAACCCTTTGATGTATTAACTGTAGTAAATAACCGCATAGACACCACTGACAAAGAAAAACTAAGAATTGAACAGTTTTTGAAAATGTTCCAAATATTGGCTTAATCAATGAGTGATTTCAATATATAACAGGGCTTAGTAATGAACTCCAGAAGAAATAAAGAATACACTGCTATTTGTAACACAACCAATCAGGTGATGCAAATTAATGCAACTCGGTAGTCAATAATACATCAATAAATGTGTTTATTCTTTTAAAATAAATTAAACCTGGTATCAGCCTCTTGCAGCCCCTGTACAGCAGAGCTCGATTTTGAGAGAAAGCAGCAGCACAAGGAGCCAATCAATGAATGTGCTGACAGGACGCATGTTGACAGGGGAACAAAGTAGTGTGACAAAGATCATAACTGTGCTGCTTCTCCTTTCATTTTCTATATACAGGTGAGCGGCATCCAGTATGACCTAGATTCAGAGAAAAGGGGGGTGATTGATGCTGGGATGGTGATTGAGGACATCTAGCAGTTGAAAAAATTACTGCAAGGGTAATCTCTGAATTTGCTTAATAATGCAGCAAAAGCCGGTTTTGTTATTTTATCTTTTAATGAACCATTCACTTTTATATTTTTCTTTTTGTCTTGAATATTGCTTTAAAGTGTAAGTCTAGACACAAAACTAACTAACTTTAAGCCTGCTCTCTGCCACATTCTAAACCTAATCTATCTAATCCAGTAAAGCAAAAATCGCCATACTTACCTATTCTACAACCGATCAGGTCCAGTTCAGTTTCCAGCGGCAGAAGTTGTGTGCAGGAGAGGACGGACAATGACTGTGAAATGGAAGGGAAGTGACATCACCCATAGACTTACTATGGGGCTTCCATTGTCCGCTGCCTCTACTGCACCCACCTCCACACTGAAGCCGCCACTGACAGCTGATGCTGGGACCGTATCCGTTGCAGAATAGGTAAGTATAGCGATTTTTGCTTTACTGGGTTAGATAGATTAGCTTTAGAATGTGGCAGAGAGCAGGTTTAGTGTTAGTTAGGTTTGGCCTAAACTTCCACTTTAAATCCGAAACGGTCAAACTAAAAATTTGATTGGTGGCTATAACCAACGCCTCCTTTTTTTATTTTCTTCACTCTTTATAAATCTGGCCAATATTTAAGAGTAAAAGAATACGTTTTACACGGAGCATATCAAATTTTATAAATATGCATCACCATGCATGGAAAAGGTATTAAAATGCACCTAGTACCTTTTCCTTCATTCATTAGCCTGAGAAAAAAAACTGCTACTCTATTGACTGTTATTATTTACGGAGT
Organism: Lithobates clamitans; assembly: GCA_037952925.1. Taxonomy (NCBI): domain Eukaryota; kingdom Metazoa; phylum Chordata; class Amphibia; order Anura; family Ranidae; genus Lithobates; species Lithobates clamitans. The sequence goes on from JBBGZY010000110.1 coordinate 222,368, forward strand.
AACACGGAAGAAGATCACAAAAGTGAAAACCACTTATTGACCCTGTCAAAATACCTGATTAATGGATAAACGCTGTAATTGATTAGCAGAGATGTGTGAATTAAAACAGAACTCAGCATCAATAATGAGTCTCTTACAAAGGTAGCTGACATAAAATGTAAAACGATAGCCTGCAGCTATATCTCATCAAAGACAAGCTTCCTTAAAAGGCAAATGGGGAAAACTGTCTCAGTGCCTTGTCCTCTGCAATTCTTTTGGTCCTTTCTTTTGGTAATGATGCTATGTATTAAACCACCAGCAAAATGTTATGGGAATTACTCATCAATCCACCTTCATACATCAAGCAAAGTGAAGCTGTTAAATGGGTCCATTATCTTCCCACGTCTTTATCATTTAAAGAATCCCAAGCTTTCCTTTTAAATGAACTCACTGCAATTCCCAGAAAACTCAGAAAGCATTTCCTCTAAACTCTACATTTTCAATGTTAACTAGTCTATATAGTCAACAGTGTCAGGGTTCTCATAAACTGTAAAGCGTTCTTTAATACAGCAATCACATTTATTTTCCAACTGTATTGTATTCTGTATTGTATTATAATTATTACTACATTATAACATATTTCGAAAATGTTATGATCCGATCTTCAATAATTTTAGAACTAGAGACAAAGCACTCAAAAAATATTTCTGTTTTCAGACAAAAGGACACGATGAACCGATGTTGTAATTTCAGTTTTACATTTGTCTATGCTTAGATTTCAGTTTGATTGATATGATAAATACTATCAATAATTTACAGAAAGCAAGCTCATTTTTTAATACAGTAAATAACGATGTACACATGCATTGCAAACTAACAAGTTCAGCTTACTTGCTGCTCCATAAATGTTATTTATCATCGGATACAAACTCCAAATGACTGATCAGAGCACAGTTACAAAATTGGCAGTACTTGCTTCCATCATTTTTACATACTTTCACTTTTTATTTTCATATTACGAAAATAAGTTACAATTTGTATATTTTTGTACCTTATGTTTAAATTGCCACCATTCTCAGTCATGTAGGAACTGAGTAAAATTTTCAGAGGAAAAAAAAAATCAATGCTGCAAAGGTTAAAAATCCATCCACCCATATTACTTGAAGCACAAGGACACGTCTCCTAAGACATCTCTCTTGCCATATTTACTTGTTTTATTGCCAAACTGAGCGCACGTTCGATTTCCCTGCTCGAGAGGCAGCTGCTGATGGACATGAGAGATTGTGTTTAGTAAAGAAAAAACACAGTATTCATTCTGGTGCCTCCACAGCATGTCTACCTGTCTAATTAGCAGCAGTGTTCATGTTGGACCTGCTGCACATGTTCAGCCTCTAGTGGGGTTGCTGGCTCATTTAGTTATTAAAGCTGATGACACTGCTAAACTGGTAACACAAGATGAGTGAAAGAAAACACTGTGCAGGGACATAAAGAAGGAAGTTAGACTATTTGGGGAAATCATAGTTATGATAGAGCTCAAAAACTAATAAGAGAAAGGAGAAAATATTTGTCGTAAAATATTCATAGTTACTAGATTCTCAATGAAATTATGATTTTTTTTTGTTTGGTGTCTAAGATCTAGCATTCAGTAGTGAGACTTTAACATGGTTCCTAATGACTTTGCACTCCTCCACACAGCAGCACTTTTGCTGTACAACACAGAGAAGCCATAAAAAAGGTAAACTGTATAATTGTTGTCTGTGTAAATCTTTGCAGGGAAACAAACTGCATTTTTGTATGTCCAGGAGATGGCTTGAAACTCATTAGCTCTTAATTTTTTTAATTTATGTTGCCCTAACCAATCCCCCATCCCACCAAGTTACACCTTACATGCTTGAGAAAAGGGGTTTCCACCACTCCAAAGTAGGTGCCCAAGCTGTTGTCTTCTAATACAACAACTAAATGCAGGGAGAGAATTTGGTGTTAAACAAAGGAAATTATTTTTTTCAGTGCAGTTTCTGGGTGGTTGATGTGCACTGAGTTCTAACTGCATCTGGCTTTCCTGTTTGATGTGTAAAATTTACTTCACTAGGTAATTCATTAACCACTTCCCGCCCGGCCTATAGCAGATTGACAGCCAGGCGGTGGTTCAGTTATCCTGACTGGGCGTCATATGACATCCAGCAGGATAACATGCCGCCGCGCGCATCGCGGTAATCGGTGGAGCGGTGTGTCAGTCTGACACACTGCTCCACCGATCTTGGTAAAGAACCTCTGGCGGAGGCTCTTTACCACGTGATCAGCCGTGTCCAATCATGGCTGATCACGATGTCAATAGGAAGACCTGTTGATCGGCTTTTCCTCACTCGCGTCTGATAGACGCGAGTAGAGGAGAGCTGATTAGCGGCTTTCCTGACAGGGGGGGTCTGCGCAGCCCCCCCTCAGATGACCACACTGGACCACCAGGGATCGCCACTAGGACCACCAGTGAAGGGGGCAACATGTGGATAGAAAGGTATGCACCCTATGGCCATCCACATATGCCCAATGTGCCCAGTCAGTGCCCAATCTGTGCCCACAAATGAGCACTGATTGGCACCATATTGCAGTGATGCCCAGCAATGCCACCCTTAGGGGCATCAGTGCCACCAGTGTCCATCGGTGCCACCTGTCAGTGCCCATCCGTGCCCACTTGTGCCACCTATCAGTGCCACCCATAAGTACCCATCAGTGCCTCCCATAAGTACCCATCAATGCCACCTATGAGTGCCCATCAGTGCCGCCTATGAGTGCCCATCGGTGCCACCTATCAGTGCCCATCAGTGCCACCTATCAGTGCCGCCTATCAGTGCCCATCATCAGTGCCCGTCAGTGCCACCTCATTGGTGCCACCTCATCAGTGCCCATCAGCGCTGCCGTATCAGTGCCCGTCAGTGCAGCCATATCAGTGCTCGTCATTGAAGACGAAAATGTCCTTATTTACAAAAAATTTTAACAGAAACAAAAGAAAAACTTGTTTTTTTCAAAATTTTTGGTCTTTTTTTATTTGTTGCACAAAAAATAAAAACCGCAGAGGTGATCAAATACCACCAAAAGAAAGCTCTATTTGTGGGAACAAAATGATAAAAAAATTGTTTGAGTACAGTGTAGCATGACCGCGCAATTGTCATTCAACTTGCGACAGTGCTGAAAGCTGAAAATTGGCCTGGGCGGGAAGGTGTCTAAATGCCTGGTATTGAAGTGGTTAAATGTACACATTCCACAGATCCATGTACTGTATAAGTCACAAACATGTTCATGAATTTTCAGGATGGAGATGTGGGGACAGCACTGAGGCTGGAGTGTCCTTACTTCATCCTCAGTGCAGCTCAGTAACACTGGGCCTGATAAAACATCTCAAGTTCAACATTACTGAGTTCCCTGCCCTGCAATGTCACCTGTCACACAGAGAGGCACAGCAAGCAAGCCTCTTCAGTGACTGGAAAGTCCGCCAGTAGAGTTGAGCTGTTGAGTGGATGGAGTCTGGTGGGGAAGTTGAAAGACTAGTTCCCAATCAGGTTGGCCTTCCCAGTGATTGAAAGAGGATGGCAGTGGGCAGATTTCATAGTCACTAGACAGCCCACAAGCAACTAAGGAATCCACCCACTGTTGTCTGTTGTCAATCACAGGGAATCACCTCATGGGGAACTAGCCTCTCAACATCACCCATCAGGCTCTGTCCAATGTCAATGTTTAGCCTCACATCATTTATTGCTAGAATGCTGGCATTCTAGCAACCAAAGGAGCTATGCAGCCAACAGCCTACATAGTTCTAGCAACCAATGACAAGTGGGGGGAAGTAGCGCATGCAAACATGCTCTGTTATTTTTTTTAACAAAGAAAACATGCCCTGCTCTTTACTACACAGTTGCCCAATTCTGAGCACTCTGGCCTATCTCTATATGTCAATTTAGAGTTGCTCTTATTTACCATTTAGTCATTTTTTTTTAATTTGTTACAGCCATAGCAAGACATTGTGAAAGTGGTGCAAATAAGAGCTACTTGAATCAGTTGCACATGTTAGAACTGTTAATGGAACTGTCGCAATGCTTTCATGAGTTAGGTGCAAGATTTCTAATGTGCTGACACTACCAAAGCAGATGCTTTCCTAAATTGCCCCAAATAAATATTACTACTACATATGTTTCGTACTTGTTCAAAATTATTTCATACTTTCCAGATCTCCTGGGATGCTCAAGCTATCAAATTCTAATTATGCTGTAAATTACTAAATGTTTACTGTGCAGCGCTGTCTCTAAACTTTATATCATGGTTCCAAACAAAATATTAAAATAAGTTAGAAAATAACATGTGTATACATTCTGTTGGATCTTCTATGAAAATCTGAAAATTGTTAATTTTTTACATCAAGTTTCCCACATCATGCATGACAAGGAGGACAGCATATCCTGCACAAATAAAAATGCAAAAAGAAACTGAAATTCCTTAATAGCTTTCTTGACTTGCAGGTGGCCATCAGATGTCAAGAAAAATAAGTAATTAAAGTCTATCCAACATTGTTTTCTATTTCAAACTTACTGCCAAGAATTATTGAGCTTTGCTTTTAATACTTTGCTTAAAATGGGAAGTGTGGAGTTTGCCATCCTACTGGAAAACAAAGCTTCCTCAGTTTTGAGTACATTATTTATGTAGAAGAAAACAAAGTTAAAAAGAATAATGATTTCAATTTGCTTTATATAAATATGTGAAATAAGTCAGCCAAATGGAAATGATTTTAACCACTTGCTTACTACCTAACCCCCCCCCCCTGCCCAGACCAATTTTCAGCTTTTAGCGCTGTCACTCTTTGAATGACTATTGCGCGGTCATACAACACTGTACCCAAATGAAATTTTTATCATTCTTTCCCCACAAATAGAGCTTTCTTTTAGTGGTATTTGATCACCTCTGGGTTTTTTATTTTTTGTTAAAAAAATTAAAAAAGACAGATATATATAATATATATATATATATATATATATATATATATATATATATATATAAAATCTGTTTTTATTTTGTTAATACATTTTGCAAACAGGTAATTTTTCTCCTTCATTGATGTACGCTGATGAGGCAAAACTGATGGGCACTGATAGGCTGCACTGATGGGCACTGATAAGGCGGCACTGATAGGCACTAATAGGCGGCACTGATGAGGTGGCACTGGTGGGCACTGATGGGCGGCACTGAAGGACATTGATAGGTGACACTGCAGGGCACTAATAGGTGGCACTAAAAGGCACTGATGGGTGGCAGTGATGGGCACTGATCGGCACTGGTAGGTGACACTGATAGGCAGCACTGCTAGGTGGCACTGATTGACACCACTGGTGAGCATTGATAGGTGGCACTCATGGGCATTGATAGGTGGCACTGGTTGTTGGCACTTATGTACTGGTGGGCACTGATTCGTGGCACTGGCAGGCGGTACTGGTGGGCACATATGAGACAGCTTCACCTCTTCCTCTTCGGGACCGATGTCCCTTGTACAGAAGCCGGTAATCGGCTTTTTTTTCTCCTCACGCTGTCAGCGTGAGAATAAAAAAAAGAACGATTACCGATCCTCTGTTTACATCATGTGATCAGCTGTCATTGGCTGACAGCTGATCACATTGTAAGGGGCCGGGATCGACCCCTTACTCTGATCTGTGATCACCCAAGTCTCATTGACTTGGTGATCACAGCGCGCGCGCGGAGAGCGTGCAAAGGGGAGGACATCTATTGACGGCCTTCCGGCAAAGCAGATCAGTGCTGTAGCTGTCATTTGGCTATAGCACGGATCTGAAGGGGTTAAAGTGGAACTTTAGTCAAAAAATTAAGTCCTGTTAGATCATTCAGGCTGGCCTCTTTTGCAGGTAAAGCTAGGTAAAACATTAAAAATAAGTGTCTATACTGTTTAAAAACCGATAATGTATTGGTTTGTATCACCCTGCTCTACACATGCTCAGTTGCTCTTTATTTTTAGGCACTGCTGAATTTGTAGAGGCCGATCTGCTGACAGCCTTAATGTGGAATTAAATCATTCTATCCTTTACAGTCAAGGAAACTGCTTCTGATTGATCTGCAATTGCCATGGTGTTGCACATGCAATTAGTTATGACACCAGCCATTTGATGGTTTGACAGTTTGGTTGAAGACACAAGCAAATGTGACAGTTAGCAATTCTGGCATTCCAGGAATGTAACTGTTTTTTGAAACTGTTAAATCGATGGGTTTAATTCCGCTTTATAATTTACTGCTGGTTCAGGGGCTCTGGGCTTCAGCAAAATGGCAGCCTCCAGCAAGAAGAGACAGGAATTTTGCAGGCAATTTACAGATCATACTCATTTTAGTAGCATAATTATTAATGTGGAATGTATGTTTATTCCTACAGAACACTATTTTTTACCAAGTAGTTATGGGTAAAGTTCCGCTTTAAGAACACTATTTCTGTTAGTTGTAAAATGGCCAGGAATATCACAATGTCACTGTAAAATCTTCTTTAGATGAACAATTACATTGTGTGACGGCCTACCTGGTGTAAGGTGATTGATTTCAGTGGGCCCTCAATGTGCATCAGCAAACAAGTGCTTACAAAGTTTTCAGCAAGAATTAACCAGCATTTCACTAGTGGATCTGGCAGGTATTTGTTAAATGCATGCATACCAAGTAAAAGGTTTTTAACCTTTCAAACAGATCACAACAACCATGTCAATGCTATCATCCTCCAGATATAACACATTAATGTAAATCCTGTTGCCTTGCAGATACATCTTTAAGTTCTTGACTGTGGGTATAACATCTTACACAGCTCAGCCTCATATTACATTATAGTTTCCCCCCTCCTAGGCAGCCATTAACCTATCTGGATGGATAGTCATATTCAAAAATGTGACTGAGGGTTTGCCAGACAGTTTCCTGATCTTTGCCTATGGTAAATGAACATGGTAGTGTGCAGTCCACTTTCTTGAAGGATACACCTCTATTAGCACAACAGCAGTGACAATGGCGCTTGGCTGCTGTGGAGGGCAACCGCATGAAAGAGTACAGTGATAGAACGGGATATGGAGGACCAACCCTCCCTCTCAGAGCATCCTTTAATGGCAAGAAAGGTCAGCTAGAAAGTCCCAGCCAACAGATGTTCCTTCCCAAAATATTTCTCAATGAACTGCAGTAGGCAGCCTTAATCTAAGACCTATTCAAGGTTTAGCCTCTTTATTATGAACACGCTAAGCCTGGGATATGTACTCAAGTGAAGTGGCCTACTTAATATGTCTGAGTGGTGCACAGTGGTGTAAATATCAGTGAAAAAAGATGGCAAACAAGCTTGTGATCCCCAAGTGGTAATTTTCTACTCAATAATACTTACTATCATACAAAGATCACACTATCCATGTTTTTCAAAGGTATATAAATGGGAAGAGTTTTAATAAAACAATTTTTTATTATCTATGCAAAAAGGATCAGATTTGTATATCCACTGACTCTCCATGTATTAGAATAAACCAAATACACAGTATTTTCTATATGATGTCATGATGGGACATTATTTTCTAGGAGATTTTATGTACTCATGTATATGTATTCATTATATCTGTACCTAGTGCATTATATACTGTATATGTCATGCCAATTGTTCCAGTATGGCGGTTTCTAATTATAGTTTACGTTACTTGTCCTCTTTACTCTGTACACTGGGCTGTACATGACAAACTCCTGGCCACTGCACTGTTTATGCTATATTGCACAACAGTTGCTGGTTGCTAAGTAGTCATTATTTTAATGAAGTTCTTCTTCAAAAAAAGCATATGTAATTCAACAGGTTCATTTTTTTGTTTTTTATTGTAACAAATAATTGTGTTGAGGTTTATATCTTTCTGTTAGATTTTTAACTGTGGCATAGTAATTACAGAATATTTTGTGGATACAAAGACTTTGGCATATGCTGCTGTGTACGCAGTAAGAAGGCTCAAGTTTAGGACACATCCAGTCTAGAATCTGTATAAGTATTGAAGCAAATGCAGAATAATCAAGAGCACAGAATTTCAAATGTAAAGAATGTCTACTCCTATATTGCTTGTGGAAAACTGGATCTATTCATCCGATAATAAATAAAAACATATAAAAACTTACTTACTATTTTTTTTAAAATATTAGGTAAATATAGGTAAACAAAGAAGTATTTCATTCACAAACATATAAGCGAGAGTTGATAAACTGTTGTAAAAATAAAATAAGTATTAGTTTTAAAATGTATAATTTTCTACATTAATACACAATCATCTTTTTTTTATGATGCATTGTTATATAAGGATATTAACAGAACAACAAAGAGTATAGCTAATATCTCTACTGAAGATTAAATAAGAAAATTGAGGCATGACAACAAACCTTTTGTTAGATTTAAATATCAATGTGCCTTTAATAATATACATTTAAACTCCTACTTTGGCTTACTGTAAAGAGTATCAGGGTTAGTTTCTGAGTGGCATACTTTATAAACATTTAAACAGCAATTTGTGTGTATGCCAACACCTTCTGGTGTTGTGCTATAAAATGGAGACTTGTTAGAAGAAACATAAAAAAGGAACCATAACTGAGACACAAAGCTGATATTTTAACACAATGAAACAATATAATTTAAATAGAACCATTAGAGGTTGTTCAGGAATCTACATTGGTCTATTATTGGTTTATTTGTAATTATTTATATATATTGCCATTCTTTTTACTCAATGTCTGAAACTTTAGCTGTGCTAAGCCGGCCATAGGAGGTTCGAATCATGTATGGGCAGGCTGAATGTACCCAAGTTGATCAATCGATACAACCAGCCTGCCAGATTTTACATGCAATTATTGCTAATAGCTGTTATAGCCTCTAGTGGTAATCACAGTGTTCTCCTGGTGGGAATTGCTTCCCCTGCTGGGAAAACACAATGGCTCCTCTGGAGGGATTCCCCTGCCAACGCTGTCTGTGGTTGCAGGAAAGAAATTTGCTCTGTCTATGGCCGGCCTTAGAGTGTTAGCAGGTCAACTTAAACTTGACCGTTGCTGCCTGACAAATGCTTGACGTTACAAACTGCACATTCAGAGCATGAAAAACAGCATGGCTGATTTACGAAAGGAGTAAAGTTAGTTCACTATGCAAAGTGAATTTCCACTTAGTGAATGAGATGAAGCTGTGCTGACTATAATCATCCAAGATGCAATCAAAAAAACCTCACTTACAGTATGTGAGGTCATGCAGTCTCTCATTTTCCCTTCCTCCTACTCTAGTGCTCTATGTTCACATACGTAAGAAACTAAACACAACCCTCAAGTATGGGTGTCCTCACACTGATCTCTATTTCAGAGGAAAAGAGAAGCCTGTCAAACCAGGTCTTGCTAAGTGATGATTACCTGGTGCACTAGGTCTAATTGTAGTGTAGTTATTACTATAATGCCCTGTACACACGGTCGGACTTTGTTCGGACATTCCGACAACAAAATCCTAGGATTTTTTCCAACGGATGTTGGCTCAAACTTGTCTTGCATACACACGGTCACACAAAGTTGTCGGAAAATCCGATTGTTCTGAACGCGGTGACGTAAAACACGTACGTCGGGACTATAAACGGGGCAGTGGCCAATAGCTTTCATCTCTTAATTTATTCTGAGCATGCGTGGCACTTTGTCCGTCGGATTTGTGTACACACGATCGGAATTTCCGACAACGGATTTGTTGTCGGAAAATTTTATAGCCTGCTCTCAAACTTTGTGTGTCGGAAAATCCGATGGAAAATGTGTGATGGAGCCTACACACGGTTGGAATTTCCGACAACAAGGTCCTATCACACATTTTCCGTTGGAAAATCCGACCGTGTGTACGGGGCATAATAGGAAAGCGTAGAAAATATAAAAGGGCGATTGTTAGTACAATGTCTATCTGCGTATATTTGTTCTGTGATTTCTTTTAAGCTTTAAATAGAGGGGTTCAAAAAGTTTACCATACACAAATCATCAGTCCGTGCATATGACTAACATTGCTTACAAAGCAGAGAACAGAAGAGGACAGAAGAGAAGCATAGAGCATATACAGCTGGAAAGATGCAAATAGTGCAGCTTCAAGAAAACCAAAAGGAAAATATCCATGTATTGCTATAAAATACCATACTATTTTGTTATTATTCATGCAAATTGGTGAATTATAGTAAGGGGTCCACACCTAAGGTGGAATTAGCATACTTGCACATTCCATCTATGGCAAAGTGATCCCCTCCATCTGCTGCCCATCCTAATTTTTTCAACTTTCAACTCACTGTCTTCTCTCTTCCTCTGGGTGGCCACTGATAATGTACCTCCTGCCTATGTGCCCTGGAGTTACATTGTGCCCGCACATGGTTCCAATCTTGGCATCCTACTGGTGCTGAGAGTGGGCTGACAGTGTATATGCAAAGTCTCTTCTGCCAAAAAATCCCTAACTATTACCATTTTTTTTTTTGTGTGGGGGGTATTGGTTTTGCTTTAACCACTTCCCTAGGTGGACGTCATATGACATCCTGGGCTTTCAGTGGTTATACCTGGACATGCACCTGCAGGCATCATCCAGGCATTAAAATTTACAGCAGCCGATGTCCTGTACAGCAGAAAAAAATTGAGTGGGTATGCAGTCACTCGATTGTTTCTGCAGGTGGCAGTAAGATGTCCCCTCTCCTGCTGCTGTCGCCTTTCCCAGGCTCCCTGATAAGATGGAAGAGCCCAGGACTGCTCCAACTGGCGGCACCAGCATCATTACACAGATAGAGAGAGGAAAGAACATTGTTCTTCCTTCTCTGTGACCCTAGAAACCAGAAGTGACAAGGATTTCGTCACTTTCAGTTACGTTTTTTTTGTTTACCTATCTCTAATAGACCCCAGATCTCCATAAAGAGGACCTGTCATGACCCATGCTTTCACAAGGGATGTTGTTCTTCCTATGCTATGTGATAGCAATAAAGTTGATCATGGAGCTCCAAAACTCCTGTTTAACACTAAACTGCTAACCTGTATAAAGCGTTGCCTATGGAGATATTTTGGTACCTTAGTTTAGCTCCATTCCATGGCGTATGAAATTTTAAAGAGTGACATGTTATGTATCTAATTAGTTGGCGTAACATCATCTTTTAGATTTCAAAAAAATTGGGTATTATATAGTGTTTGTGTGCAACAACATTCATTAAAGTGTATTTTTCCCCAAAAATTTGCACTTGAAAAAACCCTGATCAAATACCGTGTCACATAAAAAAAATTGCAACACCCAACATTTTATTCTGTAGGGCCCCTGCTAAAAAATATAATATTTGGGGGTTCTAAGTAATTTTCTAGCAAAAAAATGTGATTTTTACATATATGTGAGAACTGTCAGAATTGGCTCGGTGTTGACGAGGTTAAGTACAGATTGAGAGTGATATATAAATATATACATATTTATATACATATTTTTATTAATATGAAATCAAGACGTATTTCGTTTTTCCTATATAGGGTTAGGTTTATAGCTGGGTTTAGGTTGTCTTTGGACAAAGGAGATTGGTCCTCTATCTATACAGGACTGGGGCTCTACCACAGCTAAGTGTGTTCACTAGACACCTGCACCTCTCCTTCTACTCATGGAGGTTAACCAAAAGTATAGTGTCATACCTATTGTCACTGCCTATAACCTGGTAATGCCTAATCTTCATTCCTAAATGTATTTCTGTCATTTACAGTGACAAGTGTATTTTAAAGACATATTACTAATAGCACTATTTTCATTGGCAAATTCTAGGATATGGTCCCTTATCATTCCTTCTAATAGTTTACATACTATTGATGCTTTAATTAAAATGTATATACTGTATCCTGCCCTTTTTTGAATCTTGGTACTGCATTTGTTTTTCACTGGTACCATTCCAGTCAGCAAGCTGGCTGTAACATGACTTCTTCAAGAACTTATGGATGCAAGAAATGGTCCTGGTGATTTATGCACATTATGTTTTTCTAGTCTTTCTTAAACACAGCCACCAAGGTACATTAAATTTATTGGTATTATCATTGCAGTCTTGTTTAATATAACCCTTCTTTTTCAGTATAAATGTAGAAGAATGTTAATACAGTTGTCTTCTCCCTGTAACTTGTGACCAACTTCCCCTCACTATTTTCTATGGGGCAAATATGTTCTGACCTAGCCTTTTTACTATTCATATATTTGCAAAAAAAGTTGGGGGGTTTTGTTTACTCTCTTCAGCAATATATCTCTTGTAATCTATATTCGCTGCCATGATCATGCTCTTGCATTTCTTACTGCATTCTTCGGTCTTATATTTTTAAAAGCACAGCTTCTTTTTGTTAAAGCAGAACTAAACTCTCTCAACCCACATTGACTACTTTTAATCCTTACTCTGCTAGTATTGGCAAATAATTATTATCATTATACAGGATTTATTTAGCGCCAACAGTTTGCACAGTGCTTTGCAGAATGAAGGGAGAAAGTACAATTACAATACAGTTCAATATGGAAGAAATAGGTGGGTCTTGCTCATGGAGCATACAGGAAAGTATATTATATTTTTTATATACTTATTTTTACATTTCTTCAGTTAATTATTGGTTTTCAGGCCTGGGCAAAATTATGTCATACATCCCAGGAGTCTTCATAAGGGCAGGAGGGGCTTGCTCAGCTCACACCCCCCTGCCTGCATGCCTGGCCTAAGGGCAGATAGAATCCAGGAAGTAAATGCTACATGAATCATCTGCCCTTACTCTTTACACCAAGCTGCTTGCCTATTGCAGATTCAGTCTTCCTAGCCTGGTGCAGGTCTACAATTTTGTTTCTGGTGTCCTTCGACAGCTCTTTGGTCTTCACCATAGTAGAGTTTGGAGTGTGACTGTTTGAGGTTGTGGACAGGTGTCTTTTATACTGATAACAAGTTCAGGTGCCATTAATACAGGTAATGAGTGGAGGACAGAGGAGTCTCTTGAAGAAGATACAGGTCTGTAAGAGCCAGAAATCTTGCTTGTTTGTAGGTGACCAAATATGTATTTTCCACCATAATTTGCAAATAAATTCTTTCAAAAATCAGACAATGTGATTGTCTGGATTTGTTTCCACATTTTGTCTCTCATAGTTGAGGTATACCTATGATGACAATTACAGGCCTCTCTCATCTTTTTAAGTGGGAGAACTTGCACAATTGGTGGCTGACTAAATACTTTTTTGCCCCACTGTACCTTCTACCACAAAAGCAGGTTGTCCACTGCATCTCGCTATAATGTGTATCAACCATTGCATGCCTCTTTAAACTGTAAGCACATCTTCACTGGGCTATCAACATTCTAGTAGCCTGGAGAGGCCCAGTTGAGGAGGAGCTACTTCTGGGGCATCCAACCAACATTGCCATATTTTTTTTAACTTCTTAGGTGATTTTCTATGATAATAGGTATTCTTTTCACGAATAAGTATGTTGTTACCTGCTTGGATCCATTGCTTGCTTGTCAGAATCTGGGGAGACAGCCAATACCTCGCTATAAGCTTCCTGGCCAAATAAAACAGTCTAATAAGAGCAATGTATACAGTAGGGGAGTACAAGTCCAGACCTCCCAGCAAGCACACCAAGGGATCCATAGACAGCTGAACCTGATAGATAGTATTAATGGTCATGACAACTTTGTTCCAGTATCTAACAAGTTTGGGGCATTTCCACAGCATATGTATGAGGTCTCCTGGGTGGGCCTGACACTTAGGACATATGGATGAGTCTCTTCTTCACAATTGGTGTAATTGTGCTGGGGTCCTATACACTCTATGTAATATAAACAGGTGCAATAGCTTTTGTTGCGCAGACACTGACACTAGGGGCCCAGCTTTTAATTTTTGCTCCCATTGTTCACTATCAATAGGACCAATGTCTCTTTTCCATCTCTCCCTGCAAGGCAGAGGATCGGGCGCCTGTATATGAGTCAACAGTTGTGTATAGGTTCTAGAGATAATACCCGTTTCCTCATATACAGGTTCCAAAAAAGACGATTCCACCAGACGAAAGGACGAGTAATTGCTCTGACATCTGTGTGGTGCAGCTGAATATACTGGTAGAAGAAATTTCCTAATAATGGAAACTCCTCTCTCAGTTTATCATAAGATTTCAGGCCTGTCCTATCAAAAGTTTGGTACAGATATTTAACCCCTGCAGCCTCCCACCGTGCATGACCACCAAGTTTGGCTATCTCGGTGGAAAATCTGTTCTCCCAAATTGGTGTGCTGGAAAGGAAGACATTTATTCCTAGTCTTCGTTTGATACTGTCCCATAGTTTTTTCAAGAGGTAAACTGTAGGGCATTGAGAAGGGGCTGTGGGGTAGCCTATCTCCATATGGGATAGGGCAGAGTACGTTGTATTAGGATTAATAAGTACATTTTTAGAGGGGTCCGGTGCATTAGGCAGATTCCATCCTGTGAAATGTTGTATTTGTGCAGCGAAAAAATAGGTTTGGGCATGAGGGACAGCCAATCCTCCTTGATCTTTAGGGTACTGTGGGGTAGTAAGTTTTATTGGGGACACCTTTTTTTTCCAAATTAAAGATCTAAACTGGGAGTCTATACGTAGGAACCAGTACTTCAGTATCCAAACAGGGGCATTGTGAAGTATATACAATTGTGGGGTCCAGATCATCTTAGTTAAGTTAGATCTCCCTGTGACTGACAATGGCAAATTCTTGGATACTTTAGTTCCTCTATCATGTAGTTTGAAGCCCCTATCACCACAACTCTGCCCACATCTGCAAGCTTTGTCCCTTACTCACTGCGTGGTATACGTTCCATTGATCTGACCCCCCCTCCCCGCCAACATCCTAGTTTAAAAGTTCCTCCAGCCTTCTGATCATCTTCTCCTCAAACGGAGCTGCATCATCCCCATTTAGGTGCAGTCTCACCTAAATAGCTGTAGAGCTGAGAAATAGCAAATTCACAAATTCAGATCATTTCTCCACAAACTCACAACCCTCCTTTTTACACCAGTTTCTCAGCTACTTGTTTAGCTCTTGACGTTTCTGCTGCCTCTCTGGAGTGGCTCAAGGTAGAGGAAGGATTTCTGAAGATACTACCTTGAAGGTCCTTTTTTTGAAAAAAAGGACAAAGTTTCTGTAATGATTAAATGTGGTAATATCTTTAGATCATATCACAAATACAATTTAAAAATATATTTATGGATTTCTAAAACAGTTAATTGATCAATTATACTAAAAGTGTTATGAACGTATTCTAATGTATGGATGCCATTGCAGTCAAGTATTTTAGGAAAATGCTTATGTATACACCACTGAAACTGACTTTTGTCCAATTGAAAGGAGAGGAATGTTTCCAAACAAAGGTGCAAATGGAATGCATTAACACTGATGTTGCTAATCTTTCTGAAAATGCCATTTACCTGGCTGCCTTTGTCATCACTATCTTCTGAAACACTGACCCAGAATAAATATGCAAATCAGTAAATTGAAAGTGAAAACAATATTCCTTATCTGCATATTTCTGAGTTCCGAGTCAAGTGAGACATTATTTAGTTTTTTTAAATCATGGATTTTTACTGTGTGTTTTATTAACTGTTGACATGTATTTTTTCACTAAGAAACAAGGAGTACTATGTACTCAAGTACCCGTAGTCATTCATGTGGCGGAGGGGCTGGTATCTAGGGTCCATTTTATTCTTAAAGGGCTTCCCCCCTGCAGACTCCCCCACATCCACTGGGATAGGGATGTGGGGATGAGTCCTTTGTTCTCATGAACATGTGGACAAAGTGCCTTTCAAGGGAAATCAGTCTTCACTGCACCCCTATATAAACCAAGAGTCTCAGCTAAAGTTCAATTCTGAAGAAATTTCCCATATCATCCAGCAGGTCTGAATATCCTTATGTGTTCAATGTCCCAAACTCTTACCAGATTCTCTGACCCATAAAACACTAATGGGTCCAATAAATCTTTCTCTCCACAATGTTTCTCTGTCTTCATTATTATTCTTTGTTAATCATCATCATGTGCATCCCTGAAAAGAAAAAAAACTCATATAATGTAGTACCTTTAAAAAAATGTATTCTCTAATACTCTGCGCACATGTGTACGTGATAGCATGCCATTAACTCACAAGTGACTTATGCTGTCTTCACTCCCCCTTTTCAATATCCTTACCAGTTCACAAATATTTTATATCATGTATCTCACAATTGCTATCTTCTTCCAAAGAATACAGAGGAAATTTCTCTTACAGAGAGTTTAGCATGTCAAAAAATAACTTCTGGTATGGGGGACATAACTATTTTCACAAGATGGCTGTAGCTGTGCGGGGCTAAATTTGCCTTCAGTTTAGCTTATCTCTGAATGTCAAAACTGGAATCTGAGCACATCTTTGTGAGGGAATGTAAGGAATTAAAGGTTTGGAAAAGGTTTATTGATGACATTCTTATAATATGGGACATCAGCATGAAATCCCTTATGGATTTTTTTACAATAGTTATGGAATTGAATTCTCTAAGACAGTGGACACTCAGTCCATGATTTTTTTTTGGGATCCAAATATTTTTGTATAAGAAGGCAGAGTGTTCACCAAAACACAATTTAAGGAAACTGACCACAATGGATACATTCTGGTTACAAACTGTCATCCTAAGTTGATAGGTAAGGTCCCTAAGGGGCAATGCAATAGGATAAAAAGGAATTGTTTGAGGTTCAATGACTATATATGACTATACATAGCAATCTGAGATTATAATGAAAAAGATTCCTCGATAAAGGATACAAAAAAGAAAGGTTAGAGGAACGGATGTATGAGGCAGGCAGAGACCTATATTTTCCCATGTAAGAAGTGTAACATGTGCAAAACCATGGGAACGAAAGCTAGAAAAATCACGGAGTTCAACTCAAATGTGACAGGAAAGATTTATCAAAATTAGAAATGTCATTACTTTTAACATGCCCTTTTAACACATATTTGCTTGAGGGCCTTCAGTGTGTAGGCCTTACACACTGAAGGCTGAGTCTCACATTGTATGTGAGACTCAGTGAACACTTCTGAATATCAAAAAGGGCCTAAAAAGTCACAGACTCTCCAAGCATTTTAGGGTTCATCACAATAGATATCCATCTAAACTGAACTTTTGTAGTAAAGATATAGTAAGAGAATGGTGGAGGGGACTACATAAGGGTGTTTCCTGCCTGATGCCACATCCTTTCACAAAGTTGACAAAACTTGTCAGAAAATGATGTCAGATGCATACCCTGGAACTGGAAGTGCCCATTCTGCCATCTTGGAAACTGGAACTTGTATTCATCTGCCATTGTGAGCATTCTTGGCTAAATAAATGTGGTTTTAAATGGGATTTTCTTCACTATGGGCCTTTTTCTTCTTTTGCATATCTAAAATTCAACCTTTGATTGGGGAATACTGTGTTTGGAGAACCGGATGAAGGAGATCCCACTTAACACTGGGTGATAGGGGCATATTTGGACAAGGTGTTTAGAGTGTGGGGAAGGCTCACATCAATATGAGTGATCCCGGGGTAACTTGTTTTGAACAACTGGAGCACAATGCAATGTGAGCACAATTTTATAATGTGATTTAGATGTTTGGTGTGAACATATTACACTTTTGAGGTATTTTCCCTTAAGAAATGATCCCTGGGGGTCTTGGTAGATCATAAGCTCAATAATAGCATGCAATGCCAAGCTGCAGTTTCCAAAGCGAGCAAAGTTCTTTCTTGTATTAAGAGAGGTATGGACTCCAGAGAGAGAGATATCATTTTGCCCATGTTCAAATCATTAGTAAGACCTCATCTGGAATATGCAGTTCAGTTTTGGACACCAGTTCTCAAAAAGGATATCGGGGAACTGGAGAAAGTGCAGAGAAGGGCAACCAAACTGATAAGAGGCATGGGGGAGCTCAGCTATGAGGAAAGATTAGAGGAACTGAATTTGTTCACTCTTGAGAAGAGGAGAATAAGGGGGGATATGATCAACGTGTTTAAATATATAAGGGGTCCATATAGTGAACTTGGTGTTGAGTTATTCACTTTACGGTCAACACAGAGGACAAGGGGGCACTCTTTACGACTGGAGGAAAAGAGATTTCATCTCCAAATACGGAAAGGTTTCTTCACAGTAAGAGCTGTGAAAATGTGGAATAGACTCCCTCCAGAGGTGGTTCTGGCCAGCTCAGTAGATTGCTTTAAGAAAGGCCTGGATACTTTCCTAAATGTACATAATATAACTGGGTACTGACATTTATAGGTAAAGTTGATCCAGGGAAAATCCGATTGCCTCTCTGGGATCAGGAAGGAATTTTTTCCCCTGCTGTAGCAAATTGGAGCATGCTCTGCTGGGGTTTTTTGCCTTCCTCTGGATCAACTGTGGGTATAGTATTGGGTATATTGGATTGTACGTTTTTTTTTTGTTTTTTTTTGTTTTTTGTTTTTTATGGTTGGACTGGATGGACTTGTGTCTTTTTTCAACCTGACTAACTATGTAACTATGTAACTATGTAAGAAAAAAATACCTGAGGTGGAATTCAGGATTGGGGCAATATTCTTTGGAAGAAGATAGGAATTACATGACACATGATATAAAATCTTTGTGATTTGGTAAAGATCACTTGGTGGTCAATGGCATGCTATCACGTACACATGTGAGCAGAGTATTAGACAATACGTTTTTAAAATTAGAAGGTTGGCTGGCCGCCTTTTCAAACTTATTGAGGACTTAATTCACGTGAACCAAATGGGGTTTATGCCAGGAAAGGGAACCAATATCAATATACAATGCTCCTTTCTGAACCTCTCTTTGGCGCATTATAATCCAGAGTCATCGCCTCTAAAGACGCCGAAAAGGCATTCGACACAGGTCTATCTTTGGGAAATTATGCATCGATATGGGTTCGGTCCTAAATGTATTCACTGGTTTCAACTGCTCTACAGGGCTCCCAGGGCGTGGGTCCATACTAATGATTGGCTCTCTGATGCATTTCCCCTTCATCGAGGTACGCACCAGGGATGCCCACAACCTCCCACCATGTTTGCCCTGGCCCTGGAGCCCTTGGCTATTTTGGTCTGGCAATCCTTAGCGGTTTGGGGGTTGCAGGTAGGGGCTTTAGAAGGAAATGAATCCTTATATGCAGATGATGCCCTACTGTACCTTAAGGATGCAGACCTGTCACTCAAGGCAGCACTGGGGATCTTTAATACTTTTGGATCGTTTTTTGGTATTTGAATCAACTGGTCCAAATCGATCCTTCTTCCTATTGATGATTGGGGTCCGTTGGGGTCTCCCTCCCTGCTACGCTGGGTCAATGAACTTAGGTGAGTGGGGGGTTCAAGTGGCTAGAGAACTATCGTGTTTCCTTGACCGTAACCTTCTTCCTATATTGTCCCTGCTTAAGGTGAGATGCTCCTCCTGGTCCAGACTTCTACTTAGCCTGTTAGGTTGGATTAATATCATCAAGATGATGATCCTACAAGAATTTTTATTTTATGTTTCGAAACTGTCCGATTTGGATTCCTAAATTCCCTTTATTTGTGGTATTGATAACTGTGTGGGTTCC
The DNA here is from genome assembly GCA_037952925.1 of Lithobates clamitans. Classification (NCBI taxonomy): domain Eukaryota; kingdom Metazoa; phylum Chordata; class Amphibia; order Anura; family Ranidae; genus Lithobates; species Lithobates clamitans. The sequence continues at coordinate 241,937 of JBBGZY010000110.1, forward strand.
CTTATTTGGAATGGTGCACCCCCCTGACTGGCGAAGTCTACTCTATTTCTTCCAATTTCCAAGTGTATTTTTGGGTGACGGTGTTGGTTTTGGTTTATTGGTAGTTTCAACGTTCTAGATCCAATGCTGCTACATGTCTACAGGCGGCATATTTGGGGTTTTTATCGGACCTGCGCACTTTAGTATATCAGGGACCATGAGTATATGATGCAGTTCTGGGAGCAACATTTGCTACCTGGAGGGTGTGGAAGGCCGCAATGCGTCGATTCGTACGCCCAAACCAATTGTTGCCTGCTCAATCCCTTCGGGTAACCCTACCTTTCCTCATCTCCATACCATCTCAGACCCTCAGGTTTGGGCACTCTCGGATATTATGCCCTCAGGTACCCTGCTGTCCTTCTCTCAATTATCCCAAAGATTTAGGTTACCGGGCTGGATGCTGTTTAGTTTTTTCCAGCTTTGCCATGCTGTCAGGTATCAATTTCCTTAGTCGCCTCTTCTCCAGATTGATCCTATGTGGGAGTTGTTGGCTCCTGGAGAATTGGACAAACCATTTTCAACCCTGTATGGGGCACTTCTAGGTGTTGATTCTTTCAAGGTTGAGCAACTATGGGAGTATTGGAAAGAAGATATCTCTTCTCTGGATAAGGAAGATTGAAAGGATCTTCATCTAAAGACAAACTGATACAGGTTAAGTTTTTTGATAGGGTATATTATACTCCCTCAAGGCTTCATAGGCTGTTTCCAGAGTGAGATCCCATCTGTCCTCGCTGCAGACTCCACCTGGGGTCTTACTTACATATGTTCTGGGATTGCCATATTGTGAGATATCAAGCTGAGGTCTTTGAGAAGATTAAACTTAGGCTACAAATGACCTTAACACCCCCTTAACACCCCCACCATCCAAGCTTTATTAAACTTTTTTCCCTTGTGTTAACAACAAGCATAGACAAAAAATAAAGAAAATGTGCCTGGCAAGGCAGAGCACCGAGACGCAGCTGAACAATACAGAACATAAAAACAAAAATATCAGTATAACCATACAAGACAATAACAGATGGTGTAATAGAGACCAAAAAAGGAAAGTCCTCACTCAGGACATAATATAGCAAACACAGTATCACATGAAATGAAAAATGCACAAAATACCTTGCAGCCAAGGACAGAAAAGGGTTATGAACAGAGATACATAACATTACTCTGGAGCAACTGTATATTGGGAATCCAGCCAGGTAAACCAAACTTTAGTCAATTTCTTGGGGCAGCTTTGCGCTTCGTGGGTTAGTTTATACATGGGTATAGCTTGGTTAACAAGATTAAGCCATAGGGTTAAGGAGGGTGGGGCCTGATACTTCCAATGCATGAGTATCACTTTTTTGGCATAGAAAAACAGTACACATATTAGTATTTTTGTCCCAGTAGGGAGAGTATCCTCCTCCACATAACCCAGTAAACATCATAGTGAATTACAGATATTGGGAATCTAAAGAGAATTGTATTAGTAAAATCCACAACCTCAGATCAGTAAGTGCAGGTAAGAGGGCCATCCCAGACCATATGGTAAAAATTAACCTATAGTTCCAGAGCATTTAGTACAAGTGGGAGAGGGAAGTCTGCCCATCTTGCAAAAATTATAAGGGGTATAATAAGAGCGATCTAGGAATTTTGCTTGGAGGATCTTATCTCGGGCAGATATAATCGTGGGGGATTGTATAGGTAAGACTTTCTGCCATGCTTTCTCTGTAAGATCAGGCACGTCCTGTCTCCAGTTTGATTTGGCCTGATCAAGCTGTTTAGTTGGAATTTAGCTGGAATGTACCAAGGAGGTATACAGTAAAATGTGGAGGTAAGTTTAGAATGATCTGATTGGAAGAGCAACTTTGGAAGGACACATTAAAAAGCCTGAACTGAGCGGCAGCCGTATGGCAGATCTGTGAGTATCTAAAGTAAGCAGTATTAGGTATATTATAATCACGTTGAAAGTCTGCAAAGGATTTAAAAGACCCTACATTATATAATTGTGCAACAGTTTTAACACCATATCTGGCCCAGAACAGTTGATCCTCTCGGGAATAAAATTCACGAGCTGCAGATTATGCTACAAGGGAGCATTGGGTGAGAATTTACCAACATCTCAAGTTGATAACAGATAGGAGGCTTTAGAAACCCAGAGTGTCATATTGAGAACTTTCGTACCTTTCATCCTCTGGGTAGATTGCCTGTTAACAAGATTTTGTAAGGACTCATAGGATGTAAGGATTGCAGCCTCTAAAGCGGTCGCCACATTATTCATTGTGAAACCACCAATAAGCATGAGTCAGTTGGGAAGAAAAATAGTAAGTTTGTAAGTTGAGCATAGCTAGACCCCCTTCCGAAGGTGGTAACTGTAATGTGTCACTAGCAATTCTGGCAGGTTTACCTGCCCATATAAACAACTGGAGCAAGGAGTCAATGATTCAGAACCGTTGATTGGGAATGTAGACTGGAGAGTTACCTAGAACAGAGGAAGCGTGGCAAAGAATTCTTAAAAATTGTAATCCTGTCTTGCAGGTTAAGGGGTACCTTAGTCCATACCTTCCAAAGGTGGTAACTGTAATGTGTCACTAGCAATTCTAGCAGGTTTACCTGCCCATATAAACAACTGGAGCAAGGAGTCAATGATTCAGAACCGTTGTTTGGGAATGTAGACTGGAGAGTTACCTAGAACATAGAGGAAGCGTGGCAAAGAAATCTTAAAAATTGTAATCCTGTCTTGCAGGTTAAGGGGTAGCTTAGGCCATACCGTAAGAGTATTTTTAAACTATGGATACCAGGGGACAGATTATTATTTATATACAGTACTTATGGATGGGTTGTTGAATAAGTACACCTAAATATCTAAACAAGTTAACAACCTTAAGAGGGCAAGAAGGTGGGATATGAGTGGTAGCTGTGGGGTCTAAGGGAAAGAGAATAGACATGTCCCAGTTCACCAAAATAAGTAAATTGTCCGCATACGGGACACCTATTCTTTAAATCCATTCACCATTAGGCCAGGAATACCAGGATCACATCTAAACAGTTTCGCCAAAAGCTTCATGGCCAGAGCAAATAGGAGGGGTGGCCCTCACCATCCCTAGCATTATTGGGTATTCATGAAGATGAACAACATTCCCACCATACCAAGTTTTTGATATCCTATCTCCTCTATTAGGCTTAAAAAAAAATAGTTTTGTTGAAGTGGACATCCTCTGCCCTTCCTGGGGGAGCTATGGTGGATGCAGTTCTACCTATGTATAAGTTAACATACATTATTGGAGCTGCCCCTGGAAATACGACAATGTCTGGTCCCCCTGGGCCTCAGGTTAATGTGGCTTATTTGCACTATTCTGTCTGGCTGGGTTTGATGGTTATGAGCTGGGTTTGATGGTTATGTGCTGAGTCTGGGGTTGTACTTCCTGCTCACCCTCCCATCTCTCTCCCTTCCCATTCCCTTTACCCTTCCTTGTCTTCCTTTCCCCTCCCCTTTCTGGGTACACACTGACTCTCTCACTTAGGTTTTGATTTGCTATGTGCCTACCATCTCTTTCATAAGCTATTCATATTATATCTGACCTTATTTACTTGGAGACTACTGGATTTTCAGATGGTCCATCATAATTTAAGCGCACTTATGCACCTGTCTTGTAACGCACTGAACCATGTCAATGTGTTTATTTTATTTCTGTAATGCTGTTGACTAAAATAAAACAAATTTTGTAAAACAAAAAAAAATTAAAAAGTAAAAGGTACTACACTATACAAGTTTTTTCCTTTTTTTGGGGACACCCGTGATGATGCCAGCCAGGGGCATGATACATTTATCCAGCTGCTGTGGGAGTGAATTGTGGGCTTGCTAATGCTGGACAAGTTCACTGCTCCCCCAACAAGGAAGGGGAAGGGTAATTTTTTTATGCATGGAGTCCCTATTAACTGCTTCCCACCCGTTCAACATCATATGACGTCGTCGGGTTTGAGTGGTGATAGCTGATGCCTGCAGTTACAGACATCATTAAGATATCTTCTTTTACAGCTGGCCATTCCCTACACCATAAGAACAATCATAGCGGCTGTTCAGCCGCTTGATCGTTCTTACAGGCAGTGGGAGGTGACATCCCCCTGCCGCCTTCCGGTGCTTGTACCGACTCACCCATGCGATCGGTGAGCCAGAGAAGGTACTGACCGGCACTGGATGCTGACCATAGATATTTTCAGCGGGCCAGATGGTCCCCGCAGTCTCTATGATCGTTGAAAAAATGCCGCTGCCTTGGCTGGGAAGCTGAGATTTTTTTTTTTATTTCTGGCTTCCCAGCCTAGAGGTGAGATCTGAGGACTTATTGACCCCAGATCTCACTGTAAAGAGGACTTGGCACACACTATTCCTATTACAAGGGATGTTTACATTCCTTGTAATAGGAATAAAAGTGATAAAAAAAATGTAAAAAAAAAAACGTAAAAAGAAAGCATCAAACTAGAAAAATTAAAGTAACATTAACAATGAAAAGAAAAATTTAAAGTGCCCCTGTCCCCGTGTGCTCCATATGTAAATGGCGTTCAAACCACACGTGAGGTGCGCAAAGACCGTGCGAGATAAAAAGTTGCAACGAAGGCCATTTTATTCTCTAGGGTCTCTGCTAAAAAAAACCTATATAATGTTTGGGGTTCTGTGTAATTTTCGAGCAAAAAAAATTATGATTTTTACATGTAGGAGAGAAATGTCAGAATTGGCCTGGTAGGCAAGTAGTTAAAAAAAAAACACACCAGACTCCTACCTAGGATAAAAGTCTGAATTGGATTTTGAGGGGGGCCCCACACTTTTTTACAGTTTTTTTTTCTTTTGCATAGATAAGGGTCTGTTATGTATTATTAGGGGGACCTGACACAAAAATCATTGTGGGGTTCCCCAAAATTTATACCAGACCAAGCATGCACCCTGGCTAGCCAGGGGAGTGCAGAAAGTAGGCACCCCCTGCTATTGAATCATACCAGGACACATGTCCTCAGCATTACCTTGGCTGAGTGGGCGAAAAAGCAAGGCACCTCGTGGTTGAGAGGGACAAATGCCCTATTCCCTCATGGTGTCAGGTTTTTATTTTTTTAACTTTAGTAAATAAGGTAGAGATGCACCGAAATTTCGGCGGCGAAAACACATCAGGCGAAAATGGTGTTATCGGCATCTTGCCGATAAGAGAAAAAGGTGCAGAGAGTAGCCCCGAAAATGCATGCGATTTTGCAGCGATTTCACCATGATTTTGATGCGCCGTTACTGCAATGTGACTTTACTGCATTTTTACTATGCTTATGTTGTGTTTTTCATAGGTCGTGACTCAAAAACCACATCAAAAACATAACGGGTGCATTATTGATGCATTCTCTCTGTGTTTTCAATGCATTTCAAAATGAAGGTGCTTTTTTGGTGCATTTTTTTTAGCTGACCAAAAATCCAGTAAGCAGAATTTTTAACACCACATTGGAAACGCAACGGACCAGTGTGAAGACATACATAGAATTTAAGGGAATTCATTTTTCTTGAACTTTTCTTGCGCTAAAGGTGTCAGTAATGGCCGACCATAAATTCATGATATTAATTAAAAAGTCAAATACAATACAATTATATAAAAGAATATGCATATTTTTAAAAAACTGTTATTTTCGGTTTTTGGCCAAGTGTATCCTGCATTTTCAGTTTCGGCACCAAAATTTCCATTCAGCGCACCTCTAGTAAAAGAGATTACATGTATCCTTTATGTATTTACATAGGTGGTAGGTTTGAATATCTGAAGGGCCTCCATATTTTAAAGGGGTTTCCAAAAAGTCCCTCCCACCAGCAGACTCTCACAAGCACTTGACCAGGAACCCGGTAAGAAGACCAGTCTATTGTTACTATCAAAGATGGGGAGAAGGTTCATTGCAGGGAGGCTTTCTACCTGGTTCTGTTCAGGGTAGGGGTATGCTTGCTGACCGCCACCCCTTCCTGACCAGCCAGCTGCACACATGGACAAGGGTCTGGTATGAACTTGGAAATGGAACCTATGCCATTGTATTTTTCTTAAAAGGACAGTAAACAGTGCTATAGGCAATATATACTTACTCATTGGAAATAACAAACAGTGTGAGGTATCCCCAGTAGTTTTTTCTAAATGTAACTTTTGTAGGATTACATCATACAGATGTGAAACTTTACCTGCATGTTTAAGGCTCCTCTAAGCATGTTGTAATTGTGTATTAATAATGTTGATTTTGAATCCGTATTAAAAGACCTGCTTGCCATTATACGGCTATTGTTTTGTTTTTTGTTGTTTTTAATTGGCTCCTGTTCCCAATAGCATTGCCTAGCTACCCCTGCTTTTTAACATAAGATTGCTAATTGACCCTCAAAAAAGCGCAAAAAATATTGCAGGATATAGACATTATTGGGGTTCACAGATTTCTTGCTTGGTTCCAGTCAGGCCAATTAACAGATGCACTTAATTGCTGTGCTCCACTGCTGGACATTACCTTCCCTTTTTTCCCATGTGCTCAGATCATAAACTGGGAGAAAAAGTACCTGGTAATTCTGGGTATGAGGTGTATGTGACTCACTCTCTATTCTTCTCTTTGTAACCAGCCACCAAACTACTCAGTGTTGTCTCTTGGGGTAGGTAGAGAGGAGTTTACACAGGTATTTATTTTTTCCCTCCCATGGAGCCATGCCGAGTAGTGGGGGAGCATAAGAAAACTATGTTATATATGTTATATATTATATAACTTTATATATTCTAGTTTACCAGTCCATAGATAGGTGGTAGGTGCAAAAGTTTTCGTGCATTTTTTCATTTTGTTTTATCTGGTGATTCTGCCAGTGACACACTTTCAGTTCTAGGATGATAGGAATCTATAAACCTGCCCCTCCTCTACTGTCTATAGCACAGAGGGCCATGGTTCTGTAACCATCAGAGAACAATGTAACCGATAACAGTCAGCAAAGAAAGTTACCAGCTTACAAAATTTCCATCAAGATCAACAGGTACTGTATTTTTTTGAGCTTAGCAAACAGATATAACAAAACAATTTCAGTGGTAATCTAAAGCAGGGTATACATGTACATTTTTTATTTTTGTTCAACCACAAATTATATTGGTAAAGGGATCTGTCCTGCTGCGCTATGGTATTCTGACAGGGGGGACTCCCACCTGCCAGAATACAAAGATCAGCACTTGCAGCCATTGGCTGCAAGCTCTGATCAAATGCTGGTTTTCAAGCATGACCGTTCAACAGAAGCTGATCATTAGGCTGGCTTCTGTTGAGCAGTTAGCAGTAAACACTGACTAAAATTCAGCCTGTTCCTGCTGAAATTGCTGAATTTCAATATGTGTGTAATTATTTTTTTTTTTAGATTGTTTTTATTAAAAACACAGTCACTCCCACCATTAGCAGCACAATAAGAGCACATAATCCATTAATCTATAGAATGCATATAGGATAAGAAAGGCAAAAACTTTTGCTCTACTGTATAAGCATCACTAGAAATTTTGAGTACAATTCTAAGCAAATAAGAATTACAACATAACACAAAGAAATAATATGAATTAGAGTGCTAATAATCAAAATATCCCCTATAGCATGTGCAGCGGTGTAGTTGTCACTAGTAACAGACAATCCACCAATTCACCCCGCTGCCAGACTTCCATACATCACTTCCAAAGACAATGAACAGTCCTTTTGCTAGTTTTGTTTTTGTTTTATTGAGGGGTGACAACCTGGATGGGAAAGGGTATATGGGATGCCCATGGTACAATTTGATTGCCATCATATTTTAGTAGATCATCAAAAATAATCATATTGTTAGAGCCAGAAGATATGTTGTGGCATCTGTAACTGCTATGTTTCTTCCTGCCGCACTACCTTGCAGACCGTTGCTCCTCCTCTACTCAACTCCTGCAGAGCATTGCTTCCGAGAGTTTTCCACTCATTACCATGTAAATAAATGAAGACATTACTCTTTACTGTGTAAGAATAATGTTCCCAGAAGTTCTTCCCTCCTGCACAAACTTCTGAATTTCTCCTTTTTAGCAAGGAAGACCCACTCTGACTAAGTCTCCTAGCAGGCTCTGTTTGCTCACTGCTACTAGGCTTGAGGCCTGCAGTACCTCTCCCCAGAGGCCTAGTAGTTTAAAGCACTTCTTTGGATGGTGGACTACTGTTCCCAGCCAGCCCAATCTTGAAAACCATGCGTCCTCAGGCCACATCGATTTGACACAGATCCCCAGTCTCTCCTCAGATTCAGGACTCCTCATCATTCACCGTGTAAATAATGAAGACTTTGCTAATGACCGCATAGAAGCAAAGTTCCCTCACAGACTTCCTGGCACTTCCAGCCCTCCACTGTGGTAACACTCACCAACCTTACTCTGCCCTGAGTCCTTGATGGAGAACTTGACTGGACCATGCGTCCACAGCTTCCCTGCCCCTCTGCTCCAGGATTCCTTTACCAATGACCGTGTGATGGTAAAGACATTGCCAATGACAGTGTAGAGGCAAAGTTCCTTCACAGCTCTCCCTGGGCCTCCTCCTGCGATCCGTGCACCCCCCCCCAGATGGGGGAGCCCTCCTGCTGCTGCCTAGCATGCCACCCTACACTTCACTCAGCCAACTTCTTCCCCCCCAGTGGCATATCACCTCAGCTTATATAGGAGGCCCGCCCCCTGCCAATACCAGTTGGGGATTGGTCAGGGCTCCTACATGAGCTGCCTGCCACTCCAGTTCCAGGCCCAGCCCCTCTTCTAGAACCTTCTCCCTAGAAGCAGGGGAGGCGCCTCAGAACTGAAGTACAGGTGATCACACCCACTGCTACTCTGACCACTCCCAGCCCCCAGATCAAAACAGACAGGCCTAGCTTGCAGCATAAACCTGCCTAAATTTGCCTGTGCCGACAGTTCCTAGTAAAACCCCGATACTAGCACCTACCTAATGGTAGAGGGTGCTACACATGATACCTGGACCTCATACTATGCCCAATATCACTTACTGATGTTGAAATATGGTACGTAAACATATTATCAGCATTCTGCTTTGTTAGTCATTTCTGAGGAGTAGGTCATTTAACATCTCCTTTTCAAAATCCAGAAATAGGGCCATTAAATGCTAGTCACAGATGCATAACAGGGTGACACCCAAAAAGATAATGTGCATTCCACCATGAACAGCATAGAGAATAGGGTACTATCATAGCAGTCTGGTTAACCACTTAAGGACCGAGCCTCTTTGAGATTTGGTGTTTACAAGTTAAAAACATTTTTTTTGCTAGAAAATTACTTAGAACCCCCAAACATTATATATATATATATATATATATATATATATATATATATATATATATATATATATTTCTAACACCCTAGAGAGTAAAATGGTGGTCGTTGCAATACTTTCTGTCACACCGTATTTGCGCAGCGGTCTTACAAGCGCACTTTTTTTGGAATACACTTTTTTTGGAATACACTTTTTTTAATTAAAAAATAAGACAGCAGTAAAGTTAGCCGATTTTTTTTTTATATTATGAAGAATAATGTTACGCCGAGTAAATGGATACCCAACATGTCACGCTTCAAAATTGCGACAAACGTTTACCCTTAAAAATCTCCATAGGTGACGTTTAAAAAATTCTACAGGTTGCATGTTTTGAGTTACAGAGACCGTCAAGGGCTAGAACTATTGCTCCCACTCTAACGATCGTGGCGATACCTCACTAGTGTGGTTTGAACAACATTTTCATATATGGGTGCTGCTCACGTATGCGTTCGCTTTTGCGCGTGAGCTAGGTGGGACAGGGCGCGTTTAAAACATTTTAGTTTTTTTCTTATTTATTTTACCTTTTATTTTTTTATTTTTACTCTGTTCTTTTAAAAAAAATTGTGTCAATTTTATTGTAAACATCCCTTGTAATATAAAAAAAAAGCATGACAGGACCTCTTAAATATGAGATCTGGGGTCAAAAAGACCTCAAATCTCATATTTACACTAAAATGTAATTAAAAAAAATGTAATGTAATTTGAAATAGGAGGCGATCAGACACAGGATCCGATCGCCTCCGCCGCTACCGACGGCTCCGGAGGGGAACGGCATTCGGCGGGAGGGGGCCGTCTCCCACAATCGATAAAAGTGATTTTGCGGCAATTCCACCGCAGTGACCACTTTTATCTGAAAGCCGACCGCCCGCTGAAGAAGAGGATACCGAGGTTATAGCAGCTAAGCTGCTGCCATAACACCGATATACCTCTTCAAAGTACCGACGTATAACGATGGCGGGCGGTCAGTAAGTGCTTAAAATGTGACGGATCCACTTTGGGTGTGTTTAACCCTCCTAACCATAATTTTTCGAATTTATTATAGCAGCATTTTTGATACATACATTTCTCCAGCCTGAGACAGAAATTACCTTTTTTATCCACAAATCAATTGTGGGTGGTGTTGGAGAGAGACATTCTTTTGCCACTAACTTTCTAGCGAAAAAAAATAACTGTCTGCATATAAACAGTATTTCTTACCTTAACATTAACTCACTTACCAAAGCTAAGTCTTAATGAACATCTATTAAATTTAATAACAAACATGAAAATACTTTTATCACCAATAGATAATAATGCCATGCCAATGATCCTGTCAACAGCAACCAAATTTTTTTGTACTGAAACCCACAATACTCAAAACTTAATTACAAAAACTCTGCTCAAAAATATGCTATGGCTACCAGGGAAAACAGAGAAAAAGCAAGATAGGATCGTTTTTACAGGATACATAATAATGTTTGACCTACGTCAAGTGCAAAGTTGCTGGAGTCTGGAGGTCTCACATTATTCTGCGCAAACTTTTTAAATATAAATATGCCAGCTAGGCCGAAATAAGGGGTATAGAGAGACCCCGGGAATGGGAAAGACAGGGTATTAGCCACTTAATTCAATTGTATGAGGGTAACCTCATGAAACCATTCTCAGATCTAAGACGGGAATTTAACATCTCTAACAATACGTTTTATAAATATCTCCAGATTAGGCACGCCATTCAAGCCCAAATCAGGTCTCAAACCATTGAATGGACCCAGATTCCGGTACTTACAAAAATAATTAAACCAGTTTCAACTAAAGGCTTAATCTCCAAGCTATATGCTAGCTTGGGGGATAGAATTATGAGCGGAGTGGGACCGCTTAAGAGCAAAGCGTGGTGGGAGAGAGACGTAGGGACAATGACTATGGAGCAATGGGATAAGATTTTAGAACAGGAGCCCTGGTCCTGATCTCCACTTCACAGAAAGTCTCCCACCTCTTCCTAATTTACAGAGTCTACTACACCACCAAAAAAATGTTTAAACTTGGATGGAAACCAAATGACGAGTGCCTCAGGTGTAAGGCAACAGGAGATCTCATCCACATGATGTGGAAGTGTCCAAAGCTATTTAGATACTGGGTGGAGATAGTTGATAGGATAAATAAAGTCTTTAGGACTACATTGGAACCTGAGGAGAGGACATGTCTTTTAGGGAGCTTGAAGGAAGATAAAGCCCCGCCACTATTGTAGCAGTGCTGAGATGCTTGTTTCAAGCGAGGAAAGTAATCACACAGAAATGGCAGGCACAGTCCCCCCAACTGTTAAGACTTGGATTGAGACTATCAATTCAATGGTTTGGAGTGAGAGAGTGGTATATATTAGGCAAAATAATCTTAGAAAGTTTGTGAGACTGTGGAGTCCTTGGTTGGAGGAGATGGGATGTCCCTTATGAGGGGATGGTGGAGGGCGGGGGAGATTTCTCCCCCGCTCTCCACCATACCTCCGTCCCTCCTACCTTTTTATTTTTCATTGTTTTTGTCCTACATTTTCTTTTTGCTCACAGCGTGGGCTGATTCTCTTTTTTTTTTTTTTTTCTGCCTACTTTTGATAATAGCCAATTTGTTATGTATAATCAATGGTGGGATGATGTGTGGTAGAGGGTTGGGAGTAGATCGGTTGGGAGTAGATCGGGTGGGAGTAGATCGGGTGGGAGTAGATCGGGTGGGAGGGTGTAAGTAGAAATATAAAATAACAATTTCTTTGTATTATGTGGTTCTATATGTTAATTCATGATGCTGTATGTTTTTAATTTTGCAATACGACAACTAATAAAAAGAAAGTTAAATAAAAAAAAAAAAAAACATGCCAGCAATTCTTCGATTTAATTAATTTGGTTATTTAGTAATTGAACAATACCAATGTTGAATAAAATCAAAGAAATCATAATCATTCAAACACAAAGTTGTCACTAAATGATATATTGAGTATACCACATGTGAGACTTTTTGGCAGTCAGCTGTGTAAAGAACCCCGAAAACCAATCACCGCCTTCAGGCTTTCTAAGGGCGTAAAATGGTGATTACTAAGGGCGTAAATTGTTGATCTCACTGCTCACTACTTATCACAGTTTTGGAGGCCATGAAATGCCAAGATAGCACAACCCCCCCCCCCCCCCCCAAATTACCCCTTTTCGGAAAGTAGACACCCCAAGCTATTTGCTTAGAGGCATGTTGAGTATTTTGCAGATCTCGCTTTTTATCACAAAGTTTTGAAAACAGTTTCCTTTTCTTTCTTCATTTTCCAAAACAAATGAGTACCCCTCCTCCATCTACTCCACCCGCCAAGCACAGAATCTTCAGTACAGAATCTTCAGTACAGCTCTCCCTTTTCACTCACTATAAGACCTCCTCTCACTCCAAGCTCCACTGTCACTGAAGCTTCAACTGCAGACTTGCTGGGCTGACTGACATTTTTTTTATTTGTGGTGCATGGCACTGAAGAAATGTCAATCAGCCCCAGCACCCCCAAAAAGAACACACCCATTAGTACGCCACTGCCATTAACACAGCAGTTTTTGTTTTTTTAAGGCTCAATGTAACATCTTCTGTTTGTGACTGATCGTATGGTTACACATGCCTTAAATAATTATTGAACTTTCAGTCTTCCGAATAAGTTTTTACCTTTAATCAAAAGGTCTAAAAACTTTCTTAAGCAGATTTTTTCTTATATTACTGTCTTATAATGTCTTTTATAATTCTGCATTTTGAAACTTTGTGAGATATTGTACTCTTCTTATTCTCAAAAAAGTCAATAAACATATGAAAATGAACAAACGAAAAACCTAATTGCCCTTCACTGTTCTCCAGGCTACAGATTGACAAAACTAGATATTACACGGATTCTATACTTGGATATATATTTATGCCACGCTTCTGATGGCTGTTACCCTACTTGATTTTCTGTGCCTATATCTCTCATTGAATTAACAAAAAATTCACAAAACCACTGTTACTATAGAGGCTTGCAGTTTTGTTCACCTGCTCCATTCAGTTGTACTGCTATCTGGGATATTGTAGAAACTCTATAGAGTAAGGTAGCTCCACAAGCATGGAAACCAACCATCAAATAAAACATACAATGAATAAGTCGTAGTATACATCACCTGCCATTTACCAGTCCTATTACAAAACCTTTACTGGCTACTGGGGATCTGGAACTGGACTACTGAATGTTAGGGGCTTAGTGCTTATTTTGAAAAAGACATAAAGAACCTGTATACATAATGGGCCTAGAAATCAAGTGTGCCAGGCAGATAAAGGAATTGTCTTGAGGATTATCATAGGTACATTCAGTCACCACAAGCAGATGCATTTCAGCAATTTTGTTAGCTCTGACAGTTTTTATGAGCTGACAGGTTTACTTTATTCAAATTTTGAAATGTTCATAAACATATAATGTATTTCTTACAATGCAAACAGTGAAATGAGGGCAACAATTTTCAGAAATGTAGATGAGAGAGACTTGAAGGGAAACCAGACAGCCAGCCTTTATCATAAGATTGAAGAATATGGAAAAGTATACGTTCAGTCAGTTCTTGATAAGTGCATTGTATAGTTTCATCTCTGCACAGGATAGGTGTCCAAAAACCAACAGAATACTTTAGACAAACAGCAAAATGTATCCTTTATTCTTGATACATCCAATCAACCCCATATAATCCAGCATATTTATTATCAAAATAAATGTAAGTGCTTATGATTAAATAAAGTAAACTGACTCTATATACAGGACCTGATAGAAATGTAATAGAAAGACAGGGTGTGTTCTAGTTTCCGGGTCAACAACCAGACAAAAAGCTATTTTGTGCCAACTTCATCCTATGTGCCACCAGCTGGACAGTCCTGACCTCTGCTACTTCACCAAGATAAAAAAGTTGGCAGCATGTTGTAGACCAAGTGACAGAGAACAGCATCTGTTAAAATGCTTTGTGGTGAATGAGAAATTATTAGCAAGGTTTTAATTAGTGAAATACAGTATAAAGGACAGCAATAAGGCAATGATGACTCTCTAGTAGATAAAATCTGCGAAGAAATAAAATGATCTAATGAATAACTTAAGGGAACAGTTGTATGATGGATTTGCTTCCTCACATCTATGAACGAACATATGATCAAAAATCTTGGGAAAACGTAATACCACAATGTATCCTTCTATGCGACAATTATAAATACTTTTATATATCTGAAAAACATTACAGCCCTCAGAAGTCTACCTTTTTCACCTGACACTATATCATCCAAAGGCAGACCACTTCATATAGCAATCTATGCAATCTGCCAAATAACCACTGTACAGTATATATGAGCCCCACATTTCACAATAATATAGCACAGGCATTCCATATTAATAACTCTTTAGGCTTTGTAATGACAAAAATACATTTTGCATTTGCTTTTTGTTAGCACTCATGTGACTGATATTTTAGATGTTAATCAGCAGAGGGCACTGACTGAAGACTGGATAAAAAAGCATGACTGCCTGTAGATTACACAGAAGGATGACAGCACTACCACAGCACTGGAGCTCATGGGATAGTATAGTTGCCTGGCCCCTGCATCCTTTGGGCAATATCTCTAGGAATTTCTCAATTCTCTCAGGATGACACTAGGGCACAGCGCAGTATTATATTTTTCTGAGCTGTGTGCTACTCTGCATTTATAGGCATATCTGCCAAAAGATACTGACAACACCTTTACTTAGGTGCTGCGGTAGAACTTTGTTTTTGTCCCCAATAGGTTTTAGCTTAACTTTTTTTTTGCAGAGTTTTGAGATGCTGTAGAGGGGCCTAACTAAATTAAACAAATCTTGATTTTTTCCTGCAAAGTCCGCTTTAAAAGAAAGGGTTTAAAGAAAGGAGTCATTGGCAGGGTCAGTAGATACAGTATTTAACAAACATTTATTCACCACAGTATTAAAAAAACCTTATACATCTACATTTACAAGGTAAATAGGAAGCTATTTAAAAATAGTATTGTAGTTTAACCACTTCAATACTGGGCACTTTCCCCCCTTCCTGCCCAGGCCAATTTTCAGCTTTCAGCGCTGTCACACTTTTAATGACAATTGTGCAGTCATGCAACATTGTACTCAAACAAAATTTTTATAATTTTCTTTCCACGAATAGAGCTTTCTTTTGGTGGTGTTTGATCACCACTGGGGTTTTTATTTTTTTCTAAAACTAAAAAAGACCGAAATTTTTGAAAACAAGAAAGTTTTTCTTCGTTTCTGTTTTATAAAATTTTGTTTTCACCTTCACTGATGGGCACTGATGAGGAAGCACTAATATGTCGAATTGACAGGCACTGATAGGTGGCATGAATATGCTGCACTGATGGGCACAGATAGGCGGCACTGATATGCAGCACTGATGGGCACTGATAGGTGGCACTGATGGACACTAATAGATGACACTGATAGGCAGCACTGATTATGAGGTACTGACAGTAATTACTGAGCACTGATTGGCATCTGTGAAGGACACTGACAGGCGTTACTGATGGGCACTGATTGTCATTTTGATGGATACTGACTGGCACTTTGGTGGGCACTGATTGGCAGCTGATGGGCACTGACTGGCAGCTGTGGTGTGCACCTCTGATGGGGGCTGCGCGAATAATCAATGCACTGATTATCAGCGCACACCCCCTCCTTTGACAGGAGAGCCGCCGATCGGCTCTCCCTGTCAGTGCAAACCGAGGAAAGCCGTTTACCAACACTTCCTGGTTACACGCTGTGATTGGTCATAGCTGATCACGTGGTAAATAGACTATGTCATAGGCTCTTTACCATGATCGGAGTTGCAGTGTGTCAGAGTGACACACTACACTACCGATCGCAACTTATCCTGCTAGACGTCATATGATGCCCAGTCTGGATAACAGAGCCACATTGCGGACGTCAATCTGCAATGGGACGGGCGGGAAGTGGTTTAATACGTTCTTTTAATAGAGAACAGTTA
Organism: Lithobates clamitans; assembly: GCA_037952925.1. NCBI lineage: Eukaryota > Metazoa > Chordata > Amphibia > Anura > Ranidae > Lithobates > Lithobates clamitans. The sequence goes on from JBBGZY010000110.1 coordinate 258,277, forward strand.
ATGCGTTAAACTTTCTAATATACGATCTACTTCCTGCAATGCTGAAGTTCCAAGTGTAATTTTTGAAATTATATGTGCTTTGTACATTGGTGGTATCTTGTCATTGGGGGTCCAGTTAAATATTCTGCGGGAATACTTTTCTCTGTTTCTCGCCAATTCTGTGGTGTCTTGTGGTTTAAGCATCTTAACATGACCCGTAACACATTTATACTAGATGAATATTTAGGATTTGCTTAGGATTTATTAACAAACAAAAAAAATGAAATTACACAGTATGTAATTTTGTTTTACAAGTAAATATTTCATATATGACAGAATTCTCTGAACACTGTGGGTTAGCAAAGAGCATAGATGTAACAAAGGGTTGGGGGGCACACCCTAAACATACATTTCAAAGGTTGGTGCTGCTATAAAGACCAATATACAAATAGAACCACAGAGAATAGCACACACATACCCAAAAAAATGGGTTACTTTGACGCAGTGGTGGGTTTAAGCATGGTATGGCCATATGGTGTGACTGAATCCCCATATTTACTTATAAGATCAGGTGTTTAGGTGTTTCTAAGTAGCCTTGCAAGATTTGAAAGCAACTTTTTTTCTTGTGTACATGTGCACTATTTTCTGCGACTCTATTTGTATATTGGTCTTTATAGCAGCACCAACCTTAGAAATGTATGTTTAGGTTGCCCCCCCCAACCCTTTGTTACATATTGGGTCCTGACCAGACTTCCTTGGGTGGAGTACCCAACTCTCCCACACCAATACTTCATTATCAGTGTCCACCAGTAAGTAGTTATAGGAGTCCCTTTATAGTGCAGTTTAAGCAGTGGAATCTGCAGCTAGCACACTTCTCCCATGTAAGGAGTAAGCATCTCCCAGGGTTTAGAGAAGTGGGATTTATCTTTCATTCTATGACTAGTGTAGGACCCACTGGAAATGGGGTACTTTGACGCAGTGGTGGGCTTAAAGGGTAAGTTCACCTTTGTACACTTTTTTTTCTAAATTCCAGCTCCCCTATGCACCAATATAGCATTCATATACTTGTTTTGCAAAAATATCAAAGCTTTCCATTAAATTTAAAGTCACTCGCTTTTCTTGTCTAAATCCACGCTTCCAGACGTTTCCATTAGTAATGTCTTTCTTCCTGATCAGACTTTAGGTCATGACACAGGAAGGAGTTCACCAGCTGACCTCATTAGCACACGCCCTGCATCATCCACCCACCCATTCCAAGGTGCACGTTTTTTAAATTAAATGCAATCAGTGATCACCAACTCCTTATGTGTGATGAGCGAAAATGCTCCAAAACGCCTCCCCCCTCGCTAACAAAAAAAAACGCATGTGGGAGTGCGAGTTCCCACTATGCAGAGTTGTGAATGGGGCTTGACAGCTGAGTGTTTCTGAGAAGGGTAATCACTGATTGATTGCAATTAAATTAAAAAAACCTGCACCTGGGAATGGGTGGGTGGATGATGCAGGGTGTGTGCTAATAAGTTTAGCTGGTCAACTCCTTCCTGTGTCATGACCTACAGTCTGATCAGGAAGAAGACATTATTAATGGAAACATCTGGAAATGTGGATTTAGACAAGAAAAGTAAGTGACTCTAGATTTAATAGAAAGCTTTGATATTTTTGCAAAAAAAGTACATAAATGCTATATTGGTACATAGGGGAGCACCCCATAGTTATTTATTAGGATCGGGTGTTTTTAAGTAGTCTTGCAAGATTTGAAAGCAATGTTTTTTGTGTATGTGTGCACTAATCTCTCTGGTTCTATTAGCACAGATGTAACAGACTGCCCCATGGCTGGCTTTGTCTGTTTGAAACGTCAGGCTGAAGTATCTGATAAAAGTTAAAGCAGAGTTCCACCCATATAAAAGTCAGCAGCTACAAAAAGTGTAGCTGCTGACTTTTATTAATGGGACACTCACCTGTCCCACGGTCCAGCGATGCGGGAGAACGAAGCACCGCTCCTCTCCCCCCTCCTCTCTGCGGTGTCGGCATTGTCACTGTGGGTGCCCAGGTCACGCACTGCACATGCGCGAGCTACGCTGTGCGCTGTGACTGGCCAGGCAATCATCTGGGACCTGTGATGTGTCCCAGATGATTGCCTAGAGGGAGGGGGGAGAGGTTAACTTCCTTCTGGTCCAGCGGTGCCCCGGGAGGAAGTGGGAGCTGGATCCCTCTAAAAAGAGGGTATACGCTCCCCCCCCCAAAAAAAATTGCCATGCCAAATGTGGCATGTCAGGGGGTCACCAGCACTTAAAGCGGAAGTTCCATTTTTGGAGGGAACTCCTTTTTAAATTACTTTGATGGGTTTTTTTTTGTGTGTGTAATTTGCAGCTTCAGTTATGGAGCCCATAGCACACATACCATCCAAAACATGGTTAGAAGGTACCAATAATCAGAGTTAAAATAATATAAATTAAAAATCAGCAGACTTTTATACTTCTTTATGTTAAACATTAAAAAAATATGCATGAATATCTAAGGTCAATAGCCTCCAACTTTTGCAAAACCTCTGGTTTGGCATATATAAAATATACTATATTACCAAAAATATTGGGACACCTGCCTTTACACACACACACACATGCATTTTTTGGCATCTCTGACTTAGACCGTAGGGTTCAATATTGAGTTGGCCCACCCTTTGCAGCTATAACAGCTTCAACTCTTCTGGGAAGGCTGTCCACAAGGTTTAGGAGTGTGTTTATGGGAATGTTTGACCATTCTTCCAGAAGCACATTTGTGAGGTCAGGTACTGATGTGGACAAGAAGGCCTGGGTCACAGTCTCCTCTCTAATTCATCCCAAAGGAGTTCTATAGGAATTGAGGTCAGGACTCTGAGCAGGCCAGTCAAGTTCCTCCAACACAAACTCGTGTCTTTATGGACCCTGTTGCACAGTCATGTTGGAACAGGAAGGGGCCGTCCCAATACTTTTGGTATATAGTGTATATCTGCTTGTAAATATCAGATATTAAGTTATAATTCGATTTTCCAATCAATTCTTTTGGAAGGACTAGACCACTTCTCAACAAATTTCCCAGATGTTAACTTTGCTTCTTCAGAAGACAAAAGATAGTAGATCCACAAAATGAAATCAATATAGCAGTATGTGTATGGCAAAGATTTTCACACTAATGCCTTTAATTTATAGTATACATAATCCCACTTACAATTTAGTTTGACATAAATACCTTCATGTTCAAACCTAATAAATTAAAAAGAAAACAACATAATAAATACTTTGGTAAATATACTGATAAGCATATTTCCGATCATTAGAAATATTGATTCAAGATGTAGACAGGTTTGGGAAACAAATCTACAAAAAAGCAAGCAGAATGTGATGGAATTACTTATTGGGTATTATTAGGAGGATATAGAAGGATAGAAGGATATATTAAAGGAAAAAGCTACAGTATATTCACAGAATGCAACTTTGTCAACCCCTCCATTTGTTTGGTATTACAAAGAAAGAACTTAGGTAACATCTGTAAAGATTTAATAAGGATTTAATTGCAAAAAAGATTTTAAAAAAAAAGATTGAAAGTGGCTCTAAAGCACTCTCCCTGCTCCCACAGGTTTTGCTAAGGAGGCAGCCATTGTGGGATCTGGGAGCCCGCTGCTGTCAGTCAAATCATGGGATGAGGGAGCATGGGGTGGGGCCAAGCCACGCTATCTGTGTTTATGAAAGTAGGCAGCGCAGCTCAGGATCGGGAGGCGGTATACTATGGGGGCACTTAGAGAAGAGGAGGAGCCAGGAGCGCTGGTGAGGGACCTGAGAAGATGATGTTCGGGGCACTCTGTAATTACACTGTACAGAGCAGGTTAGTATAAAAAATATAACCATAACATATTTGATATTAAAAAAAAAAAAACTTTAGGATCACTTTAAGAGATTTAACAAAATGAGGGTGGGCAATAAAATATTTTTCCTGTTCCTGTCTATGTATCTGTGGCATAATTTAGCATGACACAGATATATAGATAACATTTCCCTAATTATGACAGGTGCCAGAAATGAATCAGAAATTGCATGGCTTAAATATTATTGATTTAAAGCCTAAATTTACTATGAGTTGCCATGAGTGAAGAAGCCCCTTTCTTGACATTGAGATTTTAATACCAGAAGATTCCCACCTAAATGCAACCCTTTAAAAAAAAAAAACGAAACCATGTTACATGCAAAAAAGTGTGCGTCGATTACTGCTAATTCATACTATTCTATACATTATGTTAGGATTAGGAGGCACTGCTCAAAATATACCAATTTTAAAGGACAAAGCTAAACAGATGAGAGTGATGGTCGTGGTGGGGAAAGACACTCCTGAAATGGTGTTCAGAAGGTCCAGCTCAATTGGGGATAGGCTTATTCATAGCCATTACAATGGTATGGGGACACTAAAAAAGCACATACAAATATAGTAGCATTTACGCTATATAGGGAAACAGAACAGTTACAAATGATATAAGATGGTTAGGAGTGTTCCGCTCAAGGGAGAATGGAGAAGGTAGAAAGTACAATTTTTAGGTGATGGAGGATAGGCTACTCAAAGAGATGAGTTTTCAGGGATCTCTTAAAGGTGGACAGAGTAGAAGAGAGTCAGACAGATTCGTTTAGGGCGTTCCAGAAGATAGGCTCTGGAGAAGTTGGATGGAGATGATGCAGGAGCTTCAGATTAGTAGCAGCAGCCTTGAGAGAATTAAGGCGAGACAGCCTTTAGAAAAGTAGTCAAAATGAGAAGGGAGTTGAAGTGGGAGATAACCAGTGAGTGAATTAGTAGCCTTGTGGTGTCGTTAGAAGAATAGAAACAGATGAGTGACAGCAGAAAAGTGGTCCATTCAGTCTGCCCTTTTTTTTATGTTATTGTATTTATTTTTTTACTTTTTTTGCCTGAATAAAGATCTATGTTTGTTCCAAGCATGTTTTGAATCCATTTACCATTGACTGACTCACTACCTCTGCTAAAAGTCTATTCCAAGCATAAACTACAATTCTTTCTAGTAGTTTTTGAACTTTCCTCTAGTTTGAGGTCATAAACCAAACCGATATCAAACAATGAACCGTACTTACTCAAAATGAATACAGTATATGTGAATACGTACCAATAATTAAATTTGAAATTATGATATAATAAATGCATGAAAATCTCATAAATGAAAAAAAAATGAAAAAAAATAAAGTGCATGAGAAACTGTCTATAGAAAGACATACGTAAACTGTGTGCCAAAAGGGTGAATAAACTAGTCTGTGCCACAATGTCCACACTGTGCTGTAGACAAACAATCCGTGCTCCAGTGCTCACATAATATATCTTTCTGAGGACAGTTTCTCATGCATGTTTATTTGTTTATTTATAATATTTTCGTGCAATTAAATCATACTTTCAAATGTAATTAATTATTGGTACATAGTCACATATATTTATTTTGAGTAAGCGCAGTTCACGGTTTGATATCAGTTTTTACTTATATGTGCACTAGGTGGGAGCACATTGGGAACTGCTGCTGGGGATATTTCATTAATTTCATCTTTTTTCATTTTTATATGTTTGCAATTTGGGTCCACAGCACAAGTATTTTTCACTTTTATATAGTTTGAGGTCATGTCCCTCTGTTCTTGTTTTTAGCTTCATTTTGAAAATCCTGCCCTCCTGAATTGTATTCATACCCATTGATATATTTAAAGGTTTCAATCATGTCTCCCTTTCCCTTCTTTTTGTTGCCCATCTTTGGATTTGGTCAATCAGATCAATATCTTTTTGTAAATGAGGTCTTCACAACTGGACACTGTATTCTAAATGAGTCATAACTAAAGATCTATATAGGGGAATCAAGACCTCCTTTCTCCTGCTGGTGACCCATCCTACAATTCTATTCACTTTTCCCACTACATGGCTGCACTGTTTTGCAATTGTATGAAATATGAACCCCCAAATCTTTTTAGCTCTGTAGTGGTGACCAGCACCATACCCTCAATATTGTACTCTAGTAAGAGATCCTTTTTCCCTAGGTGCACTATTTTACATTTAGAAACATTGAACTGAAGTTTCCACTGGTTTGGCGGTGGCCAAATCATGTTAAGAAGTGGCGAATTTTGGAAAGGATCACAACTAGCACCCTGGCATGTGTGGAAGAACTGATAGTTGTGCTATTGATCTCAATAGTAAAATCAGGGGAGGGGGATCTGGAGGGAGAAAATATTATAAGCTCAGTCTTTGGATGACACTAAGTTTAAAAGGATGATTTTATTAGAGCATACGATAGCTTGGATAGTCGTGACACGTTTTGACCCTTGGGGTTGCACAAGGTATGTGTATTGTAAACAAAAGTGCCAAGTCTAAAATAAAAATATTAAAGGTGTTTAGTTGTTGTCAAATATTCAAAGGAATATATAGAGTGTGGGGTGCTGGCAGGCCGGGGGGATCCGGGCCGGGACCAGATGGTGGAGGTTCTTTGAAAGCCTTAGGCTCAGGAGATATGGCTATACACATATATTTGGTAACAATGCTTCAAATTGTTTTTGCATTTTCATATTTACTATATATAACTTTGCATAATCGCATTGATAAAATTTTTATGCATGTAAATCTTTTCTACAGCGCATACATATCCTCTGAAGAAGACCCGATGGGGTCAAAAAACGTCAGGACTATCCAAGCGCTTGATTATTGCATATTTTGTGTGTAGTTTTATGTGTGCTCCTGCATTTTTTATATTATATATATTTTTTGTACACAGCTCATGTTTTTTACTCTATTGTCATATGCTGTAATAAAATCATCCTTTTAAACTTAGTGTCATCCGTACAGGTTGTTTGCTGCCTAGAAAACCCCTTTCCCCTGGGGGAGAACTTCCTTTTTTCTGAATTTTTCGGGGTGTGCAGCCACTTCCCTTTCCCAAGTGTCCCCCCTTTTTTACAATAAGCTCAGTCTTTGACAGATTAAATCAGAGGAAGTGGCATGACATCCATACTGATATGTCAGTCAGTAAATTTGTGATGACTGAGGGGACTGAAAGGGTGGGCTAAGTAGAGATTTATTTGGGTATCACTAGCATAAAGATGGTACAGGAAGCTGTGAAAGGTTATCAAATGGCCCAGGGAAGAGATGGAGAGACAGAATAAAAGGGGCCTAAAGACGGAGCCTTGGGACCCCAACTAAAACAGTAAGAGGATAGAAGAGATAGGTAGGAGGGGAACCAGGAAAGAGCAAAGCTACAGAGGTTGAGGGAGAGGAGTTTTTTGTGGAAAGAGCAAGAGATGGACTGTATTAAAGGCAGCAGAAAGGTCTAAGAGTATGAATATTGAGTAGTGGCCATTGGTTTTACCAGTCATTAATTGGTTTTACCACTATACCGATGCACAGACGCTGGAGAGCTTGCCACTTTTATTGCTGATCTGGTTTCTGACTATGGACCTTATTATGTGGCAGCCCGAATGTAATCTATGAGGGCGGAGGTTATTATGCATTTGTATCTGGGGGCCCCAGTTCATCCTTTATGAGGCTCACCTAGTTACTCCTCCCTACAAATTTTCCTATTGATTATCATTTTGCTGATTTACTAGTGTTTTTCTCATGTTTGTGGATCTCCCCACCATTAAACTCCTACCGGTACACAGTGTATTCTACTTTTTTTTTTAAATTACCCAGATAACTCTTGGCAGTTGATTGATATTGACTACAGTATTTACTTCAAGCTCCTGAAGAAGCACGCCAGTGCAAAACATGTAGAGCTTCAAGTTATTATACCATTCACATCAACTTTTATACCAGGCCTATTGCAATATTGATGACCACTACTGTACAAACATCTTGGCTAGTCACAGTTCAGCCTATGAATGGTTATGGTGATGTCTATGTGGAAGTTGTACTAGACCTCAATGCTGGGAATTTTTAACTTCACTTTGTCCTTTTAATCCCTACTCTTTTTTTGTATAAATAATAAAAATAAATACTTTAAAATGACTTTGTGTGCTGTGGTGCCTATAAAGTCCATTTTGAGTCTATTGGTTAATTTTTGTCATTAATTGGTTTTAGTAGAGCAGTTTTAGTAGAATGTTTGGGCAAATGCCAAACTGTAGAGGGTCGAGGAGGTTGTTGTCAGTGAGGTTGTAGCTGATACTGTTGTAGACAAGGTGTTCAAGATGTTTGACAGCAACAACTGGGAGGGAGATGGGTCTTGATTTGTGGGGTTCAGTGAGGGTTTTTTTTTTTAGTATGGGGTGACCAGTGCACGTTTAAGAGGGGTGGGGCAGGTGCCAATAGGGAGGAATAGATTGCAGATGTGAGTAAGAAAGTGTAGAATAGTGCAGAGGGTTACTATAGTATTTGTGAGTGAATGGGGTCCAGGGGACAGGTGGTCAAGTGGGCCTCAAAAAGAAGTTTACCAAATTCCTCAATGTTGACAGGGTCAAAAGAGGTAAGTATTGGGTGTGGTAGTAGACCTGGTATGTTGGACAGTGGTGAACTCATCACAAATTGTATAGATAATTTTTTTTAAACATTGGCAATCTTCTGGGCAGTAAACTTGTAGGTAGAATCAGTGGGCAACAAAGTAGAGAATTAAAAGGTAGAAAAGATTTTCCGAGGACTGGATGAATGGGTGTTAATTAGAATGAGGTAGTAGGTTTGTTTAGCAACATGGAGGCTCCAGTTGTGTTTTAGGCGAGCAGATTTGTACACGGCGCGGTCATGCAGGGATTTCGTTTTATGCCACAGTTGCTAAAGAGTATGGCTGTGCCATCTGTTTGCCAGGGTTGTAGCAGAGACGGAAGTGCAGTGCATTAAGGGAGGAAGAGCATGAGCTGTTGCAGACAGCAATGGCCAGGTCAGGACAGAGGGGAGATTTTATTGTAAAGGAAGTCAGTAGCAGAATTGAGAAGGGAAGCTGTGAAGTTTCATATGGTTACCTTTTCTTTTTGGGAAGGGATAGGATGTTGGAGACAAGTAGAGTGAAAAACTAAAAAAATTGTGATCAGAGAGAGAAAAAGAAATGTTAAAAAGGTTGCAAGGAGTGCAGAGGCAGAAGAATACGAGGCTGAGTAGGTTGCCATTAGTGTGAGTAATAGTGTGTGTCCAATGCATTAAGTTAAAAGAAGAGGTTAGGTTGAGAAGTTCAGAGGTGGCTGAGGTGTTAACATTGACTGGAATGTTAAAGTCACTGAGGATCATGGTCAGTATTTCAGTGCAGAAATAGTAGGGTAGCCAGGCAGAGATGCTGCCAAGGAAGCATGACACTGGACCAGGAGGCTGATATATCACTGCAAACCTGAAAGTGGAGAAAAAGAACGAGCACAGCGAGCTTCAAAAGAGAAGGACAGAGAGGGAGGTGTAGGAAGAAGAACTTGAAAGGTCAAACTTTACTTCCTTTTCATTTGCTGGGTCTGGGCAAGTGCAGTGGAGACCACAATGGGAGAAAGCAGCTGGAGAGGCAAAGTCGGATTCCTGAATTCAGGTTTTAGTAACAGCAAGTAGGTTAAAGAAGTTGGAGATTGAAAAGGTCATTGACAGAGCTGAGGTTGTTACAGACCTAGCAGTCATTCCAGAAGGCACATAAGAAGGGGGGGGGGGCTGGCTCATGGAAGCAGAGGAATAGAAATTAGAGTGTGAGGGTTGTGGCTACTGGCAGAAGTAGGATGCAAGTTCAGGGGGTGAGAGTTAAATGGTGGAGGGCCAGGGTTAAGGCGATATCCCCAGAAATTAGGAAAAGCAGGAGGGCGGGGGTAGAAGCTAGATTTATATTAGGGCACATGTCCCAGTGTCTTGGAGGTTATGACATTGTGTGTGTTCAGAAAGCACAGGAGGTGATGCTTGCAATAATAGTGAGAGGGCAGGAATGAAGATGATATGTACAGGCCATGGGAAGGAATAAGAGTTACACAAGTATGTTTGCAGACTGTAATGGAGCACTATTTGTTTTTGCCTTCTTGCCTTATTGAAAGTGCCATGTGAAAAGTGCCAAACACGTATAAATTGTTATTCAGAGTATTTGAAAGATGACTGAAGTCAGTGGTTACCAAAGCAACAGCAAGGAGGATTTCACTTTCAGTCTTGCACAGTAGATTAGAGTTTGAAAGATGACTGAGTTCAGTGGTTACCTGAAGGAGCAGAGTAAAGAAGACATGGCGATAATGCCGCGAACACAAGATCGGAAATTCAGCCAGCAAAAGACCGATGAGAGCTTTTGGTCGGAAAATGTGACCGTGTGTATGCTCCATAAGACTTTTGCTGGTGGAATTCCTGCCAGCAAAAGATTGAGAGCAGGTTCTCAATTTTTCGGTCGGAAAAAGCTCCTATCTGAAAATGTGATCGTCTGTGCAAATTCCGACGCGCAAAATTCCTACGCATGCTCGGAAACAATTCAACGCATGCTCGGAAGCATTGAACTTAATTTTCTCGGCTCGTCGTAGTGTTGTACATCACCGCGTTCTTGATGGTCGAAAGTTCAGAGAACTTTTGTGTGACCATGTGTATGCAAGGTAAGCTTGAGCGGAATTCCCTCAGAAAAACCATCCAAGTTTTTTCCGACAGAAAATCCGCTCGTGTGTACGCGGCATAAGGGGAGGATGAGGATTTACTGTGTTAAATGTTCCACAAAGCAGAAAATGGGACTTTAGGTAGAAATGGCTATGCCTGCCCCTCACCAATTCATGAACACTCTTGATAAATTGCTCTTGAAAAGAGATATTAGATGGAAACTAACACTAAAAGCCAAACTGATACAAGGCAATAATAAAGAGTTTAGTATCTCAAGCGTAGATATGAGGGATATGATAGGAGTGAATTTGGACATGATAGGGGTGATCATTTCAGCATCAGTATAGTGGCAAAGCATCTATATTTTTTACATTATTTAGTGATTTATATAATATTGATAATCATGTTTATAAGTGGTTTTATTCTATTTTGTTAAAATATATGCTGTGTTTTATTTGCTTTTATATTGTAACAGTTTTGTTGCCCCTTTGTGGGTATTTTTGGTTAGCCATACAGGCTGGTTCTGCTGGATATAAGTTACTTCATGTTTTTGGGAAGTCGCTTTCAAAGGGATGTGCCTGTTTTGCCACTCCTGGTCATTTGCCTTGTTATAGGTTTCGGCTAACACGGGTCAAATCCTGCTGGGCTGAGACATTGTATGGGGTGGACTATCAATCGATGCCTGGTCTTGGCTGATGCATCTGTGTTTCCTGATGTGCTTGAGCTTGGAGTATACATAATGGAGCCATGTCTGCACTGCTGCAAAGTAACTTACGATGTCTGTTTGGCAGGCGTGGTGCATATACAAAGCCTGCACAAATGTAACCGAATGTGGCTACAATATATAATTACTCAAAGAGAACCTAATCTGCGATTCGTGCAGACATATGTATTCTACAACAGGAACTATCCATTTTCTCTGATGTTGCAACTTTTGATAGCTGGGACCAAAAAGTGAATGAGCAAATAATGGAATATGAAACTAACCTTATCAGTAAAAAATCAGGCAAATTTGAGTGGGAGCAGTTGGATTATTTCATTCGGGAATTTAATTGGAAAAAAACAAACATTACCACTAAAAATAAAAATAATAAGAATAAGACAAATAGTGAGCATCCAACTGAAAATAACGAACATAATATACAATCCCAAGGACACCATTAATTTCCACCTCAGACTACAAAGAAATAACAGTATTAAACCAAAGAATAATAGGAACAAAACCAATTACAAATTTAAACACAAAAAGGAAAGAGGAACAAATCAGAACAAAAGAGCGGAGGGTGGATATACACAATTACGCCCCCCCCCTTCAACATCCCCATAACAAGGATAAACATGAAAGCATTCATAATACCCAAAAACAACATCCTGCGAGGAACAACATCCCTGCTAAGACTATACCATCTATGCTTCCAAAGAATAGCAATAATAGTGGGAGTAATGTTAACCAACCTAAAGAGACCAGAGGGAAAAACTCCCCACTAGCAGAAAATCCCACAAATAGAAGTAAAGAAGATGAAAGTCTACAGCTCAGAGGGGGAGAACTCACTACATCATTGGACAATGGTAATTGCACCCCACCTCCATTCACGGTCTGTACATCCAAAGTAACGTTTGGGAGTGTTATTATAGATCTAGCTATAGATCCCAAGACGCCCAGTGGTTTACAAACCTATAACCCCTTTACAGTCCTTAGTAACTTCGAGTCAGATGACAATAGTGCCAACCTATCAGATGTTACAGCCCCTGTTTTTCTTTTTAGAGAGGGTAGTTGCGAAAATAGAGGGTTCCGCAACAGGCAACGAGACCTTGGACCCTCTATCGCTTACCCCATCCATGACGAAAAAAACGAGGAAAAGAGAAGAACAAGAAGAGGAAAAAGAGGAGGAAAGGGATGTAAAAGAGGCAGACTTTAGACACTACCCATTCTACTATCAAAATGTATAACTTATATGTTCTGTTTTTTCAGAAACTGAACTGGACCTCCTCAGGAAGGGCCTCAACTACACTCCACCCAGTGCACCAAATCTATTTGAGTTTTTATAGATCTCAATAAATATATACGTAAACTCACTATCCAAAGATATTATATTCTCAAAAAAACCGGAAGTGAAAATAGCACTGGTAACAATATTGGAACAGAATCTGAGGCATTGCCATCCTCTGAAACTAGTATAGAGGAGGATTCCATACTAAATATATTAGAAGAGTTGTATTTAGAGGTACAACCTGATGGACAGATAATTTCTGAATCAAAGGCTGGACCCCATGTGAAAGTGCAATAGTCCATACCTCTTTTAGACCCAAATCCTCTTTTTTCCCCCATTGGGCAAAGGGGAAATTTATCTCTACTTTTTATGATATGGTTTTTAATACTTTCAAAACAAAGTTCAATTACAACAATAAGCAATATAGCATTAAGAACGCTGACCCTTATCTATTGATAGCCTGAAACAAAATCAGGATATAATCATTCAAAGGGCCGATAAAGGTGGAAGCTTCGTTATTCAAAACAAAGATGAGTACATAGCTGAGGCAAGGAGACTTTTGGGTGACACTGAAATCTACACCAAATTAAGAAAAGATCCTACAGAGTACACAAAGGAGCCTAAAACACTTCTAGATGAGTCATTGCTAAAGGAAGTTCTTACGAAAAATGAATACTTCTTCTTGTTTAACAGGCATGCTGTGACCCCACACTTCTACCATATACCCAAAGTGCACAAGAGCCTTACAGATCCCCCGGGTAGACCAATAATAGCTGGGATTGATAGTCTCTCTAGCAACCTGGGATGTTATATCGATTTTTTCCTGCAGGACATTGTGACCAATCTACTATCCTTTGTAAGAGACTCTGGCCATATGCTCTAAATCCTGTCTAATTATAAATGGCAGCCTAGCTACAGATGGCTCTCCTTGACCTCGATATATACATCAATAGATCACACATATGGCCTAAGAGCCATGAATCACTTTTTACTAAAGGATGATAGACTGAATCCCTTACATGCTAAATTCTTGTTAGACTGTGTTAGATTCTCCCTTACACACAACTACTTTTCTTTTTTGGGTGAATATTTTTTGCAGATTAGGGGTACAGCTATGGGGGCCATGTTTGCCCCTAGCTACGCAAATATATTTTTGGGCCCATGGGAGAATGCCTATATATGGAAAAACAATCCTTTCGGGGCTAACATAGTTCTATATGCCAGATATATCGATGATATTCTTATAATCTGGAACGGGTCAGACAATGACCTTAATGTCTTTCTAGAACACTGTAAGAACAACTCCTTCGGCATAGAATTTACCCATGTCATAGACCAAAAGTGGACTCCAGGTGGACTTAGATGGTAATATTTTTTCTAAAATGCATTTGAAACCTAGTGGAGGTAACTCGTACCTACATGGTAATCACCATCCAAGGTGGATACATAATGTCCCCTATGGAAATTTTGTCGCCTGAGGCGCACATGTACCAAAAAAGAAGACTACTTAGAACAGAGTAAGCTTCTTACACAGAAGTTTAAAGAAAAAGATTATGATGCAAGCCATATAGAGACAGCCCTCAATAAATATTTGTCCCTTTACGATAATCCACCAGATGGTAACAAAGAACCTCTATGCCAGACCACCGCTGATATCCAACAGGTTCGATTCTCTACCCAGTACACCAACAAGGCCTTTGAGATTCTAAATATTATCAAAAGTAATTGGAATATTCTTAAACACGACCCAGTGTTAGGCAACATACTCCCTGATCATCCTAATATTGTTTTTTTGCCCCGCAATCTAAGGAGCTTGGTAGCACCAAGCAGGGTAAAAATATCTACTAACAAACCCACTAGCATTTGGTCAACAATATTTGACCAAAAAGGAGCTACAAATGCAGTGTTAAAAACTGTGGCACATGCATGTACATGTGGCACAGAAAGAAAACTGTAGTAGGGAGGGATGGAAGAGTCCACAAACTTAAACAATTCATGAACTGCGGGACAGAATATGTAGTCTACAGTATCGTCTGTCCTTGGGGTCATCTGTATGTTGGTGGAACTCAGCGTCCAATGAGAGTCAGAATAGGAGAACATAAATGCAGTATTATTAATCAAAGAGACAAATACCCTGTCCCCCGGCATTTTCTAGAGGCTCACCAAGAGGATCCTGCAGGCATGAAAGTATTCGGAAAAGAGTCAATTGGGGGAGAGCTAGTTGCAGGGAGGAGACACCAGAGACTATGTAAGCGAGAGGCCTTCTGGATCTTCACCCTTGGCAGTCTCGCCCCCAGAGGCCTCAATGAAGACCCCGAAATACACAAAATAGCGTGACAGCGCTATAGAGCCAACTGTAGAATAGGCCTATGTCCATCCACTAACTGCATTTAGTGCTTTTTAGAATATGAAGTTCAGAACTATTAGTGTAGGGATTTAGGATTTTAGCCTGCCCCATTCTTTAAAAATTTTTAGAAAAATTAATTAATTAAAAATGCATAATTTATCTATCATCAAAAAAATCTATTATCATTCACTATATATGCGATGTCTAGGAACACGCATAGGTTGGTGCGTGTATATATTCATGTTTCTCTCTTTGTGGATATATATATATATATATATATATATAAATATATATATATATATATATATATATATATATAAAATATTTTTTTCCATCAAAGGAGATATATATATATATATATATATTATATATATATATACAGCTTATCAATTATGATCTTGTAAATGGTTTTAGTCCTAAAAAAACATTTGAAAACCTTTTAAAAATTGGAAATCTTTCTCTGTGCTATTTATATATACAATTCATAGATTTGGTTTTTAAAATAATGATTTTTATATACCTTTTTTAAAAAAAACATATTTTTTGAAAAAACATATTTAATCATGTTTTATATAATATGCATTGCTTATATGTACATGCTTTTATCTCTGTATTTATTTAACTGCCTGAGCATGTGCACCTATGTGCATATGGACGGGTACAACCATATAGTCTTGTGTATGCTCCTATACATGTGCGCATTAGCCCCTTTAGCTATAGGCACATACCTCTAATAATGGGTATATAGTCCTTAATAGTAATACTAATATAAACAACTTCTTCTAACACTCAACGTATTTATCTACTGTCGTGCACTTTGTAAGAATTTTTATGCAAACGCACTGACAGCGGCACCTTTTATTATACACATGTATACACACTGCATGAGGTTACATGGATAAATGTTGTATCGGTGGTTTTGGTAACTCTTGGACTGCCCACTATGGCATAACCCCGCGTACGTGTGCATGTGTGCCTGTGTGTGTATGTATACATATATGTGCCTACACACATGTGTATTTGTATGTGTGTGTATATGAATATATCAATCCCAATTTTCCTCTTAAGGACACAATAAACCAAACGTTATAGATCTGGAGTTCCCTCTCCCTTTCTGTATTTATAATTTGTATATTTTCTATGTTCTATTATATTCTATTATTTATTTATTTATTCTTGCGCCGGTCTGCTAAGTCACTTTTCCTCCTTGTGTCACTCTTATGGTTTAGAGCGACTGCAGAGGAGAGAGTGTAATGGTAGATTTGTCTGCCTTGTCCTCCGTATTTTATCTCCAACAAGATGGTGGACAGTGTCCACAACTGCTGACAACAATCTCGTGCGACAGCAGGCATGTGGGAAGGGATGTCTGGACTATGCTTCCACCCTGTGGACCACACAAGGAAGTAAACAACACGGCATGCGTTCCACCCGCCGTTCTAGGGTATCGCAGTTTACTAGGAGGTAAGGCAGTAGTTTAAGGCAAACAATTATACTACTATATGATCATACGACTAAGATGTGGACTAGAATGTGCAAAGGAGAGGAGATTTTTATCCCTGGGAGACGGCCTCTGCTGGCATATACACTAATGTGGGTGATACTGTTACCACTGATTTCTAGAATGTATTGTGACGTTTCACATCTGTAGCCTATTGTGCATGGTCCCTGCACACATACTTGCACATGTAAAGCCATCCATGATCCTTAGCGTGTGTATGTGAATATGGTCGAGTTGTGTATATAAGCTAGTTTGGAGACAAGCGTACTTCTTTTATACGTGTATATGTATATGGGTGTCTTTAAAGTACATAGTAAAGGTCCGCCTTTCACTAGACTGCCCAGAAATGGGTAGGGGCATCGGAGCCAATGTGAGATATGCTTCCTAGATGAACACATGTATAAGTAGCTGCAAGAGACAAATACCGTTAGGCTCTGAGGAAGAAGGTAAACCTTCGAAACGCGTCAGCCAGCAGCGGTTCGCACGTCCTCTCTTCAGGACCTGGAGACTGTGATCGGTGAACGGATTGTCACAATTCAAAGATTCTTACAAGCGTGATTTTCTTTCTACCTTTGTGAGTAGTTTTGAATAATGTTTTTTCTTAGGATAATGCACAAGGCTGGTGCGCCCTCTCCTTTCTGTTTTCCCGTTTGATTACTAGGATACCCCTATCCTGGAGGGCAGCAAGGCCGCTAGCTACTATCCATCCTGAAACTTTGGACTGCTTGGCTAACACATTCGTGCGCAAGAGTATTTTGTTTTGTTGTGTGATGCACATACGACATGAGATATGAAAAGAGGACAGGTCCTCTCTGCTGATTGAGAGGGAATTCCTGCCCCAATTTGTCTTCTGGAGGAGGCTCTGTGAGTTCCATTTTGGCCAATGTATAGGTAAGAGCATCATAGTGTGAACGGAAAGTCGGGTTTTTCATTTATTGTGGTGGAAAGTTTGGTAATTGCTGATATTGTTCTTTATTCAGATACCTATTTAACAACTGTAATATGTTTGCACCATTACATCAATAATGACTTTTAAGTTTTGAACCTTCTTTAAGTGATCTGGGCAGCATTATAACCAGTTAAGTAATAACTTAACTATATGGATGTTTATTGATATTCCTGCCCTTGGAAAGAGAATATTTTGCTCTATCTTTTTTATATTATTAGTATATATAAGTTTGAGGGCCTTTGGAGCAAGTTATTATAAAATATATGTATACAATATTGTTTAAATTGGGTACCAACATTGGCTGTGAAGATTCTCATATCCCCTTCAGCACTGTTGGTGCCTGGCTGGCTAAGTGTAAAAACAAAATTGTAATTTAATTATATGTCATTTATATAAGCTCAGCAGGAGGTGTTGAGACAGTTGAAAAATACTGCCTTAAGACGGCTTTCACACCGCGGGGGCATCGGCGATAAAGCAGCGCTATTTTTAGCGCTGCTTTACTGTAGTTTTAGCAAAGCTATTCGGCCGCTAGCGGGGCGGTTTTAACCCCCCGCTAGCAGCCAAAAAGGGGTTAAATCTGCCCACAAAACGCTGCCGTAGCATCGTTTTGCCAGCGGTGTCGCAGCACTGCCCCATTGATTTCAATGGAGAGCAGCGGTGGAAAAGCGGCGAGTTCATCGTTCCTTCACCGCTCCAAAGAAGCTGCTGGCAGGACTTTTTGTGACGCCCTGCCAGCGCACCGCCCCAGCCCTCGGGCTTTCACACTGGAGTGAATGGAGCCGCTTAATTCAGGCGCTATACAGGCGCTATTTTTAGCGCTGTAGTGCCTGAAAAACGCTGGCAGTGTGAAAGGGGTCTAAGAGATACATGAACATATAGAGAAACAAAACACTATAATGACATGCAATCTTGTGAAATGCGATTTTAAAAATGTTTTAACATGAGCAGGAACTAAAGTATATAGGTTTTTAAAGAATATTTTCTAGATTATTGGTATCTTCAAAATCCCATGTTTTCAGTGGTATGTTTGCAATATGATATAATTGGGGATGCGGTACTGTGACCATAAATCAGTCCTTTTATATTATGAAATAAAAATGTCTTTTCTGAGAAGTGACCATCCAGTACACAATTCTCCATCCCTGGCAACTGGTAAAGAGAGGAAAAAGGAAAGGGGATAAAGGAAATTGGGACTTTATATGAAACGTAACACTTGGGTAGGTTGAATCCTTGAAATTGTAAAACACATATTTATTATGCATAATTGAGCATAGCATGGTAGGTAACATAATTGAATAAACAACATAAGTAAAACAAGATTCAAATCAACATGACTCATGCATCATATAGTAAAATCATAGACATTGTTGCACATGGTACATGATAAAACAGTAGTATACTCAAATTGGTAAAAGCATATAGACTAGGTATTTAATTGATGATTCAACATAATCAAACCCATGATATTCACATGATTACTGTGGCATAGCATCAAATATACGGCTCTACGCGTTTCGTGGGTTGTCTCCACTCATCAGGAGCAGCTATACATATGGGGTGCCTGAAATAGGTTATAAATTACATTAATAATCAATGGTAATTGATTAAAAAATAGGAAGAGAGGGAGCAAAAAGGCTATGGTCCTAGCACTCTTACCTAAGGTATGGTGTTAACTAAGATGTAGGTATTGATGAATAAGATGGGAGGCGTTGGGGGGTGGAGCAATCATGTCTCCCCCGGGAGCTGAGGTAATGGCAATGTAACAGCCAGGGGGCCAGACCTCATACCCCTGATAGAGGTGAATGATGGTGAATATCTGGAGTGAATGGTGGGGGCTCTAAAAAGAGCTGCTGTAACAATAAGAATGGACATGTGGTATGTGACCATGAAGGAGATACAATTGGAATGAGAGAATAAAGGAAAGAATAAACGGATAACAACCAGAATGGCAGAGAACATAGGTGAAAAGGACCAGAAAGGGCGTACAAAGGAGGTGAAAAGGGGTGAACGGGAATGGTGTGAGAGTGAATGATGAGAGACCACCATACCGCCGATGGAGGACGTCGCGGAAGTGAGAATAGCTAGAGCTGTGAGTAAAGCGTATGGACAAAGTGTGAGGAGAAATATGCCAAGGTAAGTGTAGAAATCCAGGGTGACAAACCTAGAGTGATGGAATGGTAGATGCATGGCCCATCCAGTAAGACAGAGTCAAAACCAACGTCACGGTGGCGTGCTAGGGAGAGAGATGCGACTACGTTCGAGCGGCAGCCGCTCTTAAATAGGAGCCTCACCTCCCCCGTGGTGCACGCCGATGGAATAAGGACGCCATGAGCGGCGCCATGACTGATGCCGCACGTGGCGGCGTCAGGGGCGTGACGTCGACACGCAGCGAGCGCGAGCCCTCACCCCCGCAATCAATGCAGATCGGGGGGATGGGGGATAGCCCCGGTGTGCGTCGCAGCTCCCGGGGGTGAAAAGAGCAACACCCCCGAGTATATTAGCCTATCAAGATTGTATACTAATCAGGTTGAACCCAGTGTAGCATGTACCTAGGCTGGCACTCAGATGCCTGGCAACAGAAATACATGGGGTAAAAAGTAGTTAAGTGTCAGTTTCCATCCCTGATTAATGTTTGATATAAAAAACAAGAAGTTGGGACTTTGTATGAGAAGTGACCATCCAGTACACAATTCTCCATCCCTGGCAACTGGTAAAGAGAGGAAAAAGGAAAGGGGATAAAGGAAATTGGGACTTTATATGAAACGTAACACTTGGGTAGGTTGAATCGTTGAAATTGTAAAACACATATTTATTATGCATAATTGAGCATAGCATGGTAGGTAACATAATTGAATAAACAACATAAGTAAAACAAGATTCAAATCAACATGACTCATGCATCATATAGTAAAATCATAGACATTGTTGCACATGGTACATGATAAAACAGTAGTATACTCAAATTGGTAAAAGCATATAGACTAGGTATTTAATTGATGATTCAACATAATCAAACCCATGATATTCACATGATTACTGTGGCATAGCATCAAATATACGGCTCTACGCGTTTCGTGGGTTGTCTCCACTCATCAGGAGCAGCTATACATATGGGGTGCCTGAAATAGGTTATAAATTACATTAATAATCAATGGTAATTGATTAAAAAATAGGAAGAGAGGGAGCAAAAAGGCTATGGTCCTAGCACTCTTACCTAAGGTATGGTGTTAACTAAGATGTAGGTATTGATGAATAAGATGGGAGGCGTTGGGGGGTGGAGCAATCATGTCTCCCCCGGGAGCTGAGGTAATGGCAATGTAACAGCCAGGGGGCCAGACCTCATACCCCTGATAGAGGTGAATGATGGTGAATATCTGGAGTGAATGGTGGGGGCTCTAAAAAGAGCTGCTGTAACAATAAGAATGGACATGTGGTATGTGACCATGAAGGAGATACAATTGGAATGAGAGAATAAAGGAAAGAATAAACGGATAACAACCAGAATGGCAGAGAACATAGGTGAAAAGGACCAGAAAGGGCGTACAAAGGAGGTGAAAAGGGGTGAACGGGAATGGTGTGAGAGTGAATGATGAGAGACCACCATACCGCCGATAGAGGACGTCGTGGAAGTGAGAATAGCTAGAGCTGTGAGTAAAGCGTATGGACAAAGTGTGAGGAGAAATATGCCAAGGTAAGTGTAGAAATCCAGGGTGACAAACCTAGAGTGATGGAATGGTAGATGCATGGCCCACCCAGTAAGACAGAGTCAAAACCAACGTCACGGTGGCGTGCTAGGGAGAGAGATGCGACTACGTTCGAGCGGCAGCCGCTCTTAAATAGGAGCCTCACCTCCCCCGTGGTGCACGCCGATGGAATAAGGACGCCATGAGCGGCGCCATGACTGATGCCGCACGTGGCGGCGTCAGGGGCGTGACGTCGACACGCAGCGAGCGCGAGCCCTCACCCCCGCAATCAATGCAGATCGGGGGGATGGGGGATAGCCCCGGTGTGCGTCGCAGCTCCCGGGGGTGAAAAGAGCAACACCCCCGAGTATATTAGCCTATCAAGATTGTATACTAATCAGGTTGAACCCAGTGTAGCATGTACCTAGGCTGGCACTCAGATGCCTGGCAACAGAAATACATGGGGTAAAAAGTAGTTAAGTGTCAGTTTCCATCCCTGATTAATGTTTGATATAAAAAACAAGAAGTTGGGACTTTGTATGAGAAGTGACCATCCAGTACACAATTCTCCATCCCTGGCAACTGGTAAAGAGAGGAAAAAGGAAAGGGGATAAAGGAAATTGGGACTTTATATGAAACGTAACACTAGGGTAGGTTGAATCGTTGAAATTGTAAAACACATATTTATTATGCATAATTGAGCATAGCATGGTAGGTAACATAATTGAATAAACAACATAAGTAAAACAAGATTCAAATCAACATGACTCATGCATCATATAGTAAAATCATAGACATTGTTGCACATGGTACATGATAAAACAGTAGTATACTCAAATTGGTAAAAGCATATAGACTAGGTATTTAATTGATGATTCAACATAATCAAACCCATGATATTCACATGATTACTGTGGCATAGCATCAAATATACGGCTCTACGCGTTTCGTGGGTTGTCTCCACTCATCAGGAGCAGCTATACATATGGGGTGCCTGAAATAGGTTATAAATTACATTAATAATCAATGGTAATTGATTAAAAAATAGGAAGAGAGGGAGCAAAAAGGCTATGGTCCTAGCACTCTTACCTAAGGTATGGTGTTAACTAAGATGTAGGTATTGATGAATAAGATGGGAGGCGTTGGGGGGTGGAGCAATCATGTCTCCCCCGGGAGCTGAGGTAATGGCAATGTAACAGCCAGGGGGCCAGACCTCATACCCCTGATAGAGGTGAATGATGGTGAATATCTGGAGTGAATGGTGGGGGCTCTAAAAAGAGCTGCTGTAACAATAAGAATGGACATGTGGTATGTGACCATGAAGGAGATACAATTGGAATGAGAGAATAAAGGAAAGAATAAACGGATAACAACCAGAATGGCAGAGAACATAGGTGAAAAGGACCAGAAAGGGCGTACAAAGGAGGTGAAAAGGGGTGAACGGGAATGGTGTGAGAGTGAATGATGAGAGACCACCATACCGCCGATAGAGGACGTCGTGGAAGTGAGAATAGCTAGAGCTGTGAGTAAAGCGTATGGACAAAGTGTGAGGAGAAATATGCCAAGGTAAGTGTAGAAATCCAGGGTGACAAACCTAGAGTGATGGAATGGTAGATGCATGGCCCACCCAGTAAGACAGAGTCAAAACCAACGTCACGGTGGCGTGCTAGGGAGAGAGATGCGACTACGTTCGAGCGGCAGCCGCTCTTAAATAGGAGCCTCACCTCCCCCGTGGTGCACGCCGATGGAATAAGGACGCCATGAGCGGCGCCATGACTGATGCCGCACGTGGCGGCGTCAGGGGCGTGACGTCGACACGCAGCGAGCGCAAGCCCTCACCCCCGCAATCAATGCAGATCGGGGGGATGGGGGATAGCCCCGGTGTGCGTCGCAGCTCCCGGGGGTGAAAAGAGCAACACCCCCGAGTATATTAGCCTATCAAGATTGTATACTAATCAGGTTGAACCCAGTGTAGCATGTACCTAGGCTGGCACTCAGATGCCTGGCAACAGAAATACATGGGGTAAAAAGTAGTTAAGTGTCAGTTTCCATCCCTGATTAATGTTTGATATAAAAAACAAGAAGTTGGGACTTTGTATGAGAAGTGACCATCCAGTACACAATTCTCCATCCCTGGCAACTGGTAAAGAGAGGAAAAAGGAAAGGGGATAAAGGAAATTGGGACTTTATATGAAACGTAACACTTGGGTAGGTTGAATCGTTGAAATTGTAAAACACATATTTATTATGCATAATTGAGCATAGCATGGTAGGTAACATAATTGAATAAACAACATAAGTAAAACAAGATTCAAATCAACATGACTCATGCATCATATAGTAAAATCATAGACATTGTTGCACATGGTACATGATAAAACAGTAGTATACTCAAATTGGTAAAAGCATATAGACTAGGTATTTAATTGATGATTCAACATAATCAAACCCATGATATTCACATGATTACTGTGGCATAGCATCAAATATACGGCTCTACGCGTTTCGTGGGTTGTCTCCACTCATCAGGAGCAGCTATACATATGGGGTGCCTGAAATAGGTTATAAATTACATTAATAATCAATGGTAATTGATTAAAAAATAGGAAGAGAGGGAGCAAAAAGGCTATGGTCCTAGCACTCTTACCTAAGGTATGGTGTTAACTAAGATGTAGGTATTGATGAATAAGATGGGAGGCGTTGGGGGGTGGAGCAATCATGTCTCCCCCGGGAGCTGAGGTAATGGCAATGTAACAGCCAGGGGGCCAGACCTCATACCCCTGATAGAGGTGAATGATGGTGAATATCTGGAGTGAATGGTGGGGGCTCTAAAAAGAGCTGCTGTAACAATAAGAATGGACATGTGGTATGTGACCATGAAGGAGATACAATTGGAATGAGAGAATAAAGGAAAGAATAAACGGATACTGGGTGGGCCATGCATCTACCATTCCATCACTCTAGGTTTGTCACCCTGGATTTCTACACTTACCTTGGCATATTTCTCCTCACACTTTGTCCATACGCTTTACTCACAGCTCTAGCTATTCTCACTTCCACGACGTCCTCTATCGGCGGTATGGTGGTCTCTCATCATTCACTCTCACACCATTCCCGTTCACCCCTTTTCACCTCCTTTGTACGCCCTTTCTGGTCCTTTTCACCTATGTTCTCTGCCATTCTGGTTGTTATCCGTTTATTCTTTCCTTTATTCTCTCATTCCAATTGTATCTCCTTCATGGTCACATACCACATGTCCATTCTTATTGTTACAGCAGCTCTTTTTAGAGCCCCCACCATTCACTCCAGATATTCACCATCATTCACCTCTATCAGGGGTATGAGGTCTGGCCCCCTGGCTGTTACATTGCCATTACCTCAGCTCCCGGGGGAGACATGATTGCTCCACCCCCCAACGCCTCCCATCTTATTCATCAATACCTACATCTTAGTTAACACCATACCTTAGGTAAGAGTGCTAGGACCATAGCCTTTTTGCTCCCTCTCTTCCTATTTTTTAATCAATTACCATTGATTATTAATGTAATTTATAACCTATTTCAGGCACCCCATATGTATAGCTGCTCCTGATGAGTGGAGACAACCCACGAAACGCGTAGAGCCGTATATTTGATGCTATGCCACAGTAATCATGTGAATATCATGGGTTTGATTATGTTGAATCATCAATTAAATACCTAGTCTATATGCTTTTACCAATTTGAGTATACTACTGTTTTATCATGTACCATGTGCAACAATGTCTATGATTTTACTATATGATGCATGAGTCATGTTGATTTGAATCTTGTTTTACTTATGTTGTTTATTCAATTATGTTACCTACCATGCTATGCTCAATTATGCATAATAAATATGTGTTTTACAATTTCAACGATTCAACCTACCCAAGTGTTACGTTTCATATAAAGTCCCAATTTCCTTTATCCCCTTTCCTTTTTCCTCTCTTTACCAGTTGCCAGGGATGGAGAATTGTGTACTGGATGGTCACTTCTCATACAAAGTCCCAACTTCTTGTTTTTTATATCAAACATTAATCAGGGATGGAAACTGACACTTAACTACTTTTTACCCCATGTATTTCTGTTGCCAGGCATCTGAGTGCAAGCCTAGGTACATGCTACACTGGGTTCAACCTGATTAGTATACAATCTTGATAGGCTAATATACTCGGGGGTGTTGCTCTTTTCACCCCCGGGAGCTGCGACGCACACCGGGGCTATCCCCCATCCCCCCGATCTGCATTGATTGCGGGGGTGAGGGCTCGCGCTCGCTGCGTGTCGACGTCACGCCCCTGACGCCGCCACGTGCGGCATCAGTCATGGCGCCGCTCATGGCGTCCTTATTCCATCGGCGTGCACCACGGGGGAGGTGAGGCTCCTATTTAAGAGCGGCTGCCGCTCGAACGTAGTCGCATCTCTCTCCCTAGCACGCCACCGTGACGTTGGTTTTGACTCTGTCTTACTGGGTGGGCCATGCATCTACCATTCCATCACTCTAGGTTTGTCACCCTGGATTTCTACACTTACCTTGGCATATTTCTCCTCACACTTTGTCCATACGCTTTACTCACAGCTCTAGCTATTCTCACTTCCACGACGTCCTCTATCGGCGGTATGGTGGTCTCTCATCATTCACTCTCACACCATTCCCGTTCACCCCTTTTCACCTCCTTTGTACGCCCTTTCTGGTCCTTTTCACCTATGTTCTCTGCCATTCTGGTTGTTATCCGTTTATTCTTTCCTTTATTCTCTCATTCCAATTGTATCTCCTTCATGGTCACATACCACATGTCCATTCTTATTGTTACAGCAGCTCTTTTTAGAGCCCCCACCATTCACTCCAGATATTCACCATCATTCACCTCTATCAGGGGTATGAGGTCTGGCCCCCTGGCTGTTACATTGCCATTACCTCAGCTCCCGGGGGAGACATGATTGCTCCACCCCCCAACGCCTCCCATCTTATTCATCAATACCTACATCTTAGTTAACACCATACCTTAGGTAAGAGTGCTAGGACCATAGCCTTTTTGCTCCCTCTCTTCCTATTTTTTAATCAATTACCATTGATTATTAATGTAATTTATAACCTATTTCAGGCACCCCATATGTATAGCTGCTCCTGATGAGTGGAGACAACCCACGAAACGCGTAGAGCCGTATATTTGATGCTATGCCACAGTAATCATGTGAATATCATGGGTTTGATTATGTTGAATCATCAATTAAATACCTAGTCTATATGCTTTTACCAATTTGAGTATACTACTGTTTTATCATGTACCATGTGCAACAATGTCTATGATTTTACTATATGATGCATGAGTCATGTTGATTTGAATCTTGTTTTACTTATGTTGTTTATTCAATTATGTTACCTACCATGCTATGCTCAATTATGCATAATAAATATGTGTTTTACAATTTCAACGATTCAACCTACCCAAGTGTTACGTTTCATATAAAGTCCCAATTTCCTTTATCCCCTTTCCTTTTTCCTCTCTTTACCAGTTGCCAGGGATGGAGAATTGTGTACTGGATGGTCACTTCTCATACAAAGTCCCAACTTCTTGTTTTTTATATCAAACATTAATCAGGGATGGAAACTGACACTTAACTACTTTTTACCCCATGTATTTCTGTTGCCAGGCATCTGAGTGCCAGCCTAGGTACATGCTACACTGGGTTCAACCTGATTAGTATACAATCTTGATAGGCTAATATACTCGGGGGTGTTGCTCTTTTCACCCCCGGGAGCTGCGACGCACACCGGGGCTATCCCCCATCCCCCCGATCTGCATTGATTGCGGGGGTGAGGGCTCGCGCTCGCTGCGTGTCGACGTCACGCCCCTGACGCCGCCACGTGCGGCATCAGTCATGGCGCCGCTCATGGCGTCCTTATTCCATCGGCGTGCACCACGGGGGAGGTGAGGCTCCTATTTAAGAGCGGCTGCCGCTCGAACGTAGTCGCATCTCTCTCCCTAGCACGCCACCGTGACGTTGGTTTTGACTCTGTCTTACTGGGTGGGCCATGCATCTACCATTCCATCACTCTAGGTTTGTCACCCTGGATTTCTACACTTACCTTGGCATATTTCTCCTCACACTTTGTCCATACGCTTTACTCACAGCTCTAGCTATTCTCACTTCCACGACGTCCTCTATCGGCGGTATGGTGGTCTCTCATCATTCACTCTCACACCATTCCCGTTCACCCCTTTTCACCTCCTTTGTACGCCCTTTCTGGTCCTTTTCACCTATGTTCTCTGCCATTCTGGTTGTTATCCGTTTATTCTTTCCTTTATTCTCTCATTCCAATTGTATCTCCTTCATGGTCACATACCACATGTCCATTCTTATTGTTACAGCAGCTCTTTTTAGAGCCCCCACCATTCACTCCAGATATTCACCATCATTCACCTCTATCAGGGGTATGAGGTCTGGCCCCCTGGCTGTTACATTGCCATTACCTCAGCTCCCGGGGGAGACATGATTGCTCCACCCCCCAACGCCTCCCATCTTATTCATCAATACCTACATCTTAGTTAACACCATACCTTAGGTAAGAGTGCTAGGACCATAGCCTTTTTGCTCCCTCTCTTCCTATTTTTTAATAAATTACCATTGATTATTAATGTAATTTATAACCTATTTCAGGCACCCCATATGTATAGCTGCTCCTGATGAGTGGAGACAACCCACGAAACGCGTAGAGCCGTATATTTGATGCTATGCCACAGTAATCATGTGAATATCATGGGTTTGATTATGTTGAATCATCAATTAAATACCTAGTCTATATGCTTTTACCAATTTGAGTATACTACTGTTTTATCATGTACCATGTGCAACAATGTCTATGATTTTACTATATGATGCATGAGTCATGTTGATTTGAATCTTGTTTTACTTATGTTGTTTATTCAATTATGTTACCTACCATGCTATGCTCAATTATGCATAATAAATATGTGTTTTACAATTTCAACGATTCAACCTACCCAAGTGTTACGTTTCATATAAAGTCCCAATTTCCTTTATCCCCTTTCCTTTTTCCTCTCTTTACCAGTTGCCAGGGATGGAGAATTGTGTACTGGATGGTCACTTCTCATACAAAGTCCCAACTTCTTGTTTTTTATATCAAACATTAATCAGGGATGGAAACTGACACTTAACTACTTTTTACCCCATGTATTTCTGTTGCCAGGCATCTGAGTGCCAGCCTAGGTACATGCTACACTGGGTTCAACCTGATTAGTATACAATCTTGATAGGCTAATATACTCGGGGGTGTTGCTCTTTTCACCCCCGGGAGCTGCGACGCACACCGGGGCTATCCCCCATCCCCCCGATCTGCATTGATTGCGGGGGTGAGGGCTCGCGCTCGCTGCGTGTCGACGTCACGCCCCTGACGCCGCCACGTGCGGCATCAGTCATGGCGCCGCTCATGGCGTCCTTATTCCATCGGCGTGCACCACGGGGGAGGTGAGGCTCCTATTTAAGAGCGGCTGCCGCTCGAACGTAGTCGCATCTCTCTCCCTAGCACGCCACCGTGACGTTGGTTTTGACTCTGTCTTACTGGGTGGGCCATGCATCTACCATTCCATCACTCTAGGTTTGTCACCCTGGATTTCTACACTTACCTTGGCATATTTCTCCTCACACTTTGTCCATACGCTTTACTCACAGCTCTAGCTATTCTCACTTCCACGACGTCCTCTATCGGCGGTATGGTGGTCTCTCATCATTCACTCTCACACCATTCCCGTTCACCCCTTTTCACCTCCTTTGTACGCCCTTTCTGGTCCTTTTCACCTATGTTCTCTGCCATTCTGGTTGTTATCCGTTTATTCTTTCCTTTATTCTCTCATTCCAATTGTATCTCCTTCATGGTCACATACCACATGTCCATTCTTATTGTTACAGCAGCTCTTTTTAGAGCCCCCACCATTCACTCCAGATATTCACCATCATTCACCTCTATCAGGGGTATGAGGTCTGGCCCCCTGGCTGTTACATTGCCATTACCTCAGCTCCCGGGGGAGACATGATTGCTCCACCCCCCAACGCCTCCCATCTTATTCATCAATACCTACATCTTAGTTAACACCATACCTTAGGTAAGAGTGCTAGGACCATAGCCTTTTTGCTCCCTCTCTTCCTATTTTTTAATCAATTACCATTGATTATTAATGTAATTTATAACCTATTTCAGGCACCCCATATGTATAGCTGCTCCTGATGAGTGGAGACAACCCACGAAACACGTAGAGCCGTATATTTGATGCTATGCCACAGTAATCATGTGAATATCATGGGTTTGATTATGTTGAATCATCAATTAAATACCTAGTCTACATGCTTTTACCAATTTGAGTATACTACTGTTTTATCATGTACCATGTGCAACAATGTCTATGATTTTACTATATGATGCATGAGTCATGTTGATTTGAATCTTGTTTTACTTATGTTGTTTATTCAATTATGTTACCTACCATGCTATGCTCAATTATGCATAATAAATATGTGTTTTACAATTTCAACGATTCAACCTACCCAAGTGTTACGTTTCATATAAAGTCCCAATTTCCTTTATCCCCTTTCCTTTTTCCTCTCTTTACCAAAATGTCTTTTCTAACCCAACGGTTAGCACCTGCCACCTATAATGACATAATTACTATGATAAGTAAAATCATATACATACTTTTTTTTTTTCAAATATAAATTTTATTGATTTTTTAATAAAAGAGAGAAAGGGCAGAGCCCCGAACATACCACAGCGGTACAAAACAGTTCAAGGGGGTCGCAGCCTCCCGACGGTATAATATAACATAAGATAACACAAATAGAAAGACTTATGAAGCAAAGTCCGTTAACATGTTATTGTTACTAAGATATATTTTCCTTCAACTCACCACCCTTGTGGAGATATGTAGGAATCATCTAATTAGGTTTCTAGCTGAATTCCAAATCTTTCTTAGATACTCATTTCCTTTAATCAGAAGGTAGCTACCCAAGATGAAAACAGAAAAATAGAGAAGCTAGTAGTAGAGAATAAAGAGGAAAAGAATAGATGGGAATGGGAGGGTGGGGGGAAAGGGGGGGGTAAATGGAAGTAATAAGGTATAATAGGGAAGGGGATAAGGGGGGGGGGAGGAGTATCGGCGGAGACCTTTATTTAATTAGATCTTTTATGTCGGAGGTATGGTGAGATTCTAGTGGTTTGGATTGCCAAAGAGTGCCTTCCCTTCTTCAGAATATTTAAACATATTCCATAGTGTCCATGTTTTTTTATAAATTGTTTGTCTGTTTTGAGCTGTCATTATGAGGTCCTCCATCTTGTTCATGTCCTCTACTTTCTGTAACCACATTGAGGTGGTCGGTGGGGTTTGCTGTTTCCAGAGCATGGGGATGCAGGCTTTGGCTGCATTTGTTAAATGACGTAGAATTTATTTTTTATATGTTTTAAGCGGTATGGAAGATACATGGAGTAGGAAAAATGCTGGGTCATTTGGAATCTGAAAGTCTGTGAACTTTTGGGAGATGGAACAGACCGTAGACCAGAAACCCGTCAGTTTAGAACAGGACCAGAACATGTGAAGTATCGTTCCCTCCACCTCACGGCACCTCCAACAGATATTTGACGTATTGGGAAACATTAAGTGCAGGCGACTGGGTGGTAAATACCACCTAGTCAGGATCTTATAGTTTGATTCCTGCAATTTAGTACATATTGAGGATTTAAGGGAGAGAGCAATCATGTTCTGCTTCTGCGCTGTCGTAAAAGAGCATTGAAGATCAGTTTCCCATTTAGTAATGCATGGCAAGTTAGGCAGTTGTGGGGGTGTGTTTAATAAGGTATACATCTTAGATAGGACCTGTGGTAATGGTTCTGCGTCTACACATATTTCTTCAAACGTAGTCAAAGGTCTAGAGTAAGATTTAGGGTTTGGAATTGTTTGAAGGAAATGATGTATTTGTACCGCACTCCAGAATGTCAGATTAAACGGGCCCGTTGGGTCAACTAGTTCTGGAATGGAGGGCCATTTATCTTGGATCACGAATTGCGAAGCACCCGCACAGTTAGAACTCCTTAATGGTTGGAACTGTTCGGGTGTAATTCATCTGGGGACTCCCCAGATGAAGACACGTGACGTGTCGTAACGCGTAGGGATTGGCTGGAGCGGCACACAGCTGTCAACACAAGTGAGAGGGCGCTGAGAACGCCAGACTTCTCATCTGTCTTTTATCTTTGCCTGATTTTTTAGTATTCAATGTAAGAGCATAAATAAATAAATATCCCCCCTTGGTTTTAAAACAATAACACACTAGTGGAGCCTGCCTTCTCTCTCTCTCCCCCTCCCCTGTCTTTATTTTGTCTGAGCTGCATCAGAGCGGAGGGAGCCGAGGGAGCACAGGAGAAGATACAGAAAGTCAAGTATTACAGAGGGAGAAGTGTCCAGACAGCGCTTCCACACAGTATGGATTTTATTACCACAGCTTGATTTGTACTAACTTAAGGTGAGAGTCCAGAGAGACTGCACTAGAGGACACCACCGTAGGAACCATTTACCCACTACACAGAACACACATAGATTTGAATAGAAGGATTCTTTTACCTCTTCAACAGCGCCATCTATCCTAGATCTTATGAATTGTGCATTTTGAATCCTGCAATGCTGCTATTTTGACTTTTATTTTACAGGCACAGTTAGAGGAATTGTGATTGCACTGCGTTTAATTCACTTTTGATATCAATTTGTTGCTAATCATCCACTTTCTTGATGGGTTGCACTTTTTATTAATTTATTCAATGCTATAAGGACTTTATACAAGGACTTTTATTCACCAGCATCTATTCACGGCTATTCATTCACGACTGCACTTTATATTAATTTATTCAATGCTATAAGGACTTTATACAAGGATTTTTTTATCAATCCAGGATCCATTCACGGTTATTTATGGTATTATAACCTTGCTGGCATTTTTATTGCCCCCCTTTTTTTTTTTTTTTTGGCATCTAGACACTGGCACGTTGTCACTTTAATACAGCACTTACACTCGAATGTCATTTAGTGGTATGAAGTATATGGTCCAACATAGAGATTGATGATCCCACTTATTTACTTAGACACTGTAATATTATCTTTGTCCCCACCTACCCATCACTCTTACCAATATTGCGCGAAATTTATTTTATTATTTATCCAGTAAGTGGTTGTGTGAGCACTTTTAATTTTGCTGCAATATTCACATTTAGAATTCTACACTACTTAGTCAAAATTATATTTCTTTTCCACATCTACCAGCGCGAAGGAAATTCTTTATAATTTATCGACTGCAGATTTGTTAGGGCATTGGCCGGTATGGAAATTCCCATCGCCTCGGATTTTGAGAAATTAATTTTTAAGTTTGACAACTTCCCGTAAATTTAAAATTCTTTTAAGAGGTTGGGTAGGGACCCCCCCGGGTTGGTCACGGAGAAAAGTAAGTCATCTGCATAGGCAGAAATCTTATGTTGCATGGGTTCTAGTAAAACTCCTTGTATGTCGGGATTTAACCTTATCTTGGAGAGAAAGGGTTCTAGGGAAAGGGCAAAAAGGAGAGGGGAAAGGGGGCACCCCTGTCTTGTCCCATTCGTTATTGGAAAGGGATCCGATAGGACTCCATTCGCCTTCACCTGCGCTGTGGGAGCGGAGTATATACCGGCTATTCGACTGAGCATCACCCCCCCAAACCTATGTGTCTGAGCACTGCGAACATATATTGCCAGCTCACTCTATCAAACGCTTTTTCCGCGTCGGTATTGAGGAGGACACAGGGTATTCCTCTGGATCTGGTGATATGGATTAAATTTAGCACCTTTATAGTGCTATCTCTAGCCTCCCTAGATGGAATAAATCCAACTTGGTCTAGGTGGATAAGCTGTTGGAGGTGCTGCGCCAGCCGAGTCGCCAGAATTTTAGTAAACAGCTTGAGGTCAAGGTTTAACAGCGAAATGGGTCTGTAGCTACCACAAGCCGCTGGATCCTTCCTCTCCTTGTGAATTATCGAAATATGGACCCCGAAGGTCTCTCTAGCAAAAGCTTTACCCTCTCCTATTTTGTTAAACAACGTGACCATACGTGGGTCCTAGTGTAGGGAAGAGTGTTTTATAGTATTGCAATGTATAGCCCCCTGATGGCCTGGGGCTTTACCTGGTTTCATCGTTCTTATGGCTGTTTGTAATTCTGTCAAAGTTATGGGTGATTCTAGTTCATCTCTAATCTCCTGGGGGAGAGATGTCATTTGGGAAGACGTGATGTAATTTTCTATTTCATTGATGGAAGAAGTTACCTGTAGCAAGTTGTATAATCTAGAATAAAACTGTCTGAACTCTTCAGTGATTTGTGTGGGAAAGGTTGCCTTTGTGCCTTTAGAGGTTGAGATGTGCAGGATGTAAGTCGCTGATTGGTGTTGTCTGACCAGTTTGGCTAGTAGTTTCCCACACTTGTTCCCCGATTCATATGTCTGTTTACGACATATCTGTATGGCTGCTTTCGCCTTGTATTGCAGGAGGTCTGTTATTTTCCATCTAACGGTTGCCAATTCTGTCTCAGAGGTCATTACAGGGGCGTGTTTGTGTCTGGCTTCGAGGGTGGCTAGTTTGAGTAACAATTGGGAAAGCTGTCTATTTCTCTCTCTTTTAATACGGGCCCCGTGAGATTTGAGAATTCCCCTAAGGACCACCTTGTGAGCTTCCCATAATATTCCCGGGTCACAGTCTGGTTGGTCATTTTCTTGAAAGTATAAATTAACTGCCTTCGTTACTTCTGTCAATATTTCCGGGTTTTGTAGTAGGCTTTCATTTAGACGCCAAAAGCGGTGTTTCGGAGAGGATGTCTCCGACAAACGGTAGTTCAAATACACCGGTGCGTGGTCTGACCATGTCCTGTTTCCAATTGAAGTTTGTTCCACAGCATGTAGCTGCGTATGGGGGATCAAGAAGTAATCAATTCTGGTGTATGACTGGTGTACATTTGAATAGAATGTAAAGTCTCGTTCTCCTGAATGTTGTAAGCGCCAGACATCAATTAGCTGAGATTTATGTAATGTTTGGGCTATCTTTTTCAGCTGGTTTGGTGGGATCGAAGATTTACCCGACGATGTGTCCGCCGATGGGATTAGAGGCGCACTTAGGTCCCCTCCTAATATCAATTGACCTTCTCGAAAGTCATTTAGCTTCTCTAGGGTCTCTCTCAAAAACTTGGCCTGTTGTTCATTAGGGGCATATACGGTTGCTAGTGTTACCTTAGTCGTACCAATTAGGCCTTTGAGAAATACATATCTCCCAGTAGGATCTATTTTCAACACTTGTAGCTGCCAATGGATCTTACTTGAGATTAAAATAGAAACTCCTTTAGATTTAGATTCCGGGTTCATGGAATGATAGGATACTGGGAAGTGTCTATTTTGTAGGTATGGTAATTTATTGGTCTTAAAGTGTGTCTCTTGGATAAAAGCTATATCCGTATTGGTTCGTTTTAGGTCATCTAACAACATACGTCTCTTCTCTAGTATGTTAAGTCCTTTCACATTTAGGGACATTACTTTAATTTTGCTGACTGCCATCTTACAGTGGGATAGGGGGAGGGAGGGGAGAGGGAAGGGAAAACTAAGGGGAGAGTAAAACGTGGGAAGAAAAAGAAAAGTAAGGATAGAAAGAAAAGAAAGAAGAGTTACAGAATACAGAGAAGATACAGACCAGGCCTAGTGCCTTGCCCGTTTCAAAACCCCAAATCAGGGTACGTATTTTGCATATGTCCCCCAAAAGGTACAATTTGTCCTCCAGGGGGATATGCTATTCTAAGTGGGAGAGAGATAAGACAAGGCTCGAAAAAGTGACACTCCCGTCCTCCCCCCCGCCCCAGCCTATCTGGAGATAGTTATTGAAGTATTAAGTATGCATTTTTTCAAACAAATCAAACCAATCAGCAGATCAACCTAACATAACTGAATATAACTAAGTAGGTAAACACTGTGAGTCTTCCTAACTAACGGCTTAACTCATCCCTTGGAGCAGTGCATTATAATAACCTGACTTAGCCAGTAACTCGACCCAATTCTACCTGAGAGTAGTGCAGAATGAACCTGGACCCGTAACTTGACATAAATAACGTCCCAACATATCAAAACTTATTACACGTTATCATACAACCTGACTCTTGGTTCTTCTGTGACTTCTAGTGGGTTGTGTGACATCTGCTGGAAGGGCACTCCTTAACTCCACCAACCAGTAGCCGGAATGTCCACTCCTTTAGCCACCAAAGACTGGCTCTGCAGGTCACTACACACATCAGGCCTCAAAATGTTAGTGTCCTTCAGTTTCTCTGTTTTGTAAGGCGTCTGCTTCTGTGTTCGCCGAATGATATGAATCACCTATGTGAACCCGTAGGGCAAACGAACTTAGAAGGCTGTGGGACAGTTCCTTTCAGGTAACTTGTAGATGTCCAGGCCTGTCATCACATAAGTTCCATATACCAAAGTTAGTATCACATGGCGTTGTGTCTCCTATATAAGGTAGTGGGCTAGTTCAAGTAGTAGGTGCTATCAACAGCAAGTAGACTACTTTGGTGCAACCATGGTAGGAACAGAAATAATCAGAAGCAGATTTCGCTGTCCTCCATTCAGACAGAGATAAGGGAAGTATTAACCATTCCATAGTTATGGTATGTTAGGGTTAACTTTTGGGTAGAGGTAACAGTCTACCACAAACAAAAGGGAACAAAAATTCCAGAACATCATTCCTTAATGGGTGATCATGTTATAGGTACATTTATAGTTCACGACTCACGTATGTCTTCCTGAGAAGATGCTCTGGGTCAACGTCGGTTCTGTTGTTGCCTTGGTGGGAGATTGCTTCCCATTCCTGAGGAAGTTGGACGGCCTTGTGTGCGCAGGAGAGGTCCCAACCAGTTCGGGACATCAATAGGGTCAGTATCCAGGAAAGCGAATAAGGCAGATAGCGCTTCTGGATTGCGCAGGGTGAAACTCCTCTGGTCCTTCCGGAATGTGACAGACAGTGGGTACCCCCAATGATGCGTAGCTCCCTTCCTTCTGGCAAGGTTTAGTAGTGGCTTCAGGATCGCACGCCTCTGTAGGGTAGCGCGTGATAAATCCGGAAAGATCTTGATTGTGACACCGTCTAGTTCAGGGTCCTCCGCTTCCCAGGCTCTACGCAAGATCTGTTCTTTATGCACGTAATGGTGTACCCTACAAATGATATCTCTTGGTCTTAGGGGATCAGTGGGTTTAGGGCCCAGTGCACGGTGTATTCTGTCAATGACAATATGGTCGGGCAGATCAATACCTGGGAGGCTACGGAAGATGGCGATCGCTGTGTCAGCTAGATCCTCCGGTCCTGTGGCCTCTGGAAGTCCCCGGAGGCGCAGATTGTTCCTGCGACTCCGGTCCTCCATCTCTTCTAAGCGTAGCTGTTGTTCTTGCAACGCTTCTGCCTGCACATTCTGGCTCTCCTCCATAGCTGACATACGGCGTTCTAGTGCTGACAAGGAGCTCTCCCCTGATTCTATCCTAACAGCCAGAGCGCTGACATCCGCCCTCACCGCTTTCATCTCCTTGCGGTGTGCAGCTTCTACTGTAGCTATTAGAGCCGCAATGTCATTTTATGTTGGAAGTGCCTGTAGAAGAGCGTGGAGCTCTGTGTCCACTCCTGAAGACTGACTTGAGGGCTGTGAATGTTCCCAAATGTAGGACGGAGGTCCGCAGGAAAGCCGGCGTAACTGTCTGCCGCTTGTGTGTCTCTCTGCAGTGGCGGGAGCTGTTCATCTCCTGTCTATCTGTGTGTTCTGCACGTGTCGCCGCCATCTTTAGCTCCGGGGAGCCGAGGAGAGATAACTGGAATCTCCTTCGAAGTTCTCCTGATGTAGGTGGCTGATGGGGCAGATTTGGGCGGTTTGCTGCTCTTCTTTGTTGCTTTTCTTCTGGCTGAGTGCATAGTTTTAAATGGTAGGCTGAAATAGCCGGGGTAGGGGTAAGACGGCCGGGAGCTCAGTAAATGCACGTCCTCATCCAGCCATGTCCAGGCCACGCCCCCCATATACATACTTTTAATTGTGCCATGCTTATACCCTCTGTGTAAAAAAAATAAAATTAACTCCCTTCATCAAAGGTAAATACATATGATTAATAATAACATACACTATATTGTCAAAAGTATTGGGATGCCTGCCTTTACATGCACGTGAACTTTAATGGCATCCCAGTCTTAGACCGTAGGGTTCAATATTGAGTTGGCCCACCCTTTGCAGCTATAACAGCTTCAACTCTTCTGGGAAGGCTGTCCACAAGGTTTAGGAGTGTGTCTATGGGAATGTTTGCCCATTCTTCCAGAAGCACATTTGTGGGGTCAGGCACTGATGTTGGAAGAGAAGGCCTGGATTGCAGTCACCGCTGTAATTCATCCCAAAGGTGTTTTCGGGTTGAGGTCAGGACTGTGCAGGCCAGTCAAGTTCCTCCACCCCAAACTTGTTCATCCATGTCTATGTGGACCTTTCTTTGTGCACTGGTGAGCAGTCATGTTCAGGAAGGGCCATCCCCAAACTGTTCCCACACAGTTGGGAGCATGAAATTGTCCAAAACCTCTTGGTATGCTGACACTTTAGGCTGGGTTCACACTTATGCAAATTGGATGAGGGTTTCCCTGCATCCAATTTGCATAGCAGGAGATTGTCACTGGCTCTCTATGGAGCTGGTTTACATAGCTCCGCAGCAGCTCTGGTGCAAATTGCACAGGAGCCCTGTGCGTCTTTTGGTTTGTTTCAGGTCCGATGTCAGCCCAAAATTCAAGCTGAAATCGAACCTGAAACAGTGAATGGAGACGTACTGGACTCCTGCTGTCAGCTGCTATGTGTTTAGGTGTGAACCCAGCCTTAAGAGTTTCCTTCATTGGTACTAAGGGGCCAAGCCCAACCCTTGAAAAGACAACCCAACAACATAATCCCCCCTCTACCAAATGATTTGGACCAGTGCGCAAAGCAAGGTCCATAAAGTCATGGATGAGTGAGTTTGGGGTGGAGGGACTTGACTAGCCTGCACCTCAACCCAATAAAACACCTTTGGGATGAATTAGAGCGGAAACTGCGAGCCAGGCCTTCTTGTCCAACATCAGTGTCTGACCTCACAAATGTGCTTCTGGAAGAATGATCAAACTTTCTCATAGACACACTCCTAAACCTTGTGGACAGCCTTCTCTGAAGAGTAGAAGCTGTAATAGCTGCAAAGGGTGGGCCAACTCAATATTGAACCCTACGGACTAAGACAGGGATGCCATTAAAGTTCATGTAAAGGCATGTGTCCCAATACTTTTGACAATATAGTGTGTGTGTATGGATATATATATATATATATATATATATATATACACACACACACACACACACACACACAGTGCCTTGAAAAAGTATTCATACCCCTTGAAATTTTCCACATTTTGTCATGTTACAAACAAAAATCTAAATGTATTTTATTCAAGAATTTTTACAAATAATTATGTGAAAAGTGTGGTGTGCATTTGTATTCAGCCCCCTATACTCTGATACCCCTTGCTAAAATCTAGTGGTACAAATTGCCTTCAGAAGTCACCTAATTACTAAATAGAGTCCACCTGTGCAGAATGTAATCTCAGTATAAATACAGCTTTTCTGCGAAGCCCTCAGAGGTTTGTTAGAGAACCTTAGTGACCAAACGGCATTGTGAAGGCCAAGAAAAACACCAGACAGGTCAGGGATAAAGTTGTGGAGAAGTTTAAAGCAGGGTTAGGTTATAAAAAAAATCCCAAGCTTTGAACATCTCACGGAGCACTGTTCAATCCATCATCCAAAAATGGAGAGTATGGCACAACTGTAAACCTACCAAGACATTGCCGTCCACCTAAACTGACAGGCCGGGTAAGGAGAGCATTAATCAGAGAAGCAGCCAAGAGGCCCATGGTAACTCTGGAGGAGCTGCAGAGATCCACAGCTCAGTTGGGAGAATCTGTCCACAGGACAACTATTAGTCGTGCACTCCACAAATCTGGCCTTTATGGAAGAGTGCCAAGAAGAAAGCCATTGTTGAAAGAAAGACATAAAAAGTTCAGTTTGCAGTTTTCAAGAAGCCATGAGGAGGACACAGCAAACATGTGGAAGAAAGTGCTCGGCTCCGATGAGACTAAAATTTAACTTTTTGACTTAAAAGCAAAACGCTATGTGAGGTGGAAAAGTAACACTGCACATTACCCTGAACACACCATTCCCACTGTGAAACATGGTGGGGATGCTTCTCTTCAACAGGGACAGGGCAATAGGTCAGAGTGGGAAGATGGATGGAGGCAAATACAGGACAATCATAGAAGAAAACCAGTTAGAGTCTGCAAAAGACTTGGGACTGGGGTGGAGGTTCACCTTTCAGCAGGACAACGACCATAAACATACAGCCAGAGCTACAATCCAATGGTTTAGATCAAAGCATATTCATGAGTTAGAATGGCTCAGTCAAAGTCCAGACCTAAATCAAACTGAGAATCTGTGGGAAGACTTGAAAATTGCTGTTCACAGACGCTCTCCATCCAATCTGACAGAGCTTGAGCTATTTTGCAAGGCAGAATGGGCAAAAATGTCACTCTCTAGATGTGCAAAGCTGGTAGAGACATAACGAAAAAGACCTGCAGCTGTAATTGTAGTGAAAGGTGGTTCTACAAAGTATTGACTCAGGGGGGCTGAATACAAATCTATGCCACACTTTTCACATATTTATTTGTAAAAAAATTGGAAAACCATTTATCATTTTCCAATCACAATTATGTGCCACTTTGTGTTGGTCTATCACATAAAATACCAATAAAATACATTAACATTTTGGTATTAGCATGACAAAATGTGGAAAATTTCAAGGGGTATGAATACTTTTTCAAGTCACTGTATATATATATATATATATATATATATATATATATATTTGAATAAACAGTTAAAAATACATGAAAAAAATTTGCAAATTTTGCATCATAAGGCAATCAGAAAACCATTCAAAACTTGATCTCCACCTTCCCCTGTAGGCAAGCTCTCACCTTGAAAGAAGTACCTTTTAATTATAAAAGGTTTGAAAACAGCATTTTTCCTTTAAGCTGGAAGAGCTATTGGCAAACACTCCTGGATCTTTTTTTTTGGAAGGTAAAGCTTAAAAGAAACAGAGAAGCTCCATAGTGCTTTAAATGTCAAACGATTTACTAAAATAAAATATATTGCACTTACATATTGCATGTTCAAACAGGCTCTAAACCAGGGTAAACTTGCCCAAAAGTCAATTTGGAGGGAGTACACTGTTGTGTATACATACACATTAAAATCATGATTTTATTTGTTATTAATTATCATTGCGTTCACCTTTGATGAAGGTTGTTTTTTTGAGGTATAGGCAAAGCACAATTTATTCTATTATTTTAATTCTAATATATTGTCTAACTGCAGTTTATAGAGCCCATAAACTACAGCTGTTTCACAATAGACTGCTAAACAGTCTCAAGCTTCCCTTGCTGGCTAAAAAAATCAAAAATATTAATGTGCAATATTTCTCATTTACCTTACCAAATAAGTAATAACCATAATAAAAATAATATATATATATATATATATATATATATATATATATATATATATATATACACACACACACATACATACATACATACATACATACATACAGACAAACCACTACGTGTTCCACAAAATATATTTAAAAAAATGTTAAAGGTGAATATTGATATTGTCACTTATGCTAGGAATAGATGTTATAAATACAAATAATAAATGCAGTGTTACATTTACAAAATTCAAAACTTAGTCTTCAGTGATAGGAAATATGTCAGAATTTTTTTGAATAAGGGTAATAGTTGCTCTTCAGCAATATCCAACATGTATAACATCATCAAAGTGTGGCAGCATTCTGCATTATGTTAAGGAATTGTTTAAAAGGGGAATTAAAGCGAATTACTAGAGAGTACTAAACCACCAAACTTTATTAACTAATATAACAAACTCTACATGCATTTACAATTATTTAATTTTCCTCACACCTGCATCTACGAGTATTATATTACACGGACTAGAAATTAAATTATTTGTAAATTTTAGATACACGTCCAATAATCTTAGAAACATTTCTTTACAGCAGCTCAAAATGGAAACGGATATAATTAAGAAACATTGCCTCCAACAGATTGACTGTCTTTAACAAGTTTCTCTCTTTCTTGCTACTCAAATATGCTATATTTCCTAATTATCACCTTTTAAGGGCCATCTGGTCCCCATTCCTTACCATCAGGGGGCAATTCCATTTGCATTGTTCATAAGCTTACTCATGATCAAATAGTCTGGTTGTAAAGTTCATTAGAATGGGGAAGAGACATTAAAATAAAGCAAATATCTACAGATATACATGCACAGTCCTAAACAGCAAAACTATTAGTTTTTTTTGTTTCAGAAATACAAAATAATAATAAGTACTGGTATTAATTCATATACATTTCAAGTAAACAGTTTGGTTATTCTGAATGTCTCAAGCAAAAGTCCTATATTAAACCATTTTGAAGAAAACGGTTTTACAAAATAAAAGGAACAAAAATAAGTTCTGTAAATTATGCTAAAATGCTCAAATCTTGAAACTGCATTTTTTTTTTTAACGCAAGTGATTTACATTTAAATTTTTACAAATAATGGTTTCCTTGAAACAATGGTGAACTGAGTACAAAAATAGTGAGTGCAGTATCACAATGTTTACTTAGGTTAAGTAGCACAACATATTGGATATTTCACACCAGATAGGATGCCAAGGTTTATAATGCTTTAAACTATGAAAAGAAATAAAGAGAAAAATAATCCAAGCAGAGTAGACGGGCTTTTTTCCCTAATGGTACATTAATTTTAGTTCTTCAGAAGGTCTCCAGCCAGCAGCACAGATGGGTGTTAAGAGAGATGGTACCAACTTCTTCTAGGATTGCCGCAGTGCAGCAAAACCTGAGATTCCACTAATGCAATCAATAGCACTGGCAGCTTTTCCTACCATAAAAACATGGTGAGCTTGCTAGCTTCAACATCTTTCTTTATTCTCAATTGTAACTCAAGTTATAAAAAGCTAAAGAAGAGTTTGAATACTCACACCTTTAGTGGAACAGGCTAAGATATATAAGTCTGCTGTTAATGTTGTTTACATTTTAATAGTTCCAAGGGCAAACGGGCTAACTTTGTTTCTATATTATTGTGGATTTTTTCAAATTCTGTTCAAAATGTTTTTAAATTCAAGTTCTGCAGGTGTATAGTGTGCCTAGGCTTCCTATGCGTTATGAATGCTTAACATTTGTGCCTATCTACATACATTATCTCACAAAAGTGAGTACACCCCTCAAATTTTTGTAAATATTTTATTATATATTTTCATGTTACGACACTGAAGAAATTACACTTTGCTGCAAAGTAAAGTAGTGAGTGTACAGCTTGTATAACAGTGGAAACTTGCTGTCCCCTCAAAATAACTCAACACACAGCCATTATTGCCTAAATCGCTGGCAACAAAAGTGAGTACACCCATAAGTGAAAATGGCCAAATTGGGCTCAAAGTGTCAATATATTGTGTGGCCACCATTATTTTCCAGCACTGCCTTAACCCTCTTGGGCATGGAGTTTACCAGAGCTTCACAGTTTGCCACTGGAGTCCTCCTCCACTCCTCTATGACAACATCATGGAGCTGGTGGATGTTAAAGACCTTGCGCTCCTCCACCTTCCATTTGAGGATGCCCCACAGATGCTCAATAGGGTTTAAGTCTGGAGACATGCTTGGCCAGTCCATCACCTTTACCCTCAGCTTCTTTAGCGAGGCAGTGGTCGTCTTGGAGGTGTGTTTGGGGTCGTTATTATGTTGGAATACTGCCCTGCGGCCCAGTCTCCAAAGGGAGGGGATCATGCTCTGCTTCAGTATGTTCACAGTTCATGTTGGCATTCATGGTTCCCTCAATGAACTGTATCTCCCCAGTGTTGGCATCACTCATGCAGCCCCAGATCATGACACTCCCACCACCTTGCTTGACTGTAGGCAAGACACACTTGTCTTTGTACTCCTCACCTAGTTGCCGCCACACAAGTTTGAAGCTATCTGAAGCAAATAAGTTTATCTTGGTCTCATCAGACCACAGGACATGGTTCCAGTAATCCATGTCCCTAGTCTGCTTGTCTTTAGCAAACTGTTTGCGGGCTTTCTTGTGCATCATCTTTAGAAGAGGCTTCCTTCTGGGATGACAGCCATGAAGACCAATTAAATGCAGTGTGTGGCGTATGGTCTGAGCACTGACAGGCTGACCCCCCCACCCCTTCAACCTCTGCAGCAATGTTGGCAGCACTCATATATCTATTTCAAAAGACAACCTCTGGATATGACGTTGAGCATGTGCACTCAACTTCTTTGGTTGACTATGGCGTGGCCTGTTCTGAGTGGAGCCTGTCCTGTTAAACCGCTGTATGGTCTAGGCCACCGTGCTGCAGCTCAGTTTCAGGGTCTTGGCAATATTCTTATAGCCTAGGCCATCTTTATGTAGAGCAACAATTCTTTTTTTCAGATCCTCAGAGAGTTCTTTGCCATGAGTTGCCATTTTGAACTTCCAGTGACCAGTATGAGAGAGTGAGAGTGATAACACCAAATTTAACACACCTGCTCCCCATTCACATCTGAGACCCTGTAACACTAATGAATCATATGACACCAGGGAGGGAAATGGCTAATTGGGTCGAATTTGGACATTTTCACTTAGGGGTGTACTCACTTTTGTTGCCAGCGGTTTAGACATTAATGGCAGTGTGCTGAGTTATTTTGAGTGGACAGCAAATTTACACTGTTATACAAGCTGTAAACTCACTACTTTACATTGTAGCAAAGTGTCATTTCTTCAGTGTTGTCACATGAAAAGATATAATAAAATGTTTACAAAAATGTGAAGGGTGTACTCACATTTGTGAGATAATGTATCTTACCTCTTTGCAGATTT
Source organism: Lithobates clamitans (assembly GCA_037952925.1). Lineage (NCBI taxonomy): Eukaryota > Metazoa > Chordata > Amphibia > Anura > Ranidae > Lithobates > Lithobates clamitans. Next base: position 302,334 of record JBBGZY010000110.1, read on the forward strand.
AGAAATTTTGTAGAACTGTAATCAATTTCAGAAAAAGAGAGACATTACTCAGATATCCACAGAACTTATGTATAAAGGATTCTACAGTCTCGGCTGGGCAGGGGCATGGTTTTTGGTGGGGTGTATGTGCCACCCAGAGTCTTTTTAGGTAGGCAGGTCCAAACCCAGTAGAAAGCTGTCAGTGTCAGCCCAGTCAGCCTCAGCCGGGGCATTCCAAACCCCGCAGTTGCACATACAGAAAAGGGCAGAATGTTGGCACTGGCCCTGGCACTGACAGCTTCCTTCCAGATTCAGACCAAGCCCAAGCTCATCACTAGTAGTGAGGAGCTGCGGGATGTGCTTTCAGACTATGAGAGGCATGTGCTTTTTTTTTGTCAAACAAAAGATCCATAGTGAATTGTTCAAACCAGTGGCCCAAGCTCAGACTGCAAACAGCCACAAGACTTTAGCTGGGGGGGTTGGCTCTAAATATTTTCAATGCTGAAATGCTACATGGAGCATGGAGGTGAGGCAGATTAGTACTAACAATTCTCTCCATCTACATTACATTCCCAAACTTATAGTTCAGTTATAAAGAAATCATTGTTACCAATAGAGTTGGGCCGAACACCCCCCCAGTTAGGTTTGCGCCAGAACTCTCGAACATCACAAAAGTTTGAGAGTTATGGGGGTCGGATCCAAACTCCGAACTCTATTAAAGTCTATAGAATCTGAACTTGAAAAATCAAAAGTGTCCATTTTAAAGCCTTATATGAACGTTATTGGCCACAAAAAGGGTATGGGGGCCTGGGAACTGCCCTGGGGGACAAGTATCAATGCAAAAAATGTTTTTAAAAAGTTAGTTTTTAAAGGAGCAGTGATTTTAATGATCCTTAAAGTGAAAGAATAAAAATGAAAAATTCCTTTAAATATAGTGCCTGGGGGGTCCCCTTAGTTTACCAGTAAAGTGGGGCATCTGTACCATGTAAAGAACCTGCTGCAGCAAAACTGATTTTATATATATATATATATATATATATATATATATATATATATATATATATATATATATATATATATATATATATATAAAGAAAAGTATTACAATTAAGTCGATTTTTCCTGCAAGCTCTCTTTATTTTATAAACAACGGCTTGGGCTGGGGCTTGTATGATGAGGCCACAATTTAGTGCACTCGGAACATGATTAGAGTTTTTGTGGATAAATTCTGGTGTCTCTTTGGAAGACTTTGTATGGAAATAACAATATTTTGCACCACAGTGAAGGGTATGGGGGCCTGGGAACTGCCCTGGGGGACAAGTATCAATGCAAAAAATGTTTTTAAAAAGTTAGTTTTTAAAGGAGCAGTGATTTTAATGATCCTTAAAGTGAAAGAATAAAAATGAAAAATTCCTTTAAATATAGTGCCTGGGGGGTCCCCTTAGTTTACCAGTAAAGTGGGGCATCTGTACCATGTAAAGAACCTGCTGCAGCAAAACTGATTTTATATATATATATATATATATATATATATATATATATATATATATATATATATATATATATATATATATATATATATATATATATATATATATAAAGAAAAGTATTACAATTAAGTCGATTTTTCCTGCAAGCTCTCTTTATTTTATAAACAACGGCTTGGGCTGGGGCTTGTATGATGAGGCCACAATTTAGTGCACTCGGAACATGATTAGAGTTTTTGTGGATAAATTCTGGTGTCTCTTTGGAAGACTTTGTATGGAAATAACAATATTTTGCACCACAGTGAGCATGCCTTATATGAGGAAGCCAAATTATAAATATAATTACTGAAATCACTCCATTGGCACAACTGTACACTCTAATTTGAAAACAAGAACAAACCCCTTGGATCGGACTTTATAGGCAAATTGTACCACAACAAATTATAAAAATTCTATATTTTATTATACATAGAAAACATAAAAGAAGATTTTTTCCACATGAATAGACACAATTAAAAACATATTGTCTCATCTGTACAAAGTTCGGTCCATCATGGCCAATTATTTGCAAATTTGTTGTTACGTAGTAACGCATAAGTGAGCCCCTGTGCATCAACGTGTCTTGCTGATTACCTTCCTCAGGACACACAAAAGGGTGACACAGATTAAGACAGGCCTCACTATATAGATAGAAAAATACAGCATATTTCAGAATGTCTGTTTATTACATATATATATATATATATATATATATATATATATATATATATATATATATATATATATATATATATATATATAATGCCATACATTGTACATACATCATAAACAATGCAATCATTTACATTTCCATATTCACCTTGACTGGATATGAGCATGCATACATACAGAGCCTCCCCTGGGCGGGCACCGGGGCAACAGGACAGATCAAACAGTCTGACCCCCACATGGTCTAGTATACTCAAAAAGCTAAAATAATATAGAAAACTGAAAATGACCATAATGAATCTAGTTATGGTAATTTTCTGTATTATTTTAGCTTCTTATACACTAGACTATGTGGGGGTTAGGATGTTTGATCTGTCCTGTTTCCCCGATGCCCGCCCAGTGGGGACACATTATATGTATGTATGCTCACATCCAGACAAGGTGAATATGCAAATGTATTGATTGCATTGTTTATGATGTATGTACAATGTGTGGCATTATTTATATTTAACAAACAGACATTCTGAAATATGCTGTATTTTTCTATCTATATAACGAGGCCTGTCTTATCCTATGTCACCCTTTTGTGTGTCCTGAGGAAGTGAATCAGCGAAAGATGTTGACACATAGGGGCTTGCTTATGCATTACTACGTAACAACAAATTTGCAAATAATTGGCCATGGTGGGCCGAACTTTGTACAGATGTGAATACATGGTTTTTAATTGTGTCTATTCATGTGGGGGAAAAAACGTATTTAATGTTTTCTATGTATAATAAAATATATCATTTTTATAATTTGTTGTGATCCAATTTGCCTATAAAGTCAGATCCAAGGGGTTTGTTCTTGTTTTCGAAGCCAAAATATAGTACACTCAGGCCAAGATTAACTATTTTTTTTTTTAGATAAAGTCAGTGACCTCGTCATCATCATACCCTCCATTCTCATTGTCACTGGAGCCAACTTGGCAATATGCTGAGGCTGGGGGAAAATGACTGCCAATTTGTTGTTTATCAGTGTTTATCAGTGTTCTCCCCTCTCTGTAGGCTCATGTTACTACCTTCCTCAACCTCAGAACCAACATTAGAATCAAGTAATGCCTATGCATAGTCAAGAAGCAAGTGGGTGACGTGGTGTTCAAAAAATTCAGCTGACTCCTCCATGCATGATGCTGCGGCTATGGCAGGAGTAGCTGAGGATAAGGAGGCAGAATAAGCAACTCTGGCAGCTGCGATGGACTGCGCACTAGTCTCAGCTTGGGAGATAGAGGATAAGGAATGAGGAGGATGGTTTAGTCAACCAGTCCACCACCTCCTCTGCATGATGTGGCTGGATAGCACTGGCAACATTAATAAACAGAGAAAAACGTGCCCTGCCTGAGGACGGACCATGTCCACCTTTGCCTGTGGACACAGACACTGCTGGCCCCCTCATAGTGGCAGAGGTTTCCATGCCATTGTTGGCATCCCAGACATGACGGGGGCTTATTACCTAAATTTAATAGATGCTAGAACTGATGCAATTTTTCAATGAAAAGTGGTGTTTGGTGCACTATAAATTGAGGACTGCCACTGACAGAAATGCTAAAACATATAAAAACAAAAAAAATGTAAAAAAAAAAAAGGGGGAACAACAGTGTCACAGTAAGAAAAACTACGGCTGAAATTTTTAAAGTGGGGGCGGGCAGGGGGCAAAAAAAAAAAACGCAGCAACCAAAAAAAATACGGGGGTATACAGTAATAAATGTTATGTAATGCTGTGTTAAACACTGCTGTACACTAACACACTACACTATACTGACACTACACTAACACTCTACACTCAGAGTCACAATAACACACAAACTGAGCCCTGCTCTATCTCCACTTCAACAACACACTGCAAAAGGTTCCTGTGGGAAGGAACCTTTTATAGTGTGGGGTGGGACTTTGAGCACTGAGCTGTGATTAGGCAAAGTCATTGTGATTTTGTTCAATCATGGCTCGGACTGTGCTCTGTGCCCTGACTGGGCAAAGCCTTGCACCTGACCAGCGGTTGGGTGCATTGCTTCATCCAATTAGGGGCCCTAGAATGCACAATGCAGCACACAAACATCCCGTAGAACGCCCCGCAAATTCAAACTAGTTAACAATCTTCCTTCGTACGGTTACCAGAAGCACTTCTACAAAATGACACACTAGGTAAAAAAACATTTGGAATTACAGAAATTAAAAGCCTCATCCCACTCCCTTAAACTGTGTTTCCACTTTGGATAACATCAACTTTATACTGTATTTATCATTTTATTCTCACTGCATAATTTTAAAGATTATTTAAAAATTGTGGAGAGCAAGTGGGTTGGGAAGTTGATGTTTACCATAATTAACCCTGTCTATATTGCTCTGACAGATCTCTATCAATTGTAAACTAGATCTGAACATCATATTAATAAAAGGTTACAAATATATAATCTGGCCTCCTGCATTGTGGTATGTTAATGAGGGATACCTCAGTATATTCCCAGTCTCTGTGGGGATAGAGACACTGCAAGAATATTTTTGTTTGCAATCTGCCATGAAGTCTTCTTCTCAGAAACATCTGAAAAGTAATATTTTTGTTTTTTAGCTATTGCTGTTTGAATAGGATCACATAAGACCTACAATAGAGGTACTTTAAATTTGACTGCAAAAATGTAAATACAGTTTAAAGAGGAGGTACAACCCCCCCCACGAAAAAAAAAAAAGTCAGCAGCTACAAATACTGTAGCTGTTGACTTTTAATATTAGGACACTTACCTGTCTTGGAATCCAGGGAAGTCAGCACCCCAGCTGATGCTTCCTTGGGCTCTCAGGTGCCGCCATTGCCTGTAAGAGAAACCAGCAGTGAAGACTTGCTGCGTCACAGCCAGTTCCCTACTGCACATGTGTGAAGTGCTCTGCGCTTTCTAAATGGCCCAGCGGTGAAGGAAAGGAGGAGGGGGGACGAATTTCTAAGAGGTCTCCCGAAAGTGGGGATGGGTACCTGTCAAAACCAGGTACCCATTCCCCCCTCCTCCCCGAAAGGTGCCAAATGTGGTACCGGAGTGGGGGGAGGCAGATAAGCGGACCGTCCCCTTTTGGGTGGAGCTCCGCTTTAAAATGAGTATGTTACAGTTAACCTGCTTTACTATCTAGGTGAGATAACTAGCCTGTTTCATTGCATTACAGGTAGGAGGAATCCTAAACATTCACCTCTTCCTCTATAAAAGCTAAACCACGACATGAAGATAAATCAATTTTAGGACAAATCGTGACATGCCATCACATACAGTCATCATTATTTTTTTTGACGGTGTGGCTGCTCAACATAACTTCTATAGGCCTGGAGGCAAACTGGTGTATACCAACCATGCAGCGTGTGCTTTTAATTTTAATGTAACATTTTTCCTGAAACACATCCACTAATTCATGTAGAAATCACATATAATATAGGGTTATAGTCCCTTTAAAAGCTGAAAAAAAATTCTTAGAAAAGCTACACATAGCCTGGCAGATAAATTGTTTCAAGCTAAGATTAGCAATTAGTATCAACTGTTTAAATGTCCCTTTTTAAGTAAAGAGGCCAAGAAGGATTCTGCAACATTTAAAAGAATGTGATGTCCTCTTCCCTCACTCTGCAACAATAACTATCACTCCAATTTTGTCAAGACCTGTTTTTCTTCATATTTTTGGAATCATTCCCATTGGAAGGATAATAAATTGGAGGTCATTAGGAAGAAGGTGGCTTTTCTGTGTGCAAAAATGTCTACCTTTGAAGAGCAGAAAATCTTAGTGATCTTCCAGAATATCTCTTCACAAAGACACCACTTTCCTCATTAAAGACCTCAACGGCTTTTTAAAATGTCAGTAACCCTTCATTTTGTAAAATATGAAAGACACTCCATATTGCCAGGAACTCTTGATTAAAGGAAATTAAGCCAAAAAGACCTAGAGACAGACATACTTGAACTATTAGCTCCCCAAAAAAGCATCCCCACCATTTGCTTTGGCACCCGTTGTAATCAAAAATTCAAACAAACACAAAGACACCCCATGTAAGGGAAAAGCGTTAACATGAATTTGGAAGAGTTCCTAACAAAATCCTTTTCTCTGACATGAGATAATGGGATGAGGTTGGATTTTTACAATTGATTGTTTAACACAGTTTCCCACAAAAAATAATTACTAGCAGTAGCAGGACATCCACTTTTGAGCAGTGCAAGTCCTTATCTCAGCACACTTAGACTAGGGTGAGGGGAGCTTAAACTACCATATCAACTGTCTCCATATTTCTTAGCCTAGCAGGCGTGGTAGCAATATAAAAGGCAAACACACGTGGTGGAATCCACCTCTCAGACATCTGTCCCTTCTGTTCAAAAAGCATCACATGTCTAAGTAGCCTCCTAACAGGTTGGTGCTCTAAGCCTAGCAGCCGCCAAGAGGTGCAATCTGGAAGAGATGGAAACTCAAAATATGCTTGGCAGTTTTTTTACTTGCACATAACAATAGATAGGGCTATTTATATACTATTCTATGGGTATGGATACACTATTTGCATATGTCAGTGTGGGACCTAAAATAATCCTAGTCCAGCGCTCCCAGTGGTGCGTGAGCATTTCTTCTGATTCTTCACCTTTCTTCATGAAAAGTGACTGGAACTCATTATTACCCTTTTGCAATATGATGTAGTATTAGCCAAGCCCAAATGCAAAGATAAAATGTAAATATAAAAGTATAGCTTTAAAAAAACATTAGATACCTTTTTGAAGATGTATTTACACCACTTGATAGTTGTTGGCCAGGACTATCTAAAGCTGCCTATAGACATGAAATCAGGATACTGCCATCTCATATTTACAGGTACCTTTAGGCATACCTCCCAACTTTTGAAGTTGAGAATTAGGGACACTTCAGGGGGACACTTCAGGGGGGTGAAAACTGTATATGGTCTAAAAGTGGGTTAAGTTAAATTATAAAAGCCAGGAGGGGACAATATGGCACCCTCTGCCTAGACCGCTACTTCCTTTAGCTGCAGAGGCAGCACCTGAGGTGTACAGTTTACTATGCTTCACTTATGAATGAACAGAGGAGTGATCGGTAGTGATTGCTTGACGTGTTCATTCAGGAAAGGAAGGGCTGCAGGGTGGGGGGGCTAAAGTGAAGTGGGGTAAGGGGGGGGGGTGGCACAACTGCAGCTGATTCCCTTGTCGCTCTCTCTGTAGCAGCTGTAGCTGGTGGGAAGGAAAGGAGGAGAAGCCAGCAACACTGTGGTGGGGAAGGGGGATTGGAGCAATTGCGGGTAGCGCTAAATAGAACGATGAGGAAGGGGGTACTGGGTGCAGATATTGGAACCGATCCCCATGTAGCACAGCCCATCAGAGGGAGAGGAGGATAGGCAGCTTCACTGCATGGGGATCTGTGACTTAGCCTGAATCGGCAGGATTCAGGGGTTTCAATGAAATCTTGAGATGGTTGGGAGGTATGACTTTAGGTACCTGATGACACATCACATATGATCAGGCTGTGTTTCACCTTCTACAGCATGAAAACAAGCACATCCAGTGGTCAAATGCACAAATCCCAATATGGACAAGAAGGGCAGTGGATGACATTCACTGTGCTTGGTATAGGCATTTATGTACAGGAAGATATCTTCTAGCCTCCTATTTTTAGAGAGATACATATTGAGCTATGGCAACTTTTGTTATTTATTACAAAAAAAAGCAAACTGCTTAAGTGTCATTATCATAAATATAAAACTGTATTTTATTTGTCCAGCAATTAGCCATTCTAATCAATTTTGAAAACATTACTGTGGAGGTGCATAGATATGCAAATGAGTAATCAAGGTAAGCAAGATAAAATGGCCCCTGTTTGTTTTTATGTAAGCAAGAATAGAAATCAATCCATAATTAACCGTTTTTTCTGAGCACTTTTTCCAGCTTTTAATAAACCTTAATTAAATCGGAACAAGAAATCTTTTATGTTGCCTTTCTTAATCCAAAGTAATTCCCCCAGCAGGACATCAAAGATTCCAGTTAATTAAACTTCCTAAATGAGTGGCTAAAATTGTGCTCAAATTTTAACATGTAAAAATCAAATAAAGGTGTTTTGGCAGTTTAAAAAAAAAAGACCTAGTAGCAAAAGAGATTTCATCTATGTTTAGAAAATGTATTTATAATAAGTAGATATATATAAGTAGAGCTTAAATTCTCTATTGTACAAAAAAAAAAAAGTAGTATTGTGGCTAAATCATTTCCAGATACTTATAAGAATGGCCAAACTGACCCCTTTGTCTTTGTGTAGTGTTTACTATATCATTTGGATTCTAGACCCAAGTTGTACACAGCCTAACCTTCTCTCTGAATCAAGCTTGTACCCCTGAATTCGTGCTGGAAAGCCATGCCCCTTTCATTCACATGCCAAATGAACACAGAAATTTGATCAAGTGTGGTCAAGCTGGGTCGACGCATGAGGCTGAGCCCCGATGGAGGGGAGATGCCCCATGTAATAGTTTGGGGTCGGGGGGGTGCCCCCGCTGGGGGGGACGCAGGGGTAGGTCCCTCCTCGTGGGTCTCAAGATCAGATCCTGCTCGGGCCTCGCTCGGAGGTGGGGCATCCCCCCCCTCCCTGCAGTCCTCCCTTCCCCTCCCTCCCCGTGCCCCTCTCTCTCTCGCACAGTTGGCTGTGGGAGCGGGGGCGGCTCTCCCCCCCCCCCCCGCGCTGAACTAGGGTAGCTCAGATGCTTCCATTTCTTTATATTTCTCTAGGACCACCCCCGACGCAACACTAACCATATGATGTCATAATTCTGCAACATGTATGCATTTTGTATACCCTTACAATATGTGTTGGAATGGAATATCCCTTACGCATGCAATATCGTAAATATGTAGTCAACTGTTTGATATCAGATCCGTGTATGATGCTGATTATGCTTGTACTGTCTTATATGTTTAATAAAAAACTACTGTTAAAAAAAAAAAAAAAATGTTATTGGGGATCAAATCTGAGCTTTGACTTGTCAGTCCATAACTCTATTTCTTCTTTTCTAAGCCAGTCCCTGGTGGGTTTGCTGTTGTGCTTCAGATCATTATCATTTTGAAAGACTAATTTCTGGTTCATCTTCAAGTTTTGAACAGATGGCCACAGATTCCTAATAAGTATGCTTTAATATGACGCAAAATGTATTTTAAAATTAAAGTGTAATAAATGATTTACTAAAACTGGAGCACTCTGGTGCAGCTGTCCATGGTAGCCACTAATCTTCTCACTTCAGCTTGTTCAAATAAGCTTTGACAAAACCATCTGGAACCTGATTGGTTTCTTATGCACACCTCAGTTTTAGTAAATCTCCCGCAATGAGTGTGAGTTGCCCAGGGCCTGAAGCAGTAAATCAGTCCCAAACCATAACATTTCCACCACCGTGTTTCACAGGTTTTACTCCTGAAAGACCATCTTCATATTGTGGCAAACATGTCTACTGTTATGCCCCGTACACACGGTCGGATTTTCCGATGGAAAATGTCCGATTGGAGCTTGTTGTCGGAAATTCCGACCGTATGTGGGCTCTATCGGACATTTACCATCGGATTTTCTGACACACAAAGTTGGAGAGCAGGAGATAAAATTTTCCGACAACAAAATCCGATCACGTCAATTCCGACCGTGTGTGGCCTGTTCCGACGCACAAAGTGCCACGCATGCTCAGAAGAAATTCCGACACAGAACAGCTCGGTCTGGTAAACTTAGCGTTCGCAATGGATACAGCACTTTCGTCACGCTGCAATGTTAAAAATGGTTTAATACAGCGCACTCTCTTCTTCTTTATAATGTGACAAGAATGAAGTAGTTTTGCTGCTCATATTCACACACACTTCAAACTTATTTTGTTACTATTTATCGGGATTCCCTCAATATATTTTGATTTCTCACATCTGACAACATTATTTTGGTGTTTTTTTTTTTGTTTTTTTTTGTCTTTAATGTAGATTTTTTTTTTGTGTTTGTATTTTTTTGAAGGGTGTTTTTTTTTTTATTGGATTTTTATTTGTACTCCCGAAAATGTTTGTGTGTGTGTTTTTTGTGTCAAGTTACCACAACACCATTGATATGTTGTTCTATTTAATCTGTAGGAGATTGTTTGGTGTTGTTGTCCCTTGTTAATTTCACATTTTATGTTAGAAATGTACCTGAATCATCACCAACAAACTGTCCTTTTTGGATTAAAACACACAGGAGAGTATAATTTCCCAAAAACATTTTTTATTAAGGGCTCATAACTAAACAAAGATGGAGGCAACGCTGGAGAAACTGCAGAAATTGGCGAAGCCTTGGACCCCCAGGGCAGATATCAATTATTTTAAAGCAAAATTGGTGGCCTGAGGAGTACTTATCTAAGGGAGGGCAGTCTGGTCCAGAAGTCCCAGAGATCCGGAAAGCAGCAGATGACATCTATGTCCCAGGCTGTGGTCATACGAGAGACTGCAGCTTTTGTCAGACCAGACTGAACCCAGGTCATTACTCTCTGGTCTTCCTTCCACGCTTCCTTCCACGCTGTGGCTGTGGTGGTGGAGTTGTGGCAGCAGGAGGAGGAGGAGGAGGATGGTCCAACTCAATCACGTCGGTCTTGGGTGTTAGTTCCCCACTCACCCCCTTACTTAGGATTTTATAAAGCAGGTCCTCACATAGTTTGCGTTGACCCTCCTGCATGCCCTGCAGTTTGGTGGCAGCCATGCAGGCAAAGGCCTCTTCAGGAGGGGGGAAGGCTCGGAGGGACGCAGAAGCCTCCTGAATGAGCCTGAGCGTAGAATCCTGCACGGGAGTCGTCTTCCTCGCCCTTTTGTATGGAAGGCGGAGGGGAGGAACCTGCGATTCAGTCAGGCTTCGACTTGTCCCAGGCTTCTCTTGGCTGACACTTAGCCCCGCCTCCTCCTGGCTGCCACTAATCCCCGCCTCCTCCTGACTGCCACATTCCACAACCTCCTCCTGGCTGAGGTCTTCCTGTGTATGAAAAATGGACATAGTTTTAGTTTTTTTTTCATCAATCACACACAATTTTCACCTTCTGACTGTTGCAAATTGAATGTTAACAAATATAACAGACTAGCATTCTGAGCCCAGAATTTTTGTTTCTTTTACCAATTTTGGGTGCCCACTACTGTCTATTAATATGTAAAACACTTTTTTCCAATCACCAATTAGTGATCAATAATAACATCTATAGTGAACATCATTTATTTATTGACCAGAAATCTGTAGAAGAATGCTATACCTGACTCCAGCTGGGCTCCTCCACTTCTTCCTGGCTGGAAGGCCCAGGTTGGACATCGGAAGCCTCAGCTGGGGTGGAAGGAAGAGTGGAAGGAAGAGAAGAGAGGGATTCCCTGACTTCAGTGTGGTCTGACAGAAATCGCAGTCTCTCATAGTACCACAGCCTGGGGACATAAACGTCATCTGCTGCAGCTCCGGATCTCTGGGAATCCGTGACGTTTTTGCGCTCCCTAAGATAAGTGCTCCCCAGGCCACCAATTTTGGTTTTTAAATAAGGGATGGTTGCTGTGGGGACCACCGGCTTCACCAACTCCAGCAGTTTCTCCAGCGCTGTCTGCCTCTTTTGTTTATTGTTGTAATGAGGATGTCTCACTTGCCACAGACAGGGCAGCTCCCTGTACTTGTCTATGAACAGGGGGAGGAAATTGTGGTCACTGAACCCATCCATTTTCTCTGCAAGACACAACACAAGACAAACCCTAAGGTCAGGCCAAACTCCCCTAATCTTGTTAAAATATAGACTTCCGTTTCGAAGCAGTATAGGCGCAAGTTTAGATCTTACCTTCGTTATCACGATCGGCGCCTCCGATGCTCCTTCCTCCGCTCACAGATCGTACGTAAGACGCACGCGTGTTACGCTTTATACACACTGCGCATGCGTGTAACTCCGCCCACCCCTTACGTTCTTTCTAGTCTATTCCCCGCCCCTTTTCATTCTGCGCAGTGAGGAAAGAGCACATGGCGGATACACAGCAGGATCGTGATAATTGTAGCAACAAGGAGGAGGAGGAGGAGGAGGAAAGCCCGGATCCTGAAACGTCCCAATCCAGAAGGAGATTAAGGGCCACAAATATGTCCTTTGGGGAGATGTTGGAGATGGTGGACATCCTGAAGAGGGACAACTATGATGGAAAGTATGGACCTTACCCCAACCCCAATGTCAGAAAGGCCAAGATCATGGCAAAAGTAGTCAAGAGTCTGCACCGGAAATTCGGGGAACGACGATCGAAAGATCAGCTCAGGAAGCGGTGGTCGGACCTCAAATTCAGAGAACATGAACAGTACAGAAAGATCCGGAGAGTGCTGCAAAAAAATAAGTAGTTGTGCTGTGTTCCTATTCTTTTGATGTTTATTACGTTCGTGCTGCTCCATGTGCTTTTAGAAACTGTTGTACAGTTTAAAATGGCAACTTTCATGTTCATGGGCACATTATTCGTTCGATCAAACATTTTTCTTTCGGACTATAAAATACCATTGTTTAGGTCATATGCATTTGGCCACATTTTTTAGGGCCTACTTGTATGAAACTAATTTGGTTGTGTTCTGTGTAAGGAGAGGACACTCAGCAGCTGTTTTCACATCTGGACACTGGAGCACTAGTGTGGGACACAAGAACACCATTTTTATTAGGGGGCCACACAGGTGCTCCAGTGTATACCATAGAGGGGGCCACATCTGTGAAGCTTGTACCAAACAGGTAAAGTATTGAAGCTTGACAAAGGACACTGAAGATGCTACATTTTGGAACTCTGTTAAAATTGCCTATTGTACCCCACTTCCAAGCAATGTTTACTATTTCTAGTTCTGCCATCAAATATCTGTGTGCTAAGTATACCTTTTTTTTTTTTACATAGGGGAGAAAAGACTCGGAGGACACCCCTCATCCGAGGAGACCAGAGCCCACCCCCCTCTGGAAGAAGGGGAAATCCTCCCAACACAAGCTGAGCAGGAGGAAGAAGACGTGGTGGAACTAGTCACCACAACAGGTGAGTGTCTGCAACCACAGGCTCAGGTAAGAGATGGGTGGCGGCATATTTTTGAGACCTAATTTTTTTTGGGGTTCCTCTCTTTTTAGGTGATCGTGATGTTGTGGATCCAGATCCTTTCACATCCGAAGGTGCCCAGATCCTGATCGGGGAGATCATGGGGTGTAATTTACAATTGGAAAACCTCAAGAAAAATATCAATGATGTTATTCAAAAACAAAAAAACATCATTGATGTTTTGGGGCGAGTTTAAAGCCCCTCCAAAACCCTTTGTTTTTTGGTGTGCTACAATGTGCAAAATGTTTTTGTGATTTTTCACAAAGTCAAAATTTGGAGGATGCACACAGTGTGTCAACATGTGCTATCTGCCATCACGGGAGATCAATGGACGCGTTTTGGGGGTGCAACGCCTTCCTCAATAATAAAGTAGCGATGAGGAAGGGGTTTCTCATCCCAAACACGTCCCTTGATCCCCCGTGATGGCAGGTTGCACATGTTGACATTCCTAAATTGGTGTGCATGTTCCAAATTGGGCTTTTCCTGGGGTGACTTCACCCCATCTGAACGCAATATCAAACACAGTTCATAAATGCTCATGTCTGATATTGCCTTCAAATTCTAGCAAATGTGAACTTTGTAAGTTCAAGATTTGTGTCTTTCTTGTTGGTTTTACACAGGCCTGTTTTATCTTAAATGGACATTTCTATTTTTGATAATGCTACCTCAAAAATTGTTATACACCAAACATGTCGGTTTGTTTGAAAAACCTTTGGTAAATGCACATGTGATTGTGCAGGTATAAAAAAAGTTTGTTAATCAAGAATGTGTGGATTATTGTCTCAACGCTACAACACTTTTGGGCTGATGTCATTGCTGTTTTCAGAGAAAATGGGGGTTATTTCCTAAGGGCAAATCCTCTTGGCACTACAAGTGCAGTTGCAAGTGCACTTGTAGTGAAAAGTGTCTTTGCATTTAGTCAATAACACCCAACAGTGCTTTGTATAAGGTTACACAATCACGCCATTTTCAGGACTCCCCACATTTCTGTCAGGGTCAGCTAAAACAAACACAAGCAGTAAATGTCCACAAAGATTTTCTTTTGTTTGCTTTTTTATTATAAAAAGGCTTCACATATTTGCTGGCATATTGATGGCCCCCCTACCCGCAAAGAACTCCAGGTATTGTAACCAGACATCATGGGCACTCAGGGAGGGCAAGCCAGGACGTCCGCTTTCAAGCGCCGTCAGTGTTGTTTCAGGTATCACTCCGGCCTCAGGCCCAACAGAGCCAGCATAGTTGGCCGAATGTTTCCTTAAAAAGTTATGGACAATACAGCACGCCATGATGATATGATTAAGTTTATACTCCGCCATATGGATAGGTGTCAGAAATAGGCGGAACCGGCTGGCCAGGATTCCAAATGTGTTCTCCACCACTCTTCGGGCTCTGGCCAGCCGGTAATTAAAAACCCTCTGTTCCAGGGTGAGGGTCCTCATAGGGAATGGCCGCATAAGATGGTCCCCCAGTGCAAACGCTTCATCAGCAACGAACACAAATGGGAGTCCTTCCACATTGTCCTCTGGAGCTGGCAAGTCCAAGCTGCCATTCTGGAGACGCCTGTAGAACTCCGCCATCGGACATCTGGCCATTCTTCCCCACGTCCACATACAAGAAGTCGTAATTTGCCGACACCACCGCCAACATCACTATACTATTGAACCCCTTATAGTTGAAATAGTACGACCCCGAGTTGGGTGGTGGGACGATGTGGACGTGTTTCCCATCAATTGCCCCTCCGCAGTTAGGAAAGTCCCACCGCTGGGCAAAGTGGGAGGCCACAGTTTGCTATTCCTGTGGCGTGGAAGGAAACTGTAGAGGAAAAAAAAAATTACTATTTTGGCACATAAACATGGCAAGCAGATTAGACACAAACATTCTTGGCCAACCTCCAGATAGCATTTAGTAAGGGGAATTTAACAACGCCAAAGTATAAGGTACACCTATCATATTCCCCCTCCCCCCCTCTCATGGGCCATTTCTAACATTATGGGGTGTGTGGAAATCTTGGACAGGTAACCCTCTTCACTTCATTGAGAGATGAATGCCTAAATACAGGGTATTACTTGGAACAGGCCCTCCTTAGTTACACTATTGGCAGCCCACTGGACAGGTAAGAAGTGTCCGAATACAAAGATAGAAATACACACTGTACACATTTGAGGACATTTGGACATTCTGCTATTACCTGTCAAGATAATAATAGGATACAAAAACTTTTAACAGTACCATTTGAAAGTATTCAGGCAGGCCCTTGCACTACATGCTTTGGGGAATTCATCCATAAATCAGAGCACAAAAGAGATGGGTATAGTGTGTATGGGTTTGGCAAATTCAGCAGATAGATGATTGAGGATAGAGAATTGGGATCAGCTGACTTAGCAGTTGGGGGAGGGAGGGTTACTAAAAATGATTTGGGGACACCACAAAAAATAAGCCTCTGCCACTCTGCCAGAATTTAAAGGTAAAATAACATTTCAAAACATTTTAGGGGGTGTTTGGGGTAAAGCACTACTATGGAGCTGATAAAATACATTGTTAAGTGACTACATGAGGTGAATATAGGGCCAGGAGAGACCATGCTGGGGAGGTTAGTGAAGGACAATCTGTATGAAGGCCCTAAAAAATTAATTACATAAAAATCCAGCATGCATGAGAACAAAGGGGACATTAACAGCATATTACAATCATGGTAATTAGGGAATGAGGAAAGAAATACAATATATTATCACACATTAAATACAATGAAATGTGATATTAAAGGATAAAAATCTTACCTTCATATACTCCTTCTGCAGGACCTGGATGATGGCAGAACAGGTCTCTGGGATTATGATCCGCAGAGCCTGGGGGGAGATGCCTGTCGAGAACTTCAAGTCCTGCAGGCTTCTCCCTGTCGCTAAATACCGCAGGGTAGCGACCAACCTCTGCTCCGGAGTGATGGCTTGCCTCATGCAGGTATTCTGCCTGCTGATATAGAGGGTCAGCGAAGCCAACAAACGGTGAAACACGGGGTCCGTCATCCAGAGAAAGTTCCTGAAATCATCAGGATTATTCTCACGGATCTCACGGAGCAAAGGCATATGAGAGAACTGGTCACGCTGAAGCAACCAATTCTTGGTCCATGAACTCCTCCCCACCCTGTTTATGGACTGGACTTGTGTCAAGGTCAGGACCCCAACACCAAGCCCCCGCACAGCACGAACTCTACGAGGAGTACACATACGAAACATGGCTAGAAAACGGTTGGCTGCTCAGAACGAAGTAACAGAACGCACTGAAGAACAGCAAGGCCTGTGAAGAGCGACCTGAAAAACAGTAACGAACGAACAAGAATACAATGACTAAAAGTCACGCGGAACTTGCTTGCATGCACTGTAGAGCAGATACAAACCCACAAGCACAAACTGAACGGCAGAAAACGATCTGAAAACCACGAGTCTGAAAAAGCGTGAATCGTCTCTCACCAAACTTTTACTAACACGAGATTAGCAAATGGAGCCCAAAGGGTGACGCGCTTGGTTCTGAACTGGCCTTTTCTAGTCTCGTCGTACGAGCTTGACGTCACTGCGTTATTGGCGATCAGAAATTCCGACAACTTTGTGCGACCGTGTGTACGCAAAACAAGTTTGAGCCAACATCCGTCGGAAAAAATCCTAGGATTTTGTTGTCGGAATGTCCGAACAAAGTCCGACCGTGTGTACGGGGCATTACAGTGCCAAAACCATTTTTCACTGTTCAGCCCTCAGCACATTATTTCAGAAGGCCTGATCTTTGCCTTTGTGTTCAATGCCAATTTGTAATCTTGCGCTCATATTTTTTTGCACAAGAGCTTGTTCTTAACACACCACTCATGCAAATTAAATTGATGCAATCTCTTTTTGATTATAGATGCATGCACATTAACCCCAACTGTTGCCAGAGTTACCTGAACACCCCACAATGACATTTTGGGATTCTTTTTTTTATATCAAAGTTAATCTCTTGGTTGAATTTGCTATGCTGGCCAGTCCTGGTCAAACTAGCAGCTGTTTAAAATCTACACCACTTGTAGATTTTTTTTTTACTGAGAAAAGAATGATTCATTTAAAATCTTTTGGCTGTCTTTTTAAATCCCTTGACAAACTCATAGGAATCCACAACCTTCTTAGAAAGCTCCACTAATCTTGACATGATGACACCACACATGTCAATAGCAAACAGAAACCAGGTCCTAGATGTTTAAATAAAACTCCCTAAAATAGTCCTGATCATTATAACCCAATCTGGAACATCAAATGCAAATTTCATGGATTTGAAGGGAAGGTAAATGTAGGGGTATACTTACTTTTTCACATTACAAATCTTCCAGGGGTTCTCCAAGTTTTCATTACAAGGGCTGCATTGTAAAAATTTTCAAATATTTGTGGGCTATAAAAAATTGTCCATCAAGGTCCGCCTTTCATCAGGTTCCTGATCAGAGCATACCCTTATGCCCCGTACACGCGGTCGGACTTTGTTCGGACATTCCGACAACAAAATCCTAGGATTTTTTCCGACGGATGTTGGCTCAAACTTGTTTTGCCTACACACGGTCGCACAAAGTTGTCGGAATTTCCCATCGACAACCACGTGGTCACGTACACCACGTACGACGAGACTAGAAAAGGCCGGTTCAGAACCAAGCGCGCGTGTTAGTAAAAGTTTGGTGAGAGACGATTCGCGCTTTTTCAGACTCGTGGCTTTCAGATCGTTTTCTGCCGTTCAGTTTGTTCTTGTGGGTTTGTATCTGCTCTTCAGTGCGTGCAAGCAAGTTCCGCGTGACTTTAAGTAGTCATTGTATTCTTGTTCGCTCGTTACTGGTTTTCAGGTCGCTCTTCACAGGCCTAGCTGTTCTTCAGTGCGTTCTGTTACTTCGTTCTGAGCAGCCGACCGTTTTCTAGCCATGTTTCGTATGTGTACTCCTCGTAGAGTTCGTGCTGTGCGGGGGCTTGGTGTTGGGGTCCTGACCTTGACACAAGTCCAGTCCATGAACAGGGTGGGGAGGAGTTCATGGACCAAGAATTGGTTGCTTCAGCGTGACCAGTTCTGTCATATGCCTTTGCTCCGTGAGATCCGTGAGAATAATCCTGATGATTTCAGGAACTTTCTCTGGATGACGGACCCCGTGTTTCACCGTTTGTTGGCTTCGCTGACCCCCTATATCAGCAGGCAGGATACCTGCATGAGTCAAGCCATCACTGCGGAGCAGAGGTTGGTCGCTACCTTGCGGTATTTGGCCACAGGGAGAAGCCTGCAGGACCTTAAGTTCTCGACAGGCATCTCCCCCCAGGCTCTGGGGATCATTATCCCAGAGACCTGTTCTGCCATCATCCAGGTCCTGCAGAAGGAGTATATGAAGGTAAGATTTTTTTCCTTTTATATCACATTTTATTGTATTGAATGTTTGCTAATATATTGTATTTCTTTCCTCATTCCCTAATTACCATGATTGTAATATGCTGTGAATGTCCCCTTTGTCCTCATGCATGCTGGATTTTTATGTAATTATTATTTTAGGTCCTTCATACATATTTGCCCTTCAATAACCTCTCCAGCATGGTGTCTCCTGCCCTATATTCACCTCATGTAGTCACTTAACAATGTATTTTATCAGCTCTATAGTAGTGCTTTACCCCAAACAACCCCTAAAATGTTTGGAAATGTTATTTTTTTATTTAAATTCAGGCAGAGTGGCAGAGGCTTATTTTTGTGGTGTCCCCAAATTTTTTGTAACCCTCCCTCCCCCCAACTGCTAAGTCAGTTGATCCCAATTCTCTATCCTCAATCATCTATCTGCTGACTTTGCCAAACCCATACACACTATACCCATCTCTTTAGTGCTCAGATTTATGGATGAATTCCCCAAAGCATGTAGTGCAAGGGCCTGCCTGTATACTTTCCAATGGTACTGTTTAAAGTTTTTGTATCCTATTATTATCTTGATAGGTAATAGCAGAATGTTCAAATGTGCTCAAATGTGTACAGTGTGTATTTATATCTTTGTATTATGACACTTCTTACCTGTCCAGTGGTCTGCCAATAGTGTAACTAAGGAGGGGCTGTTCCAAGTAATACCCTGTATTTAGGCATTCATCTCTCAATGAAGTGGAGAGGGTTACCTGTCCAAGAGTTCCCCCCTATAATGTTAGAAATGGCCCATGAGGGGGGGAGGGGGAATATGATAGGTGTACCTTATACTTTGTTGTTGTTAAATTCCCCTTAATAAATGCTATCTGGAGGTTGCCCCATAATGTTTGTGTATAATCTGCTTGCCATGTTTCTGTGAAAAAATAGTAATGTTTATTGTTTTTTCCTCAACAGTTTCCTTCAACGCCACAGGAATGGCAGACTGTGGCCTCCCACTTTGCCCAGCGGTGGGACTTTCCTAACTGCGGAGGGGCAATTGATGGGAAACACGTCCACATCGTCCCACCACCCAACTCGGGGTCATACTATTATAATTACAAGGGGTTTAATAGTATAGTGATGTTGGCGGTGGTGTCGGCTAATTACGAGTTCCTGTATGTGGACGTGGGGAAGAATGGCCGGATGTCCGATGGTGGAGTGATCGCCCAGACAGAGTTCTACAGGCGTCTCCAGAATGGCAGCTTGGACTTGCCACCTCCAGAGGACAATGTTGAAGGTCTCCCATTTGTGTTCGTTGCTGATGAAGCATTTGCGCTGGGGGACCACCTGATGCGGCCATTCCTGATGAGGACCCTCACCCCGGAACAGAGGGTTTTTAATTACCGGCTGGCCAGAGCCCGAAGAGTGGTGGAGAACACATTTGGAATCCTGGCCAGCCGGTTCCGATTATTTCTGACACCCATCCATATGGCGGAGTATAAACTGAACCATAAACTGAACCATATAATACTTGCCTGCTGTGTTCTCCATAATTTTTTACGAAAACATTCAGCCAACTATGCTGGCTCAGTTGGGCCTGAGGCCGGAATCCCAAATCCATCAACACTGACGGCGCTTGAAAGTGGCCGTCCTGGCTTGCCCTCCCTGAATGCCCCTGATGTCCGGTTACGATACCTGGAGTTCTTTGCGGGTAGGGGGGCTATCAATATGCCAGACAATCTGTGACACCTTTATAAAATAAAAAACAACCAAAAGAAATTCTTTGTGGACATTTACTGCTTGTGTTTGTTTTAGCTGACCCTGACAGAAATGTGTTGAGTGCAGAAAATGTCGTGATTGGGTAACCTTATAAAAAACAGTGTTGGCTGGTACTTCCTAAATGCAAAAACACATTTCACTACAAGTGCACTTGCAACTGCACTGAACCTGCACTTGTAGTGCAAAGTGTATTTGCCCTTAGGAAATAACCCCCATTTTTGCATAAAACAGCAATTACATCACCCCAAAAGTGTTGTAGTGTTGAGACAATAATCCACACATTCTTGAGTAAGGCACTTTTTTATACCTGCACAATCACATGTGCATTTACGAAAGGTTTTTAAAACAAACCAACATGTTTGTTGTATAACAATGTTTGCAGTAGCATTATCAAAAATTGAAATATCCATTTCAGATAAAACAGGCCTGTGTAAAACCAACAAGAAAGCCAAAAAACTTGAACTTACAAAGTTCACATTAGGTAAAACCTGAACGCTATATCAGACATCAGTATTTAGGAACTGGGTTTGATATAGCGTTCAGATGGGGGGAAATCACCCCTGGAAAAGCCAAATTTGGAAGATGCACACCAATTTACAAATGTCAACATGTGCTATCTGCCATCAGGGGGGATCAAGGGACGTGTTTTGGGGGAGCAAGCCCTTCCTCAACGCGACTTTATAATTGAGGAAGGGGTTGCACCCCCAAAACGCGTCCATTGATCTCCCGTGATGGCAGATAGCACATGTTGGCACACTGTGTGCATCCTCCAAATTTGGCTTTTCTAAACATTGAAAACATTTTTGGAAGATTGGACCACAATAAAACAGGTGATTTTGTGGGGTTTAAATTCGCCCCAAAACATCAATGATGTTATTATTTTTTTTAATAACATCACTGATTTGTTGCTGGATGTTTTGCAATTGGAGATTACACCCTATGATCTCCCCGATCAGTATCTGGGCACTTTCAGATGTGAAACGTTCTCTCTCCCTCACATCACGATCACCTAAAAAGAGATAAAGAACAAAAAAAAAGGTCTCAAAAATCTGCCACCATCTCTTTTACCTGAGCCTGTGGTCGCAGGAACTCACCTGTTGTGGTGCCAATCGACACCACATCTTCTTCTTCCTCCTGCTAAGCTTCTTGGGTTTGCGGTATTTCCCCTTCTTCCAGAGGTGGGGGGCTCTGGTCTCCTCGGATGAGGGGTGTCCTCCGAGTCTTTTCTCCCCTATGTAAAACAAAAATGGTATAATTAGCACACAGATCTTTGATGGCAGAACTATAAATAGGAAACATTGCTTGGAAGTGGGGTACAATTGTCTATTTTAGCAGAGTTCCAAGATGTATATTTTTTATTGCCCTTTGTCAAGCTGCAATAATTTACCTGTTTGGTACAAGCTTCACAGATGTAGCCCCCTATAGTATACACTGGAGCATCAGTGTGCCCCCCCTAATAAAAATGGTGTTCTTGTGTCCCACACTAGTGCTCCAGTGTCCAGATGTGAAAACAGCTGCTCAGTGTCCTCTCCTTACACACAATCTAGTTTGCATTTCATTCTAGTAAAAAACCCATCTACACAAACAAATATTTGGCATCCAAGTAGGCCCCAAAAAATGTGTGAAAATGCATATGGCCTAAACAATGGTGTTCTAGAGGCCGAAAGAAAAATGTTTGATACGAACGAATAATGGGCCCATGAACATTAAGTTGCCCTTTTAAACGTTACAATTAATAAAAGCATATGGAGCAGAACGAACGGAATAAAGACAGAAAGAATAGGAACACAGCACAACTACTTACTTTTTTGCAGCACTCTCCGGATCTTTCGGTACTGCTCTGGCTCTCTCAACTTCAGGTCCGACCACCGCTTCCTGAGCTGATCTTTAGATCTTCGTAGCCTGAAATTCCTCTCAAGACTCCTGACCACTTTCGCCATGATTTTGGCCTTTCGGATGTTGGGGTGGGGGTAAGGCCCATATTTTCCGTCATAGTCGGACTTCCTCATGATGTTGACCATCTCCAACATCTCTCCAAACGACATATTTGTGGCCTTAAAATGTCTCCTTCTGGATCGGGACGTGCCTGGATCCGGCCTTTCCTCCTCCTCCTCGTTGCTAGAATTAGCATGCACCTACTGTAACTCCGCCATCATGCTCTTCACCCACTGCGCCGAACAAAAAGGGGTGGGGAATAGACTAGAAAGAACGTCGGGGCGGGCGGAGTTACACGCATGCGCAGTGTGTATAAAGCGTAACACGCGTGCGTATTACGTACGATCTGTGAGCGGAGGAAGGAGCATTGGACGCGCCGATCGTAAGAACGAAGGTAAGAGACAAACTTGTGCCTATACTGCTTCTAGATTGAGGCCTATATTGTAACAAGATTAGGAGAGTTTTGTCTGACATTAGGCTTTGTCTTG
The DNA here is from genome assembly GCA_037952925.1 of Lithobates clamitans. Classification (NCBI taxonomy): domain Eukaryota; kingdom Metazoa; phylum Chordata; class Amphibia; order Anura; family Ranidae; genus Lithobates; species Lithobates clamitans. Next base: position 325,169 of record JBBGZY010000110.1, read on the forward strand.
TGTTGTGTCTTGCAGTGAACATGGATATCTTAATGAAAGACAATGACTTCATGTCAGTATTCATAGATATGCTAAGTGAGCTGCCCTGTCTGTGGGAGATTACCCACCCCCATTTCAAGAACCAAGCAAAGAGGAAGGCAGCACTGGAGCAATTGTGTGAAATTGTGAAGCAGGTGATCCCCACGGCAGACATCACTTATTTAAAGATTTTCATTGGTGGCCTGAGGAGTACATATCTAAGGGAGTGCAAGAAAGTCCTGGATTCACAGAGATCCGGAGCAGCAGATGACATCTATGTCCCCAGGATGTGGTACTATGACAGGCTGCACTTTCTGGCAGGCCAGACTGAACCCAGGCCATGCCTCTCCAGTCTTCCTTCCACGCTTCCCCCCTGGCTGAGGCTTCTGACGCCCAATCTGGGCCTTCCAGGCAATATGTGGAGGAGCCCAGATTGAGCCAGGTATAGCATTCCTCTAAATATTTCTGCTTGTCCAATCAATGATGTTAACTAGATGTTAGTTGGGAGTACTAATTTATGATTGTGATTGATGATGCAAAAACTAAAACCATGTCCCTTTTTCATACACAGGGAAGTCTCAGCCAGGAGGTGGCCGTGCCGAGCCGGCTGGCTGATATCAAGGTCCCTCCACCCCCCTGAAAATAGAAAGTGGCAGTAGGAGGAGTGACCTAGAGGAGGCTGCTATAGCATTCTTTTGGAGGGCTACAGAGGTCCTGGGAGCACCCCACACCATGGAGGAGAACATTGCTGCCTTCATAGCCTATAAAATGCAGAGGATGGAGGAGGCTCTGGAGAAAGGTATGAGGGGCCAAATTATGAGGGGCCAAAGGTATGAGGGGCCAAATTACACCTCACACACATCTTTGGGATGGTCCTCCTCCTCCTCCTGCAGGTCCCCCCAGTCCTCCTCCAGGTCCCCCCAGTCCTCCTCCTCCTCCAGGTCCTACTCCTCCTCCTGCCACATCTGCAACAGCACAGCCCGGAAGGAAGCGTGGAAGGAAGACCAGACAGTGATTGCCCTGGATCCAGTCTGGTCGGCCAAAAGATGCAGCCTCTTGTGGTACCACAGCCTGGGGACATAGATGTCATCTGCTGCTCCAGATCTCTGCGAATCCCAGACCAGACTGCCCTCCCTTAGATATGGACTCCTCAGGCCACCAATTTTGATGTTGAAGAATTGATGTCTGCCGTGGGGGTCCCAGGCTTCGCTAATTTCTCATGTTGATCCAGTGTTGCCTTCCTCTTTGTTTGGTTCTGATCCCTTAATAAAGGATTTTTTGTTTTGAATTATACTCTCCTATGTGTTTTACTTCAAAAATGACAGCTTGTTTGTGAGGATTCAGGTACATTGCAAATATACAATGTGAAATGAACAAGGGTCACCAAACAATCTCCTGGAGATTAAATATGAAAAGATATCAATGGTGTTGGGGTAACTTGACACACAAAACACACACAAAAATAGTCTGGAGTAAAAATAAAAATAACATTGAACAAAGATCAGCCTTGGAAAAAATCCAAACATTAAAGAAAAAAAAGGCTTAAAATCCAAAAAAAAATAAATTAAAAAATATAAAACTGTCAGATGTGACAACTAATAAGAATACATTCAGGGAATCCCACTAAAAAAACACAAATAAAAGTTTGTGAGAAGTGTGTGTGAATATGAGCAGCAAAACTACCTAATTCTTGTCACATTATAAAGAAGAAGAGAGTGCGCTGTATTAAACCATTTTTAACATTGCAGTGTGACGAAAGTGCTGTATCCATTGCGAACGCTAAGTTTACCAGAACGAGCTGTCCCGTCTCGGAATTTCTTCTGAGCATGCGTGGCACTTTGTGCGTCGGAACAGGCCACACACGGTCGGAATTGACGCGATCGGATTTTGTTGTTGGAAAATTTTATCTCCTGCTCTCCAACTTTGTGTGTCGGAAAATCCGATGGAAAATGTCCGATGGCGCCTACACACGGTCGGAATTTCCGACAACACGTTCCGATCGGACATTGTCCATCGGAAAATCCGACCGTGTGTACAGGGCATTACATTAGGGTCCACAGCAGAATTCCCCCTAGACTTACATTAGGGTCCTCGTCGGTTTTCCCTCTGACATCAGAAGCAGAGACCATCGGTAGCCTCTGCTGACCCTAAAGCCTAGTACACACAATCAGAAAAACTGAAAATAAATACAGCTTTCAAAGCAATCGTACGATAATCCGATCGTTAGTACACAGCTTTTGAGAGTCGATCATCACAGGTTCATGCAAAATTATCCGAAAGGACAAACACAAAAAAATGTTCTTGTCTGATACCAGAACATACGGTTTTCATTTAATCAGTACAGCATTCATCTAAAAAAGGGAGACCAAGACCACGCATTCTTGGAAACTAAACAATACATTATAATACAGTACAACACATCATTTCCAAAGTTGTATTCTGTCATACATGAATTTTGTAACTTTAGCAACCTCTTTATTTTTGATATGAGACTAGCATGCATAAACAAAAATGTCCGATATTCTCATAGTATATACGAAGCTTAATCCTCAATCTATGCACATTAGGGATACATCACTATGCCTAGCCGTGGGGCTGGTAAAAATACTGTAATAGACTGTAAAAGCCCACTGAAGCTTGGAGACCCCTCTATTTTACATGTGATTTGTTCAACAATAGAGATGGGTCGAACACCCCCCTGTTCGGTTTGCAGCAGAACTCCCGATCAGGGGAAAAGTTCTAATCCGAATGGAGAACCCCATTGAAGTCTATGGGAGCTGAACAGGAAAAATCAAATGTCCCAATTTTGAAGGCTTATATGCAGGTAATTGGCCATTAAAGGGGTCTGGGGTCGGGGTCCTGCCCTGGGGAACATGTATCAATGAAAAAAACATTTTTTAAAAACAATAGTTTTTTCAGGAACAGTGATTTTAATGATGCTTTAAGGGCAACAATAAAAATGAAAAATTCCTTTAAATATAGTGCCTGTGGGGTCTTGCAGGGCTTTCAGTGGGATGAACAGCCAATGGTCGGCCCAAACTCATTCTCGGGCCAAACCATTCGCCCAACACTATTTAACAATATCAACTTTATTGGTAGACACAATTTGAATCAAAATTCAACGTTTGCCCGTTCAAATATGTTGAAAAATAAATTCTATGGGGTGTACTTTCGCACATGGCTGTATGTTGTGCAAGAGGCAAGACGGCAGAACCTAATGTAGAAATTATTAATTTTTTAGGGACAGGGAGCAGAGTTTTGTTTACTAATTTTGCACCGGTGAAATGTTTGAAAGCTGTATAATTTAGATTTGGAAGTGGTTTCTTTGAACACTGATAATTTAAGGATTGCTTTAATATTACCATGCCAATGTAAGCAATAAGCTATCGGCAGAAGTAATTTTTAATAAAATTTCAGGAATTTAAAGGAAACCATGTGGGGCATGCAGTAGTTGACCAATTAAATTAAATAACATTTCATCCAAGTTTGTCATCGTATGGTTAATTGCTACAAAATAACACTAACTTAATTATAGATAGAGGCATACTAAATAGTTATTCACAGTATCCATGCGAACAGCTCTCCACATTTAATAGAGCTTTCTACTATAAAATGAGATAAAATAAATGTAAAGTAGTTACAAATCCTAGAAATGCAAATAGGTTTAAAAAATTATAAACAGAAGTTTAACCTACAAACAATCCATGCACCCAGACAACTGAAGTTAGAAGCAAACATCTGCTATTCTCTGTTATTAAATGTAATCGATATACTGTACAGTATGTACTACTTCAATTAGAAATCTGAATCCTGGCTCTTGGGCCTCATGCACACAGGATTTTTTTTCCTTTCCTGGACGCCAGGAAAACGCAGCTTATAAAATGCACCTAAAGCTGCGTTTTACACATGGGTTTAGACGCATTATGCATTTCAGTGTTCATTGCTTCCATTGGCCAGAATATTATTTTATTCTGCCTATTGGAATGAATGAATGAATGAAAGTTGAATTGCCAAGTATGCCTAGCATTTAGGCGCGTTGACATGCATTTACGCATGTTTAGGCACGTTTAGCATTCTTTCTGCATTCCTGAATGCGCTGGTGGTACATTTTTTTTTATCCCCTAAACGTTTCTCTGAACAGCTTAAGTGACATTATTACATGACAAAAATGTCATGAGCGACCTGCTCTGACAAACACCACTCGACTGAAGTTTCTTCTAAAACTGACACTTTCAGGAGTATCAATAACCTCGTTACCCTACTCAGTGCTGGATTTAAACCGTGGGGGGCTTGGGCACTTCAAGTTCGAGGCCCCTCAGCATAGAAATGAAATTATCTGACAAATAAAAAAGTGAACTGAAATGAACAATAATTATCAAAGAGAAGAAAAGGTGCCGCTCACCAACCAAGTGCATTAGTATGTAGATGAATGTGGCCTCAGCCAGCGCCGCTCCAGCCACGCCCCCCTGACATTTTTCGTCCCGTTTGCCGGGCTTTGTTACAGAAGTGGCTTTGAAAAGAATGATAAACCGCATTTGTTTTAAAAAATATATCAGTTAGGTTGCAAAGAAGACACTTGTATGATTTTTTTTCCAACTTCTTTTGACTGTAAGAATACACATTACACAGGCAAGTCATATATCACAGTTATGCATCACACTATAATATTTCCAAAATGTATTTTCACCAAGGGGGGGAGGAGCCACTGACCAAGATGGCCGCATAGGGAGATCGAGTGGCCGCATGCTGCAGATGCCATAGACGCTGCGGATGATGGCAGTCTGGGCGGCTGTTAGACATACCTAAATCTTCCAGAGTTGCCGGTTTTCTCTGACATCTAGCAGCCTGCTTGCTTCACTGGGACACAGGGGAGCCGGAGTAGTGGTGGAGGCGATCAGTGGCGGCAGCGGGAAATCCGGAGACTCCTGAGCTGTGCCTGTGGGGTGCCGAGGACGGGACAGAGGACGGAGTCGGGAGGCGGCGGACGAAGCCGAGCTGGAGCCTCTGCGTGTCAGCGCATGCAGAGGATGGCTCGCTAGGAATGCGCCCTCCGACGGGACTCTCGGGAACCGAGCGGCAGAGATCAGGCGGACCCAGGAGATCTCCCCAATCAAAGGCAGCGAATCGAGCATTGACCGCCTAGACACTGCACTACATAAAAATGGAGATGGGACCGGCGAAATCAGAACAACAGGTTTGACCATGGAAGTAACATGAAATAACACAAAAAACTGTATGAAGCACTGCAAAGAACTGTAAGTCCTAATATATTTGATGATTGATACATGGAGGGACATAATAATGCTCTGAGCAAATGAAACAGTTTCTGGGTTAGATCTAACTAAATTCATTTTGAAAAGCTTATGATCTGATATAAAGGGAAGGAAAAGGAAAGAAGAGGGAAAGAAAGAAAAAAAAGGAAAGGATCTTGTAACAATAGGTTCCCCTTATTTCCCCAGTAGAAATAAAGGACACAAACACACTGGGATAATCTAGGATATAAGGGAATATTTTGTTACAGCTTGTCTAAAACACATTCACATTAACAGTCAGAGGAAGACATAAAGAAAGAGATAAAGAAAGAGATAAGCGCGGAAATTAATCACAAACTTAGTAATCACCTGGCAAAGAGGACGGAGGGGAAGGAAAGGAGATAATAGTATCATGACGCCCAAGAAGGGTAATAAAACACCACAAACCCAAAAGCACAAAAAAGATAAAACTGAAAGTAAAAATAAAAACACCACAGGGGCACAAGCTATAAAAACATCTGATATTAAGGAGATTTTCCAACAATTACAACTACAATCTCCACGGACAATACAAGCACTACAAACATCGCAGGAAATATCAAATATAGGGGAACTATCAGTAACCTCTAGATCGTCAGGAGAAGAGCAAATAGATCATCCCAGAAACAGTTCACCAATTGATACAACAGGCTCAATAAGTGAACAAAAGGAAGAGGATAAAGAAAAATGGGATATGAGAACTTATATTCAATCTCTCCCAACCAGGGCAGATATGGATCAATACGTGCACAGGTTAGAAAATTCATATAAAATAAAGATACAAGAGCTTAAGACGTCCACAAAAAATATACAAGAAAAAATGGATATATTTGATTAGAGAGTCTTAAAAACGGAACAGGAATTGATGAAAATAAAGGAAAAAATACAGAAGCAAGGGAATCAATTAAAGCAAGCAATAAACAGTTTAGACGAACAAGAAAATAGAAGTAGAAGATCCAATATAAGAATTAGAGGTCTAAAAGAAGAAGTGGGTTCAAAAGAGCTTATAGCAATATTACAGAAAATTTTTCAGGAAATAACTCAGGACTGTGATATAAAGGAATTAATAATAGATCGAGTGCACAGAGTAACGGGAATAAGAAGATTGGATCCTAATAAACCACGGGATGTGATCTGCAAAATGCACTATGCCCATACAAAGGACAGAATAATGCTTGCATAAAAATATCCAATACGAGGGAGATACATTATTATTTTTTCAAGACTTATCAAAATTCACATTGGACCGAAGAAGAGCATTAAAGCCCCTGGTGGAGCAACTAATAAGGAATAGACTTCAATACAGATGGAAGTTTCTCAGCTACAAGCTCAAAAAGAGGGACTTATTGTATCATTTAGAGTTCTGGAGGACTTACCAGAATTTTTAGCAGTTCTTAAGATTCAGAAATAGAACTGCCGGACTAAAAATATGAGCAGACTTGTGGGGGGCGGGGGGATGGGAGGGGGGGGAGAAACCCGATATAACTATATAAACGTATAATGAACAAATAAGTAGCATTAAATAATGTGGTGAAGGGAGGTAGAGAAAAGAAAAAATTAGGTTGGGGTGTTTTTTTTTTTTTGTTTTTTTTTGGTGTGTGTTATGGAATAATAGGATCTAACACAAATCAAAAGATGTAATAGATATGGGTGTGATACAAGGACACAAGGAAAGGGTTCTTTTTTTTTAATATAAATACGAAACACAAGGTGTAATAGATTTGTTATGAAAAGGAGATAAAGGGAAGGTCGGTTTTTGTTATGTGTTATGGAATAATTGGATACAAAATGAAACACAAGATGTAATAGATAAGGGTGTGACACAGAGGAAAAAAGGAGGGGAAGATGCCCTGTGATCTTTTCCCCCTTTTTTTTTTTTGTGTGTGTTATGGAATAATAGGATCTAACACGAATCAAAAGATGTAATAGATATGGGTGAGATACAAGGACACAAGGAAAGGGTTTCTTTTTCTTTTTTTTTTTAATAATATGATATAAATATGAAACACAAGGTATAATAGATTTGTTATGAAAATTAGATAAAGGGAAGGACGGGTTTTTGTTATGTGTTATGGAATAATTGAATACAAAATGAAACACAAGATGTAATAGATTAGATAAGGGTGTGGAAAGGGTGTGTGCCCTGTGGTCTCTTCCCCTTTTTTTTTTTCTCGGAATAATTTGATATAAAATGAAACACAAGGTATAATAGATTTTAGATTTGGTTATGAAAATGAGAAAACTGTTTTTTGTGGTGTGTTATGAAATAATAGTATATAAAACGAAACACAAGATGTAAGAAGATATGTGTGTGACAAAGGAAAGGAAAGGGGGGAGGTGGGAGATCCCCCCCTTTTTTTTTTTCTCTCTCCCTTTTCTTTGGAATAATTTGATATAAAATGAAACACAAGGTCTAATCGATTTTAGATTTGGTTATGAAAATGAGAAGAAACGTTTTTTGCGGTGTGTTATGAAATAATAGGATATAAAACGAAACACAAGATGTAATAAGATATGTGTGTGACAAAAAAGGGAAGAAAAGGGAAAAGAGAAAAGGGCAATAGGTTGTTTTTTTTTTTTTCTCCCTCTTCCTCCATATTGTAAAAAATCATGGAATAATATAGGTATGGGTTGGGGATGCCTTGAAGCTTCCCCCCCCAGCTCCCCCGCTTCCCTTCCCCGCCTCTACTGGTTTTGGGAAACTTTTTTCCCGACGCTTTTGGGGGGCAGGGGGGAGATGGGGGGGAGAAAATAGAAGGAATAGTAAGGACTGGTAATATGCTGGAAGAATAATGGAAGAGGAGAGAATAGAAAAAGAAATAAAGAAAATGGTATGTAAAAGTAAAAAATTAGCATATAAATTGCAGCGTACAAAAAATAAGACCCTTCGGTTAGGGAGCTTATATACCCCCCAGTATAATGGGACTTCGTAGGCGAACCATACAATTAAATTAGATAAAAAATATTTTATTTATTTGAAAAAGCATAAAAACAAAATACATTGGACATGAATCTCAACAGTAGTACTTACACAATAGAATTTGCTTTCATATAACAATTTTGTATACTTCCATTTATAATAGGATATTTTCTCTAAGGGCCTGACATGTTTCAGGACGATGTCCCTTCTTCAGAGGCGTATTGCAGAGAGAAAAATCGTATAAGTAGGAGATACATTCTGAAACAACAAATGAGAATAATTTGCACAATATGACAATATGAACAGAAAAATGTTTAGCAACCCAGTATACTACAGTGTCCACCATACATACCAGTGAGATGATGTTTAGGAATGAAAGATATATGCACAAGTATGCACAGGCATCCAATTTTGGATGGGGCAACAATTTATATCTTTTAAATAAAAAACACTGGCTGTCGGCTGACCAACCAGTGTAAAATAATGGTTATCCCTCGGCTTCAGGAATGACCTCGCAAAGGCCCCCAAGTGAGAGGACAGCCCTGGTAGGTCCCAGATTGACCTTTGAAAGGGAAGGAGAGAAAAAAACTTTTGAGTAATTTGCTCAAAACTCATTGATTTGCACAAATATTTTATTACCCATTCACCATAGGAGACTTTCTCTTTAATTTATTCTTAAGCAAAAAATATATATATAGTATATATATATATATATATATAAGACCAGTATCACATGTAGTACAGGATCATACTGTCTTCAAAGACTTTAAGTATTCAGAAAAAAGCATTTAGAAAAACCTGCTAAGTTTGAGAGATTAACAGTGCCGCCGTCTACTGCCAAAAGGAAAAAGAAAGGGGAAAGCAAGGAGAAAGCAAGCCTTTCTGCCTGTATATAGGAATGGAACAATTGCTAGACAGCTGAACCGTTTTACCAAATAAGTGTAAAATGGGAAGTAAATGAAAAAACCCATAAAGAAGTTTGTTTGTTTTTATCTTACATAAAGAGACCAAATGGCTTGCTTGTTTCTGTCCCTCATAGAGTGTGACTTACAAGGAGATGTATCGCCCATAGCAAGAGGGAGGGAGGTTCAAAATTACTCACTTTTTGGAAGCAGGAATGATGCATAAATAGCTGAAGCAACAGGCGCTTTGTAGCCTAAATGGTGGGATAACACACTGAGCAGGGCGTCCAGACTGGCTTAAATAGCCGCCGGCGCCTGTGCAATGAGGTTCATATCAGAAGTGTCAGCAGAGGAAGGAAAACTACTCTGCGGGGCGCGCATGCGTCAGACGGAGCCACGCGTCCAGGGAGGGCGGGCAACGGGGATCCTGAAAAGGAAGACACCCCGGGGTCTCGCCATCGCTGAGTATAGCGTCATCGCGCACGACACAGAGCGCAGCCTCATACTGATAGACCGGTGATTTTGTGATTACATGGGATCGGGCCAATGCAATAGAGAGAAACAAGCATTATAATGACAAATGGGAGCACGGTCACATGAATCAAGAAGGAAAGAAAGGAAAAAGGGAGAGGGGGAGAATGAAGAAAATAAGGGAAAAAGGAAAAGAAAAAAGCAATTAGAGAAATTATAGCGACCGTGTAGGGAAAGAGTTGCATGGAAGAATTATATTACAAAATATTAAAAAATTAAGAAAAATGAAATGTAAATCACCCAACTGATTTCCCTAATTTCCTGTTTGAAACAGAACGAGGGAGGGACCCCGGGCATCCAAAAGTGGGGCCCCAGGGGAGGGTCTGCACGGCGCCCACCCATAGCCGAAGTGCTGGGGGAGCGTCATGCAGGTCCACCCCACCGATGCACGAAAACACCGTCATGACTGGCCCGATCACGGGCTTGTAATTTTGAACCTCCCTCCCTCTTGCTATGGGCGATACATCTCCTTGTAAGACACACTCTATGAGGGACAGAAACAAGCAAGCCATTTGGTCTCTTTATGCAAGATAAAAACAAACAAACTTCTCTATGGGTTTTTTCATTTACTTCCCATTTTACACTTATTTGGTAAAACGGTTCAGCTGTCTAACAATTGTTCCATTCCTATATACAGGCAGAAAGGCGTGCTTTCTCCTTGCTTTCCCCTTTCTTTTTTCTTTTGGCAGCAGACGGCGGCACTGTTAATCTCTCAAACTTAGCAGATTTTTCTAAATGCTTTTTTCTGAATACTTAAAGTCTTTGAAGACAGTATGATCCTGTACTATATGTGATACTGGTCTTATATATATATACTATATATATATTTTTTGCTTAAGAATAAATTAAAGAGAAAGTCTCCTATGGTGAATGGGTAATGAAATATTTGTGCAAATCAATGAGTTTTGAGCAAATTACTCAAAAGTTTTTTTCTCTCCTTCCCTTTCAAAGGTCAATCTGGGACCTACCAGGGCTGTCCTCTCACTTGGGGGCCTTTGCGAGGTCATTCCTGAAGCTGAGGGATAACCATTATTTTACACTGGTTGGTCAGCCGACAGCCAGTGTTTTTTATTTAAAAGATATAAATTGTTGCCCCATCCAAAATTGGATGCCTGTGCATACTTGTGCATATATCTTTCATTCCTAAACATCTTCTCACTGGTATGTATGGTGGACACTGTGGTATGCTGGGTTGCTAAACATTTTTCCGTTCATATTGTCATATTGTGCAAATTATTCTCATTTGTTGTTTCAGAATGTATCTCCTACTTATACGATTTTTCTCTCTGCAATACGCCTCTGAAGAAGGGACATCGTCCTGAAACATGTCAGGCCCTTAGAGAAAATATCCTATTATAAATGGAAGTATACAAAATTGTTATATGAAAGCAAATTCTATTGTATAAGTACTACTGTTGAGATTCATGTCCAATGTATTTTGTTTTTATGCTTTTTCAAATAAATAAAATATTTTTTATCTAATTTAATTGTATGGTTCGCCTACAAAGTCCCATTATATTGGGGGGTATATAAGCTCCCTAACCGAAGGGTCTTATTTTTTGTACTGATGTTGGCAACCTTTTGAAGGTAACATATCTGACCTTCAGTGGTTCATTTTACTATATACTAAATTGCAGCGTGGGGCTAACGATCGCGCGACAAATCTCGGTCACCGGTCCCTGATTCCCCCACTATAGGGAACTTACTTTAGTTAGTAAGATAGACTTCATATAAGTCAAATAGATGTAGGATTGACTGAGAGTTGTGTGAGCGTGTCTAGGGTTTTTTTTTTTCTCTTTTTCCTTTTCTTATGGGCGAGGTTAAGTTCTGTTCCTACAATGCAAGAGGCCTTAACTCTCCTAATAAAAGAAAACAAATTTTAAACTCATTTCATAAACAAAAAATAGACATTATCTTGTTTCAAGAGACACATTTTCGTTCAGATCACATTCCGAAACTTAACAATCAAAACTATAATAGTTGAGTACACAACACATTTTCTTATTCCAAATCAAGGGGGGTATCTATCGCATTTCATAAGAATGTACCCCATCAAATATTGCAAAATTATAAGGGTAAGGATGGCAGATCGTTGGCTATAAAAGTAGTGATATTTGGAAGAATTTTTACAATTATTAACCTATACCTACCAAATTACGATCAAATTAGGAACGGGATAAAGGCCTTAAATAATATGATGGAAAAAGCGGAAGGTACAGTGATTGTGGGTGGGGATTTTAATTTTATTATGGCTATAAATATGGATACAACTAACACCCACACTCAGAGAAATAATAATCAAAAAGAGAAATTTAAAGAGCTATTAGTGAAGTACCAGCTGGTGGATATCTGAAAGGTTCAACATCAAATGGATAAGAATTATTCATTTTACTTAAATGTACATGATTCTTATCACAGGATAGATTACTTCTTTATTAATCAATCTGGAATGAAAATGACTCCATCATCTGATATAGGGGGGTTCTTATGGTCAGACCATGCACCGCTAGATTTGGAAATTAAAGTAATAGAACGTGTTAAAACAAAAGGAAATTGGAGATTAAATGATAACCTTTTTAAAGAAAAAGAATGCGTAGAGGATATACGTAAAACAATAAGGGAATTTCTGTTAGTCCATGAGAATGATGAAACATCAATTCCCATGCAGTGCAAAACATTAAAATGCGTATTAAGGGGGGGGTTTATCAAGCACGGTTCTAGATTAAAAAAAGGAAAGGAACAAAAAAAATCTCAATTATTAACGAAAATAGAGAAACTGGATAAAGAACATAAACAAGACATTAACCCGTTAGTTAAAATAAAATTAAAAAGTAAAAGATTAGAATTACAAACCATGCTTGATGAGGAAACTTTGAGGATAAGGGACAAAAACAAAGCACACTGGTACCAATACGGAAATAAGCATGGGAAAATATTGGCTAAAATATTAAAGACCAACAACCCTCAACTTCTTTAATAAAAATATTAAAGTCAAATGGGGAAATGACATACGACCCAAAAGAAATACTAAAAGAATTCCAAACATACTATTCTAATCTATATAATATTGAAATACACAGAGGGAAGAAGGAAGAGGAAAAGAAAAGGGAGGAGATTAAAAAATATGTTGAGGAGACAGCCTTGCCGAGGTTCCCCAAGGAAACAGTTGAGGCCCTGGAAAAAGACATCTCATTAGAGGAAATCCAACAAGCGATTGCTGAATTGGTTCCAGGAAAAAGTCCAGGACCTGACGGGTACACTGCCAGATTTTATAAGAACTTTCAAGATATAATTACCCCCATTCTGAAGAAAACATATAATTCTATATCTAACACACAAGGTTTTGTACCACAAAGTATAGAAGCTCATATTACTTTAATACCAAAACCAGAGAAAGATCATACACTATGTAAGAACTATCGACCCATCTCCCTAACTAACATAGATATAAGGTTGTATTCTAAAATTATAGCAAATAAATTAACACCAATCTTACCCAACTATATAAATCTGGACCAAGCAGGGTTTACGAAAAGTAGGGAAACTAAGGATAACATCATAAAGACTTGTACACTGGTGGATTATGCACAAAGAACTGCCATCCAAACATGCCTTATGGCTGTTGATGCAGAAAAAGCATTCGACAGGGTTGGATGGCAGTTCTTGGAAGAAACACTAATGCAACTAGGTATGGGCCCGAAAATGCTTAGTAGGATTGTCGCATTGTATTCCAACTCAAAAGCTAAAGTAAGAGTAAATGGGGCACTATCAGAGGATATAAGAATATCGAATGGAACCCGCCAGGGATGCCCCTTTCCCCTTTGTTGTTTGTAATGGTAATAGAGCATCTGATTATGGCAATTAGAGATAATAGAGACATCAAGGGGATAAAGGTGAGGGATGAAGTATATAAGATTGCCGCATATGCAGACGATTTGTTAATATACATAACTAACCCCATTACAACTATTCCAAATTTAATGAAAGAATTTAAAAGATTCGGGGAATTAAGTCATTTCAAAGTTAATTACGATAAATCAGAAATGTTGAACATATCATTAAATGGAAAAATACATTCACTTTTGCAAAAGAATTTTCCATTTAGATGGAAGCAAAATGCAATTAAATATCTAGGAGTTTTTATAACAAAAGATATGAAATTACTACAAAGGCTTAATTACGAGGAGACAATCCGAAAAGCTGTTAAATTATTACAGAAATATGATAAACTAAAGTACTCATGGATGGGTAGAATCAACATAATAAAAATGGATATACTACCAAAAATACTATATACTTTCCAAACAATGCCACTAGATCCTCCAAAGAAATTGATGATGGAACTAAGAAGGGCAATGATGGATTTTATTTGGGCTCATAAAATACCGCGGATAAAAAGAGAAAACCTAATTAGAAAAAAGGAAAAAGGGGGACTCACGCTACCGGACTTTGGAAAATATCTACAGGCAGCATCATTGACTAGCATAATAGATTGGTATCACAATAAAGAAACAAAGCAATGGGTCAGTTTGGAAGAAGCAATAATAGGACCTCAATTAAAAGCCCTTCCTTGGATAAAACCCCATTTAATACCAAAAAAAAACAATTTAACACTTCTTGTAATTGTTACAATAAAAACTTGGGATTCTGTAGTGAAAGGGGGCAATATCTCCACAATGATCGGCCCTATGACCCCATTGTACTCCAACTATGAATTCCCTCCAGCTATGGGAGTTGCAAACTACTTGAAATGGAATAAAACAGAACATACAAGATTGGTACAAGTACTTGAGAATGGGAGGCTACCCGGGCTGCGGGAAATGGGATTGGAAAATAAGAATAAATGGCTACAATACAACCAAATACGGATATTTGTAGAGCCTAAATTGCCCAAGATAAATAGACCGTTAACCAAATTTGAAAAAATACTAGTTGAACAGCAAGTCCCAATTAAATATCGAAGATATACGATGAACTACTTCCTTCTGGCCCCCTTAGAGAAATAACTAGTAATAAGAAATGGGAAACTGAAATGGGAAATTCTTTATCAGAGGAAGAATGGGAAAAAATCTTCGAAATTATACATAGAACAACTATAGCAAATAGATATCAGGAAAGAAATTATAAAATTGCAATGAGATGGTATAGAAGCCCAGTAACTTTAAATTTAATAAACAAAGAAAATACAGACTTATGCTGGAGATGTAAAGTAGAAAAAGGAACGATGGAACACATATGGTGCAGATGTCTTCTGGTGAGAGGATTCTGGAATAAGATATTTGAAATTTATGGTAAAGTATCGGGAGTAGAGGAGGGTTCAAGTATGGAAACCTTGTTACTATCTTTAACATCAAAATCATTAAAAACAATTAAGACAGATATTATCCACCACATGACATTAGCAGCCAGAACAATAATAGCAAGAAATTGGAAAGAAACAAGTATCCCAACAATAGCGGGAATGGATTTGTGAAATGAACGAAATTCAGTACATGGAAAAACAGATAAGAGAAGAGGGGTTTATAACAAGCCATATACCAAAAATTTGGCAAAAATGGGATGAGTTTCGGTCATCAGGAGAAATGCTAGAATTTTTATAAATAGAAGGAACGGAAATTTAGGGTTTTTTGTTTTTTTTTGTGACTGGATGGATGTATGAATGAGGTTGTAATAGGGAAGGTAGAAAGGAAGCGAAAACGATTGAACTCGTATGCTAATTAGTGGATAGGCATATTAAAATATTATTATAGACACTTTTTTATATATTGGATAGGATGTAAAGATGAGTATGTTCAATTGTTATATATATTGGCAATTAATTACTGTTTTATAAAAATTTTGAGTGAAAACCTAATAAAGAAAGATTGAAAACAAAATGTATTTTCTTCCTGCACTTAGCATCTGCAAAATCTTTTCCTAGCTCATTAAACTATCATCTTGAGGACACTGCTCTTGACAGCCAGATTAGGCACAGAGCACTTAGTCTTTCATAGGTGATCGTGCTTCTCCGCTAATTCTTTATCAGTGCCAATTCGTTTAACGACCTTTTTCCTGAACAACTAATGAGCATCATGCTCAAATATATTCTAAGATCTACATTAGCACCTGGAAAGGTATCAGCAAGCCCTTCATTATGCAATAAAACTGACTGTTGAGATGGAGTGAGAAATGACCAGAGCTTGGCAAAGGCTACAAACTGGACAACTTCCTCGATACACACACTACTGAAGTTTTGAGGCAATTTTCCTTTTTGCCCCCTTATAAATCCGTCTGTATTCACTGGTTCCCTCCACTGACTCCAGCGCCACTAGGGGGGGAGATAAGGTCACTTTGGCTGAAGCTGGGCTTTAGAGCAGAGTTTCAGCCAAACAGTTAAATAAAATGACACAAATAATAGAGCTGTTTACTTGCTAATAAATTTTGTATTTCTGTCCATCCTTTTCTAAAGCAGTCCTGTCTTGCAGGGGAAAAGACTTGCCTTTTCTCTGGTACAATTTCACTTTCACTTGCAGGTTTCCTCTCTACCCTGTAACTGTCAATAAAAGAAGAAGGAACTGCAGACTAAAACTCTCTGGCAATTTCTCTCATCCCCTTATCAAGCCCTATTCTTTGGATGCGCTTGGATGCAACCATTTAGGGACTTCAGATCAGGCAATTAGTGTAATAAAAAATTATTTTACTGAAGTGGTTTAACATAACATATGAACTATTCTCAAAGACATCTTCCAGACACATTCCTAAACAAGGTCCTCTAAGTGCCCTTCTAGTTGTTCCTGTGGTGCTCCCTTTTGTCCCTTGAGGTAGTCATAACTTAAATAAGACTTTTAGTCCATTAGCCCATCTGTTTCAGCAGCAGAAGTCCATTCCCCTGGAACCCCGACTTGGCTCCCACAAGGGGTGGTAAGGCAGCGAAGTGACAATTACATCCTCAGCAGCACTCTCCTTCTCTTCCCATTCTAAGAGCAAACAAGAGTGACCCTTTACCTAGTGGAAGTGCCCCTTTTATCTGTGTTGTCCAGCAGAGGGCCGTACTTTCCAAAAAGTCCAAGAAATCTGGCCAGCAGAGTTAAACCTTACCTATCAAGCAGCACCACCTCTGCAGGGCAACATTAAGGTGATTGTAAAACTATTATTCTCTGTGTGCCACCATTGGAATCCGCTTCATATGGTGGCACATGTGGTCTTGATCCCAAACCGTGCTCTGTGTGTTGATTCACACATACAGTGCAGCCCCTCTCCCCAGGCTCGATGTAACTGGATTTGAGTTACATAAACAGGAGCCAATGGCTCCTGCTGCTCTCAGTGAATCCAGTAAGGAGGGAGAGAGTGCTCTCAGGCACAACACTGGATAGAGATCAGGCTCAGGGGGGACTTAGAGGGGGGGTGGGGGTACAATAGAAGGTTTGCTGTACAGTTAACACAGCATTTTAATAGAGAACCTAACCCAACCAAAAAGACAACTAAAACATGTACCACAGCAGTACCTCATTAGCTAACACAGCATTATTTCATTAGGCACCTGCTTACAAACTGGTGCCCTAAAACTAAACTGCATATTCCAGATGAGATCTTACTAATGCTTTGTACAGGGGCAAAATGATGTCTCTCTCTCTAGTTTTCTAAGTCTTTTAATACAAGAAAGTATTTTGCCTGCTTCAGAAACTGCAGCTTGATATTGCATGCTATTACAACCAGATACTTCTTGACCAATGACTCCCCCAGGTGTACTCTTCTAGAAGCCATAATGCATGCACATTTTAGCCCCCCAAGTGCATAAGTTTACATTAATCAACATTAAACCCATTAAACCTCATTTGCTACATGGTTGCCCAATCAAACAGTAGATAAAGGTCTGACTGTAATTTGGAGTCATCCTGTGAGGATGTTATTCCAATACATAGCTTTCTGTCATCTGCAAACACAGAAATAATACTGTTAATGCCAAACTCGATATAATTTATAAAAAGGTTAAAAAGTAAAAGGTCCCAAAACCAAACTTTGAGATACACCACTAATAACCTTAAGCCATTCAGAGCATGAATCTTTAATCACTACTCCCTGAATCCATTTACAGACTATTCATTTCCAAAATGAATTTTCTGAATTTAACTGCATTTAAACTTACACATTAGCTTTGTTTGAGGAACTGTATCAAATGCTTTTGCAAAGTTTAAGTATACTATATTCACAGCCACTGTTGAGGTTTTTGCTTTCTCATAAAAAGAAAGCAGATTTGTTTGACAACTTCTGTACATTCTGAATTCATGTTGTTTATAATAGTTTTTTTTAGCGAAAACTTTTCTATGTAAGAACTAAGTGGAGTTGAAGAGACGGATGGTCCTGGAATTAAAATCTCTGCACGCCTATCTAGGTTAAAAAGGCATAGTGGTTTGGTGAGTGTCTGTCTAATTTTTGGTGGAGACACTTCAGGCATTGATAGCGAAAATTGGTCTGAAGATTAGATTTTGAAAAAAATAGTTGATCTTTTGCACTACACTGGGTGCTATTACCATTTTTCCTTGAATACATTGACATCTGAATGTTATTATTATTTTGATGGCATAATTATTACTTTGTATTCACTGATGTAATACACTGTTCACACAGCACTGCTTAAATGATTTAGTGTGAACTGGATTCTTTCTTATTATTTATGGGTAGAATTTAGTACAGCAGCAGTGTCACATATAAATTTGGAGAACTGGATTTTTATTCACCTTTATTTATTACTGAAATATTTTCTGTCACAGAGTAGTTTGTTCTAAGCACAGAGAGTGACTTATTTAAATTTTAATAAATTTGCCTTCTCTATTTACCAGTCACAAACTCAGAGTTATATTGTAAAAGGGACTACATGCTCAGATGTGACCTTTGTTCTATTATTATATTTGAAGAATTTTGGGGGGTTTGTCCTTCTCTATTTCACAACCCCTCATTCGTTTTTTTGAAATCTTGTGGCCTTGATTTCCTTTTTTACATACTTTGTTATATTCTTTCTGGCTTTCAAATGATGATAGTGTTCCTTCGTTTAAACTTTTCAAGTCGGTCCATCTTTACAAAGGCTTTTAAATGGAGACAGCTTTGAGAATGTTAGGGAGTTTGTATTATTGTACACAAATTTCTGAATTTGGAAAAGGTGATTTAGATAGTAGAGAGAATGTATGATGAAGGGATTGGCATGGCAGTGAGGTTCTATCATATTTGTAATACCTGTGAAATGGAATATTGATTTGAGAAGCCAGGCATGTGAGGTTGTATAAGAAATGCTGTTTTGGTAGTAGTGGATTGTAGGGTATCAAATGGGTGGATTTTGCTGTCAGTTTGTCTTTACAATGACTCCAAAACATCCTACAAATGGGCCAGCAGTAGATTGGATGGTTCGGGAGGGATCGAAGTGGATTAACGCAGTTGGAAGTTATTGGAGCTAAGCTATCCACATAGCTTCAAATTCCATTAATTGATTTTGTGGTTGGGGTCGAAGGTGGGCTACTAGATAATATTTGGTATTGGAAATGTTAGGCCACCTTGGCTTTTAGAAACTGTTCTTGCCACTTTATAGTGGTTGCACTCTGCAAGGGAATTTTCCCAAGAGCTCACTTTGCAAAGAATACCTAATCATGTGCAAGGAAAAGATAGAAAAAAATTTAAAAAAATCTTGATTGGATGGTGGTAATCAGTTTTACTTCATTCACTAAGCGCTGCAACCTCACTTGCAAAAGAAACAGTTTATTTGCCTTTTTTTTTAAATCAACCCCTCCCACTATGTCACTCCAAGTGAAGTTAGTCAGTAAGACTAGTTATATATAAAGCTTTCAGTTCTAACATAGGTATTTTAACTGGTATGGTTTCATAGTATTAATTTAGGTTTGCGTAGAATTGTCATCTTAACTGATGTTATTCTACCTAGCCAATATAATTTAAGAGTTCAATCTTTATAAATAATTTCTGAGTTACCAGAACAGAAATTTGTAGTTTGCTTTATTTAGACCAAAAATCTACCAATCATTACAATTCCACCTACAATACCCAAATACACATATATTATACCAATGCCTACCTTTTTACATAAAATAACCTATTAATATAAAAAAAACCTCTAAAATGAAATAATTAAAATTCCAACATGATTATTTGTACTGCATCTAGTGGCCAGGTACTGTTACAGCTACTATTAGAGTATGTATTTGAGATCAAATGTTAACCATTCTGGTAGCTGACCAGTCAATGGGATTTAAGTCTGGGCTCTGACTAAGTCATGCAAGGACATTCACCTTTTTCTCCTTCAACCACTCATTACCACCTCCGTGCTTTAGTGTAGGAATGATGTAATTTAGCTGGTGAGCTGTATTGGATTTCTGCCAGACACATTCTGTGGTATTGAGGTCAAATAATTACATTTTAGTCTCATCTGACCATAGCACCTTTTTTCATGTGGCCTCTTCAAGGTGCATTTTGGTAACACTCAGTTGTGACTGCATGTGGCTTTTTTTAAATGGCAGCTTTTTTCTTGCAACCCTCCCACACAAGCCACATTTGTGGAGAATTTCTGATTTTGTTGTCACATGCACACAATGACCACTCTTTGTCATAAATCCCTGCAACTGTTTCACAGTTGCTGTAGGCCTCTTGGCAACTGCTCTAACCAGTTTCCTCCTGGCTCTTATATTCAGTTTGGAGCAACATCCTGATCTAGGGAGGGTTTGTGTTGTACCATATACCTTCTACTTCTTAGTAATAGACTGTGCTTCTAGACATTGATAAAGCCTTCAAAATGTTTTTGTATCCTTCTCCTGAATTATGCCTGTCCACAACTGTATCCCAGAGATCTTTTGACAGTGCCTTGCCATCCATAGTTGATGGTTTGCTTCAGTTGCACTACCAGGGACTGAAATGCTCCAGGAAATGTTAAGCTAATCAAAATGACCACAGCTGATCACAGTTGAAAGTAAGATGGCTTTGTGTGCCATTGAGAAGGTGATTAGCTACACCTGATTGAGTTTATAAGTCATTTTCAGGGGGGGTGATAATTTGTTCCAACTCAATGATTCTGTTTTTGAATTTTTTAATATTTTTTTCCACCATGTTGGCGTTATATCTTTCACTTGGATGTTATAAGATGTTGTAGGAGTAAATACAGCTGGAAAAAAACAAAAACTGTGCCTGTCTTCATTTCAGGCTGCAAAGCAACAAAACGTGATTATTTTAAAGGGGGGTGGTTCTTTTATATACCCACTGTAGATAGTCTTCAAAATGGTGCGGAAGCCAGCTTAGGGTGAACTCCAATATGGCACCTATTTGGAGCTCTATTGTCTGTGTTGGAAAGTGTATGACAAAATTGCGTTGGTTGCCAGGAGATGTAGTAAACAATGAGCATGTATAAAACCAGGAGCGACATGGCCACATTTCCCAGTGAAAAAGTCACAGATCACGTGATGAAACACGTCAGGGGCAGACCCACATAAAGTCATCATGCCTGGACCTGGAAGTAAGCGGTTCTACACACATATGCCGATCCTTAACGGGCAAGGATAAAGCTTTGAAGTGCACTGAGTGCTTTTTATTGGGGGTTTAATAAAAGGCTGGTTTGGATGAATTACTACACTATGAGAGGCCTTTTTATTTTTTTTTGCGTAAATGATGCTGGAGATGGAGCGGATTGTGGAAAGAGGAATAGTGGCCCTGATGAGAGGGAAAAGAAGTATTGACCATAATTTTAGTTTGTAGGTCAAATATAGGGGTAAGTAGTTGAAACAAAAGGTGCCGATCCACACTGGTGATGTATGTTGGATTTTTATGCACATTATTTGAACGGAAGAAAATTTTAGATTTGATAGGAACTGAAATATTATTATATTTAGCACTTTATTTTTGCACTGGATGCAGGGATATAAGGACTTTTAAAAAAAATTCAGTTGGACATTGATTGGAGGTTTTATTGAAATTAGTGCATATTCACACAAAATATTCATGTAAACGTTATGTTGCATTGTTTGTATTAGGTTGTGTGGCACTTTTTGATTTGTAAGTTTGAATGTGGAACAGCAGCATATGATTCTTATTAATTTCTGTTTGGTTATTGTACACTGTGTGGTAGAACAGCGTGTGGGGTTTTTTTTTGTACTTTTTTTTTTTGCTTTTTAAAAATCCACCACGTCTTTGTGCATAATGTGTGGGAGAATATAATTTAGTCGTTTCGTAAAGTTTTTAATATATGACGGCAATCATACAGGGTAAAAGTCCTACTTGGTTTGGGAAGAACTTAAAATGGAGTTCCAATTAAAAAAAAAAGAAAAGTCAGCAGCTACAAATACTGCAGCTGCTGACTTTTAATAATCGGACACTTACCTGTCCCAGGGTCCAGCGAATTGGGGGAACGAAGCCCTGCTCATCTTCCCCTTCTCTCTACAGCGCCAGCATTGTCACTGTGGGCACTCGGCTGTGGCTTCACAACCGGGCACGAACTGCGCATGCGTGAGCCGCACTGCGCGCTGTGACTAGCCGGGCAATCATCTGGGACCTGTGACATGTCCCAGATGATTGCCGAGAGGGAGGGGGGAGAGGTGATCTTCCTTCCTGAACTGCGGAGCCCTGGAAGGAAGTGGGAGCTGGAACCCTCTAAATAGAGGGTTTCCGCCCCCCCCCCAAAAAAAATTACATACCAAATGTGGCATGTCAGGGGGACACCTTCCCTTAAAGTGGAAGTTCCATTTTTGAGTGGAACTCCGCTTTAAAGATGGGAATTCACAATGCTAAGCCATTCCAGATGAGTTGTCAAAATACCTCCTGCTGCCAGCTTTATCCAAGGGTACTAGTGCAGCTCGTCTGTCAATGCAAGTGAAAGAAATATCAGTAATCTGCTGCACTTCCTTTAAACTTCATAGAGTCATAAAAACATAACAGGCAGTGCAAGAACAGCAAATGGTAAACATGTTTCACGCTATAGATGGCTCTAGCTCAACAAAAGATGAGAATAAAGCACACAAATGCAGCCAGTTAGAATGTCCCTGCTTACTAGCCATACCAGTTAGTGCCACATAAGCCAGTACAGTCAGTCACAGTGTTCCTGAATTAATTCACACTGGTCCCAGTGTTGCCAGCCATAGTTTCCCTGATCGCAGACATACCAGTCACAGTGTCACCAGACCAGCGTAGCCAGCCACAACGTCCCTGACTGCTAGCCACACCAGTACAGTGTTAGTAGACCAGTAGAGCCAACCACACTGTTCCCAACTGCCACCACACCAGCCCATGTGTCGCAAGACCAGTGCAGTCAGCCACAGTTTCCCTGCTCACCACCACACCAGTCACAGTGTCACTAGAGCAGTGCAGCCAGCAATAGTTTCTGAATGCTGCCACACCAGTCACAGTGCCAGAAGCAGTGTTTTATGGCAAAGGTTTCTCAGCTAGTTATGGCTCCAGACATTTAAGATTGTTTTCTAGCTTTATTGCATGTAGTCTTTTTTAAGGTTTACTGATAGCTAGATACAGTGCCTTAAAAAAGGATTCATACCCCTAGAAATTTTCCACATTTTGTCATGTTACAACCAAAAACGTAAATGTATTTTATTGGGATTTTATGTGATAGACCAACACAAAGTGGCACATAATTGTGAAGTGGAAGGACAATGATAAATGGTTTTCAAGATTTTTTACTAAAAATAATATCTGAAAAGTGTGGCGTGCATTTGTATTCAGCCCCCTTTCTTCTGATACCACTAACTAAAATATAGTGGAACCACTATATTGCCTTCAGAAGTCACCTAATTAGTAAATAGAGTCCACCTGTGTGGAATTTAATCTCAGTATAAATACAGCTGCTCTGTGAATCCCTGTTAGAGAACATTAGTGAACAAATAGCATCATGAAGGCCAAGGAACACAGCAGACAAATCAGGGATAAAGTTGTGGAGAAGTTTAAAGCACGGTTAGGTTATAAAAAAATATCCCAAGCTTTGAACATCCCTGCACTGTTCAATCCATCATCCAAAAATAGAAAGAGTATGGCACAACTGCAAACCTACCAAGACATGGTCGTCCACCTAAACTGACAGGCCGGGCAAGGATAGCATTAATCAGAGAAGCAGCCAAGAGGCCCATGGTAACTCTGGAGGAGCTTCAGAGATCCACAGCGGGAGAATATATCCACAGGACAACTATTAGTCATGCACTCCATAAATCTGGCCTTTATGGAAGAGTGGCAAGAAGAAAGCAATTGTGGAAAGAAAGTAATAACAAGTCCCATTTGCAGTTTGTAAGAATCCACGTGGGGAACACAGAAAACATGTGAAAGAAGGGGCTCTGGACAGATGAGACCAAAATTGAACTTTTTGGCCTAAAAACAAAATGCTATGTGTGGCGGAAAACTAACACTGCACATCATCCTGAACACACCATCCCCACCGTGAAACATGGTGGTGGCAACATCATGTTGTGGGGTGCTTTTCTTCTGCAAGGACATAAAAGCTGGTCAGAGTTGATGGGAAGATGGATGGAGCCAGATACAGGGCAATCTTAGAAGAAAACCTGTTAGAGTCTGCAAAAGACTTGAGACTGGGGCGGAGGTTCACCTTTCAGCAGGACAACGACTCTAAGCCAGAGCTACAATGGAATGGTTTAGATCAAAGCATAGTCATGTGTTAGAATGGCCCACCAAAGTCCAGACCTAAATCCAAGTGAGAATCTGTGGCAAGACTTGAAAATTGCTGTTCACAGATGCTCTCCATCCAATCTGACAGAGCTTTGAGCTCTGCTCTTTTGCAAGGCAGAATGGGCAAAAATGTCACTCTCTAGATGTGCAAAGCTGGTAGAGACATACCCAAAAAGACTTGCAGCTGTAATTACAGCGAAACGTGGTTCTACAAAGTATTGACTCAGGGGGCTGAATACAAATGCACGCCACACTTTTCACTTATTTATTTGTAAAAAAAATTGAAAATCATTTATCATTTTCCTTCCACTTCACAAGTATGTGCCACTTTGTGTTGGTCTATCACATAAAATTCCAATAAAATACATTTACGTTTTTGGTTGTAACATGACAAAATGTGGAAAATGTCAAGGGGTATGAATACTTTTTTAAGGCACTGTATAGGGGTGGATTTACTAAAGGTAAATAGATGGTGCACTCTTCAAGTGCAGTTACACTCATTTTCCTCAGTTTAGTAAATTTGATAAAGCTTCACCTTGTAAAGAATACTAATACTAGTCCTCATGTGGATCGCTGTAATCCTCATCTGTCTGGGGGAGAGAGAGCCATCCTGCAGCTGTCAGATTCCCTGGTGATGTGGATTAGCAAGGAGGCAAGATGCGATGAGGTGGCCCAGGTTCTGGAAGAAAGTTGGAATGCATGTGGTCGATGTAACATCAGGTGAAGGCGGTGGGCGGTAACGCGTTTCAGAGTATGCGTGTTCCAGCTTGGTTCCAGAACCTAGGCCGCCTTATCGCATCTTCACCACCTCGTTAATCCACGTCATCAGGGAATCTGACAGCTACAGTATGGCGCTTTCTCTCCCTCAGACAGACGAGGACTACAGTGATCCGCATGAGGACTAATCATTATATGCCTATGACCTCTCACTATCTTGTAAGTGTTTTTAATTCCATCGTGCCTGTAATAAATCTTTTTACTACTGCACTTAGAGGCACCTTTCTCTTTCTTTTATACATTTTTATTGTTGTAAATGTTCTTAAAGGAGACATTTCCCCTTACTTCAGATGGCACCAGTAACTTGGACAGGAAATGACCCAGACATCTAAAATACTGGACAGAGGTTCCGACTCTCCCACATTATACTTAAAAAGAGTTTTTACTGCTGTTTGTGCTCTTTTTGCTCACTTCCTGTTCTAGGTAGAACCAGTCACTAGAACAGTATTTAAAGCGAAATCTCTCCAATGAGCACACAGACATCAATAAAACCTGACTTAGGTTGCAATCCTTCTCTACTCAATAATAAAAAAAAGAAATGCTTTGGGTAGACTTCTGAGGCACAAACTTGTTGTGAAAGATGCAGGGTTAAATATCTAGCTAGTAAAGTATAAGTTTTTGTTCAGGCTGTCACTGGAAGAAGCAGAATACTTAAACCAAACTTCTGAAAGTAGCTTCACTGCTGTGTGGGTCTGTACCATGAAGCTCTGTTTGCATATGTTTTACCTTTCTCAGCTTCACCAAATCTTTTCAGAACCCCCACTTGCATTTTGACCACAAGTGACCACATCAAAGCACAGCAACTTACCATGTCGCAAAGGTCCACCAAGGTTACCTTTCCTAGAGTTTAGTAGGGTTTATGGGAAACTGCCAGTCCCTCTGTCACGGAAACCTACTTGTCATGAACAGGAGCTAACTTTTTCCACACACAAACCTGATGAGAAGGTGCCAGGAGAGGCCCCAGGGCCCTGTTACTCTATGAATAAAATTAGTTGTAAGTATGTGAAGCTGCCATTTACAGTTTCTAAATGTATTCAAAAATGTCAAAGACAGGAAATAGATGACATATTAAGACCTGACAATTTGACCTAAAGTGTATCTAAAACCCAAAATGTTATATATCACTGCTTACTCATGCTTAGATGGCTGCATTTGTTTTTTGTTTTTGTTTTTTCCAAGGCTTTTTTCCTTAATTTTTTACTTGGTAATCCTGCAAATAGCACACTTCTTATCCTCCTGTCCTCACTCAGTTCTCCATTTTACCCATGGAGGGATTCATGGTGGTCACTAGAGATGGGCTTGGGCGTGTTTGAAATCCCACATGCTCTATCCCGCCAGGAAGCTGACACTGCACAATGCTAATCATGGGCAGCAAGACATTTCCCAATCTGTGCAGCTGTGCTGTGATTAGCGCTGTGCAGTATCAGCTTCCTGGCGGGATCGGGCATGTGGGGTTTGGAACACGTCCAAGCCCATCTCTAGTGGTCACATATGCTAAACTTCAAACATGTCTGCCTAAATTCATGTCTATTATATGGAGGATTGATGGGACAAGTAGGATGTCTGCACTTTCTTTTTAGCTCGCAGGAAGTGATAAAGACCCTGCATTTTTGGCAAGATCAAGACATATTTTCTGTACTTGCTGAAAGTGTTCTTTGCCTGAAAAAAAACAAAACAAATGTAGCTAAAAAATTTTAGGACCGGTAAGCAGCAATATATTACATTTATGTTTTAGGTTTAGTTCCACTTTAACTGTACTGCTGCACTCCTGGCACAGTTTTTGGGGAGCTGTATCTTGGAAATGAGATCATACAGTGGTGCTCATAAGTTTACATACCCTGGCAGAATTTATGATTTCTTGGTCATTTTTCAGAGAATATGAATGATAACACAAAAATATTTCTTTCGCTCATGTTTAGTGTTTGGCTGAAGGCATTTATTATCAATCAACTGTGTTTACTCTTTTTAAATTATAATGATAACAGAAACTACCCAAATGACCCTGATCTAAAGTTTACATACCCTGGTGATTTTGGCCTGATACCATGCACACAAGTTGACACAAACGGGTTTGAATGGCTATTAAAAGGTAACCATCCTCACCTGTGATCTGTTTGCTTGTAATTAGTGTGTGTGTCTATAAAAGGTCAATGAGTTTCTAGACTCCTGGCAGACCCTTGCATCTTTCATTCAGTGCTGCACTGACGTTTCTGGCTTCTGAGTCATGGGGAAAGCTTAAGGATTGTCAAAGGATCTGCGGGAAAAGGTAGTTGAACTGTATAAAACAGGAATGGGATAAAAAAAGATATCCAAGGAATTGAGAATGCCAATCAGCAGTGTTTAAACTCTAATCAAGAATTGGAAAATGAGGGGTTCTGTTGAAACCAAACCACAGTCAGGTAGACCAGCTAAAATTTTAGCCATAACTGCCTGGAAAATTGTTTGGGAAGCAAAGAAAAACCCACAAACGACTTCAGGTGAAATACAGGACTCTCTGAAAACATGTGGTGTGGCTGTTTCAAGATGCACAATAAGCAGACACTTGAAGAAAGATGGGCTGCATGGTTGAGTCGCCAGAAGAAAGCCATTACTACGCAAATGCCACAAAGTGTCCTGCTTACAATACACCAAACAGCACATAGACAAGCCTCAAACCTTCTGGCACAAAGTCATTTGGAGTGATGAGACCAAAACTGAGCTTTTTGGCCACAACCATAAACACTACATTTGGAGAGGAGTCAACAAGGAAACACAGAGGTGGATCGCTGATGTTTTGGGGATGTGTGAGCTACAAAGGCAAAGGAAATTTGGTCAAAATTTACGGCAACATGAATGCAGTATGTTATCAAAAAATACTGGAGGAACATTTGCATTCATCAGCCAGGAAGCTGAGCATGGGATGTACTTGGACATTCCAACATGACAATGATCCAAAACACAAGGCCAAGTTGACCTGTCATTGGCTACAGCAGAATAAAGGTGAATGAAGGTTTTGGAGTGGCCATCTCAGTCTCCTGACTTCAATATCATTCACAAATACCACAAAAGGCTTCAAGCTGTCATTGATTTTAAAGGGTGCAATACACGGTATTAGGAACTGGGGGATGTAAACTTTTGATCAGGGTCATTTGGCTAGCTATTGGCTACTGGCTATGAACATCCTTGGTTTTAGTCCGGTCGTACGTCATCACGTACAAATCCGTTGGACTTTGGTTGATCGTGTGTAGGCAAGTCCGTTCATTCAGAAAGTCCGTCGTAAATCCGTCGAAAAGTCCGCCGGGCAAAGTATGGTGTAAAGTCCGGTCGTGTGTACACGGCATTAGGAATGAATTTTCCCCTTAATGATGGCAAGTGGTCCAGGCTCTGGGGCAGCAAAGCAAGCATGATGTTCTCTCCACCAACTTTTGTTTCATTGGTCCATAACATATTTTTCCAGCAGTGTTGCGGTTTGCCAAGATGCTCTTTGGCAAACTTTAGGCATGAAGCAAAGTTATTTTTGGAGAGGAGCGACTTCCCCAGTGGTGTTCTGCCATGGATAACCTGCCCATTCAAAGACATAAATATGGTATACCTATGAACAGGGATGTTTGCCAGTTCCAGTGATGTCTTCAAGCCTTTAGCCGTTGCTTTTGGTTTCTTTTTTTTTTACCTCATTGAGAATTCTGAGTTGTGCCTTGGGAGTCACCTTGGCTGTGCGTTCAACTTCTAGGAAGAGTAGCCACAGTACTAAACTGTCCCCCATTACAGACAATCTGTCTAACTATCAACTGATTGATGACTAAACACTGTGAGATTGCATTGTACCCCTGTCCAGCCTTATGCAGATCAGCTACTCTTAATCATATGTCTTCAGAGAGTCCCTTATTGCCAGGCATGGTTCACATTATCAGCTGATGCGCCACACTACTAACTCATTTCATTAATTGGACGCCAGGCGTACAAACTACTGACTCCAATTAGCTTTCCTTAAAGTAATTAGTCTATCGGTTCACTTACTTTTCCCTCCAGCACTGTAAATGCTTAACCACTTCCCCACCGGTGTCATATGACGTCCAGCAGGATAACATGCCAGCGCGTGCCCACAGGGGCGCGCAGCACAGCGATCACGAGTGCGGTGTGTCAGTCTGACACACTGTATCTCCGATCGTGGTAAGAAACCCCTGACAGAGGTTTCTTACCATATGATCAGCTGTGACCAATCACAGCTGATCATCGCGTGAACCAGAAAGTGCTGGTAAACGGCATTCCTCAGTTTGCCGGCGGCTCTCCCTGTCAGAGGGTTGATCTGTGCTGATGATCAACACACTGATTATCAGCACAGCCCCATTCAGATGTGCCCCTCACATGCCAATCAGTGCCCAACAGCTGCCAGTCAGTGCCCCCTTCAAAAAAATCTCTCAGTGCCCACCACAGTGCCAATCACTGCCCAACACAGTGCCAGAGCCCACCACGGTGCCAATCAGTGCCCATCACAGTGCCAATCAGTGCCCAGAAATAACACCTGTCGGTACCTTATCAACAGTACTGCCCATCAGTGCTATTAGGGTCCATCAGTGCTGCCTATCAGTGCCACCCACCAATGCCACATGTCAGTACCACCTATCAGTGCCCATCAGTGCTGCATATCAGTGCCCATCAGTGCCCATAAGTTCTACATATCAGTGCCTCCTCATCAGTGCCACCTTATCAGTGCCAACTCATCAGTGCCCATCAGTGCCGCCTCATCAGTGCGACAGCTCTGAAAGCTGAAAATTGTCCTGGGCAGGAAGAGCGAAAGTGCCTGGTATTGAAGTGGTTAACCACCTCCCGCAAGCTGTATGGATAAATGATGGGGTGCTCTCTTGTTCTGTGATGACGTTGCCCCCAGTCTCACCATGCTGGCATGCCCACTGGGGGCACGCAGCGTGGAATGAACAAGGAAATGTCGGTTATCGGCTCTCCATGCCTAACACTGACAGAGTGTGAGGAGAGAAGAGCCGATCAGCGGTATTTCCCCCCAGGGGAGACCTGTACAGATAATCAGGGCACAGTCCCCAGGCAGTAAAGCCAGTAAGTTCCCATCAGTGATGCCAATCTGTGCCCATGTGATGCAAGTTAGTGCTGCCTTTCGGTGCCACCTATCAATGCCCATCAGTGCCGCCTATACAGTGCCTTGCAAAAGTATTCAACCCCTTGGCTTTTTACCTATTTTGTTACATTACAGCCTTTAGTTCAATGTTTTTTTAATCTGAATTGTATGTGATGGATCGGAACACAATAGTCTAAGTCGGTGAAGTAAAATTAGAAAAATATATACATAAAACTATTTTTCAGAAATAAAAAACTGATAATTGGCATGTGCGTATGTATTCACCCCCTTTGTTATGAAGCCCATAAAAAGCTCTGGTGCAACCAATTACCTTCAGAAGTCACATAATTAGTGAAATGATGTCCACCTGTGTGCAATATAAGTGTCACATGATCTGTCATTACATATACACACCTTTTTGAAAGGCCCTAGAGGCTGAAAGCAAGAGGCACCACTAACCAAGCACTGCCATGAAGACCAAGAAACTCTCCAAACAAGTAAGGGACAATGTTGTTGAGAAGTACAAGTCAGGGTTATGCCCTGTACACACGACCGGTTTTCCCGTCGGAATAAACTCTGAAGGATTTTCCGACGGAGTTCTGAAGGAATTCCGCTCAAGCTGTCTTGGATACACAGGGTCACACCAAATTCCGACCGTCCAGAACGTGGTGACGTACAACACATAGGACGGGACTAGAAAACAGAAGTTCAGTAGCCAATAGCTTCCACCTTCCTTCAGAGCATGCGTTGTTTTTGGTACGTCGGAACAGCATACAGACGAGCGGTTTTCCTGATAGGAATTGGTTACGTCTTAAAAATTTAGAACATGTTCTCATTCTAGGTCCGTCAGAATTTTCAACGTAAAAAGTCCAATGGGGCATACACATGATCGGAATATACAATGAAAAGCTCCCGTCTGACTTTTTCTGTCGGATATTCCACTCGTGTGTACACGGCATAAGGTTATAAAAAAATATCCAAATCTTTGATGATCCCTAGGAGCACCATCAAATCTATCATAACCAAATGGAAAGAACATGGCACAACAGCAAACCTCCCAAGAGACGGCCGCACACCAAAACTTACGGACCGGGCAAGGAGGGCATTAATCAGAGAGGCAGCATGGAGACTTAAGGTAACCCTGGAGGAGCTGCAGAGTTCCACAGCAGAGACTGGAGTATCTGTACATTGGACGACAATAAGCCGTACACTGGATAGAGTTGGTCTTTATGGCAGAGTGGCCAGAAGAAAACCATTACTTTCAGCAAAAAACAAAATGGCATGTTTTGAGTTTGCGAAAAGGCACGTGGGAGACTCCCAAAATGTATGGAGAAAGGTGCTCTGGTCTGATGAGACTTAAATTGAACTTTTTGGCCATCAAAGAAAACGCTATGTCTGACACAAACCCAACACATCACATCACCCAAAGAACACCATCCCCACAGTGAAACATGGTGGTGGCAGCATAATGCTGTGGGGATGTTTTTCAGCAGTCGGGACTGGAAAACTGGTCAGGGTTGAGGGATGGTGCTAAATACAGGGATATTCTTGAGCAAAACCTGTACCATTCTGTGTGTGATTTGAGGCTAGGACGGAGGTTCACCTTCCAGCAGGACAATGATCCCAAACACACTGCTAAAGCAACACTTGAGTGGTTTAAGGGGAAACATGTAAATGTGTTGGAATGGCCTAGTCAAAGCCCAGACCTCAATCCAATAGAAAATCTGTGGTCAGACTTAAAGATTGCTGTTCACAAGCGCAAATCATCCAACTTGAAGGAGCTGGAGCAGTTTTGCAAGGAGGAATGGGCAAAAATCCCAGTGGTAAGATGTGGCAAGCTCATAGAGACTTATCCAAAGCGACTTGGAGCTGTGATAGCCGCAAAAGGTGGACAAATGCTACACATATGCTACAAAGTATTGACTTTAGGGGGGTGATAGCTATGCACATTGACTTTTTCTGTTATTTTGTCCTATTTGTTGTTTGACTCACAATAAAAAAAAAAATCTTCAAAGTTGTGGGCATGTTCCATAAATTAAATGATGCAAATCCTCAAACAATCCATGTTAATTCCAGGTTGTGAGGCAACAAAACACAAAAAATGCCAAGGGGGTGAATACTTTTGCAAGGCACTGTAAGTGCCCTTTAGTGCTGCATAATAGTGCCTCCTTATCAGTGTCACCTCATCAGTGCCCTTCAGTGCAGCCTCATCAGAGGAAGGAGAAAAATTACTTATTTTCTGACAGAAACTAAAAAAATGTTTTTTGTTCATTTTTTCAGCAAAAAAATAAAAAAAACCGAGCGGTGATTAAATACCACAAAAAGAACCTCTATTTGTGTGGAAAAAAATAATTTGGGTACAGCATTGCATGCGCAATTGCCATTCAAAGTGTTACAGCGCTGAAAGCTAAAAATTGGCCTGAGCAGGAAGGGGGTAAAAGTGCCCAGTATCGATCCAGTTAATGGGTGTGTTCAATAAAGACACGCAAATTTTGAATTGTTTATGTTATCAGCTTAAGCACGTTGTTTGTCTATTTTTGTGACTTAGATGAGGATCAAATCACATTTACTGTACTGTAGAAAAACAGTTTATTCCAAGGGGTTCACATACTTTTTTCTTGCCACTGTATATATCCTGAAGCTCTCTTTTATATTTCAATTGAAAGTTGAAATCAGTTAAACACACACACTCATGTTATCTGCGAAAGTCAGTACATACACCTCTACCACACAGTGCAGCCAGAGAGTGGTGTCACCTCCTAATCTGGAGCCTGTTGACTGGACAATGTAAAGGCAGAAACACACTGATCATCAACTCTGCTCACTATGCTCTCTCCTTCAGCCAGCACATGTGCAAGCAGCAGAGCCTAATTAGCTTCTCATGCTCCCTCTCTAGTTTGAGTGCTGCTGTACAATGTGTGCCTATAAAGATAGATAGTATAAATGTTTTTTGTATGTAAAAACTATTTATTTTTCATTAATTTTTAAAGGAGTATTCAACTGAATTAAATGGTATCTTATTATCTGCCTGGCGTTCTAATTTAGTCAACTTATGCTGTGTTGCTCTTGAAAAGCAAATTTCTTTGCTAAGGTAAAAAAACAAGCCTTTGTTCTGATCACTTTTTTGTATTTTATTTCAGAACAGCTAACAGTCTATAACATGTTGAGAATCGTTTGTTTTTCCAATTAGGAAAAATAGAAATCCAACATAGCTCCCCTGGAACAATAACCAATGTTTAATATCATGGATAAACCACATAATACGTACAGTACATTTAAAAACTGCAGTTGATGTGCATGATGGAAGGCAACCAAAATAAAAGGAAATATTGCCTAGACTATTGCTGCAGGGTAGATGTTTCATATATTCAAAAGCAATATATTCACATGGAACACATCAAAGAACAATATAAAGGATTTACAATGCACAAAAGGCTGAGGAAATAATATTTTTAATTTTCATAGGTAGGCTATTCACGGAAAAACAGGCTGCTTATGGTTGAATTTAAATGTCTTTTGCAGAACCAACCATTAAATGTTTTATGTACACATAAAACAGGAGCAAATACAGCCACTAAGTTGTAATTTTCTCACAGGCATTCCGGACAACATAATTATGATAAACAACTGTAGACCATCTTGCCAAACATATCATGATCAAATGCAATTAGACTCAATAATAGTCTTTAATGAATGGCATACAATAAACATACAGGAGCAGACGGTCCCAAAAACACTTTAGGCAGAGGACCAAGAAAACCATTTAGTCTCTCTTTGGAGACATGTATGCCAAAGAAATTCAAACACATGAGTCTTAATATCCTCAGCCAAAGTGTATTTGAGCACTCATTAGAAGCACAATCAGAACTTTATTTTTTAATGGGTCTTTGAACTGTGGCATATCATAGAAATGATGCCATTTTTAGTTAGATTCCTTTATTAGAGCAGACGAGGGGCCTGGACCTACTACAATCTGTAATGTTTATGAAGGGTTCATATGAAAAGTGTATCTTTCCAACTGATAAAGAGCGCTGATTCAAATGGTTAACCAAATACCATCTGCTAAACAATAAAATACACAAACAGATTTGTATGCAACCTATTCAACTCATCATCAGCACACTGCACAGTACTCCTTCTGCTCTTACTTTTAATTTGTAATGGCTATCCATGAGGAGTTTTCACTATTTTGTAGAGCATATCCTTCAGCAGTTTTCTCCTTTACATTTCCATGCCCGTCTTAATTTTTATGATTCAACAATGCTGTGTTATTACAATTATTAAAACTAGAAAATTGCCTGCTGTGTTCATAATAACCAATACCATTCCACCAATCATTTTTTCACAAAGGATTAGAAAATTAAATCTTGACTGGTTGCTCCAGACAATTATTCTTTCCTTCACCTTTTCAAAAATTGGCTCTGTTACTCTAAAAAATGGGGAAGCCTTGCAAATTTAGTCTTACGTATAAAAATTCCACTATTGTTACTTGCACGTACATGTTTACTTGCCATGGTCAATATATATATTGGCTTCAGAAAAAAAAAAGTATGTACTTGTAACATCAATGTCATATTATTTGCAAATGTTATGTTCATTTTTAAGAATACTGGTGGAAAAAAAATAGAAATTTATCAGAATCCACCAGGACCCTGTGTTATGTCAAGTTAGGATCTTATGTCTACGTCTTGTACTAGCATGCCAGGCAAGGGAGTGGAGTAACAAATTAAAGTGGATGTAAACCCGAATTTTTTTTTTTTATATCCTTATAGATAACCCCTATGGCAGTAGTTTAGAAAGGATGGCATTGGGTTTACATCCATTTTAAGCTCAATAGAAAAGCCAGGCTGAAAGAGCAGCCAAACATTTTGGAAAGGTAAGACCGTCTTCCTCAAAGTTTACAAGTGAATTTTAAACAGTTATCACATTCACAGCTAAACTAAAGTAATACACTAACTTATTGTGAATGGTTAAACATAACTAGAACAGATATCATCATCTTCAACCTGTTATAGCTACTAGTTTGCTTCTAGAATAAATGACTAATCTATGCTTCCACTGAGCCGAAGTAGCATCCTGGACCATGGACCAGAAAGAGGGTTGTCTGTGGAGATCAGAATTTTGGAAATAAAAATTTAGACCAGCATGCCAAAGGTAAAGGCTGTTAAGTTGGCCATAAACTTGTAGAAATTTTGATTTCAGGAACACTTGTTCAATTTTTGTAATCATTAGTGTGGTCAAATTGATGTTCATTTTTAACCACAGCGATGACAAAATTCAAAGGAAAATTAAAACATTTTTGTCAAAAAAATACATTTGTAATAGTGGTTAAATTTTTTTTTGGTACACTCCAATCATTCCAGAATTGAATGTTAAACTCAAATGACATTTAAAGTACTTTGGAATGACATCTTAGTGACTACAGTTGCAAACATAAGGTTCATGGAAGTGTAGGCAATCACCCCAGGCATGGACCCAAGAGGAAAATCTTTGAAAGAGAGCATCGGTCTTTAGCTGTCAGCACTTGCCCAAGGAAAAATCCAGCAAGAGGAATGCACAGGAATGGGAGGCGGGCATGTCTCACCACCCTTCGAATTCCTCTTGTCGGTGTTGTCTTAAACACATGCTGTGAGCTGTAGACAGGTGTACGCTATCAAAGCAGCCTTCTCTTTGCTAGTTGCGGTGTCAGGCAGCCATACACCAGGTAGGGGGCATTCTGTCTGACACTGCAGCTAGTGTACAGAGCACCTGAGAAGATGGAACAAAATACTATGTCCCATCAGAAACTGAATAATGTAAAAAAAAAAATATTGATAATTCATCTTTAAAATACTTACATATGTATGGTTGATAAAAAAATGTTACTTTCAGATGAGGTCTTGTATACAAATAGAAAAACATTTTACACAAAACATGATTCATAATGCAATATATCCAACAGTAATATATTGTAAACTGTATACACTATTTTATTTTATGCATGTTATTTGAAATGTGAGTGGACAAGAAAAAAAACGCCAAATCCCGTCCTACCACCACTGCGCTCTGTATGGTGAAAAGTAACCTGATGCTAGCTGACACTTTAAAAATTATATATGGAAAATCTGAATCACCCCTAAGGCCAGGACACAAGGAGATGAAGAGTGGCGCTACCCCCCTAATGTGAGCTTGAGGTGAGTAATCACACCCCCTCTAATACAGTGAAAAAAAATAAATCTTAAATCACAGT
Source organism: Lithobates clamitans (assembly GCA_037952925.1). Lineage (NCBI taxonomy): Eukaryota > Metazoa > Chordata > Amphibia > Anura > Ranidae > Lithobates > Lithobates clamitans. Next base: position 361,551 of record JBBGZY010000110.1, read on the forward strand.
GTAACAAGTGATGAAAAATACAAACAGAGCATACAGTAAATTACTGCAAAAAACTTATAAGGTCAGTGATAATGACCACACTAATAAGCATCAATTGCTAGTGCAATATACATATATATGAACTAAAATGCATATCAAATATACTGTAGAATGACATAAATAGGAGTACTGTATAAATGACTATAATAACTCCTAATGACACCCCGTGACAAAGTGAATCAGTCCGGCATCGTGATGCCAGAAGCACAAAAACACTTCCAAGAAAAATATTGTAATAAATTGAATGAATGAATATTGGAAAAGTGATTCAAAAATAAGAAAAATTAAATTAAAAAATAAATTGAGAACCAAAAAAGTCCACATAAATGTGAGATAATGAAGAGAAAATTTCCAAAAGTGCAGGTATCTCCAATCTATAGATGCTGTTGAACTGTGTTCACCACACCTCAGTGACGTCATTCCACTCCCTTGTGAATTGCAAACTCACCAGCTGATAAGGCCTCACGCTCTCGTGCTTGGCCGGCAAAAAACCTCAACCCACTATCATGGGGGTTATCGTGCAACCAATGGTATCCACTGCTAAGTGCACCGAACACTTTCCTTGAGATAGTGATTCCACATATAAAATAGGAAAAGAATGCTCCAATGGTGTGATATCGTTTAAAAATTCAATTCAAACTAAAATGAACACATAAGCACTCACATGGTGAATAAAATCAACTAGGCACTTCACTTCACAGCAAATGGAACTGTATCACAGCAGAACACAGCAGAGCATGCAGTAACACTAGCACAGGACGGCCACAGCGGACCCAGGGAGTGTGAATGCCGGCGATCGTCTCACCCGTTCGCAGCCCACGTTCCTCAGCTAATCCCTGCTCCATCACCCGTCACACCTTCCTCTAACAGGCGTCTACGATTGCCGTATAGCCACACCCCTTGGCTACACGGCAATCGTAGACATCTGGGAGCCTTCAAAGTTTGCATCTTGCTCAGCTATCAGGACTAACAAAGATATTTTTTTGTAAGTGAGGTAAACCCACATCCCACTGGCATAACTAGTGAACTATGTTTCCCGTCGCTAGCGCCATTGCACCAAACAGATGAGAAATCTCCTTTCACTGAGGTCTTCTACGAACTGACATCACCACATTCTTCAGCCTCCTTTGACAGTCTCTTGAGCCACTTATACCAAATCACCCAAAAGGGAAACTTCAAAAGGTTTCAATCTTTTCTAAGCATGTTCATCGAAGCACTCATAGCCAGTGTCACCAGCTCTGTTCATAGAGTATCTTCAACCACAAGTCTGCCAACAATTCAACCAAAAGTCTTCTGAATGCAAGGCTGGTAAACAGTCTCCACTTTGAAGTTGAAAGGTTGGTAATAATGTTAAGCATCATTACAAGTTATCTCTGCCATCAGTCCAGAGTTCATCATTTACATTGCTCCCAGGATGACTAATAAAGGAAAATGTATACCTTGAAGCAAAACAAACACTACTTGCCATTGTAAAAAATATATATATTAAAGAAGGGATTTACAAAAAATATAGAAAACAAAGTGTCCCATATTTTCAAAGGCTTAGGCATACAAAAAAAAACCCGAAAAACAAAAAAACAAACACACATTTGTGCCTGTGTGTTTTCAATTTTGGTTAACATTTCTAAGGTTATATCTGTGTCCAATTTGAGGATATTTCTCATCACTTACTGTTCTTGTGACACGTTGTCTCTACCCAGGACATCATTAGAAAACTAACAGATGTTGTAACACTACTCAAGCACCACTTGGGGTAAACAGTTCAATCTCTGTATTTGCCGACAATACTAAGCTAAGCAGGGCAATAACTTCTCCGCAGGATTTGGAAACCTTGCTAAAAAATCTGAACAAATTAATGGGGTGGGCAACTACATGGCAAATTAGGTTTAATGTGGAAAAATGTAAAATAATGCATTTGGGTGGCAAAAATTTGAATGCAATCTATACACTGGGGGGAGAACCTCTGGGGGACTCTAGGATGGAAAAGTACGTGGAGGTCCTAGTAGATGACAGGCTCAGCAATGGCATGGAATGTCAAGCTGCTGCTAACAAAGCAAACAGAATATTGGCATGTGTTAAAAAGGGGATCAAATCCAGAGATAAAACGATAATTCTCCTGCTCTACAATGTGTATGGAAAGCAGGAGTAGATATGGCGCTGCTCTTCTGAAAGTGTTTTTAAATGAAAGTTTTTTAAATAGAAATTTTTTTTACAGTGGTGAACTCCACTGTAGTGCTTTACACAGTTCCTTTGTTTATTTGTGAGTGACAAAATGACGAAATAACACCAAAAGGTATATGAAAAATATAAAAAATAAAAAATCCCAATGTGTGCTAAAAATGGATAATACTAATGAATAAAAAAATGTGTTTAAAACCAAATGTGTGGGTGTTTTAAGTCCCTGGCAATGGTTTGCCAAAAAATACTTTTATAAATATAGAATCCTATTCTAAGCGAGATGTTACTTAAATGCAAATTATTCAGTTCAAATTGCCGTGTTAATTTCTTCAAATAAAAACCGCACTCTTATAATGCATATCATATGTAACAAGGTGCTAATAGTGCTTGTAAAAGTGATAGTGTTTACTTCAAGAGTGTAAATCATTCAATTCAAAATACTGTGCTGCTTAAATAAAAACCACAATCTTATAGTGCTTATCATATATAAATTGACAAAGTGCAAATAGTGCTTTGTAAAAGTGATAATATCAAAAAAGTGACTTGTGCTGATATATAAAGTGACTTGTGTGCTTAACAACCAGTGTTATTGGAAAAGAAAATTTATTTTTGTTTCAGAAAAGTCTTTTTAGATGGTTCCGAGAGATATTAAAAACAAATACAAGGGAAATTTCTTGTCCAGGTGCTGGCTTGGTGGTTGTGCCTCAACACCGTGCCCTAAGTATGCTTGCACTCACCGGATCCACTTCCTCCTGCAGGGGTACGAGCGGTCACAGTGTGTGCCCCTGTGCAGCAATTCTGGGTGTCCCCGGTCTGTGTTTTTGCAATGTTGTTTATCGGCTCGCATAAAAGAGAGGAGGAATACCCCAGTAGACGTCTGATGACGAAAAGCGTAGGGTGGGACTTACGTGCATTTTGCGTCACCTCAGGCCAGACAAACACAGGCCATTCAGGACAGAACTCTCTTTTTTCATGCTTAATACCTACCTTGTAAATGTGAGTACGATATTGTATCAGTCACAATAAAGCTTTCCATATACGGTTTTACACTATGGGTATTCCTCCTCTCTTTTATGTGAGCCGATAAACAACATTGCAAAAGCACAGACCGGGGACACCCAGAATTGCTGCACAGGGGCACACACTGTGACCGCTCGTACCCCTGCAGGGGGAAGTGGATCTGGTGAGTGCAAGCATAATTAAAGCACGCTGTTGAGGCACAACCACCAAGCCAGCACCTGGACAAGAAATTTCCCTTGTATTTGTTTTTAACTTCTCTCGGAACCATCTAAAAAGACTTTTCTGAAACAAAAAAAAAAATTATTTTTCAATAACACTGGTTGTTAAGCACACAAGTCACTTTATATATCAGCACAAGTCACTTTTTTGATATTATCACTTTTACAAAGCACTATTTTCACTTTGTCAATTTATATATGATATGCACTATAAGATTGTGGCTTTTATTTAAGCAGCACAGTATTTTGAATTGAATGATTTACACTCTTGAAGTAAATACTATCACTTTTACAAGCACTATTAGCACCTTGTTACATATGATATGCATTATAAGAGTGCGGTTTTTATTTGAAGAAATTAAAACGGCAATTTGAACGGAATAATTTGCATTTAAGTAACATCTCGCTTAGAAAAGGATTCTATATTTATAAAAGTATTTTTTGGCAAACCATTGCCAGGGACTTAAAACACCCACACATTTGGTTTTAAACACATTTTTTATTCATTAGTATTATCCATTTTTAGCACACATTGGGATTTTTGATTTTTTTTCATATACCTTTTGGTGTTATTTTGTCACTCACAAATAAACTCTCCCAAACATCTTTCCCTGCAGATGCCAAAGAACAGGCAAAGATCATGTAACCACACAACAGCACTGCAGGAATAAGTTGTGACAGTATCACGCTATGGATGGTCTTTCTTCCTCTATATGTGGCTGGGTCTCGCGGTCTGTGTAAGGTCGCGTGCTGTCAGGAGGGGTTCGAGCATCCAATCCATTCATCCTATTATCCAACCTCCAGTCCATCAGCGGATCTCCCATATGAGGAAAGGCCCTGGCTGGGTATAAGCCAACTGCCCGACTTGCCTGCCAGCTGGTAAGCAGGTTTTTCTACAGGTGGTGGCACTTTTGATATAACCTCTGATTCACCTGGGTGTTCGTCACTAGATTGAATTGGTTACCGTCCATTCAAGAACTACTGTATGGACTTTCCATTTGTAGCGCAGCCTTTTTTTTCCTTTATACAGTCTATTTGTGTTATCACATTGTGAGCTGCTGCTTTTTGGACTTTAATTTTTGGTTTATAGTTATTGTGAATTTCATACTAATTTCACATATGTTTCAATGCATTTAATATTTCTGACCTAGCACGGATTTTTTCTTTATTAAGCTCTATATCTTAATAGTACTATACCCATTGCGCGGATTCACCCTACACATCCTCCTGCTCTACAAGACTCTGGTCCGGCCGCACCTAAAGTATGCTGGCCAGTTCTGGGCACCAGTCCTCAGAAAGGATGTACTGGAAATGGAGCAAGTACAAAGAAGGGCAACAAAGCTAATAAAGTGTCTGGAGCATATTAGTTATGAGGAAAGTTTGCTTGCACTGAACTTATTCTCTCTGGAGAAATGCTTGAGAGGGGATATGATTTCAATGTATAAATACCGTACCGGTGACCCCACAATAGGGATAAAACTTTTTCACGTAAGGGAGTTTAACAAGACACGTGGCCACTCATTAAAATTAGAAGAAAAAAGGTTTAACCTTAAACTACGTAGAGGGTTATTTACTGTAAGAGCGGTAAGGATGTGGAATACCCTTCCAAAGGTGGTAGTCTCAGTTGGGAGCATTGATAGTTTCAGAAAACGATCAGATAAGCACCTGAACGACCACAACATACAGGCATATGCAATACTGACATATAAAATCACACACATATGTTGGACTTGATGTCTTTTTTCAACCTCACCTACTATGTAACTATGCAATAAAAGAAATGCTAGGATAATAAAGTGTAATTATGTGTAAAGTGTAATTATTAGATAATGTGAAAACTATGAAACTATGTAATATAAAAAAAAATTGGCCTAACTTTACTGTTGTCTTATTTTTTTAATTAAAAAAGTGTATTTTTTCCAAAAAAAGTGCGAGATCGTTGTAAGATCGCTGCACAAATACGGTGTGAAAGTATTGCAACGACCGCGCTATTCTCTAGTGTGTTATAAAAAAAAAAAATATATATATATATATATATATATATATATATATATATATATATATATATATATATATATATATAATGTTTGGGGGTTCTAAGTAATTTTCTAGCAAAAAAAAAAATTATTTTAACTTGTAAACAACAAGTGTCAAAAAGAGGCTTGGTCCTTAAGTGGTTAAGCCACCTGCTTGAGTACAGTTTTTGAAAATATAGCAATTTACCTAAAAAACATTATATAATAATTATTTGTAGATTACTTATGGTAATTAACCACTTGCCACCCAGGCCAATTCTGACACTTCTCTCCTACATGTAAAAATCTTGATATTTTTGCTGGAAAATTACTTAGAACCCCCAAACATTATTAATATTTTTATAGCAGACACCCTAGGGAATAAAATGGTGGTCATTGCAACTTCTTATGTTACCCGGTATTTGCACAGCAATTTTTGAAACGCGCTTTTTTGGGAAAAAACTTTCATGAACATAAAAAAAAAAACACTAAAGTTAGCCTGATTTTTTTTGTATAATGCGAAAGATGATGTTATGCCAAGTAAATAGATACCTAACATGTCACGCTTCAAAATTGCGCACACTCGTAGAATGGTGCCAAACTTCGGTACTTAGAAATCTCCATAGGCGACGTTTTTTAAAAAGGTTATAGATTACATGTTTAGCATTACAGAGGAGGTCTAGTGCTAGAATTATTGCTCTCTAACGTTTGTGGCGTATGTAGCCTGTGTGCATCTGGCTCCGATACTAGTCAGTGCCTCACCAGCCACTGACCTCACCGCACGTCCCTGGTGTGAACTGGCCCCTACTCAAAGAGGTAGCCACAGGAGACTTTATAGGTTTCAGCTGCAAACCCCCATCTGTTGCAAGCAGCAAAGAGCTGCTCTTGTTCCACCAAATAGGTCTGCTTCCCTACACTTCGCCACTGACATGAGACTGGAAACACAATTCCTGCCTAACTCATCAATATGCACTTCCTGTCCTTCCCAAAGCCGTAACTACCAAGCAAAGCCAGCCCTTGGTATCCATCAGTCAAAATGCACTGACTATCCCAGCCCATAGGTAGAAACTTTAGGTCTTTCCACACCTCTCTAGCGTCAATAACCACATCACTATGATGCTGGTTCTGGATGAAGTAGTGCCTGGACATTATGATTTCTGCATAAAATTTAGGGGTATGGCGCACACCCTGGTTGTCGGGGACTTTATCCTGTTTTTTTAACCAAGATTTGCCTGGTCCTGTACTACCACATTCTCTCTAGTTGCATTTTTGCTAACAGCACTAGCTATACTTTTTTTGTTTTTATGTTTTTATAACAAATACATTCAAAATAATTTAATGCCAATATCTTTGAAGCAACCCTTTCCATTGCCAATGTTTACAGAAACCGCTGCCAAATATTAAATATTCAGCTTGCAAACTGACAAGTAATGAACAAAAACTCTGCTAAAATGTGTCCTCCAAGACCCAGTTATTTCCCTGCTGTGTGCAACTATCTTATGTTTTGCACAGTTTAGAGAAGGTAAAGCCAAGTGGTCAATCACAGCCTACAGTACATGTCAGATATCTCTGCTCTTTCTGTGTAGGTCACTAGTCATTGCTCTCTACAGGTTTGTATACAAACATTAGAACCAAGTGATATATATCCAAAAAAGAAAAACTATAGTGGGTATATAGGACTTTTAAGGCACCAACATGGTTAAGGTGATTGTAGCCGCATTAGTGCAATTGCAACAAGAACAACTGAGCACTGTCCAAAATACTTTTTTTTTATTTTCACTAATATCCAAGGTTCTTCAAGGTCCAAGCAGTACTAATACACAAAGTTTTAGCAGAATGGCTAAAGGTGGTTTGGTACAAAACAACCCAGAGTTTCTCTTGCCTATTCCTTCTTCTCATTATTACCCATCTACAAGATTAGAGGACTTGAAGGAGAACAGGCCATGATTGAAGCCATGTTCAAAACACTCCAACGGGCTATTTTTGTGCAGGTAGTGAAGAAAGCTCAGCGCCCCTATTATGTTTTTATTGCTGTTTGTATCTCCACTCGGGAAATGTTCCCTTGTTTAGTATTTTGACACTCATCACTTTGCTAGGAAGTTAGAGGAAATCTCCCTAATTGGGACAGAGACAGCAATAAAAAGCTGGGAGATGCTTTAGCTCTACTCCACTATAGCAGAAATTTTTGTTTACTGCAATTTAATTCTCTGATGGGTTTACTTTTTTGCCTCACTTCCGGTTCAGTTTTGAGCCCATCAAATAGAAAAAAGTATAGGGAAATTTCCATGCAAAACTAAAACTTTAGCAATATTAAAAAGAGAACCTACGGGGTTCATTGCATTAAAAAATCACTTGTGGTAAAAGGCAATTGCACTGACTTCATTACAAGCAAGGATATCAACAAAAGAGAATATTGGGATAAAAACAATAATGCAAACAACATGGTGGGTCCATTAAGGGGATTTGTGTCTCATATTGAAGCTACTGCACCTGAATCTACTGCATTATACATGGGGAGGCTCCTCCTACCAATGATGTGCATACATATTTAAACAAACAACTTAAGTAAGTTGATAAAAATGTAAATCACACTAAAAAAAACAGACAATGGCTACATAGAATTAGTGTTTTATACTAAATCCTGCTGGCTTTCCTATGGAAATACCCTTGCTAGTTCATTTCAGTTGACAAGATCTCCACGTTATCTGAATGAAACCATCAACTTTCCAAATTGCAATGAAAAATTTTCTGCCTTTGCCAATAAGCATTCCACATTTATTTTTGCTAGGCAAGCCTACACTCATTCTCGGGGCAATTATAAAGCCAGTGCAGATATATTTATTTATTACAAGTCTTATATAGCGCCGTCGATTTACACATCACTTTACACATATATTGTACATTCACATCAGTCCCTGCCCTCAAGGAGCTTACATATAGTTACATAGTTACATAGTAGGTGAGGTTGAAAAAAGACACCAAGTCCATCAAGTCCAACATATGTGTGATTATGTGTCAGTATTACATTGTATATCCCTGTATGTTGCGGTCATTCAGGTGCTTATCTAATAGTTTCTTAAAGCTATCGATGCTCCCCGCTGAGACCACTGCCTGTGGAAGGGAATTCCACATCCTTGTCGCTCTTACAGTAAAGAACCCTCTCTTCTGCGAAAAAGTTTTATTTCTATTGTAGGGTCACCAGTACGGTATTTGTATATTGAAATCATATCCCCTCTCAAGCGTCTCTTCTCCAGAGAGAATAAGTTCAGTGCTCGCAACCTTTCCTCATATCTAATATCCTCCAGACCCTTTATTAGCTTTGTTGCCCTTTTTTGTACTCGCTCCATTTCCAGTACATCCTTCCTGAGGACTGGTGCCCAGAACTGGACAGCATACTCTAGGTGTGGCTGGACCAGAGTCTTGTAGAGTGGGAGAATTATCGTTTTATCTCTGGAGTTGATCCCCTTTTTAATGCATGCCAATATTCTGTTTGCTTTGTTAGCAGCAGCTTGGCATTGCATGCCATTGCTGAGCCTATCATCTACTAGGACCCCCAGGTCCTTTTCTATCCTAGATTCTCCCAGAGGTTCTCCCCCTAGTGTATAGATTGCATTCATATTTTTGCCACCCAAATGCATTATTTTACATTTTTCTACATTGAACCTTATTTGCCATGTAGTTGCCCACCCCATTAATTTGTTCAGATCTTTTTGCAAGGTTTCCACATCCTGCAGAGAAGTTATTGCCCTGCTTAGCTTAGAATTGTCTGCAAATATAGAGATTGAACTGTTTATCCCATCCTCCAGGTCGTTTATGAACAAATTAAATAGGATTGGTCCCAGCACAGAACCCTGGGGAACCTTACAATATAAAGTTTACAACAATTATTTATTCTTACTTATAGCGATATTCTATTTGCAAAACTAAGCAAATGCAAAAGCAAACTACAAATATGGCAAATATTTCTTGAGCTTGAACTGATGCTAACCTCCACCCCCAAGCCCACCTGAGCTGAACTGCTCTAACAAACCTCACCCCCACATCAGCTTATTACTGATATAACTGATTGCTGATTTGTACCAATAATTAGTTTAGTCAATGTGGTCCACAGCTGGGAGCAGACACCTGTGTACGCCGCTAGTTGTCAAATGAGAAATGTAAATGGGTACTCATGCCTCAAAATGTTAATCTACAGTCGGAAAGTAGTTACCCAAAACAATACACTTTTGCTTGATGGCCAATCTTGCCTTTCCTGGTATAAAAAAGAAAACAGCAAAGCACTATTTACTATTTATATTTACTATTAAGCAGCAATTAATCTTTTTGGTATTGTATTGTTTTATTATGCTTTCTAGTTTGCAGCAACTTTTTTCAATTACATATTCCCTTAAAAAAAAAAAAAGAGTATGTAAAGCCAAAACGATTTTTTTTATTTTTGTATAAAAGTTTAAAAAAAAGGTTAAAACTCCTACCAGGTTTTTTTTTCCTGCCTATGCTTCACTGATGAAATTTCCCTTTACTTCTTCATCAGGAACGCAAAAGTAAATAAGAGGAAATCTCTCTAAAGTAAGGCCAATTCCTATCGTGTAGAGTTGTCACAGGAACAGGCATCCCAGTTAGAGAATTTTCACTAGCTTCCTGTTCTAGAGACAACTTTCTGTCTTGATGACAATGGAGTGAGGGATAAATCTCCCCAATGAAGACACCGTTATATAAGCTTGACAAAGGGTGTAACCAATCCCTACTCTATTTAAACCAAAAGAAATGCATTTCCATACACTTTAAATCAAGAAGGAATCATTTTATACTTCAATAAAAAAACATAGCAATGCAAAAAGTTGTGCATGCTTGTTTAGTTGTCTTTATTTATCATTAGACCCCTTTCACACTGAGACGCTTTACAGGCGCTACGGCGCTAAAAATAGCACCTGCATAGCGCCTATAAAGCGCTGCTCCTGTCTCTCCAGTGTGAAAGCCCGAGTGCTTTCACACTGGAGCGGTGCGCTCGCAGGACGTTAAAAAAACTCCTGCAAGCAGCATCTTTAGAGCGGTGAACATTGCTCCTCAAATGCTTCTGCCCATTGAAAAGAATTTGCAGCGCGCCTATACTGCCAGCATAGCGCTGCTGCAGCAGCGCTTTGTGGGGGTTTTAACCCTTTCTCGGCCACTAGCGGGGGTAAAAGCGCCACGCTAGAGGCCGAATAGCACCGCGAAATGGACTGCTTTACTGCCGATGCACCCACCACTCCAGTGTGAAAGGGGCCTTATGAATGATATTTATTTAATCAATCTTTTTTTAGCTATCTATGCTAAAATCCAGAACATATCTATGTGTTTACAGAATTTTCTCACGATTGTAACAATCTTTAAAAACTAGAAGTGTATTACATTTTTTTCTTTTCAGCAATTTGTGTGGATAGAGAACTGGAGGCAGCCTATGACTATCAGCATGCCATCTTATTATCTATTTGGCCAGCATGACAGCCCTGTTTAGGTTATACCTATTAATTTGTGCGTATTACACATGTGGCTTGATTGTAGATAGCTCCACAGCAATATCTATATTTTGGATGTAACACTGGATTCTTGAAGGGTAGTGTTCAAATTAGACACATCTAGACATAAACATATGACATGTTGTCAATGAATGGTGTACCACCTGTGGCTTTAGGCCTATGAGTTTGTGTATCTTCCATTTATAGATAATTTATTGCTGAATGCATTAGCCTACACTTCCAAAGTTCATATGCTTTGACAATGTTTATAAATCTATTTTTCCATTATGTATTGTATTAAAGAGTGGATTTAAACACACCTATACTGTTATAAAAAGCAATAAAATGTTTCTGTATATTCTCTTATTGCTTTTGATTGCAAGATACTTGAATAAAAATGTACAGTTTGATGTGTAATGCATAGGAAGAGATTATGTGAATTAAACTTGGCTTGTGATATGCTTTTCCAACTCCACAGATGTACCAATCATCATTTAAGCAGGACAACTTCAAATATCAGGAAAAAATTGCAATAACTCAGGCCTTAACTTGGCAACAACTTGTACTGGTTTTACAACCTGGGTATTTTTCAGTGTTAATATTGCAGATCTCGCAAACTCTTAGAGAAGAACTCTCCCTTGGGCAAGGGCAAACCATATGGTCCCGAGCAACCAAAAGCTCTATTTGCACCGGCTACAAGGAAAATACCTATAAAGTACTATTTCTTTAGTATATGACCCCCTCCTGCCTACTTGCTATATATCCATTGGCCTTGAACCACTGCTGGAGGTGCCGCAAAGATCAGGGCACTCTATTGCATATCTACTGGCAATGCCCATCCTTGCAGTCATACTGGCACTCAGTCCAGGACCTCCTTCATTGGTTATTTGAGGTTGATATTCCTTTCCATCCAAAACTCTATTAGGACTACTCCCTCCTAAATTGCCAGGTTTAGCCAAAAAATTGACCACCCACATCTTAACCATTTCAGCCCCGGAAGGATTTACCCCCTTCCTGACCAGAGCACTTTTGGCACTGTGTCACTTTAACTGACAATTGTGCGGTCATGCAATGTTGCACCCAAACAAAATTGATGTCTTTTTTTTCCCCACAAATAGAGCATTCTTTTGGTGGTATTTGATCACCTCTGCGGTTTTTATTTTTTGCGCTATAAACAAAAAAAGAGCGACAATTTTAAAAAAAACAATATTTTTTCATGTTTGCTATAATAAATATCCCCCCCAAAACATAAAAAATAATGTAAAAAAACAAATTTCTTTCTCAATTTAGGCCGATATGTATTCTTCTACATATTTTTGGTAAAAAAAAAAAAATTGCAATAAGCGTATATTGATTGGTTTGCGTAAAAGTTATTGCGTCTACAAAACAGGGGCTAGATTTTCTAGTAGTAATGGCGGCGATCTGCAATTTTTACCGGGACTCCAACATTATGGAGGACACATCGGACACTTTTGACACTATTTTGGGACCATTGTCATTTATACAGCAATCAGTGCTATAAAAATGCACTGATTACTGTGTAAATGACACTGGTAGGGAAGGAGTTAAACACTAGGGAGCGGTCAAGTGTGTCCTAGGGAGGTGTTCTAACCCGTGGGGGGGTGGGCTACCACTCATGACAGCAATCACTGCTCCCAATGACAGGGAGCAGTAGATCCCTATCATGTCACTAGGCAGAACAGGGAAATGCCTTGTTTTCAAGAGCGTTTCCCCATTCTGCTGCTCCATGACACGATCGCGGGACACCGACGGACATCGAGTCCGTGGGACCTGCAGTCACAGTCACGGATTTAAAGGGGACGTACCTGTACGCCCATTTGGCCAGCCGTGCCATTGTGCCGACGTACACTGTCGTGTGCTGGTCGGCATGTGGTTAACGGCGGCCAGATGTCTGATAGCCCTCTAATGGAAGAGACAAACACCACCAACACTAACTGACCTTTATGCTAGGATTAAGGATGTGGAGATCATGGAGTCCCTGATAGCCCCACTGGCTGACAGGGTTGATCGCCACCATGCGATCTGGGAACCCTGGCATCTCAGGGAAGACCCTCCATGAGGCTCTCAAGCCCTTCTTCTGTCCGGGATGTTGACACTCTCTAGACCCAGGAATGACCAGCCCTGTCTGTCTACTCCTTCTAATTCTCCTCTTTTTGTTCATTCTCTCTTCTCTTTCTTACTTCATATGAGCCCAGTAGGCACTTGCCATACCTCCTTGGGTTCAGAATCACTGGCTAAGCTACTTCAAGAACTCATTGTCTTGATTCCACACTACTGGTTCGCTTGACTCCTCAGTATTATAAGCAATATCCGTTTACAGAACTGTGTAACAATTTTAATGGTTTTACTCAACACTAGGGATGAGCCGAACACCCCCCAGTTCGGTTCGCACCAGAACCTGCGAATGGACTGAAAATTTGCGCGAACTTTAGAACCCCATTGAAGTTATGGGACTCAAACATTCGAAATCAAAAGTGCTAAATTTAAAGGCTAATTTGCATGGTATTGTCCTAAAAAGGGTTTGGGGACCCAGGTCCTGCCTCAGGGGACATGTATCAATGCAAAAAAAAGGTCCAAAAACTGCAGTTTTTTCGGGAGCAGTGATTTTAATGAAAAAAAGTGAAAAAAAAGTGAAATATTCCTTTAAATATCATACCTGGGGGTGTCTATACTATGCCTGTAAAGTGGCGCGTGTTTCCCGTGCTTAGAACAGTCCCTGCACAAAATGACATTTTTAAAGGAATAAAAGTCATTTAAAACAGCTTGCGGCTTTAATGTAATGTCGGGTCCCGACAATTTGGATGAAAATCAGTGAGACAAAACGGCATGGGTACCCCCCACCCCATTATCAGGCCCTTTAGGTCTTGTATGGATATTAAGGGGAACCCCGCACCCAAATTAAAAAAAGAAAAGGCGTGGGGCCCCCAGGCCCTATATACTCTGAACAGCAGCATACAGGCGGTGCAAACAAGACAGGGACTGTAGGTTTGTTGTTAAGTAGAATCTGTTTGTAATTTTGAACTGGTACATTTTTAAAGTGTAGCTCCAGCCAAAAAATCTATTTTTAAGCTTTTTGGAAAACATAGGGAAGGGTTATCACCCTTGTGACATTTGTTTTGCTGTCTATGCACCTCTTCAGAAGATTTCAGCTCACTTTCTCCCAATGACAAATGTTTTTTGACAATTTGGGGTTTTTCCTGAAACAAGGATTGGTGATAGAGCATCAGTGGAGAGGAGACACATCTTTCCCATATTGACACTTACAGTAGAGAATTTCCCTTCCTAGGGGTAGATTTCATCTCACTTCCTGTTGTCTCCTTCTGTTTGCAAGTAGGAGTCGTTTGTAAGCTCAATGTTTGAAAGTAAGGGCCTGCCCTATATACTCTGCAGAAATTGCGGCCTTAGGTGTTGGTGTTGCCACAACACTGTAAGCCCTCACAGTTACTCTTGGTGGGCGCAGGAACGGGCTCTGCTGTGAAATATTAGATCAAGAATTGTAATTACATGTCCCTGTTGAACAGGGGCAGAAAAATTGGGCCTTAGGCACTGGTGCCACCACACTGCAACCCCTCACAGATACTCTAGTTGGAGTGCAGGAATGAGCCCTCCTGCAAAATATTGCATCAAAAATTGTAATTACACACCCCTGTTAAACAGGGGCTGAAAAATTGGGCCTTAGGCACTGGTGCTGGTGCCACAACACTGCAACCCCTCACAGATACTCTAGTTGGAGCGCAGGAACAAGCCCTGCTGCAAAGTATTGCACCAAAAATTGTAATTACATGCCCCTGTTAAACAGGGGTTGAAAAATTGGGCCTTAGTCACTGGTGGCGGCGCCCAGAACAAAAAATATTCTTACAAGCTATCAGCATGATCATTGAGGAGGAAGAGGCAGTCTTGAAGGGATCTGACATTTCAAAAAAAATTATTCGGTTACATCAGCATCAGGTACTTGGTAGCTGGTGGTGATCCAAGACTGATTCATTTTTATGAAGGTCAGTCGATCGACCGAGTCGGTGGACAGGCGCACCCTATGATCGGTTACAAAGCCTCTAGCAGCACTGAATGTGCGTTCCAAAAGAACGCTGGATGCAGGACAGGCCAATAGCTCAATTGCATACTGTGCAAGCTCTGGCCAGTGATCCATCCTCAAGACCCAGTAACCCAGAGGATTTTTGGTGGGAATGGTGTCAAAGTCAGATCTTGCCCCTAGGTATTCCTGCACCATGTAAAACAGACACTGGCGATGGTTGCTGGAATCGATCATACCTTGGGGCTGCGGACTAAAAAATGCATCGGTCAGACGGCCACCTTCTCCACCGCTCCTTCTTTGACTGACCGAAGCCTCACAACATGTTGTCCATAAACAGGAGTTTGTAACCTCCCAGTCTCTGGGAAGGTGTTGCACAGACCTTTCTGCAAGGCCTCCCGAAGATGTTTCATTTCTGCTCCCTCTGTGAAGGCAAGATAAGGTCCGCAACCTTACCCTTGTAACGTGGATCAAGGAGGGTTGCCAGCCAGTATTGATCCCTCTCCTTGATACCACGAATATGAGGATCCTTCCACAGGCTTTGCAGGATCAGGTAGGCCATGCAGCGTAGGTATGCTGAGGCATTCAGTCCGGAGTCCTCTGGGTCACTAAGGACGACATGATCTGCAGCCACCTCCTCCCAGCCACGTACAAGTCAGGTTTCTTGGGACTGTAAATGATCCCTTAAAGACTGCTGCTGATGCTGAGTGCCAGGCTCCACCTCCATGCTGACACAATCCTCCTCTTCCTGTGCGATCAGCCGGCACGCAGGAACACTGTCTGGATAAAGGGGGCCTTGACAGCTAAGGAAGTCCTCCTCTTCCTGCCTCTGTTCTGCCTCAAGTGCCCTGTCCATTATTCCATGCAGCGTGTGCTCCAACAGGTGGACAAGGGGGACAGTGTAACTGATGCATGCACTGTCACTGCTCACCATCCTCGTGGCCTCCTCAAATGGTGACAGGACAGTGCATGCATCCCTGATCATGTCCCACTGGCGTGGGGAAAAAAAACAAGCACCCCTGACCCTGTCCTGGTGCCATAGTCGCACAGGTACTCATTGATGGCCCTCTGCTGCGTGTGCAGCCGCTGTAGCATGGCCAACGTTGAGTTCCACCTGGTGGGCATGTCACAGATTAGGCGGTTCTTGGGCAGGTTAAATTCCTTTTGGAGGTCCGCCAGCCGAGTACTGGCATTAAATGACTTGCGGAAATGCACACAGACTTTCCTGGCCTGCCTCAGGACATCCTGTAAGCCCGGGTACCTGCCCAAGAATGCTGCACCACCAAGATAAGGATGTGAGCCAAACAGGGTACATGGGTCAGTTGTCCCTGTCGGAGGGTGGAGAGGAGGTTGGTGCCATTGTCGCAAACCACCATACCTGCCTTAAGCTGGCGTGGCATCAACCACCTCTGAACCTGCCCCTGCAGAGCTGACAGAATCTCTGCCCCGGTGTGGCTTCTGTCCCCCAAGCACACCAGCTCAAGCACCGCATGGCATCTTTTCGCCTGCGTGCTTGTGTAGCCCCTTGAACGCCT
This sequence comes from Lithobates clamitans, assembly GCA_037952925.1. Lineage (NCBI taxonomy): Eukaryota > Metazoa > Chordata > Amphibia > Anura > Ranidae > Lithobates > Lithobates clamitans. Next base: position 378,102 of record JBBGZY010000110.1, read on the forward strand.
AAGGAGCACCGCTGGTTCAGAAGACAAATCAGCACAGGAAGAGGCCATGGAGGAAGAAGAAAAGGAGGGGGTGGAGGGGAGAGGTGTGGCAGAATCACCACTATTAGTATTTTGGAGGCGTGGTGGCAGAACAAACTCCAACACTACTGCACCCTGTCCTGCATCCTTCCCAGTTGCCAGAAGAGTTACCCAGTGCACGGTGAAAGATAGGTAACGTCCCTGTCCATGCCCGCTGGATCATGAGTCAGCGATAATATGCACCTTACCACTGACCGCCCTGTCCAGCGAGGCCAAGACATTGCCTTCCACATGCCGGTAGAGAGCTGAAATCGCCTTCCATGAGAAAAAGTGGCATTTAGGAACCTGCCACTGAGGAACTGCACATTCCACAAACTCACGGAAGGGGGCAGAGTCTACCAACTGAAAAGGCAGCAGTTGAAGTGCTAGCGATTAAGCCAAGCTAGCATTCAACCGCTGGGCATGTGGATGGCTGGGAACTTCTTTCAGTGGTGCAGCAGCTGGGGCAGGGAAATTTGCCTGGTACAATCTGACGTTGGTGTACCGATAGCAGATTGCCCCCAAGTACTTGGTTGTGACACACCTAATTCTACACCTTCATTCCTCTCAGTGCAGGTCTCAGAGAGGATTGAAGGTATAGTGGGGTTGGAGATCCCAGCTGATGAGGAGCAAGGAGAGGTCCTCTTTGTTCTTTGGTGTGGGTCTTTTAAGTACGCTTGCCAACGAACTGCATGGCAGGTCAACATATGTCTGGTCAAGCATGTGGTGCCCAAGTGGGAGATGTTTTGGCCTTGTGAGATACGCTTGAGACATATGTTGCAAATAGCAGCGGTGCGTCTCAAAAAAGGCCCACACCAAAGAACTTTTGGAATAACGCGCAGACAGCAGCGCCCTGCACATGCAGAGCTCTGCGGTGTGATGCAGTCGGTGTGTGCCTCCTCCTCCTCCCCTATCAGGCACCCACGTGGAGTCAGTGACCTCATCATCCCCTCCCTCCTCATCACTGGAGCAAAGCTGGCAGTATTCTGTAGCTGGGGGAACATGACTGCCAGATTGCTGTCCTTCTTGGGCACCCCCTCTCTCTGGGCTCACCTTACTGCCTTCCTCTAGCTGGGTACCATCATCGGAGCCTTCAAAACGCTGGGCATCCTCCTGGAGCATGTACTGCCTGCCTGTAGTATTATTAGTATGAAAACACCAGCAATTGTCTTCAGGTAGCTTTAGGTGCACACTGTGCAGAGGACGCACTACACTAACTGTAAATACTGTAGCTGCCTGTGGTATTAATAGGAGCAGAACAACAGCAATTGTCTTCGGGTAGCTTTAGGTGCACATTGTGCAGAGGACGCACTACACTGATTTGTAAATACTGTAGCTGCCTGCCTGTGGTATTAATATAAGATCAGAAGAACACCACCAATTTTATTCAGGTAGCTTTAGGTGCACACTGTGCAGAGGACACAGTACACTAACTGTAAATACTGTAGCTGCCTGCCTGTGGAATTAATAGGAGCAGAACAGCAGAAATTGTCTCCAGGTAGCTTTAGGTGCACACTGTGCAGAGGATGCACTACACTAACTGTAAATACTGTAGCTGCCTGCCTGTGGTATTAATAGGATCAGAAGAACACCACTAATTTTCTTCAGGTAGCTTTAGGTGCACACTGTGCAAAGGACACAGTACACTAACTGTAAATACTGTAGCTGCCTGCCTGTGGCATTAATAGGAGCAGAACAACAGCAAATTTCTTCAGGTAGCTTTAGGTGCACACTGTGCAGAGGACGCAGTACACCAACTGTAAATACTGTAGCTGAATGCCTGTGGTATTAATATAGGAGCAGAAGAACACTATCAATTTTCTTCAGGTAGCTTTAGGTGCACACTGTGCAGAGGACACACTACACTAACTTGTAAATACTACAGCTGCCTGCGGCACTGTACTAATAGGATCAGAAGAACACCACCAATTTTCTTCAGGTAGCTTTAGGTGCACACTGTGCAGAGGACGCACTACACTAACTTGTAAATACTACAGCTGCCTGCAGTACTAATAGGATCAGAAGAACACCACCGATTTTCTTCAGGTAGCTTTAGGTGTACACTGTGCAAAGGACGCACTACACTAATTTGTAAATACTGCAGCTGCCTGCGGTACTGTAGTAATAGGATCAGAAGAACACCACCAATTTTCTTCAGGTAGCTTTAGGTGCACACTGTGCAGAGGATGCACTACACTAACTTGTAAATACTGCAGCTGCCTGCGGTACTGTACTAATAGGATCAGAAGAATACCACTAATTTTCTTCAGGTAGCTTTAGGTGCACACTGTGCAGAGGACACACTACACTAACTGTAAATACTGTAGCTAATAGGACTAATAGGATCAGAAGAACACCAGCAATTTTCTTTAGGTAGCTGTAAATACTGTAAAAACACCTGCCTGCCTGTCAGTAGGAAGAGAATAACAGGAACGGATCTAGCTAAACTGAATACAGTGTATATATATACACACACAACACCTAGAATGTATATATATATATATATATATATATACACACACACACACACACACACACACACACACACACACACACACACACACACACACACACTACACTGTAAGTGCAGCTAACTGACTCGCCGCCTACTCTATCTAACTTAAATCAAATGACACTGTCTCTCTTTCTATATCTCTCTCAACGCCGAAACACACTACACAGGGCCGCCGTGCAGACGGCCCTATATAGTGTGGGGCGTGTACTAAACCCCCTGAGCCATAATTGGCCAAAGCCACCCTGGCTTTGGCTAATTACGGCTCTCTGTACAGACGGCGCTGTGATTGGCCAAGCATGCGGGTCATAGTGCATGCTTGGCCAATCACCAGCCAGCAATGCACTGCGATGCCGCAGTGAATTATGGGCCGTGACGCGCCACTTGAATTTGGCGTGAACGCCCCATATCATTCGTAATGTGATGTGCGCATTCTATGTCGGGTCTCTATTGGAAGTTTGCATGATTTTCAGTGATCGTTACCCTTTTCAGTTTTTGTATTGTAAAACATAAAACTTCAATAAAAATTGTCAATTATAAAGAAATAAATATATTGCAGGTCCCTTTTTCCCCCTAAGGCTTAGAAGAAGGGGAAAAAGCAGACATTCTGCAAGGGTTAAGGGAAAATGAGTAAACTCAAAATTAATAAACTACTGCCAAGCAGGGAAAAGCCAAGGCTCCTGCCGCGTCCTGGCCCACAGTGGACTCTGCAGGTGCAGACTGTTTTATGCAATTACTGCTGCACAATTGAGGCACTACTATTCTCTCATCCAGCTTTATGAAACAGGGCCCAACAGCACAACTCACACTTAAAAGGAAAATCCAAGGATATCAGAGAATAGGAGTGGTGAAGGACTCATAATTAAACATTCAACTCTGCATACTGAGCAGATGTCTTCATATTTTGGAGCATGTCAGCATAAGAAAAATAAGCAATAATGGACTTTCATATCTTTCTAAAAACTGCATTAATTTATTATTTCCTACAGTCATTAGTTACAGCTGCTGCAGATAGGAGTGTGTCTCAATTAAACCAGCATCAATATCTTCTGCTAGGTTTATCATTTTCCAATTATATAGCCATCTAATTTGAGCAATCAGTGTATAATTTATTTGGAACAGCTTTAGATCTATGTAGAAATATTAGGATGTTTCATAAATCATAGCTTAATATTCATTAAGAAAAATTCAAATGCTAAATACATCCAAATTGATTAAATACAGGATATTGGTTTTTAAATGTGGATCTGTTTAAATTGCTAAATAGAAATATGTTTTACCAGTTTGCCTATTTTTTAAACATGGGACTATGTCCCATGCCATTTTGCATGAGTACTTTTAGTGGTGCTCCTTTAACCACTTCAATACCAGGCACTTTTGTCCCTTCCTGCCCAAGCCAATTTTTAGCTTTCAGCGCTGTCGCACTTTGAATGACAATTGCTCGGTCATGCTACACTGTACACAAAAAAAAGTTTTATCATTTTGTTCCCATAAATAGAGCTTTCTTTTAGTGGTATACCACAGTGTCTGGTCATCTACTGTAGTTGCACCCGCAGTCTCTGCTCATTCCCTGTACTCACAGCCGCAGTGTGTGGTCATTTCGCAGTCTCTGGTCATTCCCTGAAGTCGCAGCCGCAGTCCCTGGTCATTTTGCAGTCTCTGGTCGTTCCCTGTAGTCGCAGACGCAGACTCTGATCATTTTGCAGTCTCTGGTCGTTCCCTGTAGTCACTGCCACAGTGTCTGGTCATCTACTGTAGTCGCAGTCACTGGTCATTCCCTGTAGTCGCTGCCACAGTGTCTGGTCATTTTGCAGTCTCTGGTCATTCCCTGTAGTCACAGCCACAGTCTCTGGTCATTTTGCAGTCTCTGCTAATTCCCTGTAGTCACAGCTGCGGTCTCTGGTCATTTCGCAGTCTCTGGTCATTCCCTGTAGTCGCAGCCACAGTCTCTGGTCATTTTGCAGTCTCTGCTAATTCCCTGTAGTCACAGCTGCAGTCTCTGGACATTCCCTGTAATCGCAGGTGCAGTCTCTGGCCATTCCCTGTAGTCGCAGCCGCAGTTTCTGGCCATTCCCTGTAGTCACAGCCGCAGTCTCTGGTCATTCCCTGTAGTCACAGACGCAGTCTCTGGTCATTTCGCGGTCTCTGGTAATTTCCTGTAGTCGTAGCCGCATTCTCTGGTCATTTCCTGTAGTCACAGCTGCAGTCTGGTCATTTATTGTAGTTGCTGCCGCAGTCTCTAGTAATTTACTGTAGTCGCAGCTGCAGTCTCTGGTCATTTCCTGTAGTTGTAGCCGTAGCTTCTGGTCATTTCCTGTAGTCAATTCCGCAGTCTCTGGTCATTTACTTTAGTCGCAGCCGAAGTCTCTGGTCATTCCCTGTAGTCGCAGCCACAGTCTCTGGTCATTCCCTGTATTCGCAGCTGTGATCTCTGGTCATTCCTTATAGTCGCAGCCGCAGTCTCTGGTCATTCCCTGTAGTCGCAGCTGTGATCTCTGGTCATTCCTTATAGTTGCAGCCGCAGTCTCTGGTCATTCCTTGCAGTCACAGTCGCAGTCTCTGGTCATTCCCTGTAGTTGCAGCTGCAGTCACTGGTCATTTCGCAGTCTCTGGTCATTTCCTGTAGTCACAGCCGCAGTCTCTGGTCATTCCCTGTAGTTGCAGCTGTGATCTCTGGTCATTCCTTATAGTCGCAGCTGCAGCCTCTGGTACTTCCCTGTAGTCACAGCCGCAGTGTCTGGTCATTTCACAGTCTCTGGTTGTTTCCCTGTAGTCGCAGCTGCAATCTCTGGTCATTCCCTGTAGTCGCAGCCGCAGTCTCTGGTGTTTCCCTGTAGTCGCAGCTGCAGTCTCTGGTGATTCCCTGTAGTCGCAGCCACAGTCTTTGGTCATTCCCTGTAGTCACAGCAGCAGTCTCTGGTCATTTTGCAGTCTCTGGTCTTTCCCTGTATTCGCAGACGCAGTCTCTGGTAATTTCCTGTAGTCGTAGCCGCATTCTCTGGTCATTCCCTGTAGTCACAGCCGCAGTCTGGTCATTTACTGTAGTTGCTGCCGCAGTCTCTAGTAATTTACTGTAGTCACAGCTGCAGTCTCTGGTCATTTCCTGTAGTTGTAGCCGTAGCTTCTGGTCATTTCCTGTAGTCGATTCCGCAGTCTCTGGTCATTTACTTTAGTCACAGCCGAAGTCTCTGGTCATTCCCTGTAGTCGCAGCCGCAGTCTCTGGTCATTTCGCAGTCTCTGGTCATTTCCTGTAGTCGCAGCCACAGTCTCTGGTCATTCCCTGTAGTCGCAGCCACAGTCATTCCCTGTAGTCGCAGCCACAGTCTCTGGTCATTCCCTGTAGTCGCAGCCGCAGTCTCCGGTCATTCCCTGTAGTCGCAGCCGTATTCTCTGGTCATTTACTGTGGTCACAGCCACAGTCTCTGTTCATTTCCTGTAGCCACAGTCTCTGGTCATTTACTGTAGTCGCAGCCACAGTCTCTAGTCATTTACTGTAGTCGCAGCTGCAGTCTCTGGTCATTTCCTGTAGTTGCAGCCACAGTCTCTGGTCATTTCCTGTAGTCGATTTCGCAGTCTCTGTTTATTTCCTGTAATCCATCTGCAGTCTCTGATTATCTGTGCATTTGGCTTGTGGCTGCGGCTACTGTGACATCAATGGGCAAGTTTAATGGCGGCACCAGGAAGCTAAGCATTGATGTCACGGCAATGTGAAGTCAACAATGCAGCTGCTATGTTCATTTAGAGGTAGGTGGTCAAGGGGTGGTTCTGTTTAATCATCCTCTTTGAGTCCCCGTTCACATTGACTGCGGCTTTAAAATCGTGCAACTTCATCTGAAATCACAGAATTTAAAAGCCGCATGTGAGCGCGACTTCAGGTGTGACTTGGAAGACATCAGTGCGGCTTCATGCACAGATGTCTATTCAAGTCGCACCTGAAATCACCTCTAGTGCAAGAACTACTTTTTCAAATCAGTGCAGCATTTGAACATGGCCATTGCCAGCAATAGAATGTGACTTGTCATGCGATTTGACAGATCAAATCGCACAAGTTGCTCCAATGTGAACGTGGGCTTAGGCCTTTCTTATACCCAATCTGTATACCTCAGTGCCTCCAGGCTCCTTTATATGAGATCATGTCTTCTTGACTTGTCCTGCCGTGGCCACCAGGAAGCACTGAGCAGAGTGGGAGCGACCAGCACCTACCCGCCCACCGGTCCTCGCTATTTCCATTGGCTCCACCTCCTTGCAGTGCCACTTCCCACCTTTGACTGCTGCTTGGGTGAGGAGCTGGATCCTCAAGGGTGCGGTTAGTCACCAGCCTGCCACATGGACGTAGATGTGGAAGATGTTCTGAAGTGCTGCTGATGCTGTTCATTGACCCAGTCCACCCCGGGTTACTAGGTGCGCCCCTCTTTCCCTTGTGTCCTCCTCAGTCAGGCTAGCTTAGAACTGCAGTGCTGCAGAATTTCTTCCTGTCATTCTACTGGTATCTGAGATTGTGGCAACTGCTGGCAAAGTTGGACTGAGTCTTCCATAACTGCTGTTGTGTTAGCCTCATTTGGAATCGTGGGCAGAATATTGCTGTGATTCTGCCCGCCACCGATTCTGCCCGCAGAATGCAGCCCAAGTGTTTGTGGTCCATTCATTATTACTGGCACCACAATGTGGTGTCCTGTTGCTGTGATTGTTAAGCGATTTATCGCACAACAAACATCCGAAACCACACTGTGTTTTGGTGCCACTAAAAATGAATGAAACACAAACACATGTGCTGCGTTTTGCCAGCATTGCGGTGTTATTTGGAATTACAGACAGAATCACAGCGATTCTGCCCACGATCCCGAATCGCTACATGTGAAAAGTCAGGACCTAACAGGCTAACACAACAGCAATTATGGAAGACTTTGCCTCAGCATATTTCATAGGTACAAGGAAGGTTTTATTTAACCGTGTCTCTTAAGACCCTCCCACTATCATGTTTGGCCACACCCACTTTTTTGCAGCGGCGCGCTGCACGTGCCGCAGGACACTGCTTTCCTGTCATGCCCCTCATTCTCAAGCTCAAAAGTTTATAGCTACGTTCTGTACATATGCACAGTACCAATTCTCTTCTCTAGTATTGGGGGTTAACAAAAAATCAGAGTACCAGGCCTTAGATTGGACAATAGCCAACCTCACTGGGCAATGTTCATAAAAACTGAAAAAGGCAAAACTGAAATCAGGTTCGATTTTCAAGAGGATCTGAAAAAACAGAATAAAGGATGTGACTGCTTACTATGAGCAACACACAGCTTTTCTGTTTCCAGTCTTTATGAATTTGGTGCCATTTGTTTTGTTTAAAAATACTTTCACTTAGTACCTGCTGATGAACCCCCCAAGCAAAAAATTACCTACGGCCCTGCACACAAGTGCTATCGCCATACTTGAGAGGAGTAAAAGAATGTGTTTTAGGGTAAAATTGTAAGTATACCTATGTTGTATGTGAGAAATAACTTGTTGAATGGAAACTTTGTGGGGAAAAAAATTCTTTACTTTCAGCATTTTCCAAAAATTGGGGCAAAAAATTTCAACTTAAAAAAAAAAAAAAAAAAAAAAAAACCCTCACCATGCCTCTTACTAAATACCCTGATGTGTCTACTTTGCAAAAAGGTGTCATTTTGGGGTTTATGTATTATCATGGCATTTTAGGGCCTCAATAAATTAGATTGGCAGTCAGAACATCAGGGTTGATAACACTGAACAACAAAGCTTTTGCATCCTGAGCATTGTTAAGTGTATCATAGGTTTTTGGCTGCTAATCACAAAAATAACCTGTAATATAATGTACCGTTTTAAAGAAATCTGTTTTTGCAATTTCTGCTTATTTATAATGTATTACTTTTTTTCATGAGTTATAAGATGTTTTGTGTAGTTCACGCATGTCCAGGCATGAACTCAGGGCATATTTCATAACATTTTTAGAACTGATCCAGATTGGGAATGCCTAGCCATTATTAAGTTGGATGGATGGCGCCTGGAAAGGCTATAAAAGCAGCTTGCATGCACAGATGCTATTGATTTTGTTGATATCAGCTTTCATGTATGTTGATGTGATTGTCAATATATATGTCATTTACATAACAAGTAAGCCAGACTTGCTACAGCATGATTGGTGACAGTAGAAATGTTTTACCAATGCTGAAACAGCCATTAAAAGGTTCTGCTACATTTGTGGTCTCAAAGACACACCATAACTGAACTTGTTGAAAAACCATACTGTACCATTGGTGGTCACCAAGACAAGGCATGGGCTTCCCACATTAGTTGTGCAAGATATGCAGCCATAGGACCAATGCCCCATGAGAACAAACCAGGACCAAAGCAACAAGGGAAACAGAGCTCAGACAGAACAGATGAAGATGCTGCAATGCACCTGCCAGGCACAGCCATGGCAATGATCAGGATTTTGAACTGTGTATGTCTGGTGAGCCTTATCTCATAACACAGTCAGAATTAAAAGACCTGCTCTGTGACTTAGGTTTGTCAAAATCAAAAGAAGAGCTACTGGGTTCAATACTGCAAAGATAATTTAACAAATTTCTTTCACAGCTTAGGGTTGAAAGCATTACCGATTAAAATGTTGTATATGTTTATTGATTCATCAATGATAAGCCTCAAGGCTGCTTTGTTACACAATGGCATTGTACACCCTTCAATACCTGTTGGCTATACTGAGTCATGAAAGAAACATAGGAAAACAAGGAAATTTTGTTGAAGCACTTCCAGTACACTAAAAACAACTGGAATATCTATGATGATCTAAAAGTAGTTAATCTGCTGCTTGGAATGCAGCTCGAATATACCACGTATTGTTGTTACATATGCAAATTGGACAGCCATTATAATAAAAAGAAATGGCCACACCAAAAAGAATTTGATTTCAGGAGAGAAAAATAAGGAATACTAAGAATCTGTTGACCAAGCAAAGATATTTTTGCCTCCACTTCACAAAAGGCTTGGGCTGATGAAAATTTCATGAAAGTAATGCACAAGGAAGGCTGTGTTCATTTTGAGGGGGGGGGGGGTCTATCATAATCACCAAATGTTTTTCAGGAAGCAGTAAATTTCAAATCTACTGTACAAGTACATCTCCGAAAATTAGAATATCAAAAAGTTAATTTATTTCAGTAATTCAATTCAAAAAGTGAAATTCATATATTATATGGATTCATTACACACAGAGTGATATATTTTAAGCATTTCTTTCTTTTAATTTTGACGATTATGGCTTACAGCTAGTGAAACCCCCAAATTCAGTATCTCAGAAAATTACAATTTTACATAAGACCAATGAAAGAAAGGATTTTTAATACAGAAATGTTGGCTTACTGAAAAGTATGTCCATGTACAGTATAGTATGCACTCAATACTTGGTCGGAGCTCCTTTTGCATGAATTACTGCATCAATGTGGCGTGGCATGGAGGCGATTCAGCCTGTGGCACTGCTGAGGTGTTATGGAAGCCCAGGTTGCTTTGATAGCGGCCTTCAGCTTGTCTGCATTGTTGGGTCTGGTGTTTCTCAGCTTCCTCTTGACAATACCCCACAGATTCTCTATGGGGTTAAGGTCAGGCGAATTTGCTGGCCAATCAAGCACAGTGACTCCATGATCATTAAACCAAGTACTGGTACTTTTGGCAGTGTGGGCAGGTGCTAAGTCCTGCTGGAAAATGAAATCAGAATCTGCATAAACCTGGTCAGCAGAGGGAAGCATTAAGTGCTCTAGAATCTCCTGGTAGAGAGCTGCGCTGACTTTTGGACTTGCTAAAACACATTGGACCAAGACCAGTAGATGACATGGCTCCCCAAATCATTACTGACTGTGGAAACTTCACACTGGACCTCATGTAACTTGGATTTTGTGCTTCTCCAATCTTTCTCCAGACTCTGGAACCTTGATTTCCAAATGAAATTCAAACTTTACTTTCATCCGAAAAGAGGACTTTGGACCACTGAGCAACAGTCCAGTTCTCTTTCTCCTTAGCCCAGGTAAGACGTTTCTAACTTTGTCTCTGGTTCAGGAGTGGCTTGACACAAGAAATGCGACAGTTGTAGCCCATGTCTTGGGTATGTCTGTATATGGTGGCTCTTGAAGCACTGACACCAGCCATAGTCCACTCCTTGTAAATCTCCCCCAAATTCTTGAATGGCCTTTGCTTCACAATCTTCTCAAGGCTGCGGTTATCCCTGTTGCTTGTGCACCTTTTTCTACCACACTTTTTTCTTCAACTTCCCATTAATATGCTAGGACAGCACTCTAAACATCCAGCTTCCTTAACCATGACCTTTTGTGACTTACCCCCCTTGTATACATGGTTATATATGATACAGGGTATATATGATAATATATATATATATATATATATATATATATATATATATATATATATATATATATATACACACACACGAGTTTCACTTTTTGTATTAAATTACTGAATTAAATAAACTTTTTGATGATGTACAAATTATTTGAGATGCACCTGTATATACCATAGTTTGTAAATTCTATAACTTCACTGTCTCTAAAAATATACACTTTTATTTTTTAACCAAAGAAATGTGGTAGAACACATTTTCATCAAAGTTTATGAAGAAATATTATTTATTTATTTTACTTTTCAATGGAGAACGCTCCTTTATAATGTCAGGAGGGAGCCATGATTCTATAGGTTGTTTTCAGTCCTCATAAAGCAGGCATGTTCAAAGTCCGGCCCGCATTCTGGTTTCAAACGGCCCGCATTTTTTACCTTAATGCATTCCTTGGAAAAAATATTTAGGCATCAGCATCTCCCCTCACCCCCCCCTTTTTTATTTACCTGAGCCCTCATTCGATCCAGCGCTGTACATGTCTGCAGGTCTTGCTGGCTTTGCTGGGAAACTCAGAGCCATAGGGGGTCTATGTCAGCTAGGACTGCCCAAAGGCGTGTTGTCTTCTTTTTCTGCTTAGTGTCCTACTCCTGTAAATAGTGCTATATACCCTATGGTCAAGAATCTGAAAAGCTGTGTCCATCAATGAACGCAAGAGAAATATTTCAATATTTCAAAGCTCTTAATCTATTCCAGAGAACAGTTAGCGGATTGCAGTTTTAGCATTCATATTATGCACATTCAATCTGCCTTAACATGTTTGAAATATTTTTCCCATAAATGGCCAAGACCACTTTTATATGAACATAGTGCATTTACTTTGGAAAATTCATCATATTCCTCAGCCTATGAAGTCAGAATCAAGCATGTAAGTAACATTTTCAAAAAGGGGGCTCAGCAATAGCAAACAACATACCGTATTTATCGGCATATAACACGCACAGGTGTATAACACGCACATTCATTTTAAGAAGGAAGTTTCAGGGAAAAAAAATAAAATTTTTTAATAAGGAACTTTGAAGCAAAATAAGGGTCAGTGCCCATTTGCAGCCTCACCATTGTCATCAATGTAGCCTGATCAATGCCCAACTGCAGCCTCCCAAGTGCAATCAATGCAGCCTCATCAGTCCACATCAATGTAGCCTTACCATTGCCATCAATGCAGCAGCCTCACCATTGCCATCAGTGCAGCCTGATCAATGCCCATCTGCAGCCTAGAGGGGACAGGGAGGGGGACTGATTACATACAGTGAGAATCTCCTATGATAGACAGAACAGTGGTCTAATGGCGGTCCAGGAGATGGGACTTCCCATTACAGAGGCCGCCAAGTAAACAGGAGATTCTCACTGTATGTAATCTGACGGCGCTCCTCCTGCCCCCCTCCCTGTCCCCTCCTAGGCAGCTAAAATTGAAGTATTGGTGTATAACACGCACACGCTATTTGCACCTGATTTTCAGGGTGAAAAAGTGCGTGTTATTCGCCAATAAATACAGTATTTCTCCCATTACAGTTTTCCTTTATACTACTTCTGCACTACAACTGCTGATCCCTAAATGATTAATTTGCCAGGATTACTATTTCTCTATTCTTTTGTTGCAGTTTAGGGCTCATACACACGTGAGCTCAAAAACTTTGCTTTTATAGGCATTTGAGCTTTTTTTTTTTTAATCTGCCTCCAATAAGCATTTACAGGAGTTTAGAGGGAGGAACACACACACACACACACACACACACATCAAAGTCACGCTAAGGAGAGGAGAGCCTAACTCATAAACACATGTTAATGATAGGCGGGTTTATGCACATTAATACATTCTAATGGCCAAAATACATTAACATTCTGGCCAATAATATGCATTAATATCAGATGTGTGAATGTGCATGCAAAAACATGGCTTTTTACTGTATTTTCTGCTGCTAAACTCCTGTAAGAGAAAAAGTGTCAGAATACAGTATGCATTTGGCCTTAAAGTGGATGTAAACACTCACATATACCCAGTGAAGTAAACAGCCTCAGATGATACACAGGGATTAAACAAATCTCCCTACATAAGTTTTTTATGTATATCTGATGTCTTCAGCTTTATATATTCTGTAGAAAGTTCAGATCATGTTAGGAGATTTTCTCTTCCTGTTTAGCACTGCAGTGAAGCCTGGGCATATAGCCAAGAGAGCTGATTGGAGGAAAAGCACACACCCCCTCTCCTCATAGGCAGAGACTTTCAGAACTGATCTAGTTCAGCACTCTGCTAATCTATTTATAACATCTCCCCAACACAAAACTCAGGCTGCTTTTATCTCAGTTGACAAAGAACTTGTCAGAAGTTGATCAGGCTGATAACAGAAGAAAGGAGCAGGAGACAGCTACGGGACATAATGCTTTGAAGAGAGATAAGAAAACACTGCAGTAATATGTGCCCCGCTCAAATTTCATAAATTGGGTTTACATCCACTTTAAGGTTATTTTCCATAAGTTCGAAAAGCAAATTTCAACAGAGAACTATTAACACTTTCACAGCCATACAATTTTTTCTGTTTCTCACGTATATTTAAATGCATATTGGCTTGAAAATGTATTAATGACACTAAAACAATAGTTTCCTGAAAGCAAAGGTTATACAGAAAAAAAAAAGATTGTACTCTCAGTTTTGCATGTTGCATGATATAGGCGTAAATATTTACGAAAGCTGTATTTTTAGCTTAAAATACAGTAAATTTTTTGCCAGAAAAGATACTCATATAGACATTTTTGTAGGGGCGTTTAGGAGCATTTAACTTTTTTCTGTCACAAAGTTTCTCTCAGAAATGCAAATCAGAAAGGGTTTTTTTCTGCCTCTAAAGTATAAGTTTAAAATATGGCTTTAAACGTCCTAATGTGCATGAATAACATTGAGCTGCTTCAACAGGCAAAACGCAAACTCATGTAGAAGCAGCATTTTTTTAAGCCCAGTGTGCATGGAACTTTATTCTACAAATGATTTACTGATGATAAAAGATAAAACTGTCAGGTTAAGTAATAACAAATATATCTAACCTCAAACTTGAGCATGCTTGCAAACTGTACTCAAAAATGGTACCCAGAATTGTAAATAGACAATGCATTACAATCCTTTAAAATATTTTCCTGTAAATGCCCAAGACAGAATTTTTATGAACACTGTGCTTCAACTTTGCAAATTCCACCTGCTTCCAAGTCCTGTGATATTGTAGTCTTCCTTCAGGAAAACAGTGTTAAATTCAAGTCTCTGGAGCATCACCATCAGCTGTCTTCAAGGAACTGTCAAAGTCCCCCTGTAGCACTCAAAAATATATATGTGATGCGCAGCAATAAAAAAAAAAGAAGAGTTCTACTTCCTAGCAGTAAGCATTCAATTAGTTCATTTATAGCAAAATGCAAATGCAGCATCAGTTATCACCTAATGTGATGACAAATATTCCCATTAGGTAATTGTATAGGTCGCCATTGGGTAATAGTCAATATCACAGTATTTGGAATTTCATCAAAATAATTTTCAAATAAAAAGTATTTAATCAAATACTATTCTGTATTAATAATTACTTTGTTGGACAAGCTGGAAAACGTGATGTCAAAATATGATTTATGGTTTGCTAATGGGATTGAAAATTTTCGATGCTTTAAAACATTAGATCAAGTTTAGCCTCCATTGGCTCACCAATAAACAATCATTTAACAAAACTTTAATCTCTATCATGGCTGGGGACATTGATCTCTATCATGGCTGGGGACATTGATCTCTATCATGGCTGGGGACATTTGATGCCTTTACTGACAATAGTTTTAGTGGGCTTTGTAATTTTTTTCCCTCAGTCCACGACAAAGTGCTGCATTGGTCTCTCTCTCTCACACATTCTCTTTTTTCATGATAAAGTATTGTTTTTTTCCAACAATGCTTTTGTGAGATGATTGCTGGAATATGACAGAAACCAGTAGCGGGTATTTGATGTGTTCAGTTTATAGCACCTTTAGGCTAGGGCTACACAGATGCTTTTTAATCTCAGGGAATAAAAAAAAAGTCTCTTAGAGATAAAATAACCATTTCATGCTACTGCAGGAGGTTTTAGGGTGACTGCTGAGGGATTATTCTCATGAGATAAATCTCACAGGGGTATAAAATGGCAACAATTTCCAGTCCCACGAATGAATGATTGCTGAGCTGTTTGTTCTCTTTTCCATAAGTGAAGGAGAGGAGATTATTTGGTAATACTTTCTGACACACGATTGAATTGTACCTTGGAAGGGCATTGGTCTCTTGGTCGCACAATTGAAAGTCTCTTGTGTAGCAGCTCTCACAAAAGCAAATGTGACTGAAAAAAAGGGATTTCCAGGTAGATTTTAATAGTGCAATTGAGAGACAAATGATGTAATATTCTAAAGGCAAATAGGTTGTTTGTTTTGCAGAATTTTCACTGTGCAAATTAAATTTCCAATAAAAAGTGGTATTTTTCATGCACATAATTGGATAATAGAAGTCAGCAGAGCTTAATTCGGCTAATTACCAGCTCCTATCTCTCCACAAATGCTTCACCTGTTGATGATATCCTGCTCATCAGTCCTGCCTACTTAAGCCATCCAGCCTAGATGATCTCTGCCTTCGCCTAGGTTATCATCACAGAGACTGCGTTCCTGTTAAAGACTTGCTTGGCTGACATTCCTTCTGGCTCCAGATCCTGCTTTCTGTTCCACTCCACTGATCTCTGGCTTCCTGACTTTCTGGCTTATCTGACTATCTGTTCCGGTTACTGAACTTTGGCTATGTTTTCACTACGTTTGTTCTATTTACTTTTATTTTTAAACAAGTCTGATTTAAATGTACTTCTGTCTCGGTCTGATTCATGGTTTCTGACACTCATTCACTGCACTAAAGGAAAATTCCTTTGCAAATAGAATGCTCCCTTTCAAAGTGAACAGACTATTTGCCTTTGGTGAATCAACCTTAAAAACAGTCATGTAGTCCTACCGCCACTAAAATAAAAATTAAGTGGGCCCCCCAGCGGGGTTAAGTCATAATGTACCAGTATGCACCACATACTAGCACATTATGACAAGCTTATCCCTCCCACACATTGCTGTTCAGATCCCCGGCACTGCCATTTTCATCCAGGCCTTCCTAACGTGTGCACAGGCTCTGGCTGCATGAATGGCCGCGGTGACGTCACCCTGGCACATAAGCGCGGGAGCCCTCGGCTGTTTTTGTAGTCTAAATAATAATGATATTGGTATGTTTTTCACCAGTAAGATTAACCATGACAGCATCAATTTCCTGGATCTTAAGATTGGGGATTGGGAGAGATGTGGATGGTACTATTAATACAACCATCTACCAGAAACCTACCTCCACCGATAATTTGCTACATTGGGAGAGCCAACACCCTACATCCCTTAAAAAAGACATTCCCACTGGGCAATTAATGAGAGCTAAAAGAAACTGCTCTACTGATGCAGCCTTTCAATATGAAAGTCTTAAATTGGTGGAGAGGTTCAGTAGACGTGGTTATAATCTCAATGACTTAAGATAGTCATATGAAAAGGTGAGCCCTGTCCCAAGGAATACTTTACTTTGACAAAAACGGACCAAGACTGATAATAATGCAGGCATGTGTATTATACTGACATACTCAAATCAATCTAGTGAAATTTTTAATGTCATTCAAAAATATTGGGACATGCTACACAATGACAATGATCTATCTAAAATCCTTCTGAAAAGCCCCATGATCACATACAGAAGAGGTAGAAATCTGAAAGACATGCTAGTGCATAGTCATTTAGGAACTGTCCAAAAAAAGTAATTCCCACATGGCTGCCAGAAAAAAAACATTAGGTAGCCACAGATGAGGACACTGTAAGGCATGTCCTTATATTCCCACTGTTAAAGAATTTGAGAATCCAAAAAATTGAGAAATTATTAAAATACAACCATTTTTCAATTGTGGTAATTATTTATGTTATGAGATGTCCATGCCCATTTTTGTATGTGGGAAAAACAATTTGTCAATTCAGATACAGAGTATTGGAGCATGTTAAGGACATTGCACAAAAAAAGAGATAGACCAATTGCTAGGCATGTCCTTGAAAAACATGGTGGTAAAGCTGAGGTATTAACATTTTGGGCCACATTTCTACCTTTTGTACATGACTAAAAATCTTTGGATTTATTGCCTAATAGCTTTGTCTAATATTAATATTTATGTACAGAACAATGATATATGGGATAGGACAATCAATAATAAGTGATTGCCTTGTAGTTCTGATTATCATCCACAAGATGGTGATAGGATTCCACTCAGCAATGAGCATGCGCAGCAGCCATTTTAGATGGTAAGGTTATAAATACAGGGACTACAAACAAGACACCATTTTCTTTTCACTGTTACAGTCAGCTACTCTTGGTTGCTCATTTTCTTCAGTTTTATTTTTTTTTTACTTCCGACAAAGCTCTACTTGAAGAGTGAAACATGTTAGTTTTGGGTAATTTGATTTGGGGAGCACCTTCTGATTTTATTTTCATTTAGATTCACATAATTTAATTTTTGTCCTGACACAGTCTCCCCCCCCCCCTCATTTTTCTTTTTTGTGGGGTGAAATATGCCTTGTGTCAATGCAGTCTTGATTAAGAAAGAAGCTTTTTTGTGGATATTTTGATATATGGGGCTCATCCATTAGTGGTTATTTGTGTCCACATGGATGAGTATACCTGTATCGCATATCTGAGAGATAGATAATTACATAGGGCAGAAGATATATAGCCCATATCTTCAGTAAGACAGTATTTACTAGCATACCTTCTCTTTTTCTGTTCATCTCAATTTTAAACGTGGCCAATAGATGGGAAGATAGACAGATATACCCCCATCTCTTGCTACAAGGTGGCATTGGGGAGTAGACCTTTAATTTACATATCCCCCAATACAGCCTGAAGCCTTTATATTGAATATAGGAGGAAATTATAACTCTCATATTGTCTATACGTATATATTCAAGAGAAGTTTTCACCATTTAAACTTGGTAGAGGTTAATATTACCACATAGAGATCGTTGATTTTTATAAATAACGGCATTGAACTCATCCTATAGGTATACCTGATATGGTCAATTACATACTTTTTATGATTTAAAATAAAGGTTACGTTTTAGTTAAGTGGCCTTTTGGTGCATAGGGAAGTGCACCCTCGTCTAATTCTAGTCTAATTTTGCCACAGTTAGGTGTTATCAATATCACAGGCTTTTGTATATATGCAATTTGTTAAATGTAGAATACACAGAGCATGCGCTAGTTGGTAGAAAATAAATAAAAACTTGGGTTTAATTCTGATTTAATATGTTATAAATAGTAAATAAAGTTAGCCTGGATACACTGAAATTAAATAAAAATAAACAGTGCAATTAGAATGAAAAAATATCTGCACATAATTATGTGCATAAGGAAAGAAAATTGTAATATCATCAATGTAAGTTATATAGTAATTAACTATAATTTTTATATTATTTCAGCTCCCATCCATTTCAAGCCACTAGGAAAAACTGTGCATGCATAAAGCAGAATGTAATATGCTGATTTCCAATCAAAGAAAAACACTCGGGATAGCTATGATGTACATATTCAGCATTATCTGAATAATATAATGACATAAGGAAAGAATATGTGTACATTTTGCACCTCAGTAATGCATCATACACATTTGAAAACACAGCTGTGTTACATAATCTTTTAGCTACCAAAGACCATTGCCTGCATAAACATAACAGGTAACGAGAGTTTAACCACTTGCCGACCGCCGCACGCCAATTTACGTTGGCAGAATGGCACGGACAGGCAAAAGGGCGCACCCATACATCCCTTTGAATTTGCCGCCATGGTCTGGCAAACTCGATGTTCGGCGGCGGCCCGCAATTGCGGCGAGGAGAGGCAGAACGGGGAGATGTCTATGTAAACAAGGCATTTCCCTGTTCTGCCTAGCAACATGACAGGGAGCTACTGCTCCCTGTCATCGGGAGCAGTGATCTCTTATGTTCGAGTGAGCCTATCCCCCCTACAGTTGGAACACATCCAGGAAACACACTTAACCCCTTGATCGCCCCCTAGTGTTATCGGAAGCAGTGATCTCTTATGTTCGAGTGAGCCCATCCCCCCTACAGTTGGAACACATCCAGGAAACACACTTAACCCCTTTATCGCCCCCTAGTGTTTAACCCCTTCCCTGCCAGTGTCATTTATACAGTAATCAGTGTCTATTTGTAGCTCTAATCGCTGTCATAATAAAAAAAAATGTCAATGGTCCCAAAATAGTGTCAAAAGTGTCCCATCTGTCCACCATAATGTCGCAGTCCTGATAAAATCTCAGATCGCCCCCATTACTAGTAAAAAAAAATGCATTAAAAAATGCCATAAATCTATCCCCTATTTTGTAGACGCTATAACTTTTGCGTAAACCAATCATCAATATACACTTATTGCGTTTTTTTTTTTACCAAAATATGTAGAAGAATACATATCGACCTAAACTGTGGAAGAAATTCGTTTTTTTATATATTTTTTGTTGATAATTATTATAACAAAAAGTAAAAAAATATTGCTTTTTTCAAAATTGTCGGTCTTTTTGTTTATAGTGCAAAAAATAAAAACCGCAGAGGTGATCAAATACCACCAAAAGAAAGCTCTTTGTGGGAAAAAAAGGACGTCAATTTTGTTTGGGTACAACATCATATGACCGCGCAATTGTCAGCTAAAGCGTCGCAGTGCCGAATCGCAAAAAATGCTCTGTCAGGAAGAGAGTTAATCCTTCCAGGGCTGAAGTGATTAAATGATATGCAACAGTTTTTTTTTTATCAGTAATTGTGATTTTTTTTCTGACAAAAATGTAGTCGATTTCATCTCCTTCATGATAATGCATTTTTTTTCCTCCATGCATGAGTTTCCTGTCATTTCTACAATGGTTCTCCTCTACGAAAACTAGAGCTTCCTTCTCCTTTTAACTCTCTATGGGTTCCATGGGAGCCTGCTTTCAAGCATAGGTGGAATCTTGCTTTAATTACTGCTGTCTTATGAAGCACCTTTTGTTTATCCACAGAGGTGCTGATCTAACATTTGGAAATCAAATCCAAAATACAAATCATACTTCCCTATCTGGGTCCTGATGAAGATACGCCCACTGGCGAAACACGTTGACGTCATGTGTAGCCACCCGTCACCCCCAGGAGATTGACCAGTTAACCAGGTGTTGGGATATACAAAACAACGGAGATCCGCAATACATGAATATGAGGATCTAGCTTGCTGCAGTATATAAGCACAATCACGTGCACTACATCTTCATATATGAAGATCACATCGATCATATTAACATGGCAAGTATGAATAATCTACCAACAGCTCCATTTGGGAGAGGATTATTTCCAGCAGTAGTGGACATTGATGAGAAGATGCCGACAGGTGAGACTGCTCAGACACTCAGCCATACTAATGGCTTGTATTGTATCTACACGCCACATTGCCCAGCTTGAAAAGATAGATGTCTCATATGCAGTAACTAGTGCTGACATTCCCAAAACAGAGGCGTTGGATGTATGTGTGTCTCCCTGTTGTGAATTAACAGCGAACCTGACTGAACATTTAGCCAACCTCTCACATACTGAGATACTGATGCATATGAGATACTGATGCATATACTCATATGTACCGCAGTCTGTCATGAGGCAGCAATCAGTTGAATAATCTGGATGGACATTGCATTTTTTCATGAAAGGACTGCAATTACTAAATACTCTGGTTGAGTATCATTACGGCTGTATGATCCATACTCATGCACCTTACGTGAAAGGACTGTAATTGCCTCATGGTTACTATCTGCAGCACCTATACATTTATTGATCCTTCTACCTCAGTAAATCCCTGATCTACTATATGTAGGCACAAATAGCACCTATTTATAGGCACTGACCTTCACTTATATCTCTGAGGAATATATAGGATGACTGACAAGTTTAGCGAAGGATTCGCATCTGGATCAATCAGCCTAACAGTAGCCACTTGTAATGTTTGCTAAAAATATATTATGTTAGTCTTAGACAATGTTGTCTCTGAGTTGGTGATGGTTGTTGTGTACATGTACTTTTTTTTGAGACGTACATGTACAGTAAGTGACGATTTTACATGTTAATTAAAATACTGTAAATACATTTTGTACTTAGCCTGGATATATGCCGCATCAGCCCCAAGATGTAACCACTTCTTTAGGGAGAGGTTCTTCTCCCCCCCATGTTTATAGTATTTTTGTCTATTTAACCCCTTGGTGCCAACAGTACGTATATATGAGGCTTTTTGGTGGATGGGCCTTAACGTTGAATGGCCGCACATATGTGTAAACAACTTACCGTGCGGAGAGTGTGCTCCCTGTATGCTCCCAGCATGATAGCCAGCGGGGATCAGTAAGCTCCTGAGGCATACCTGCGAACAGGAGTTTTCCGATCAAGTGACTTCTGTAACAGCCAATCACAGTAGATCAATCTACTTCAGCCTTTGTCATCATATTCTCCTTGTTTTATCTTCCTCAAATGTTATACTATCCTGCATATGCTACCCCATGGAAATCAGATCCTGTTACTTCTTAAACTGACCTCTGCATCTGGCATTTTTTCGGAAAGGTGTATTATCAAAGTATATCTTAAAAAACTTTCAAGAATTCTCTTGCTAGCACTTGAGTTAAGTGTAATCTAACAAAGCCATTTTCAACCAACCAGGTTTCTTAAGGTTTCTTCAGGGATGCCTTGGCAAAATGCCTACAAATTGCCCAAAATTGGTATACAAGTCAGCAGGTTATCAAGCCTGCCTTTTAGTTACACAAAGTCACAGGTTTTAATTGTGCACCATTACAACCTTCTATCTAGCAGTGTTCAAACCAATGACCTCATCGGTTAATAAGTAGGACCTCAGGCACATGCACAGCATCCTTGTTTGTCCCTCCTGTGCTTTGCTGTATTTGCTTTAAAAGAATAAAACATCTCTAATGCCCCGTACACACGGTCGGATTTTCAGACGGAAAATGTGTGATAGGACCTTGTTGTCGGAAATTCCGACCGTGTGTAGGCTCCATCACACATTTTCCATCGGATTTTCCGACACACAAAGTTTGAGAGCTTGCTATAAAATTTTCCGACAACAAAATCCGTTGTCGGAATTTCCGATCGTGTGTACACAAATCCGAAGGACAAAGTGCCACGCATGCTCAGAATAAATAAAGAGATGAAAGCTATTGGCTACGTTTATAGTCCCAACGTACTTGTTTTACGTCACCGCATTCAGAATGATCGGATTTTCCGACAACTTTGTGTGACCGTGTGTATGCAAGACAAGTTTGAGCCAACATCCGTTGTAAAAAATCCTAGGATTTTGTTGTCGGAATGTCCGATCAATGTCCGACCGTGTGTACGGGGCATTACATTGAGTGACCTATGTGTGTGGATGTTGCTGTATTACACAAAAATACTAGTTTGTTGTTTACATATTAGAATGGGGTTCCCTCGAGCATAACTTTAAAGGGTGCCTTGACTAAAAAAAAGGTTGAGAAACACTGATCTAACAATTAAATCACTGTTTGACACTACATTTTGTAATATTGGATTATAAATTGACCTTCCCCACACACAGCACCATCATGATTAATTGACAGTTAGGCAAAAGGGAATTCTGATTTACCTGTGAAATCCATATATTGGAGTAGAGTACAGGACTGGCTGTATATTCTTAGGCTGGCCATACATTATACAATTTTCTTGTACAACTTTCCTTTAGATTTACCAAAACCATATAATAGGAGGTCAAACCTTAACACTTTCAATTTGTATGCAATCAGGCAGGCCCTTGCACTACATAGTTGAAGGTAAATCTAAAGAAAATTGAATAAGAAAATTGTATGGTGTATGGCCAGCTTTAGAATCTGGATTATATGCTGCTACCTTCAGGTAATTGGACAATGACAAAAGCTTTGCTGAACATGCCTAGGTGTACTTCTTCAACCCCATTCCACTCTGAGTTTTCCCTTTTTTTCAGAAATCAAGCAAAGTAACACAGAAACAAAGGGGAGGGTTGCCTGGGTTGCCTGTGTCCAGTACTGTAGTCCAAGATAAGGAATTTATGGGTAAGTCAAAATTTATTTTATCGTAATCCTGCAGGAAAAGACACAAGATGGATATTCAAAGACCCTGGGATGTCCCCAAGCAATAAAGCATAGGATGTACAATAACGAGGCAAACAGAGCAGTGATAACAGGGTCAACAAATCAAAACTTATTTAAACTTCACCTCTATTTTACAATGGCTGAATGAAAAAAACGAACCATGTATGGCTACCTTTATTATAATCCCACACCAATTTTTCAAAACATTTCATGATTACCAGTGTAAGCACAATGAACCTTCTTGACCAAATATAAAATATTTGTACTTAATACTGACCCTGACCTTTAACCATGACATTAACCTTGACACAAACACTAAACCTGGCATTGACTTAGATCAAACCTTGATCTAGGTATTTTTAAAAAATATATTTTTTTAAATTATATATTTTTTAAATTATTATTATTATTTTTTTCACACACACTTTTTTTTTCTATTTCTGCATAGACAGACATACAATATACAGTGCCTTGAAAAAGTATTCATAACCCTTGAAATTTTCCACATTTTTTCATATTACAAAAAAATGTAAATGTATTTTATCGGGATTTAATACGATAGACCAACACAAAGTGGCACAGAATTGTGAAGTGGAATGAAAATGATAAATGGTTTTCACAATTTTTTTTCAAATGCTGTTCTGTGAAGCCCTCATAGGTTTGTTAGAGAATGTTAGTGAACAAACAGCATCATGAAGGCCAAGGAACACACCAGACAGGTCAGGGATAACATTTTGGAGAAGTTTAAAGCAGGGTTGGGTTATAAAAAAAATATCCCAAGCTTTGAACATCTCACAGAGCACTGTTTAATCCATCATCCGAAAATGGAAAGAGTATGGCACAACTGCAAACCTACCAAGACATGGCCGTCTGCCTAAAATGAAAGGCCGGGCAAGGAAAGCATTAATCAGAGAAGCAGCCAAGAGGCCCATGGTAACTCTGGAGGAGCTGCAGAGATCCATAGCTCAGGGGGGAGAATCTGTCCACAGGACAACTATTATTAGTGCACTCCACAAATCTGGCCTTTATGGAAGAGTGGCAAAAAGAAAGCCATTGTTGAGATAAAGCCATAAGAAGTCCCTTTGCAGTTTGCGAGAAGCCAAGTAGGGGACACAGCAAACATGTGGAAGAAGGTGCTCTGATCAGATGAGACCAAAAATTGAACTTTTTGGCCTTAAAGCAAAACACTATGTGTGGCGGAAAACTAACATTGCACATCACCCTGAACACACCATCCCCATCACAAAACATGGTGGTGGCAGCATCATGTTGTGGGGATGCTTTTCTTCAGCAGGGACAGGGAAGCTGGTCAGAGTTGATGGGAAGATGGATGGAGTCAAATACAGGGCAATCTTACAAGAAAACCTGCTAGAGTCCACAAACGACTTGAGACTGGGGCGAAGGCTCACCTTCCAGCATGACAATGACCCTAAACATACAACCAGAGCTACAATCAAATGGTTTAGATCAAAGAATATTCATGTATTAGAATGGCCCAGTCAAAATCCAGACCTGAATACAATTGAGAATCTGTGGCAAGACTTGAAAGTTGCTGTTCACAGACACTCTCCATCCAATCTGACAGAGCTTGAGCTATTTTGCTAGGAAGAATGGGCAAAAATGTCACTCTAGATGTGCAAAGCTGGTAGAGACAGACACAAAAAGACTACAAATGCATGCCACACTTTTCATATATTTGTAAAAAATTTTGAAAACCATTTATCATTGTCCTTCCACTTCACAATTACAGTATGTGCTACTTTGTGTTGGTCTATCATATAAAATTTCAATAAAATAGATTTACATTTTTGGTTGTAACATGATAAAATGTGGAAAATGTCAAGGAGTATGATAACTTTTTCAAGGCACTGTATCTGTCTCGTCCATTCACAGAGGTAGAAAACACGGGGGCGGGTTTCACAGTGACTGATCACTGCGTCTCGCAGAGCCCTGGGCCCCGTTCTAACGATTGGGACTCGGAACATCTGATTCCGGGTCATGCTCTCATGCGGAATGCTCCCTTCAGAAAGGGAGATACGCAAATATGAGGCCCTGCGAAAAAAAGCCCAGTCCAGTGGGGCTACATTTTGTGTTACGTCGGCACCAAGGGGTTAAACATTTCATACTTTTCTATTATCTATTGTGAATAAAATATGGGTTTATGAGATTTGCAATTCATTGCATTCTGTTTTTATGTAGATTGTACACAGCGTCCCAACTTTTTGGGAATTGGGGTTGTACTTTAAACTTGCCTTCACCTACTTCATCTACTGTAAATAAAGTATGCAGTCAAAGTAGTAGACAGAATATTAACAAGCTTAAATATAAAATCACATATATATGACCTTACTTTGGCTTCCTTACAGTTGAAGAAGGCATTACATTCAATATGCAAGCTCTGTTATTTTTGGAAGCTGTAAGCATGCCTGACTTACTGATCAAACTGAGATGTTGGAAGCTGAAAACAATAAATTACATTCAAAAGCATATGAAAAAGTTGAATCTGCAAGACTTTCATTACAAATCAGATTTTTGTTCCAGGATTTCAGATATATCATACAATGATATAGAACAGATGACCTAAAGATTACAAAATAAATATATGCCGTGAAGTGAGATAGATCCTGTGACCATTAAAGCGTTTGTTACCCCCCCCCCAAAAAAATTTGGATTCTGGTCCCTTAAAGCAGATTACACAGCACAGCGCTTGTGCTATGTAATCTGTCCCCCTCTAAACTGTAAAAAAAACCCTAAATCTACCATTTTCCCTATAGCCTCTCTAAACAGACCACGATAACCAGGGGAGCTCCACTCTGATCACCATGCTCAAAAGGCCTCCCTCTGTGATAGGCTGCCTGCTCTCTGCTCTCCTCTCTCCCCCCTCACCCCCTCCTTCCTCCCTGTCTGCGCCTTCTCTATCTGTCTTGGGCCTGACCACGCCCCCCCCCCCCCCCCCCCCGCAGAGAGGCTGGCATAGACTTGTATATATGCCCTAACAAACACTTTAATAGAAAAATGCACATACAGTACATAATACCGTATATACTCGAGAATTTTTCAGCACATTTTTTTGTGCTGAAAGTGCCCCCCTCAACTTATACTCGAGTCAAGCACTTTTCTGCAGCAAAAAATTTCATTTTCTGAACCGACTTTGGGGCCCCGTATCTCAGGGCCACTTAGTGCTAGGAACCCCAAATTTGGTGTGCATACCCAGGGGAACTGGTACCACAATATATCCAAAGCTGAAGTTCCTAGTCATTCTCTGCTACAGAAAAGTGCTTGACATTTTCTAAACCGATTTTGGGGCCCCATATCTCAAGGCCACTTGGTGCTAGGAACCCCAAATTTGGTATGCAAACCCAGTGGAACTGGTATCATAACATATCCAAAGTTGGAGTTCCTAGCACTAAGTGGCCCTGAGATACGGGGCCCCAAAACCGGTTCAGAAAATGTCATTCTCTGCTGCAAAAAAGTGCTTGACATTTTCTGAACTGATTTTTGGGGCGCTGTATCTCGGGGCCTTTAGTGCTAGGAATTTCAGCTTTGGAAATATTGTGGTACCAGTTCCTCTGGGTTTGCACACCAAATGTGGGGTTCTTAGCACTAAGTGGCCCCGAGATACGGGGCCCCAAATTCGGTCAACTGTGTCCATCTGCAGCAATGTCATTTCGGGACCCTTTGGGTTCAGAGACCCCAAATTTTGGCTGCAGCTAGGGGGCATCTAGGAACCCTTAACTACTGAATTTGAAGTTCAGGGGACCTATGGCTGCAAATGGGCACAGTGAGGCATGCAAATGGGAACAGTGATGCTGCAAATTGGCATTGTTGACCCTCTTTTCCACTTGCAGTAGCTGCTGCATTTCTCACCCTCGTCTTATACTCGGGTCAATAAGTTTTTCCCATTTTTTTTGTGGTAAATTAGGGCCTCGACTTATACTCGGAACGACTTATACTCGAGTATATACGGTAATTATGTATATATTATGTCTAACAGTATATATCGAAACCGTTTATGTGGAGGGCCCCATGAATATCACTCTGGATCTAACATTGGATCTATCTTTGAGGCAGGCAAATGAATCAAGACATAAATAAAATAAACCAGCTCTGCATACAAGGTAGAAGCAGATTTAGACCCAAATGCAGGGACAAGTTCCTGGACAACACAAGCTAAGTTGGGAGAAAAAACTGTTGCTACTTTGATTTACTAAAACTAGAGAGTGCAAAATGCAGCTCTGCATAGCAACCAATCAGCTTCCATTTTTTTGTCAACGCTTAATTGAAGAAACTGCAGTTAGGAGCCGAATGACTACCATGTACAACTGCATCACATTTTGTATGTCAGATTCCTTGTGAATTGGCAAATTTGGCAACAACTGTTAATATCACATTCCCCTGAGGTAGTAGCCATTAGTAACATAGTATTCTCTGGAACCTTACAGACATAGTATTTTTGAATAGTGTAGTAGGAGGAAGTGATGTGATGTCCTGGCACCTGTAAGATTCCGATTATCCTGCTCTTCATGGCTCCCAGCTACCGAGGGGTTTTGAGTACCCTATGCTGTGCGACTCCTAGCTTCCAAAGGGCCCTGCTTATCCTGTGCTTTGTGGCTCCAAATCCTGTGGTGCTTTGAGCTTCGTGTGCTGGGTCTGGTACTGTATAGAAGTACCAATAATGTTACCAGTGCAACCCAGCCTACATTGGATCAATACTGGTACCAACACAGACCAGTACTTTCAAGTACCATTGCAGCCCAGTACCCTGCACAGGCACCTTATTGATACCAGCACAGTCTAGCATCCTGTATAGAGCACCGAAGGTACTAGCATAACCCTGCAAAGGAGCACTACTGGTATCAGCACAGCCCTGTACTTTGCACAGGAGCATTACTGGCACAAGCATAGTCCAGTTAATTATCTTACATTTCTTCCTCATCTGTGGGAGAGCATTTTGTTGCCAGCAGAGATATCAAAAAGGCCAAAGGAATAAGTGCATACACCAGCAAGAGTACTACAAGATTATACAGGAATGCTGAACAGCAAAAAAACTGCAATAGAAGAGGAAAGAGATGGTTTGCTGCCTGTCTACCCCACTATCTCTCCTCTGAAATACCCACTATCATTCTCTGTGACTTCAACATCCCTGTTAATGTTAACAGCCCAGCTGAAGCTCAACTTCTCAACCTCATCCCTTGTCCTAACCCAGAGGTATCCAAACTTTTTTAAAAGAGGGCCAGATTTGATGAAGTGAACATGAATGAGGGCCGACCATTTTGCCTGACTTTCTTTGAACCACTAAAATTTGGGCTAAGTGTATTAGTCTGAGCACTAATACACTGCCCAACAAGAATTCACTTGCCTTTGTGGCTATGTGTGGTGAAGAGATGAGCTCAGGGGTGTTATTTGGATATATGTCTTTTGAGGCCCTCAACAAATCCATGAGCACCGCTCAGGGCTGAGGATGAGCTTGGGTGGGCTATTTGGATATACCGTATTTATCAGCAAATAACACGCACAGGTATATAACACGCACCATCACTTTAAGAGGGAAGTTTCAGGAAAAAACGTACATTTTAAATAAAGAACTGTGAAGCAAAATAAGGGTCAGTGCCCATCAATGCAGCCTAATCAGTGCCTATCTGCAACCTCACCATTGCCATGAATGCAGCCTCACCATTGCAATCAATGCTGCCTCACCATTGCAATCAATGAAGCCTAACCATTGCAATCAATGCAGCCTAACCATTGCAATCAATGCAGCCTAACCATTGCAATCAATGCACCCTTACCATTGCCATGAATGCAGCTCTACCATTGCAATCAATGCATCCTCACCATTGCCATGAATGCAGCCTTACTATTGCAATCAATGCAGCCTTACCATTGCAATCAATGCAGCTCTACCAATTCAATCAATGCAGCCTTACCATTGCAATCAATGCAGCCTTACCATTGCAATCTATGCAGCCTTACCTTTGCAATCAATGCAGCCTTACCAATTCAATCAATGCAGCCTTACCAATTCAATCAATGCAGCTCTACCAATTCAATCAATGCACCCTTACCATTGCAATCAATGCAGCTCTACTAATTCAATCAATGCAGCCTTACCATTGCAATCAATGCAGCTCTGAACTTCCTATTACAGATGCCGCAGAGTAAACAGGAGATTCTCCTTTATGTAATCTGACGGAGCTCATCTTGCCCTCTCCGAAGCAGCGCTGATAAATACGATATATATCTTTTGTGGCCCCCAGGGCCACAAAAGATATATATATCCAAATCACCAGGGGTGCCGTATTAAACCGGAACGTGGGCCGCGATAGGCTGGCGGGCCGGACTTTGGACATGCCTGTCCTAACCCAATAGACACACACTTCCACTCACTCCAATGGCGATTGCCCTTGTCTTGCAGGGGGGGGGGGCGGGGGAGTTTCCCTCGGTTTACAACCGCTTTATTCTCTCCATCTCTAGTGGCACCTTCTCTTCCCCTCCAAAACATGCACAGATCACTCCAATCCTTAAAAAGCCCTCACTGGACCCCACCACCCTGAACAACTTAAGACCCATCTCATTGCTCCCATTCACCTCTAAACTTCTTATTAGATTGTAAGCTCTTCTAAGCAGGGCCCTCTTAACCCTCTTGTATTTTATTGTACTGTAACTGTATTGTCTCCCTTTTGTATTGTAAAGTGCTGCGTAAACTGTTGGCACTATATAAATCCTGTATTAAATTAATAATGGGAGCCAGTCTTGAATGGTTTGCCCGGGGGCAAGTGAAAGAGCCAGCACATTGTTATATAGTTTGTTAAGTTAAATAAAGACAAAGGTCCATCCAGTTCATCCTAAATTTATATGTACTGTATGTGTATATGTACTTGTCACTGTAAATTCTCACATGCCCTATACAGTATAGCCACTTGCTGCCAAATCACATACCTGCTCTGTTATTATACTTCAAGTGGTTGTACCGGCGTCGTACCGTTTTTTGTTTTTTAGAGCCGACTGTCTCTTGTACAAGTTCTCTTGTAATAGCAATCAGAGCAGCTAAAGTTAAATCTGGGTGGCTAAATTTGAGTGTAAAAGGGCAAATTAAAGAGAAAAAACTATCCTTTTAAAAATGTAAGGCCAAGTGGTCACCATCAGCATTTCAACACTACAAAGAATGCAATAAGAAATGTAAACGTATGATTAGGGCAGCGGAAATAGCGCACAAAAAGACAAATAGTGGAGGAGAGTAAAAACTATTTCAAAACACTTTTAAAAATAATAATAGTAAAAAAGCAAAGCCAGAGCATTTTGGCCCCATAAAAGATAAGGGAATTTGGTTACAGGTGATGGAGAAGGCAACTCTATTAAAGCAGTATTAAACTTAAACGCAAACATTTATTTTATTCCAGCTTACCATTGATGTCTCTGTTCATTTTCTTTTTTAGGCTTTCTTTCCTTTTTTTTATCTGTGATCTAGTCAGTAGGTCTGTTGTTTTTCAAAAGAACAACATTTCCAGCAGAATGTATCGGTTACAGGGATGTGACAAACCATTTAACACTAGCAGGGGTTCTAACAATGATTAGCTTTTATTTCTGTAAAACTTTTATCCCAAAAGGATAAAACGGTTTGCTGTAACGGTTTTGTAAAGTATTAGCTAAAGTCTGGCTTCTATTTGTACCTATATCTGCTAATACATCTAATACGCCACTACCCCCAGATTGATGATGCCACTGTCAAAGATTCCCCATGCTCATGCAATCCAAGTGGGGGCATTCTAAAACAGGAAGTGTTTTACTGACCAGATCATGAGGTGAAAACAGAAGAAAAAAAGCCTAAAAAAAATAAAACTAATGTAGCCACCACATCTACGGATTGGTAAGCTGCAATATATTATGTTTGGTTTTGTAATCAATACCACTTTAAATACATTTTTCTTCTTGGTTTTTACAAAAGAAAAGTAGGGGTATAATAGATAGGATAGTATTGTTAGCATAGAATGTTCCCTTATGGCTAACAGAAGCCAGTGTTCATAAAAGACTTGAAAATGTGATGTGAATAAATCACCTGAACCAGGTGGCTTACACCTAAGAGTCCTCAAAGAACTTAGTCAGGTTATTGCTAGACCGTTCATATTCTCTTGCCGACCAGCTCACGCCGATATACGTCGGCAGAAGGGCACGTACAGGCAGATTAACGTATCTGTATGTTGCCCTTTAAGAAGTGTAATCGCAGGTCTGCGGGGATACCTGCGATTATCTCATGGAGAGGAAGAACGGGGAAATGCTAATGTAAACATGCATTTCCCCGTTCTGCCTAGTGACACTGATCACCGCTCCCTGTTATCGGGAGCGGTGATCAGTGTAGTGTCACACATAGCCCCTCCCCCCACAGTTAGAATCACTCCCTAGGAAACACTTAACCCCTACAGCGCCACCTAGTGGTTAACCTTCATTACCAGTCACATTTACACAGTAATCAATGCATTTTTAATTGCACTGATCGCTGTATAAATGTGAATGGTCCCAAAATCGCGCCAAAAGTGTCCGATCTGTCCGCCATAATGTCGCAGTCATGATAAAAATCGCTGATCACCGCCATTACTAGTAAAAAAAAAAATTATTAATAAAAATGCCATAAAACTATCCCCTATTTTGTAGATGCTTTTGCTCTTTTGCGCAAACCAATCAATAAAGGCTTATTGCGATTTTTTTTACCAAATTTATCTAGAATACGTATCAGCCTAAACTGAGGAAAATTGCAAGTTAGACTTACCTGTAACTTGTTTTCCAATAGGCTTTCAGGACAGCACCCGAGAGATCATGGCTCCTCCTCCGACAGGAAACACCTCATCAATTAAGTCTTTAAATTGGAGCCCTCCACGTTGCCTCGTCAGTTGTTTGTAGAGAACTCCAGCCCCAGCTGCAACACATAAGCGACAGTTATATTACAGCATTAGCATAAAAAAGGGCGGGTTACTGCTGTCCTGAAAGCCTATTGGAAAACAAGTTACCGGTAAGTCTAACTTGCAATTTTCCAAAACGTCTTTCAGGACAGCACCCGAGAGGATAATCGAGACTTACTCCATTTAGGGTGGGACAACAGCCTGTAAGACTTTCCTTCCAAAAGCCTGGTCCCCAGCCATCATGAGGTCTAACCTATAATGACGGGCAAAGGTTGTCAGACTTGTCCAAGTAGCTGCCTTACAGATTTGTTTGGGGGTGGCGCCAGCTTTTTCTGCCCAACTCACCGCCGAAGCTCTTGTAGAAAGAGCCCGGACATTCACTGGACTCACTTGACCTGTAAGGGAATAGGCTTCTGAGATAGCCATTCTCAACCATCTGGCAATGGTTCCTCTAGAAGCTTGTCTTCCTTTTTTATTACCGGAAAATAAAACAAATAGAGCATCTGAACATCTAAAGTCTTTAGTGTTTTCCAAGTAACTCAAGACTGCTCTTTTAACATCCAGGGTATGGAATTCTTCTTCCTTCTTACACGATGGATTAGAACAAAAGGTAGGAAGTATTATTTCCTGAGTTCGATTCTGGATTGAAGCGACCTTCGGCAAAAAATTAGGATCCGTCTTCAGAACAATTCGGTCTGAAAAAATGGAAAAGAAAGGCTCCCTGATTGATAAGGCTTGCAGCTCACTGACTCTTCGAGCTGTTGTAACAGCCACTAAAAAAACTGTTTTCAAAGTAATTAATTTCAGGGAGGCTAAATTAATGGGTTCAAAAGGTTCCTTGGTCAGGGCCTGTAGAACAACCGATAAGTCCCATGCTGGACAGCTTTTGATTACCACTGGTCTAGACCGGGTAAGAGCTTTGAAGAATCTCATTACTAGGGGTTCTGATGAAATGGATTTTTCCAGGAATACCCCCAGCGCAGCAACTTGAACCTTGAGGGTGCTAACCGCTAGGCCCTTGTCCGCCCCTTCTTGCAGGAACTCAAGAACAGAAGAAGTTTGTTTTGGTGATCTGTCAGATGCTGTGCACCAGGATTTGAAGATTTTCCAAACTTTGGAATATATTGCTCTTGTAACCTTCTTTCTACTGGATAGGAGGGTAGCTACCAACCTATCCGAGAAACCTTTTCTCTTCAAGAGCTGTTCCTCAGTAGCCAGGCCGTGAGCTTTAGTTTTGCTACTTCCTGGTGAAGCAGAGGACCTTGTAACAGAAGGTCTTTTCTTAACGGAAGGTGCCAGTATGGTTTTAGTTGCATCTGAAGAAGGGATGAAAACCAAGGCCTTTTTGGCCAGAAGGGAGTGATGAGGATCACGGTTGTATCCTCCTTCCTGATTTTTGCTATGACCCGAGGGATAAGCTGAAACGGGGGGGAATGCGTAACGTGCGCCAGAGCATCCACTCCCAGTGATGCCTCGTTCCTGTTCAGGGAGAAGAAGCGAGACATTTGCGAGTTTTCCTGGGTGGCAAAGAGATCCACTCTTAGGCACCCCCATTTCTGCACTATTAAATGGAAGACTTCTGGATTCAATTGCCACTCCGCTTCCAATATCTGGTTCCTCCTTAGGAAGTCCGCTACTCTGTTTAGGGTCCCTTTTAAATGGACCGCGGATAAGGATAGAGTATGGAGCTCTGCCCAACTCAGAATGCCTTTTGCCAGGCTTTGCAGAACTTTGCTTCTGGTTCCCCCCTGTCTGTTTATGTAAGCCACCGCCGTGGCGTTGTCTGACAGGATCTGAGTATGCTGCCCCTGGACTTCTTTCACAAAGGTCAGTAAGGCCATCTCTATAGCTTTTAGTTCCCTCCAATTCGAGGACCTCAGTGCATCTTTTGTGGCCCACGAGCCCTGGGCCCACCGGCCGCTCATATGAGCCCCCCAACCCCAGGAACTGGCATCGGTTGTCAACCTCACCTGAGTTGGGAAGGACCATAACAGACCCTCTGAATACCTTGTCTGGTTCTTCCACCACCAAAGACTTCTTTTTACTGAAGTAGGGATCGTCACTAATGAATCTAGTGAATCCTGCTGGTGATTCCAGGTTTTTAACAGGAAACTTTGCAGAGGTCTGAAGTGGAGCTTTGCCCACTGGATGGCCGGTATGGAAGAGGTCAGGGTTCCCAATGCTGACATGACCTTCCTGAATGACAGAAATTGATTGGACTGTAGCAGTGACACCACTTGTACCAACTTTTTCTGTTTTTCCTGTGGAAGAAAAATTTTTTGTTCCAAAGAGTTGATACGGAAACCCAGGAATAACACTTCCTGTGAGGGAATCAGATTTGATTTTTGAAGGTTTAAAATCCACCCTATGGATTCTAGGTGAACATGGGCTCTGAGCAAGTTTTCTTGAAGACCTTCTCTGGTCTGGGCAAAAAACAGCAGGTCGTCCAGATAAGGAATAACTGAGATCCCCTCTAGATGCAGAGGCGCCAGAGCTTCGGCCATTATTTTCGTGAAGACCCTTGGGGATGATGACAGACCAAACGGGAGTGCTCTGAATTGTAGATGTACCACCTTCTTCCCTTCTTTCAGTGCTAACCTCAGATATTTCTGTGACCTGGCGGCAATAGGAATGTGGAGGTAGGCATCTTGTAAATCTATTGATGCCATATAGCACCCTTGATACAGGAGGTTTCTTACTGAAAATATTGAATCCATCCGAAACCCTCTGTACTCTACTGATTTGTTCAGCATTTTGAGATTCAGGATAAGACGGAACTTTCCTGAAGGTTTCTGAACCAGAAAAACATGTGAGTAGAACCCCTGGAAGAACTCCCCTGCCGGGACAGGAACAATGACCTTCTGATTTTTCAGTTCCTGAATTAGGGACTTCATTGCGAAAGCCTTGACTGCATCCCTTGGGACGTTTGTCACCAGGAATCTTTTTGGAGGTTCTTCCGTGAATTCTATCACATACCCCTGGGAGAGCATATTTACAACGAACTGATTTGAAGAAATGGCTCTCCACTGAGGAAGAAACTCCTGGAGTCTTCCCCCGACCTTGAAGGAGTCATTGTGGTTTTGCGGAGGCCGCAGGAGGATTGAAGAGGACTCCACCACTACCTTTGGGCTTCTGAGAAGACCATGACTTCCTCTTGCCCTGCGTTTTTCCTTCCTGTTGACCTTTTTGGGGCCGAAAGAAACGCTTACGGGTTTGCACCTGCTTTTTCTTAACCGGAAAGGACTTTTTCTTATCTGCCGTACGGTCAATAATGGACTCTAGCTCTGAACCGAATAGCAGATCACCTGCAAACGGAATACCACACAGTCTATTTTTAGATGCAGCATCCCCTGGCCACGTCTTCAGCCATAAGGCCCTTCTGGCAGAATTTGTTAAAGCTGCTGACCTTGCTGACATGCAGATAGATTCCGCAGACACATTCGCAATATATGATATTGCTGCAGACAGGGTTGAAAAGGAGTCTAGAATCTCCTGTTTTGAGGAATCTGCTATGACATGGGCTTTCAACTGGTTAACCCAGTGATCTAAGTTCCTTGCAACACAGGTTGTTGCCATTGCTGGTTTCAGATTGTGCATCACTGATTGCCAGGTTCTTTTAAGAAGCAGGTCCATCCTTTTGTCCATAGGCTCCTTCAGAGTGCCCATATCCTCAAAGGCGAGGTCCGTAGACTTAGAGACCTGAGAAAAGGCAGAGTCCAATTTTGGAACCTTATTCCATATAGAATCTGGATTTTCCTCAAATGGAAATCTTTTCTTGTGAGCCCGGGAAAAGAAAGGCTTTTTCTCAGGTTCCAGCCACTCTTTTTTAATCATATCAGTGATAACTGAATGGACTGGAAAAGAAAGGCCTTTTGAATCTCCTAAACCAGCATACATGCGGTCATGCAGGGAGAGTTCCTTCTTTTCCTCTTCTATCCCCAAAGTGGCATGGATTACCTTCAGGAGTCCTCCCACCTCTTCTAGTGACAATTTGTATTTAGAAGCAGCATCTGATTCATTTTCCTCCTCCTCAGAATCTGTATCATCTGGAGCGAGGGAAACGGACCCTTGGGAAGCGTCCTGGGATATCGGACCCCCAAAAATTATTTGAAAGCCGCCCTGGGGTTCTGAAGATGGCTGCGGAACCAAAGAATCCCTAGAGGGACCTGGTTCCTCTCTTAGGTTAGACCTAAAAGCTTGAAAGGTGGCCCGGAGCTCATCCTTTATTGTTAAATCCAAGTCGCCACATACGGATGGAGTCTCCCCTCTGACCAAATTTGTAATGCACTCTGCACAAAGCGTTTTGGTCCAAGCATCGCTTAATTTCTCTTTGCAGACAGGGCACCTTTTCTTGACTGGTTGGGCAGAACCTTTGGCCTGGACAAACAGAAAAGAGACATGGAACCACGCTTAAAAGGCTGCAATACAGCGCAAATAAGACACCCAGGTGCACTAAGGAAGATAACATCTCACTTTCCATGTGCCCAGCAAGCCACCACCACCTAATCCCCTGTTGTAGGGCAGATATACTAAATCTAGCCACTGCAACATACATTCCCATGGAGGGGGGGTGGGTGGTGGGGGAAGGGGGGGGAAGGGTGAGTAACCCCCCCACAGGAGAAAACGGCCCCGGGTAATAGAGGACACAGTCCCTTACCTTAGCCTTGCTGGTGCCTTGGCTTGCCCCCTTATCCGCTGCATCGCTATCCATAGCTGTCTGCGGTGCGTGGTGAAACGACTGGTTTCAGATTCGAAAACGCCGCTGCGCTGACCTGGAACTGGAAATAAGGCACCAGGTGACCCTGCCCTCTCCCACTGCGACCGGAAATGACGCGCGTGCCGACCCGGAAGTGCTGCCTCCTCCCATTACAGGACGTGGCTGAAGCGCTCTTCTGCCACCAGAAACATGGCGGCCGCCACCGCTCGTTCCTCCAATGCAGCCTGCAGGGAACAGAGGACGGCCGCCTGTCTGGCCAAAAAATTTGGAGGCAGCACCCCCAGACGTACAGGCTCTCCCCAAGCACAGAAGAGGGAGAGGGAGCCCACGGGACCATCCATCTGAGAGGCAAGTGGGAGGCTCACTCTCCTAGCCATAAAAAGACCTAACAGGTGAGAACCTGTGTCTCCCAGGATAAACCTGAGAGATCATGGCTCCCACCATAGGTGTTCCTGCAGCTGGAGGAAACACAAAAAACTGACGAGGCAATGTGGAGGGCTCCAATTTAAAGACTTAATTGATGAGGTGTTTCCTGTGGGAGGAGGAGCCATGATCTCTCGGGTACTGTCCTGAAAGACGTTTTGGAAAAAAAATGTTTTTTATATATTTTTGGGGATATTTATTATAGCAAAAACTAAAAAATAATGCTTTTTTTTTCAAAATTTTTTTGTTTATTGCGCAAAAAATAAAAACCGCAGAGGTGATCAAATACCACCAAAAGAAAGCTCTATTTGTGAGAAAAAAAGGACGTCAATTTTATTTGGGAGCCACGTTGCATGACCGCGCAATTGTCAGTTAAAGCGACACAGTGCCGAATCGCAAAAAAGTGCTCTGGTCTTTGGGAAGCCAAATGGTCCAGGGCTTAAATGGTTAAGGACAGCTTATTGCCCACAATGGTACCAGCTGATTGTCAAAAACAGAATACTCAAAAAAGGACTGAGATATATACCTGTAAACTAAAGACCAATCAGTCTAACAGCAGTAGTTTGTAAACTGTTGGAGGGAAGCATATATAATAATTTGCTAAGAAAAATAGTATCATTAGTAGACATGTGCACACTGAAATATTTCGTTTCGGAATTTCGTTTTCGTCTGAAAAATAAATTTATTTAGTTACTCCCGAAATTCGTTTTTATCTATTTTGTTTTTCGTTAAAAATTGCATTAGTCCAAAAATCCAAATTAATTAAGGTCGAATCTGTCATTGAAGGCTTATGGTGTCTGTCGAATGTTCAAAGAAGATTCGACGGAGCAGCTAAACTGTACGTGTACATTTCCGGTCGAATTTTCTGCCTACAAGCTAGCTGTAGTGGAATTCTAATGTTGTATGACTAGTAATAATTATATTTATTATTTTACTAGTCAACCAACATTAGAATTTTTCTATAGCCTATGGGCCGATGCATTTGACCGGAAATGTACGATTGCAGCGTCGTACAGTTTAGCTGCTCTGTCGAATCTTCTTAGAACTTTCCACAGACACCATAAGCCAAATATTCGACGTTTGTATGTTTTTCGTTGGTTTGTCGAATCTTCGTCGTTCATGTTGAATGGTCTACTCTACCCCAACAGTCAGCCAACTTTCACATTATTTTCTTAATCTCCAAGTGCAATGGCGGGTGCGGCATCCGACGTTGTGTCAGATATTGATATGGCATTATAATATAGAATCT
Organism: Lithobates clamitans; assembly: GCA_037952925.1. Classification (NCBI taxonomy): domain Eukaryota; kingdom Metazoa; phylum Chordata; class Amphibia; order Anura; family Ranidae; genus Lithobates; species Lithobates clamitans. Next base: position 416,559 of record JBBGZY010000110.1, read on the forward strand.
ATAATAATAAATCCCCCCCCCCCAACACGGGCAGCCTCTGAGGCTATCACAACACTAACAACACTAGTATCACTATCAAGTTCACAACACTAAAACAATAGCAGCAGATTATTATGAAAAAGTTAAGTTGAACTATAGCTTGCTTCACTATTGTTCTGGTGCTGTGCTTATGCTTAATTGCTAAATAATTCAGGTTCTCTGACAAACGGACCAGCTAAGATTGACTGTCTTCTGAAATGATTCAGTGTGTGTGTGTCTCTCTCTGCTAGCAAATCGTAAGTGAAAGTAAGCTGGCTGTACGTGTGTACTTAGTTCTAGTTATTTTACTGCCCCTCCTCTTTGGTTACAATTAGCCAATAACATTCATCATCATCACTATTTATATTTTACTTTCCCCACCCAATTCCAGCAGCGATCTTTTCTCTCTATGTCATATCTTTTCTCTTTATGTAGAATAATCTTGGAATAAGAGTTAAGGTTAGGCACATTCGACCACAGGTTTGATAGACACAGATTGTTATTGTCAGCGTCATGTCGAATCTCCTATCTATATCGAACTGTTGTTGCAACGAAAACGAAAATAAAGCATTTGTTTATGTTGGATCCTTCGGTTTTCGTATTCTGCACTTTCGTTAACGAAAATACCTGGATATTCGGACGAAAATGCATTCGGACGAAAACGAATGCACATGTCTAATCATTAGTAATAACCAACATAGATATATGAAGGATCATTCTTGCCAGACCAACCTTTTAACATTCTGAGGTGATAGAGGAAAGCCTGTGGATGTGGTAAATCTGGACATTGCCAAAGCATTTGATATAGTTCCCCATAAACGCCTAATTTACAAATTGAGGTCTGCTGGCATTGACAATAGTGTATGTACCTGGATATAAACCTGGTTCCAGGGTCCAGAGGTGGAGATAAATAGTGTATCTTCTGAAAGGTTTGGAGTTGTGAGCCGGGTGCCCCAGGGCTCTGTCCTGGGACCAATTCTGTTTAACTTGTAGATAAATGATACAGAGGTTGGAATTAATATCTTAATCTCAGTGTTTGCTGACAATAAGTTCACTACAGGTTGTAGAAACTTTACAAGAGGACTTTGATAAAAAAAAGGGGGGTGTACATGGCAAAGGAGGTTTAATATTGTCAAATGTAAAGTAATACACTTGGGGGCTAAAAAAAAGAATGGTGAAAAAAAGAATGTGTCCCCACTCACCAAATGGCAGCAAACAACCACCCACTGGCACTCATTCGTATCTCACACACTTTCGTATCTCACACACTTCCCTTCTATGCACCACTACACTTCTTTTTATTGTCCTCCTACTTTACTATTACCACCTCCCTTTTCAGCACAGGCACAGTGCTTATTGTCCTCACCACACTTGTTCTTTGTGGTTCAGAACTCCCCAGTTGGCTTGGGTTATATATATCATACCTACAAAGTCTTTGACATCTCAAAGGCTTTTTTAGACCATAGATAAAACCCAATTATCTTTACACGGATTTTTTAGTTATTATTTTTCTTTCCTTGCCAATCTCCATCACAGGTAATTGGTGCTCTCCGGTTGGTTGTCTGCTCTGGTGGGCGGTGCTCTAAAGTGTGGCCTCTCGTAAGCCACGTTGTCTCTCGCCATCCCGGTCTGGGCTGTGGCAGCGGTAGAGGAGGTTGGAATCACCCTCTGGCGGAAGAGGATAAAGCATTTTAAACTTTTAAAAGGGACATCCATGTGGGAATTTATGTTTTTCATTGGACATACGTCTATTTGGTAACTATACTGTACTGTACTGTTGCATTGCACAATTAATGTAGCTCATGCTATATATATTTTTTAGAATATGTATATGTAGACCAACCTTATTCTTATGTTCTTCCCAGCAGACCTATCCTCTGAAGAAGACCCCAGTCATAGGGGTTGAAACGCGTCAGGTTTAATGTTCATGACATAATATTGCTATGAACAAATGTCTGCTTTTGTATGTTCAGCTTAAAACTTTTAGATAAATACCCACTGAAGCTCATGGCTTTTTAACTCTGATGATATATGTTATCTATTCAATAAAAGTGTATATTTTTTCATACTATATTGACTACACAATTTTTTTCTTGTGCTGCCTAAAAACCCCAATGTGGGGAAACATTCCTTTTCGTTCCAATTTCTAAGGGGTGAGCAGCAATCCTTTCTTCCCCTCCCTAGTGTCTCTCCATTTTTTTGCAAACAACCACCCACACCCCCCTGGTGGCCAACGGCACCTCCAACCCCGCCTGCTGTCTGCCAGTCGGTTCGACACTTACCCCATCTAGGTGGCGGACAGCTGGCAGCAGCTTCTCTGTCCTCTTCTCTATCACAGGGGTCCCGCCGTGCGTCTCCTCCCCTCCACCTAGGTGTCCAAATGGATCGCCCGTCCTTTCAGTAAATCGGGTAATGAGTCTCAAGACCCACTTCCTGATTGGCCAGGAGGGTGTTACAAATAGCTTTGGTAACACACCTGGGTGGGCTGAGTTCGCATTCTTTGCGCCCCGAGCTCACCCTATTTTGAAGCCTATTAGAGCCTCTGGCTCTAATTAGGTGCTTCAACCCCCCCTTTGGAATTCATGTGTCTGGCGTCCTGCATAGGAGCCTGGCGCATGGATAGGGGGCAGTGTCCCCTTAATTCACGGGCCGCCCCTGGATAAAATTACAATTCTAACACTTTACAAAACCCCTGTTTGACCACATCTTGAGTATGCCATCCATTTCTAGTCACCAGTCCTCAGGAAGGATGTGCTGAAAATGGATAGTCAACAGAAAGGACAAAACAGCTACAGGGAGGACCTAAATTATGATGAATGACTGAAAACATTAAACTTATTCTCCCTAGAAAGAGAGACACTTAAGGGCTCATGCACACTATGCTGCTTTTGGAGGCATCTGCATTTTTATTTTCTGCCTCTAAACGCCCCTTTTTTTTTGCCTATGTGTCCATGCACTCAGGCATTTAGAAGAGCTTAGAAGGGGCGTTTAGAGGCAGTAAAAACCCACTGCCAGCATGTCCAGGAGAAGCTGCGTCTTGGCAGAGAAAACGCTGAATTCTTCCCAATGTAACGAATTAACACCCATTACCCATTTGTAATGAATTAACACTTGATGCACCTAAACAGGTTTACACACATCAATCATTTTTGTGCATGGAGCCTTAGAGGGGATATGACACAGATATACAAATATCTAAATGGCGATTCTGACATAGGGAGAAACCTACTAGGTCCCAGGTTTCTTAACCACATGTCCACTCAAAGAAGTTAATTGAAAAGTGGTTTAACCTTAAACTGCATAAGGTGTACTGTCTATATTTAAAAAAAAATTTAGATGGGCATCTTAGAGAACACAATAAAGGGATAAAAACATAAATACACCCATACACACAAGTTGAACTGGATGGACTGTTGTCCTTTTTCCACCTTAACTATGTAACTATGTATTGGTACAAAGTAATCGCTATAGCCATATTTTTCTGCCAAGGTACAATAAAAGGGCTCAACTCCAATACATTAAAAATTGTTTGCAGAAACTGAAAGTGTTATATGCTATGTCTTACCTTGCATGGCTAAGGAATGTTGCTTCTGTGAACCCCGGCTTGGCTGTGGTGAGGCCAACTGAGGGTCAATCCCATGTAAGTGACAAGCAATGTCTGTGAGCCAAGCTGGGGTTCAAACACTCGTAATCAGGTAGGTGCAATTATAGCAAAGTCCGTGAGCCAAGACGGGGGTCAAACACTGGAGAGGAGAGCAGGTCAGGAGGAAAGCCGAGGTAACAACAGGAATCACTTTTGTATAACACAGGTTTAGGAACAGGGAAGAGCTGAAGACAATCCAGCAACTTGGGTCAGACAGAGGCAGCCTTATATAGGCCAGCAGGGGGAACCATCTGTCACATGATGTGCCTATGGCACCCATTTCTTCTACTGGCAAGATTGCCAGTACTTCCACAGCCTATTCCCTGACACCACTTCATTGACAGTAGTGTGGTGTTGCAAAATAAAAAATACATCATGTCCGGAAGGCCACCAAGGAGAGGCCAGATGCTCACAGGCCACTAAAAGAGGGCAAACAGCCTCTGTGTCTACAGTCAACAGTGGTGGTCATGGACATGGTACATCCTCTGCAGGTGGCCGTGGGACACACTTGTCCTTTTTTGCTGCTGCTGGCCGTGTTATTGAGCCACGACATGCAGAAGAGTTGGTGGAGTGGATAACGAAGCCGTCCTCATCCTGTAATTTGCCTTCCAAAAACAGCCTGTTCCACCAGCTCCTTGTCCACAGTCACTCCTTCTGTATCCCCACCATCATGCACGAGGAGTCCCCAGAATTGTTCGACCATAGTGTCGGTTATATGCTGCTGGAGGATAGGCAGCGATTTGAAGGCTCCGATGTTGGTTCCCGGGTTGAGGAAGGGAGAAACGTGAGCCTAGAAAGAGGGGATGCCACAGAAGGACAAGAAACTGGCAGTCATGTTTCACAGCAGGGCCCATTCCTTCGCCCAACAAGAGTATCTGTGAGGGGTTACAGTGTTATGGCACCACCACCACCCAAGGCCCAATTTTTCTGCCCCAGTTTAACAGGGGCATGTAATTACAATTCTTTATATAAGTTTTCACAGCAGGGCCTGTTCCTGCGCCCAACAAGAGTAACTTTGAGGGCTTACAGTGTTCTGGTACCACCAACACCTAAGGCTCAATTTTATGCAGAGTATATACGGGCGGGCTGTATAGTATATATACTGCTGTTCACATTACATAGTGCCTGGGGGACCCCCATGCCATTTTTTTTAAATTTCTGTGTTTTTGGTATTTTTAGCGATCTTGCTCGGGATCCGACAATACATTACAACAGCTAGCAGTTTTAAATGACATTTTTCCCTTTAGTCATTTTGCTGAGGCACTGTTAAAAACATGGAAAAAGATGTGCTACTTTAGAGGTATATTAAGGACACCCCCCCAGGCACGATATTTAAAGGAATATTTCATTTTTAATGTTTCACTTTAAGCATTATTAAAATCACTGCTCCCAAAAAAACAGCAGTTTTTAAAACTTTTCTTTTGCATTGATACATGTCCCCTGGGGCAGGATCCGGTCCCCAAACTTTTTATGGCAATAACTTGCATATAAGCCTTTAAAATGAGCACTTTTTAAAAAAATTATTTTTTACATTCTTGTCCCATAGACTTTAACGGTGTTGGTGTGTTCAAACTAATTTTGTACCCGTTTGCAGTAGAACATGCACCAGGGGATGTTCAGCTCATCCCTACTCAAAAACACATACAACTTTGTCTAGTATATATAGCAGCAGGCTCCCCTAATATTATACCATAAATGAATATATAATATGGGGAATTTCTGATCATCTTTATTGGAAATACAATCTAAAAGTGGTACTAGAGATACATACTTCTCTACCTAGGGGATTAAAGGGATTAACTCAATTTAAGTAAAAAAATATAACAAAAATAATATGGAATATACAATTGTTGCGCATCCCATATTGTAGTTCAATGTTATTAAAAAAATACCTTTCCATTTCAACTTGCAGTGCTGTAGTTTTCTGTAAAATTCAATGTAATATAGCAACATTGAATATTGCAACATGTAATATAGCAACATGGCGGTGTTCTGTATACTGGTAGTGTACAGAACACCTTTAAAAATTAAATTTTCTACTTGTGTGCTTGGTTCACTGATTTTCCCACAAGTCTGCACTAGAAATCAGATTTCAGGCAACCCTGTAACAAGAATTTTATTTTTGGGAAGATACTCCCAAAAAGGTTAATTACTTCTAAAGTGATGCAGACACTAACTTTTTTCATCAGAACACTAAAAGTTTACCAGCTAATTATATATACATTATATACATTCCTATTCAGAATTAGTATGAAAAAGACACAGTCAAACAAACAGCTATGTCTTCAAAGCAGTGGAGTTATTCTTTAAATCCTTTTTGGCTAAGATTGTTCCTAGAGTCCATTTCTAGTCATTGCAATTATTCTTTGGGTGCGAAGAACTCTACTACAGTTTCTTGATTGGTAGTCTGGGATGCTTTGAAAGCATATCTCTGAGAGCTACTTGTGAAACAAATCTTGGTTCTTAACGCAAATATGAAGACATGGAAGAGGAATCTGATGATAAAAGTTAATAGAGCAAAAAAGGAATATACTAAAACTCTTCCTCCTACAGTATCGCACAAGAGTGAGTACAGTACAATTCCTCCCCCTACAGTATCTCACAAGAGTGAGTACACCCCTCACATTTTTGTAAATATTTTATTATATCTTTTCATTTGACAACACTGAAGAAATAAAAAAAAAATTCAACACACAGCCATTAATGTCTAACCCGCTGGCAACAAAAGTGAGTTCATTCCTAAGTTGGGCTCAATTAGCCATTTTCCCTCCCCAGTGTCATGTGACTCATTAGTGTTACAAGGTCTCAGGTGTGAATGGGGAACAGGTGTGTTAAATTTGGTGTTATTGCTCTCACTCTCTCATACTGGTCACTGGAAGTTCAACATGGCACCTCATCGCAAAGAACTCTGAGGATCTGAAAAAAAGAATTGTTACTCGACATAAATATGGACTAGGCTATTGCCAAAACCCTGAAACTGAGCTGCAGCAAGGTGGCCAAGACCATACAGCGGTTTATTAGGACAGGTTCCACTCAGAACAGGCCTCGTCATGGTCGACCAAAGAAGTTGAATGCACGTGCTCAGCAACATATCCAAAGGTTGTCTGAGTATGAGTGCTGCCAGCATTGCTGCAGAGGTAGAAGGGATGGGAAGTCAGCCTGTCAGTGCTTAGATCATACACAGCACGCTGCATCAAATTGGTCTGCATAGCTGTCATCCCAGAAGGAAGCCTCTTCTAAAGATGATGCACAAGAAAGCCAGCAGTTTGCTGAAGACAAGCAGACTAAGGAACCATGTCCTGTGGTCTGATAAGACCAAGATAAACTTATTTGGTCAGATGGTGTCAAGCGTGCGTGGCAGCCACCAGGTGAGGAGTACAAAGACAAGTGTGTCATGCCTACAGTCAAGCATGGTGGTGGGAGTGTAATGTTCTGGGGCTGCATAAGTGCTGCCGTCACTGGGGAGCTACAGTTCATTGAGGGAACCATGAATGCCAACATGTATTGTGACATACTGAAACAGAGTATGATCCCCTCTCTTAGGGGACTGGGCCGCAGGGCAGTGTTCCAACATGATAACGACCCCAAACACACCTCCAAAATGCCCACTGCCTTGCTAATGAAGCGGAGGGTAAAGGTGATGGACTGGCCAAGCATGTCTCCAGACCTAAACCCTATTGAGCATCTGTGGGGCATCCTAAAATGGAAGGCGGAGGAGTGCAAGGTCTCTAACATCCACAAGCTCTGTGATGTCGTCATGGAGGAGTGGAAGAGGACTCCAATGGCAACCTGTGAAGCTCTGGTGAACTCTTTGCGCAAGAGGGATAAGGCAGTGCTGGAAAATAATGATGGCCACACAAAATATTGACACTTTGGGCCCAATTTTGCCATTTTTAGTTAGGTGTGTACTCACTTTTGTTGCCAGTGGTTTAGACATTAATGGCTGTGTGTTGAGTTATTTTGAGGGGACAACACATTTACACTGTTATACAAGCTGTACATTCACTACTTTACATTGTAGCAAAGTGTAATTTCTTCAGTGTTGTCACATAAAAAGATATAATAAAATATTTACAAAAATATGAGGGGTGTACTCACTTTTGTGAGATACTGTATACACACACACACACATACAATTGGCCAGGAAAGTCTATCTATGCCAACTGACAGCCACCTTTTTCTCACAAAAGAGAAAAACTTGCTTGAATATCAGCAACTGTTCCCAAAATCATCAGGCTCGCTGGCTGGATCAGATCAATGTCTACAGACTTCACAGCACTGGGCGACTGCTCATCAGCACAATCTGTGATCACTGTGTCTGCCAGACAGCAGATCACATTTGGATATATAGGGCCACTATGACCAGCCCTGTACCAAGTGATCGCTGTGTCCGGGCACAACAGATCACATGTCAACACAGGCTACAATGCACTGTGGCCTCTCAGTATTCTCCTCTCACAGCCGATCGTTGGGCACTGTACTACTCACTGAAAGTTTTTAAAAAATAATAACATCAGAGCCATGCACTAACACTATGATGACATTATACTGCTCTGGTTAGTGATCAGTGACACGTAGAGCTGCACAATTAATCGTCAAGAATCGTTATTACGATTTTTTCCCCGTTGCGATCTTGACAAAAGTGTTTCACAATTCTTGCTATGCAAAGAATTCTCTCTGCACTTCTGAAGCTACAATTGTCAAAAGAAAGGAAGAAAAAAAACAGGCAGTCTACCAAGAATCACAACATTCTTTAGCAGTGGAACTAAGTATAAAAGTAGTAGAGACCCTAGAGAATAAAATGGTGGTTGTTGCAATATTTTATGTCACACTGTATTTGCGCAGCAGTCTTTCAAATGCAATTTTTTTGGAAAAATTACTTTATTGAATTTAAAAAAAAAAAAAAACACTAACCAGTAAAGTTAGGCCAATTTTTTTTGTATAATGTGAAAGATTTTACGTCGCGAGAATCGTGATCTTTTTATTCTAAGCAAAAAAATTGTGATTCTCATTTTGGCCAGAATCGTGCAGCTCTAGTGACACTGTATGCCATTGTAGCATTTTGTGGGCGTTTCCACTGTCCTGGTTCTCCAGGGCCTCCATAAATGTGAAAGGTAGTCAGAAACAATTGAGTACTGTTCGTGATACTTTTTTAATTTGTACTAACATACAATTATTCAGGACAAGTTTTAGGGGTATGTTCCCTTCTCCAAGGTTCAAGCAAATGTACTAAAAGTACTTGAAGGGGACATACCCCAAAAGCTTGTCCTAAAAAATCATATGTTAAAGCAAATGAAAAAAGTATCAGACAGTACTCCAGCTAGTACTCACTTGTTTCTGTCGCAAGTGCACTAGTATGGCTATAACCACCTCAGGCATACCGTGTTTCCCCGAAAGTAAGACAGTGTCTTACTTTCTTTTTATCCCTAAAAGCCCCACTATGTCTTACTTTCGGGGTATGTCTTATATTGGGAAAAAAAAAATTTTTTTATTCTTTATTGCAATATGTTTTTTTTTTTTTGTTTTTTTTTTTAATCAGCCCTGTTGGGGGGCTTTGGTGAGATATCAGGGGTCTTAACAGACCTCTGATATCTCCCCCTTGAGACAGAGAAAGAGACAGAGGATAGAGATTCCCCAGTCCCTTTCTCTGCAGCGTCAGCTGCACTGACAATGAAAGGAGAGAAGACATCGGCTTCTCTCCATTCATAAACTGACACATTGTAATCACAGCAGATTACAATGTTTCAGTTATGTGAATGGACAGAGTCAGCTGACTCTGTCTATTCACAAGGGAAGGAGGGGGAGGACGGAGGAACGGAGGGGGAGAACGGAGGGGACAGAGAAGGAGGGGGAGAACGGAGGGGACAGAGAAGGAGGGGAGAACGGAGGGGACAGCTGGGAGGCACAGAGGAGGAAAGCGGAACGGAGGGGGAGAACGGAGGGGGACAGAGAAGGAGGGGGGAACGGAGGGGACAGCGGGGAGGCACAGAGGAGGAAAGCGGAACGGAGGGGGAGAACGGAGGGGGACAGAGAAGGAGGGGGGAACGGAGGGGACAGCGGGGAGGCACAGAGGAGGAAAGCGGAACGGAGGGGGAGAACGGAGGGGGACAGAGAAGGAGGGGGGAACGGAGGGGACAGCGGGGAGGCACAGAGGAGGAAAGCGGAACGGAGGGGGAGAACGGAGGGGGACAGAGAAGGAGGGGTACCGCACTTCACTGCAGGCAAATCCCCCCGTGTTTCCCCGAAAGTAAGACATATGTCTTACTTTCGGGGTATGGCTTATATTAGCTGACCCCTCTGAAACTCCCGATACGTCTTACAATCGGGGGTGTCTTACTATCGGGGAAACACGGTAGGTAGTCATGAAATTACATCATTTATGTCCCTAGAAAGTCTGAAGGTGCTTCTTGAATGTTGGGCCTCTCTCTGCATCTAGGCTGTGAAAAAGTCTCACACGTGGGGTATCGCCATACTCAGGAAAAGTAGAAGAATGTGTTTTGGGGTGCAATTGCAACAATGCTTATGCTGTATGTGAGAAATAACTTGTTAAAATTACAATTTTGAAAAAAAAAAATGCTGTTAGCATGAGGAAAGGAGAACCAATAACCGGCATCTGTTTACCTCCATGATCAGCTGTGATTTAACAAAGCTGAGCATGTGGTAAAGAGCCACTGATTGGCTCTTTAACTCAATCTGTGATCAGCAGCGTCCAGAGGACACTACGTTCACAAAGCGTGCTGCCCGCACCTAGCCGCGGGCACGATCACGGGACGGCGTCATATAACGTTGTCCCAGAACTAGACAACTGCGCTGTAGCCATCATTTGGCTATAGCGTGGTGGACAAGTGGTTAAACATGTGCAAAAAAAATTACAAAATCGGCTCTGCCAGCAAAAAGGTTAAAACTGAACTCCAGGCAGATATAACAGACACATTGATGCATCGATTATTGTATCCTTTTTTTTTAAATCCAAACAGTGAAAATACCTGAACTTGACTTGGTATCAGCTTCTTGCAGTTACAGTACTTTAGTACTAGAGAAGGAGATGCAGCACAAACAGCGAACCAGCAAGCTCATAGGAGGAAAGAGCACAGAGCAAAGTGACAGAGAGATTAAATCATAAGACTGCTGCTTCTCCTTTTACAGTTTAATCAAAGGATGGGGTTGGGACGGAATCCAGTAAGTGTTAATAAATTGAGGCAGAGAAAAAAAAAGTTCCGACAGGACTGTGTGGTGCGATATCATTATACAGGGTTTATATAGCACCAACAGTTTGCGCAGCACTTTACAACATACAGAGCTGTGTAAACCACAGAACTGGATGGACAGAAATACAAATCAATCCTTTACTAGGTAAAACTCAATTTTTGCACTTTATATATTTAATGGTATGCCTGGAGTTAATTTCATTATTGTTTTTTTTTTGCATTAATTTGTGTTTTTGACATAGGCCCAGAGTTCAACTGAGCTGAGCAATGTTAAAGCGGGGTTCCACCCAAATTTTGAACAATATCTGTATGTATTCTCTTCCTTGCCTAGATGCTGGTATGCCGTTTAAAAAAATTTCAATCGGCGTAATTACCTTTTATTTTTCTATTCTTCTTTGCACTTCCTGGTTCTCCTCCCGTGGGAGTAGGCGTGTTTCTAGCCTCTCCCAGACTCCTGGGAGCTAGTCTCAGGCTTCCCAGGATGCCACTGAGCATGTGCGGAAACGAGCGGTGAATGCTGGGAGCACAGCATTCACCACATCCAGGAAATAAATGCTTGTGGGCTTCAAATGCCCACAATGAAGATGGAAACCGCCTGCAGTGAATAATATAAGTTATTCTTTCTGACGAAATCTGACACAGGTGGACATATTACACACAATATGTGAGTATGTAATGCTGAGAAGAAAAGTTTGTGAATGAACTCAAAAAAAAAAAAAAAATGATAGATAGGTGGATCCCCGCTTTAACTTTCCCTCAAATTTTAGTTTTTGGTGGAAAACAAATACATGGAGAACACACCAACTTCATGCAGATAGTGCCCTTGGTGAAAATTAAACCCTGGATGCCAGACTTCTATGGCAGAAAAACTAACCTACTGTCCACTTTGCAGTCTAACATAAAGTAAAGGGTCACTGTAATGGGAATTAACAGATTTTACATAGATAAACAGTGATTAGAGTCAACAAGTAATTGCTCTCTTGATTTCATAGTTTCGGGAATGTACAATCTTAATCTGCGACACCCCAATGGTCACCTTAGTAAAAAAAAATACCTATTCTTTTGCTGTACAGTTATACTAAGCCACACTATATATACCGCTAATTTTTGGACATTAATACCATTCTTTCATATGACATATTCTGAGGTACAGAAAATGAAGTCTCAATCTAGTGCACTTTACAATCTGTCCTCAAAGGTACACAACCACATGCTACCTTGCCAATTTAAGCAGAAGTCCATTAACCTACCTGCTGGTTTTTGGACTGTAGAAGAGAACTAGGGCAAACTATTCAAGCTGCCATTTTTCTGTGTTAAAGGAGGAGAGCAGAGCAAGGTGCCAAATACTTAGCACAAAATCTGATGGTACATTTCATGTTGTGTGTCCAAATCCACTAGTATTTATGTATTATTGCAAAACCACGGACGTTTCTGTCTCATTAATATTCACATAAGTTGTAGTAAAAGCTTTTGAAATGGTAGTTTCCTGCCAACATGCCACTGGCAATTTTCTACTTTTGTATATAATATATAGTATTGTTGTCCTTTTCTGCTTATGAACTCTGGAGTCTGTTTTTTTGCTGATATATAAATTAAAATTTCTAGATCTGGCCATTTACTTACACTGATTATAGCTTTTCAATGAATAGAAGTTTAATTGATAACAATATGTATTACAACAGTGAATGTTCAAATTAATTATCTTCACTCCTTAACAGCAAAATGGAAAAAGCACATTCTCATGGAGGAGTTGGGGTTATCACTAATCTAAAGCCTCATGAGTGTTCATTACTAGAGAAGAACATTATTGCAGCAAATAAATTACTTGGGCTATGCTACATATAAAGTGACTGTAGATAAAATATATACGTATACATATATGTATAAAAGCGTCCTCGAATCTATGTAACTTCATTCTAGTGAATACAACCAAAAAACATTGTGGCCTCAGTAAAATGCCTGTGACTGTGACTCTGGGAAATCAAATTCAAGGCCCATTTACACAAGAAATGGCAGGTTTACTGCACATTTGCATGCATTTCCAATGCATTTTTAAGAAGCTTGCATTTCCTTTGAAGTAATTTCTGTTTTCTTTTGGATTTTATGTGCAGTGCATGTTTGTGCATTTACATGCAATGTGTGAATTTCTGTGCATTTGCAGTACAGAAAACTTCAGCATACTGTACTTTCATTCACTGCAATAGCGTGAACTTTGCCCAAGCTCCTTAGGCTGACAGTTTAAAGATCACACATTCCAGCTACATAAAAAAAAATATTGTAATAAAGCATAAACTTTAGGCAGAATAAAAAGTATTTCAAGCAGTACCGCAACCTGTTGTTTTTTTATCAGCCTCTGCTAGTCTCCTGCATTGCTGGACAAAGACCAGGAGAGAAAGTGGAAGCACTGTAAGCCAGCGATCAGACCTTGTTGCGTTACATGTTGGTGTCAATCTAACAAAGGATGCTCACTGGCAGGATGAAAGACCACACACTTGACCTTATCATTAAGCTGATGCTTGTTTACTATCTAATTACAGTCTAATTAAGTCTTGGCCAAGCCACATTGTGCAACATATTTTTGCAGGTAAGGCAGTTCCCACAAATCGCTGATTTAGCTGTTTGCATATTGCCGTTTCTCAACAATTTTTTTATAAGTTTTGTCGTAATGAGCCTCTTCTCAATTCTTTTTTTTTTTTTAAAAACAAGCGTGATTATATCAAAAGAGCATGTAAGGCTTGTTCTATCTAGTTGATATGGGTACTCCCCTTCAGTAATCAACATGCAATATAAAATTTTTTTTTTAAAAACACACAAGGAGAAATTTCCCAAGTGCCATAGCCTAGTTATCGTATAGTGTGAGGAAGGCACAAATTAATGCAATAAGTTGGATTTCCTGTTTTCCTCAAAGATCTGATGAAGAAACAGTAACTTGAAAATAGTCGTATGCATTCATGTTTTTTCACATCTTGTGTAAAGTATGCTAACAACTTACCTTTTTAAAAAAATGATTACTAGGATTGCATAGCACATAACCCATTTATAATCATACGAGCGTAAATTAGAACTTCTACAAGAAAATCTACACTCATTAGCACAAAGTATTCCTGATACAATCTAGTCTCCAAAACAATAAACAAGGTAACCACATTTCTTTTTATATGACTAAATACATTGTTCTGTAGATCAAACTGGCCAAATTTTGGTAGGTCATCCACATCAAAACGCTATGATGAAGAAGTGGCGTATAATGCTATAAAACTTATATTTAGTTACTCTCCCACATTCAAATCTAACAGGCTAATCTGAGGTCTTGGTTAATCTAGAAAAAAAATTCTAGCACAGTAATAATACATGTTATTGAAAAAGTAAAAATAATTTTGTTTGCAGTGGGACATGCTGACACTAGTGTGTTTTATTGAGTTGCATTTGGAAAAGTCCTTCAGATTGCATTTTTGGTTTGTTGCCTGCATTTTCCACCATCAGTTTAATGGGCTCCTTCACAAAAAATGCACCCAAAACAAACGAACATGGTCTTAAGCAAGAAAACTCTGAACAAACACAAAAAAACAGCTTTTTCAAATAGTCAACAAACAAACGCTACTAAATAGAAGTCAAAACACACAAATGTGTAAGGCTTGCCCAAAAATAAATCTACTTTTACATGCACACCACACAATAATATACCTTTTGCTAATATTTGTTGCCAAAATATAGAACCATTATGTCCATTTATTCACTAACATTAGGCCACTGTACACATGGCAAAAGCCATTATTTTGAAAAGGAGGGGAATTGAAGAAGGAATTGCCCTCATGCAGTGTATTTCTTCCATTTCTGCTGCATTGTCCTTGCTTTTGCTGATTTTTTCACCCATCTTGCTAATTTGCACTATTTATTTACACTTCACCACTGCAATTTCCAATGTCCAACATTCATAAATTAGGAGAAAAGGTGGACAAAGTCTTGCAGTGAAATTAATGAAGTGTGCAAAAACAATCATTTTAGAGTTGTACAGAATCTGGTCCTCTAACATTGGTTATGAGCTATCCTGCTTTCTAAACAAGTTCAGAGAATTTTCTATTTAACCTTACACAGGAAACCTTTGTAATAAAAATGATATACTGTATTATATAATGGTTTTCTGGTGAGATTCAAGTGCATGATACGATCCAAAACACAATTCAATAAAACTGTACATTAGCAGATTACTGACATTCTGCAATTATCATGCTTTACTACAAATCCTAAAATGCAGCTCATGGTTACTGTTATCAGTTAACAGAACATTTGCTTTATCTGCGTAACTGTCATCAACATCAAGCAGTGCTTCTGACAACAGTAATCTGACATGACAGTAATACTTAGCGTAGTTCCCTATGTTAAAGATGTTAATGTGCCAGGATATGTCATATTCTGTACACCAAAGATTTTTTTTCTCCTCTAACTTTGCTGTGTACAAAACGGTCACTTTCACAATCAACCACATTTTATGAGTACCTACAGCACTTTCTTCAATAAAGATTAGCAAATCAATTTCAGAATTTCATAGATCTGCCAAATTCTTTTTTCAGTGTTATTAAAATTTCAACTCACTAGAATATACATGTAAGAAGATTTCTATAATCTACAGAGAACAAAGTTTATAACTATATGTAATCAAATTTCAGGTCATACAAACCCGTGTGTACATATTCAGGTGACAATTTCACAAAATTTGTTAAAAAGGTACGTTTCACAAAATTTGCTTCCCAAATGAACTTCCTGATCTCAAAATCTGTATTTTGTTTTTCTCTTTCTCTTACAGATTTTTTGGGTTGAAAAAATAAATCAAATGTCTGAAGCACTGTTGATATTAAATACCTAATCTATAGCACAGATATGCAATGAAGGGTACATTATTTAAAGATTTATTTTAAATATAAAGATTGTGAATTAAATATTAGAATTGGTGGAAGTGGTGAATCATTTATTTCAAAGCCTTAGAAACAAATGCACTAGTATCACATTTTTTTTCACTGTTGAATACTAAGCAATAGCAGCATAACTACATTATTTAATCTGGTCTGCAATACTTCTTTTGCTTCATATGTAAAAGCTTAAGAAAAAAAACCAATAAGTTTTTGCTGAGTTTGTTAGCATCCACATTAATGGTAAAGTGTGATACCAAATTCACTGTGAGCATAGCCAATATGTATAGATATCTCTAGAATGTGGGCACAGAGCAGTGTTAAGAGCTTCTGATTTTGTGCAGACTGCTGAGAAAGAGTCAGACATTTTAAGCAAAGGTTCCAAAAATACTTGTGCACTGTGGCTGATTACCCAGCAACCGCTTTACAGAATATAAAAAAAAATACAACATTTCTATCAGTTCTAAAATGCTGAGATTATGTTTTATGCGTGACAGGTTTGCTTTAGCTGTTTGAAATTTTTAAATGTGCTTCTTTAACATATAATGTAGCCAATCAGACTAATTAATATGCTTAAAAAACTACAATGTGAGCAAACGATGAACCAAAATGATGCCACTTTTATTCCAGAACAGGGGCTGCTGATAAAACAGGTGCGACATTTCAATAGAGCTTCTATACTATAGTGTATTAGGACTGACATATTCGTAGAATCCTGATTTGCAGAACATACAGTCAATATCAGCACCTTTTGTAACTTTGTTTTTATTCTTTATAATAGAGTGTTTTTAATTCAATATATGTTTTTTTTTTTTAAATAGACAGTATAGCTAAAGCCTATTCTAGGTTGCTAGTACTAGATTTTTATCTATTTAAATTTAGCATTACAATTGTTTTCCAAATTAGCTCTATTATATATTTATAATATAAACTATATATTATATATATATTGAGAAAACTTTACATTAAGTATTAAATCTCAAAAAAAAAATGAAATTTACATCAATGAATTGAATTTTCTACTGTCTATGAACTAAAATTACAACCTGAGCTAAATTGACATCATACATTGTCATATATGAAAACAAATCAGTATCTTAAAATTTTCTTAGGGAAAGAATAAAGAGATTAAGCCAAAAATAAATATTTTTGTTACATGTCTGTATGTGGTACACGTACAGGATATGAGGATAATAAAACTGTAGTGTCTTTTATAGCCTGCTTGTGGTATGGCTAGGAAGTTCTGTACATATGCAAAGGTTAGAGTGACCCCCTCTGATCACTTATCAAAATGCACCGTGCATTGATGGGAATAGCTCACTACAGAGTACTGCCCTTCCCTGTTAAAAGCAGTAAAAACAGTCAATATGATTTAATAAAATACTGGGGAATTGGAGAAAGTACGAACACACTTAGGTCATTCAAATAACTTTTTACAGTCGTACTTGGCAGAGTTACTACTTTTCAATGAGTTAACATTCACTAAAGTCTATGTATAGTGCAATGCAAATTCTACAGCTCAAACATTCTTAATAGAACTGATTTTTCTTAAAGGGGAAGTAATCTTTTTAAAGTTTTTGAAATATATCCGTAAAGAAGACCAATCTAATGTAAGCAATAATAATGCATATTAACCTACTGAAAACATATTCCATGTATAGTTTGTAATTATCTATGTACATATAGGGGGAGGGGGCAGATTTTTTTTATCCTTTTATCTTACCGTTTATTGAAAACAGTAGACCCTATGCAGTAATGTTTAAAGGCTAGAGACCATGTGACCAAGACCACCCCACAAGGGTGGGGTACACAATTTTTCTGATTAATTAAAAGAATGTGGTTACTATTTAAACCATAATAATAATAATGCTATTTAGTAATGGTGATGTGCACTATAGATTTATGTGACGTGTTAATCTTCAAGACACGGCCAATCGAATAGGAATCGGTCAGTTTATGTTCCCGTTAACTACTGAAATCTGCTGCTACAGTTTTCTCTGAATCTGTGATAGTTCTGGGACAAGGATGAATGATGTCTCATAAGGTCTGCTTTGTTTCATAACTAGCAGCACTTCTTAGATAAGATAATGGCAGTCTTCAGTGCCAGAAGGGAACCTTGTCTGGTCTATTCAATTAACACTCCATATTACATCATTTATGTTTTATATTATGAAAATGGACTGTTTATACCCATTTATTAGTAAATCAAATTTCATACTGAAAAAACAGATGAAAACCTCAATATTTGGAAACTGTTTATAGCAGGGGTGCCCTGTCCAACCTTTTAACCTTCCTGGGCCACACTGGAAAAAGAGGAAGTGTCAAGGGCCACACATAAAATACAATAAAAAGAAGGATAGCTGATGAGCAGAAAAAGTTGGGCAGATCACAAGTTAATGATCACGGATATAGATAATGTACCTATCTGAGTGATAAAACTTCATTTTTTTCAATATTTTTTACTATAGAAGTAAAAGAGGGGAACATAAAACGAGTGCGATATTTGACACTCTTACACATCAGTATCTGGTTGGATGGATGTAGTAGCAATTCTCAATGGCTTCTCAAGGTGTTTATCAGATATTTTGGTTCTAATTGTTTCTTTTTGTGTGCTTCATTCTTGAAAATAGTTGCTCACTATAGGCGCTGCTGAAAACTGATGACATGAATAAGGCGTGATTGTGAAGCGTGGGATATTTTTCTTTGGCAAGATAAAACTTATAAAAGTCCAGTAAAGAGACACTGTCAAATTTTTATTCAGTCACATCTGTTAACAAAGTGTAAATGCATTTTACAAAAAAAAATAAAAAATATATAGCTACTTTTTTTAACTGAGTTTACGATTTTGCGTTGAACTGCATTCATAGCCATCCTGGGCCACCAGTTGGACACCCCTGGTTTAAATTATAAAATAACATTCTGCACGACGCCGCTTTTGACGTTTCTTAAAAGCAGGTTGTTTTCATGTGCGGCTTTTAACAAACGAACTACAGAAATGACATGTGTGAACACACATGCAGATGGCAAATATATATGTTTTTTTTAATTTGGAAGGGTCCTTTTTAAGCTTAATGTCCCCATCCCCTTCCTCCCCCCCATGACCGTTTGGTCCTCTCCTTGTCTCTGATGAACAAGAAACACATTTCCTACATCATCATCTGTAGTAAAACCCTATTTTTCTACCAAGCATTGAATAGAGAAGCTGCTTTATGGTAATACTAATGCCCTGTACACACGATAGGATTTTCCGACAACAAATGTTCGATGGGAACCTGTTGTCGGAAATTCCAACCGTGTGTAGGTTCCATATGACATTTTCCGTCAGAATTTCCAACAAAAAAAATTTGAGATCTGGATCTCAAGTTTTCCGACAACAAAATCCATTGTCAGAAATTCAGATCGTGTGTACACAATTCCGATGCACAAAATTCCACACATGCTCGGAATCAAGCAGAAGAGCCACACTGGCTATTGAACTTCATTTTTCTCGGGTCGTCGTACGTGTTGTACGTCACAGCGTTCTTAACGTTCAGAATTTCCGACAACATTTGTGTGACCGTGTGTATGCAAGACAAGTTTGAGCCAACATCCGTCGGAAATAAATCCAGGATTTTGTTGTCGGAAAATCCTATCGTGTGTACAGGGCATAATACATACATGCATTCCTCAAAAAAAATATTGAATGTTACATCAAATGATACAGAATTTATCTTCAGAAAAAAATTCTGAGACCATACTACTTTACCTTTATTATCATGCTACCACCCCAGCACACAATTCCCACAAAATACATTAGTTCTTATGGACCGTCCCAGGCAACGCATGAAATAATCAGTAAGCAAATAATGCTATCCTTCAAACATTTGCAAATTTGCTAAGACTTAAAAAAAAAATGTACAACGTTTAAAATGATCACAAACCGAATCCAGAGAACACTATGTGGGTATTCACAGTGTACTTCCTGAAGAGTATGTTATATAGTTGTTTCCTGTATCACCAATTACATTCACACTTCCAAGGCAGGTTTGTTTGCAATTGGAGAGTGTGAGAGAGACTTCCTAAACTAAAACCTTAAGTAGATGTAAACTCCAACTGAATGGCATTTAGTTTCCCAAACTGTGTCTCAAATAATTGCCATTTTTTTACATAAAATATTCTTCATCGATATTTATCTCGGTGCTGCTGATCCCCTCCAGACTTTTTTCAGCAAGTTCCTGTCTACATGCAAGTACTTCAGTGCACTGCATTTTTCATGATGGAGAGCGGAACATGCTTGTATAATAATAATGTCTGTTGAAATGGCCAGAGGTTCCTTCAAAAGTTCTTGTACAGGGTGACAGTGGAAAAGGACCATTGGTACACAGGCAGAAAAGTGTTGTCACCTTATAACCGGATGTGTGGACCTTCACAGCAAAATCAACAGATATTATTTTAATGAAGGCTGCAAACTAAAAAACATTGAAAATCACTGTTGAAATTACATTAACACATTAAAGTGGAGTTCCACCCAAAAATGGAACTTCCACTTTTTTGGATTCCTCCCCCCCTCCGGTGTCACATTTGGCACCTTTCAGGGGGGAGGAGGGAGCAGATACCTGTCTAATACAGTTATTTGCTCCCACTTCCTGGCATAGATCACCGCAGATCTTGCGGTGATCTATGCCACTTCCGGCGCCTACCCCGTCTTCCCCCGCTGTATTCTGGGAGACACAGAACACAGCAGGGACCTGAGAGTAAGTGCAGCGCTACTCGCGCATGCGCAGTAGGGAACCAGGAAGTTAAGCCGCGCGGCTTCACTTCCTTATTCCCTCACCGAGGATGGCGGCGGCAGCAGACGAGAGCCGAAGGACGGATCGGCTTCCGACATCGCGGGCTCCCTGGACAGGTAAGTGTCCATATATTAAAAGTCAGCAGCTGCAGTATTTGTAGCTGCTGACTTTTAATACTTTTTTTTTTCAGTGGACCTCCGCTTTAAAATTTATGTAGGATTTCCGTGATTATGTTTACAATTTCTTTAATTTAAACAAAATGTCAGCCTGCAGATAGTATGCATGGATGTTTCTCTGCATCACTCATAGGGTCTCTCAGAAAATTGATTAAATGGAGTGGTTGATTACAACAAAGCTTTGATAAAAAATAAATCACATATAGTAACAATCACATAGGCTGTGTTTCCTCAAGGCTTCAATTTCCAGTTTGGGCAGAGTACTTTTAGCCTCCATTCAATATTGTGCGACTCCAAAGTCGCACAATTTCCAGTGTGACTTTGATGCGACTTTACACCCTCTGGACCAATATTGTACCAAAAGTCACATCAAATTAGTGCAGGCACCTGTTTAAAATCGCACCGATTTGAACTGCTGCCATTGAAAAGAATGGGATGCTACTTTTCATGCGACTGATGTCCAAAGTCACATGACAGGTCGCACAAGTGTAAATGGAGCCTTAGGCAAAATAAAAAATACTGCCCTTCAGCTCCCATTAACATCTGAGCATTTTGTTGCTCATTTTCATGCAATTCCCAATATGCAACAATGCTCAACATCAAGAATCCCATTCTCATCTCTTATGGCTGTTCACATCTTTGGGTACAGTTGCTTTAATTTTGGAGCTGTGGAGAGTTTTTGGCCCCATAGATTTTATTGAAAGCACCTGTAAACACGTGACACAAATGTTTTTGCTTGTTTATCCCTGCATTTTTTTTTGCACTGGAACAACTGTTCTCCTTTGCTCTCCTCCTTAACCTCCCTGGCGGTATGATTATGTCAGATTTTTATGAACGTCAAAGTGGTACATTGCTTCGCATGGAAATTTGGCATTTCATATTGTAGGCATGTAATTCCTAGAAATAACACACTTAAATCTGTCCAAACAAGAGTCTAGTAGACATCCCGGGTATTGTCTACTAGAGTTTGAAACACAAAATCATAAATTATAATATAATAAATAACTGTAAACAATTATAACAAATAATAATATAATAATAATAAAAATTATTCAATAATGTATTCAAACTAAAAACACTGAAATTTGGTCAGTTGCAGAATTGTTGCTGTCGTTACTTTCAGTGTTTGATGACAAATTTCCCCACAAATCACTATCGCTCAATGCAAGTGATTCTAATTTACTATCGCTGTTTTCTAGCTTTTGACGTAAAGGGACACTTTTTGGTTGCTATGGACAATCTCAAGTTTCCAGGCAGAAAGAACAGTATATATAATATAAAACTGCATGCAGGGCACTGGACAAACCACTAGGGACAAAAGGGATGTGAAATAATTAGATACAGTAATGTAATCTTTAATATTACAGTGTACTGTATTGTGTTTTGTTTTTTGCACTTTTTGAATTTGACATCGGGCTCCATCCCCGTGCATTGCGACACTCGCAGGGAACAGAGCCCGGCACACAGCACATCTGGCAGAGGACACAGCCTGCGGACACAGCGGGGCGACATCGCAGGATCCTGGGGAAGAGGTAAGTAACTTTTCTAGAATACTGCAATGCAATCCCGAGTGTGGTTTGGGATTACCGCTTTTGGTAATGAAAATTTACCCTGAGCCACACTCGGATTTATCACCAGGGAGGTTAACCAAAACAAATGAATTTCTGTCAATATGCATTAAAAAAACAGTAAAACATGCTTAAAAGCAGTAAACTTTATACTACAATGCATACTACAACTCAGTGTTTTATAAAGCTATATGTGAATACAGTCTTGGGTGTTATTACTCTATGAGATCCTTAAAATGCTATGGTAGCTGCTGTATCTTATATTAAAAATGATCAAGACAAGAATGTTAGAGAATATGAAAATCAAAAGTGACCATTTTTGGGGTTTATATCAGATTATCAGAGCCAACAAAAGGAAGGCTAGCATGGTGATTACAATGTGATATGTGTAGAACACAGGTTAAGGTTGCATCTATAATTCCTGAAATACTTCTTTAAATTTGACCCAATCTGGTTCATTATGTACCCATAAATTAACAGGTTTTTGAACCAACAAAGCACTACCTGCCCATTTATACAATTAAACTGTAAAAATGAGGAACCGTTTTCAGCGCCAAACAACTATCTTGGAAGTATTTTGTCCGATAAAATATTTTCACAAGACCCATAAGCATTGCTTTTTTTAAGCTGAGCTCCAAGAAATCAGCTAAATACACAGTTGAAATACATACATTTGTACAAGATTGGCAAGGAAGCAGTCCTCTGCCTGCTGACTGGACAATGAAGAAACACAAGTACATTAATGAGGTCATCCCTGTGCTCTCTACTCCTGAAAGAATGTTGACAATGTAAGAATGACAGCATTGTCTAAGCTTAAGAGCCCTAATGGGCTCAAGGTGCTGCCCCTTCAGCACCAAGTCCTGCTGTGCAGAGGAATAAATCTGGCCCATACAAGGAGCGAAATGTTGCCAGTTCAGCAGGGACCACCTGAATTTCGATCCATGTATGGGCAGGGTGGCTGCTCAACTGCCCCGGTGGATTTTTTCCAATTGATCAGCACCGCCAGCGCTGATCACTGTAAGTCTCCTTACTGTCAGAATACAATAGTTCAACCAGGAGGATTCCCCCGTCTACCTCAAATGTGTGGATAGGGGGAATTGAGAATTTTTTTTGTTTTAACCCGCAGGTTTAATGAAAAAAGAAACAAATCATCTGTGGGCTGCTTAAAAGAGACCAAAAAAAAAGATATATTTGCCTATGCTGCATACACTTACAATATATATTTAGACCACCATTAGACCTATGCATTTTGGTAATGCCTAGTATAACACAGTGAAACATACATTTTACTTCCCGTTACTACACACCCGTTATGGGTAAAGCATATACACTGCTGCGCACCACAACACACATACCAGTGTTACAAAAAAAGGCCATGTGCAAATAGCACCTTTTAGACCCATGCATTATGGTAACATGCAGTAAACTAAGCATTTCATGTGTTAACACATGGCAGTGTGTGGAGCATTGCAGTTTCATTCATTTCAAACAATTTCAGCAGCAGACATTGTGCTCACACTGCAGCACAGCATATGTGTGTTGTGGTGAGTTGCGTTACAAAAAATGAGGTTTGTTGGTAGCGGATCTAAACAAATGGGCTGCGTTAACTCAACACATGTTAACACCTGTGTATTAACACACCGTAACATGCCACAAAGAACTGAAGGTGGCCTTCTTTTTTTTTTAAACAATCACATTACTGCCTAAGCACTGTTAATAAATATCTGCCTGGAGTTCATTAGGAAATGAACAATGAAAAGATTGATTGCAAGCTCATCTTACTCTACTTCATGAATACTTTATAACATAGGCTGGAGATATGGCACTGGCAAGAACTGGTGGGAAATAATTGAAAATTATCTATATTGCTGATCTACAGTATTTTTCACATGATTTTGGTGTCTAAGTTACCAAACAAGTCACACAAGCTAGTACTGATTGAGAAAGCTTTGATTCTATGCATACCATTATTCTTACAGGGAGTATTCATGTAAGATCCCATACAAATTGATACTCCTTGTGCATCAGCAGCACAGACTTTAAAGTCCAAAAAAGGAACTTCCACTTTTTGGATTCCCCCCCCCCCTCCAGTGTCACATTTGGCACCTTTCAGGGGGGAGGAGGGAGCAGATACCTGTCTAATACAGGTATTTGCTCCCACTTCCTGGCATAGATCACCGCGGCGCTTGCGGTGACCTACGCCACTTCCGACACCTACACTGTCCCCCACCGCTGTATTCTGTGAGACACAGAACACAGCAGGGACCAGAGAGGACGAGCAGCGCGACTCGCGCATGTGCAGTAGGGAACCAGGAAGTGAAGCCGCACGGCTTCACTTCCTTATTCCCATACCGAGGAGGCCGGCGGCAGCAGCCGAGAGCCGACGGACGGATCGGCTTCGGCTGCCGACATCGTGGGGCTCCCTGGACAGGTAAGTGTCCATATATTAAAAGTCAGCAGCTGCAGTATTTGTAGCTGCTGGCTTTTAATATTTTTTTTTTTTCAGCGGACCTCCGCTTTAAGAGAGAAATTACTAAAGCTACTTGGTCTATTGACATTTCTATGCAAGTGGAAAAAAATGACATAGCTTAAAGGAGAAGTATAGCCAAAGCTCGTTTGGCTATGCTTCTCCTGTGGATCACAGAGCTCGCACACAGCACAGCTCGCTGTCGGCTGACGTCACAGGGCTGGTCCAGGCTCAGAAAACATTGTGACAATATAGTTTGGATCCACCCATATGCCTGGACCGGTACCTGGCTCAGCCTCAGAGCAAAGAGCGGTGACTGACAGTCACCAGCTCTCTGCTCAGCGAGGTGTAAGAAACGAGCGATCAGCGGTGTTAAATCGCTCAGTTCTTAGTCTTAGAGCCGGTGGGGAACAGATGCAGCATGTGACTGAGGATGCATCCACCTAGATAAGTATGATTCTAAAAGAAAAAAAAAAACATACTTCTCTTTCAGCACACACAGTGGTTGATTTACTAAAGGAAAACGGGCTGTTCACTTTGCAAGGGAATGTTCCCTTTGCTTAGTGAATGTGGTGTATGTTCACTTAGCATATAATACTCAACCAGGTGCAAGGAAAATAAAAGAATAAAAGTATTTTTGCTTGGACGTGATTGGATGATGGAAGTCAGCAGAGCTTCACCTCATTCACTAAACTAAAGTGAAAATTCTCATCCAAAGTTAATAGCATATTTAGTGAAACCCTATAAATACACACTTGAAAAGTCATAATTTAGGAAACATATTGGGTTATAACAAAAAAAAAAAACTGTGTCAGTACAATCAATTGGTGCCAATATGTTCAGTGCTAAAGGATAATCTTGTTAAATGGAATTAAAGAATAAGCACATGCTCACTGGCCAGAATGCTATCCTAGGATGACACATATGGGTTTAATTCCCCACATGTACGGTTCAAAAATAAGGAGGAACTTCAGTAAACAAGGGTATAAATTAGGAGTCTGAAATATCTATCAAAAGACAATATTTTGTGAACTGGCTGCAATACTGACACAGCAAAGCCATTGTACTTTTGTTTTTCTATATACAGCTGTGTTTTCACAGATGCAGTGCCATGTGTCTTCACCAAAAGATGTGTCCTTCCTTCAGATGTGACTACAGATCAAAGCATCAAATACAGAAATACAACATGCTCTGTGAGGAAGTTACATTTTTTGCAGTCACCAAGAAACCAACATTCCATCTGCTGTCCTTATGTATGGTGCCCAGGTTATCTATACTGGAGCCAGTCTGACTAAATAAGTAAGGCAGTTACACAAAAATCATCATAACTGACAGTACACTACAACTAAATTATTATACAAAATGCACAGATGACAGTTGCGTATCATGAACATTAGGAACCTATTTTTACCAGAAAACAATGCATTGCACTGCACTCCGTTGGGCAGACCATTCAAAATACACTTCAATGCACACAAAAAAAAAAAAAACTACTGTTGCATTTGTTTGGTATAGCAATGCACATCCTATGCTGTGGTGCTCTGTGCTGTAATAAAGCTACACTCTGGAGATGCATTAGGGTGCCATTTAAAATGAGTGGCGCTGCAAAACACAAATGCCAGCATGGGGCGCTACGGTGTGTTGTGGCTCATTTTATCACAGCATTTTGTACTTTGTATAGGCCATAAGTGCTTTTCTCTATAGGGAAACTAGAACGGTTTAGGGTCACTCTTTTTTTTTTTTCCTAAAAAGTGTCTAAACCGATGGCAAACATTTGGTTTACCATTTTTACTGATTCTATATTTGATAAATAAATACTAAATACAGGGTGCCGCAATGGCACTGGTTTTGCAATGCATTTTAACTTTGCTAAAGAGAGGCCAGCAGTAGCTCTTTTCTTTAAGACTGACTCTTTATCCAAGATTTCGTTCACACCTGTGCATTGTGGGAATGTGCAAATCATGGAATTTCCTGCAAAGCACAAAGGTAAGCTTCCCTTTTTCATGTGGATTTGTTCTTAATGGCATCCACACGCATTTTGCTAATGCACGCTGTACCATGCATTTTGGTGTGCCATGATTTTTAAAATGGGTCAGGAACTTCTTTTGCATATTTCTCATGTGTACGGCAGCCAGTTTAAAATTAATAGACAGCCCAAAACGTGAACAAAAAAAAAACAACATTTGGACAGGAAGGGTTATAACCCGTCAGTTTTTTTTTTTTTTGTCATCTTGTACCATTGGGGAGATTTCTGTTCACTTCCTGTACCATTTCATATTTACTTGATTATAAAAATGTAAAAATAGTTATATTAATTTTATGCTACAAAAATAAATCAGCAATAGTGGGGATTTCTCTTTGTTAATTAATTCTGATCTGAAGAACAAAAAGTAGTATGTGCTTTGTATAAGAGGTGACAATAGATATGTTACAAACACACTGTTACAGTTACTGCATTTGTTTACTACATAAACAGTACTAAAAGTCTTTTTCCTCATATACATTTAGCATGCATTAAGTAAGCACTTCATAAGCATGTATGGAAATTGTTTCAGTCATCTAAAAATCTGTCCTCGATCTTTGATGATTGCTATAATGCCATTTCTCTGGTGTCAGATGCAATATATAATTTCTTTAATTGTATGTTTTGAAATGTTAAATATCTTACCAGCTGCAGACTATCTATACTGTTCTGTAACATCACATGTTGACATTTATTTAGCATTCATAACCCTAAAACAAGATGATTAGTCAATATGTAATGCATGACTGCAGACGTTGCTGCTGTTTGCATCGATTAGCTTTACATTGTTGCTCTGGAGGATTATACATTTTAGGGCCTATTCACAATGGTGTTTTGCTCTGGAAAATGTAGTTCACATGTAAAAGGTATTCAACGCTCTGGAACCTGTTCAAAACAATGTGCTGCCGTATCCTGGAATTTCTGTGCTTGACAACTGGAATCAATAGTATGAATGAATGAATGAATGATTTGTAAAGCGCTGCAAATGCGAACTGAATCGTCTCAAGTTGCTAAATGCGTTTTGTGTTGAACAGCTTCTTAGAAGAGGAAGGTTTTGAGTTTTCTCCTGAAGGCCAGATGGTTTTCTCCATGCGGATGTAAGTCGGAAGAGTATTCCATAGCCGAGGTCCCTGGACTGCGAATCTGCGTTCTCCCCTTGCTTTGTAGCGCTATGTGGGAACGAGGAGGAGGTTTTGGTTGGATGATCGCAGATTGCGATTGGGTGTGTAGTGTTTTATTTTCTCTCAGAGGTATTGATATCTATCATACTCATGAGATGATAATGTGTATCATGAGATTTTTCTGCATTTGCCTTTTAAGTAAATAAATCTCTATTCCTGAATATTATTACTACTTTGCATGACTCAACATAAGTTAAAATTAACGGACAGGCCCAATTTATATTCTCATTTTTTTCTACCATAACACAGACAAGAAAAATTGATTGATATTGGTGCAGGTCATTTAGATCACTCTACTGAATTGCAGTGCTTTAAAAAAATAATGAAGGATCTCAACATGAAATGGTCACTAAATAATAAGATTAGATGACTATACAATTTCAAATCAGAAACAGGATTTCTGACTTGTTTTCGAAGGTGCAAGTCCCAGGCTCTTGTTTTTCTTCTTCTAAGTCTGAGAACACACCACACACAGCTGTGCTAAACTGAAAACATGGCAACTTTCTGACAGATAAAGCACTCCACAATCCAGGCAGGGAACAAAGGGGTGGGGGTTTGTATGCAACACTGCTTCATGTTACACCCTAAAGATTGGTGTAGCATGAAACCTGGTCTAAATCGTGGCTTTAGCCTTTAACCACCTGGTGAGTGAAATTACCTGGAATAGTGAAATGCATGTCAACATCATCAACGCACTTAGTTAAAAACTAATTTAATAGTTTATCAGGGATAAGAATGATAACCTTGGAGCTTGCACCTTCGAAGACAAAGCCAGCAGTGGCAGTTCCTATATTCCTATTGTGACAAATTCCATTCAATTGGCTGAGTGCCTTTAAAAAAACAACTTATTACTTTAGTGATAACCCCAATAGAATAGTGGTATATCAGTAGATTGTTCGGTTTGGTCCATACCATGTAGAACAGCCTCTCAACTGGGGTTTAATAAAACACTAGGGTTTTAAACGTCAGTAAGGGTTTGTGGTCATTTCTCCCCTTATTGCCTAGTTTCAGTTCAGTAAATGTGCTCATAGCTGAGGTCTTTGATGTTCCTTTTTAAATTTAGCTGCCCTGCTTTGCTCACTCTTCAGCTCTGTAACATTCTTTTTATGTACTTGTGTCCAAAAGCTGAACTTCAACATTCAATATGACAAGCACATCAGGCTAGGCTGATACCATCAAACTTTTTAATGTCAGCAGTAGTCAAGCAAAACTGGGAAATATGGTGGAGATCTACAGATACTTATGGTATTTGTGAAGTCAGTGAAAGAAAAAGACAGTATAATATTCAAATTCACTTTCTAGAGCTGTATTAAAGTGTCTTTTTAAAAAAATAATTTGTGTATCTTATTTTTTGGGTTTTATTCCACGGTCACTAACCCCATGGCTTCCCTTCATGTCCCTTTTCCCAAGTATAGGGTATGTTCCTCAACTGCCTGAGGACGGGAAGCCAAATAAAGCCAGAGACCACCTGTCTACTAATCTCTGCTGCTCAAAACGGGCAATGCACAGCTGGTTTTGACAGCGAGCCTGCTGCTAGTATCCGCTGTCATTCAAGCAAAGCAGGGCTGGGCAGGGGATGTGGCGGCAAAGCCAACTACAGATATGTCAAGCTTCAGTCTGTAGCTCTAATCAGCAAGGTCAGTGGGGCAAACAGACCGCACTAGCATGCATTTGCTTCTATG
Source organism: Lithobates clamitans (assembly GCA_037952925.1). NCBI lineage: Eukaryota > Metazoa > Chordata > Amphibia > Anura > Ranidae > Lithobates > Lithobates clamitans. The sequence continues at coordinate 446,201 of JBBGZY010000110.1, forward strand.
CTTGGTCAGAATGCAACAGGAAGAGGGAATACTAAAGTATCACCAGGTATGTCCTAGCACAAGAGGGTGTATTAGAAGAAGAAAAAAAAAACACCAGTGCAATATAAATTCATTACTACTATTACTACTTAAATATCAATTAAATATCAATTAGGTTTAACACACTTAAGTTCCAGAGAGACAGAATTTGCCATCTTCCTTTCAAAACACATCCTCAAAAGTTATGTTATTTGCACCTGTCAAATGAAAAACAGAACCAAAAGATATGGTTTCTTCCCAGATTAAAGATATGGGGGGTAATTTACATCAGTTCTCTGGTACTTTGCAGACATGTAAATGGACATGCCCTAGCATTTATCAAGCAGTGGAAGACGGTCACTAATCCAGCACAGGAACTTAACATAGGAACACCAGATTTAAGACAGGGGTTCAGAGTATGCCAGGGGCTTCCGAAGAACCAGTGGAGAGCTATTTAATGTGCAAGGGTATATATTTGAAAAGTGCCAATTAAAGCAGTTTACTGTAAGAAAATCTGATCAACAGAACTCAAACAGTGCGCTGCACAAAAGCAAGATGTATGGTGGCCACATGCATGCATGGTAGCTAGGCAGTGATCTTACATTAGCTTTTTGTTCACCTGTGCCATGGTAGCTGAATATTTTGGGAAATGAGTGTCATGATCTCATCTCAAGTCAACCACCAACACTGGTTAAAAGACGGCTTATTTTACAAGATATTTTTCCAACAGCTAGAAAAACAAAGAAATGAAAAAGGGAAACATAATTACCTTAAAAAGAATGTTAACAACAACAGAAGTGAAAAGAATAGTAAACCATGTTTTCTATTTTTATTATTTAAAGAAATGGTAATAAATATAACATAAGGTACAGTAAACATTAGGATATATGAAGGAACTAATTGGTTACTTTTAGCATATAAGTAGCCAAATTATGCTATTTTTTTGGAAGCACACATAATATTACCAATATGCCCCTTTTTAGATGCATAAAAAATACCAAGAAAGCACCTTCATCCAGTCTTTATATTACCAGAATGTGGAGTGTAATTCAAGTCATATCATTTTAGATTTTTTTTTGTCCCAGATCTGGCTTTATTAAGTCTGGGAACATGCATAAAAATGTGACATGCCATCCAATTTTCTCTAAACCAACATTTAACACCTTACATTCCATTATTGCTACATCCAGACAGAAATCATCAGACATCTCCAGTGATGATCAAATATAACCTAAGTTTCAAATGCAATTAAAACTGTTTACACATGCATTCAGTATGTGCACAACTATAATAATCTGTTGTATTTGTTTAGTACCAAAAAAATGTGTCGGCTGTGTGATATCTCATGTTAGTTTTTCATGCAAGCCTGCCAACTATTTGATAAATGCAGAATTTGCTAAAATACACATTTTCTCTATTTACTCTGGCCACGGGTAAAATATGTGACAACCCATAGGGAATGAGAGATACTGTTTCCTTCTTTCATTATTTTGTGAGTAAGCCTGCCCTGGGGCTATTAAAAATAAAATCAGTGCACTGTTATCATTAGAGATAAAACAGCATCAAAGCTTGCTAGAAAGGATCAAGAACATTTTCAAGGACTTTGCTTGGAGTTTTCTGCAGGACCTGATGTGTATTAATGTACCATTGCCATCTAGTGGTAATAAAGAACACTGCAATTAGTTGCCAAAATGTATTGGGTAAGCCGTACAGTTTAAGAAAACAAAAAGCACAATAAGCCACTTACTTTATACTTACAGGAAAAATAAGATCACAAACAAGTCCTGAGTCATAGTAAGCAATGGAAAATAGTGTCATTTTGCAAACTGGTTTACAATTGGCTGATGATTTTTTTATTTTTTATTTTGTGATTTTTAATAATACGGTATTATGGCCTTGCAGCTCAATATGAACAGATGGTCCTCTATTCAGCTGCTTCCTGTCTAATTAAAGTCGCTGTCCCACTGCCTGCTCTTTCAATTTATGGCCATATTTAAAGGACTGTAGTACCCAAGCCAATCCACAATACTGGCACCTTGTATGTACACTGCAGAATACAGATAAATATTACCGTACCACAAAATGGGCAGCTACTGCAACTGCACCCTGCTGGTAAATGTTGGCTAGTAAAAAAGTTGCACAAACATCGCCTGAAAGATTACCTTCTTTACAAACATGATATTTTCTAACGTTTGATAGACCCATAAAGATAGTCATAAATGGTCGTACATTCTAAACCACCAGTATAGGGTGCAATAAACTGTTGCAGTGGAGGGTATCTCTGCCTCTATGTATTAAGCAGACAGACTTTTGCAGTTAAAAAAATAAAAAAAAGTTTAAAGTCAAATATAACAAAAAAATAAAAATGGTTTGTACGCTGAAAAATGTTATTTCGTAGGGTGACAACTGTATCAGGTCAAAGAAGGGTCTCTCAAGTGGCCATTGGTTTTTCTCTAGAAATTTACAGCTGATCAAAAAAACTGGAGCCTGGTGGGCCTGTGTTTATTTCTTCAAGCAGAACTCCAGGGATTATTTTTTCGGCATTGGTCCAGCTTGGCAGTTTTAAATTTTCCATATCTTTTATCTGCAGAGCTCCCGAGATCACCGAATAACACTGTAGTAGACTGCGCTACAAGCAATAAGAGTCACGGTCTTCCAGGAACTGCTCCAGAAGCTTTCCCCTTTGCACACTGACTGCAGGGGGTGACTTGCTTGGCAAGCTGGCATCCAGAAAATGCCTTGTATGTTATTTTAATGAATACAAGGCGTTTTCAATTTTTCCATTTTTTTTTAACCAGGTCATTTTTATTGAAAATATTTTTAATTAGTCAAATACAAACTACAAGGTGTTTTCAGATTGGAAGAGGTAGAGATCGTAACATCATCCACCCCTCCTCGCCACCTAGTCCAATCAGAGAATGCCTTATTCATAAAAAAAAAAAATACAAGGCATTCTCTGAATGGCTTTATATGCAACAAACAGTAGTACCCAAAAAAATGGATCTAAAAAATGTAAATGGTATACCATAACAAATAAGCTATACAAATAAAAAGAAGAGCATTAAATCAAAGCATCATAATGTATTAAACTGTATTGTAATGGTACTGTCTGCCTGTATAATAATAATAATAATAATAATAATAAATAACAATATAAAAAAAATTAAAATAATTAATGACTAATGATGTCCAAACCAAAAAAGGTGCGTCAATGCAATACATCAATAGACCATCCAATACATAATGCATCTAACTGTATATGTTCTAAAATAAATCAATTGAAAGTCCATAAACCATGCAGTGTTTAAATAAGCATTAGCCACAAAGTGAGAAATGTGTTTGCAAAACTTGTTTGGTCAAGTGCTTGAGCTTCACAGCCTTCACTATGCACACCATTGGTATAACTCACTTTTTATTATTATTAAAATATCTATACAGTAGCTTGGGTTAAGGGGGTTTAGGGTGGGCACAGAAATGTTTGTATTTGCTCTCTCTAAATGACAGCGGTGCCAAGTGAGCGGCCACGTGTACAGAACGGAAGCTGCTGGAGCACCACCCAAAAGATCACGGCTATTATTGTATGGAATGTGGACTACTACAGTGATTTACACTATGCCCAGCAGCTCTTCGGATATCAGATATGGATACTAACTATACACCGAGGTCAAGCTGGACCAATATAAGTCTGCAGAATAGTTCATTCCTGGAGTTTCACTTTAACCACTGTATCTACCTATACCACATATACCAATTTATTCAACAAGGCTACTAGTAACTAATAGTTCAGCTTCTTGGTTACAATAATAGTTGATTCACAATTGGATTCAAAATGGTTGAATCATCAAAGATACGCAGCTAGTTCTTTCTAAACAAACTTGTGGCCGAGAGTTTTTTTTAGTGTGGATAATGGTAAATATGCCATTGTTTTCAGTACACTGAAGCGGTAACTACATCTCTGTGAAGTGCATATTAGCAGCAGACCCCATATAGGTTTCAAACGTAATAAAATAACTACATATGGTTAGCTGCATTATTGGAGATTTAATAAACATGTCACTTAATTACACAAACTTTACTAAGCAGAGGTTTATAAAGTGAATTAATTATTGTCTCATGGCCATACACTGTCTGGCTGGCTTTGTAAGGGATACTAATAATATCACCACAGCAGCAGGGTATATTGGATCGACTTTTATAGGTCAAGTTTAAGTTTACTAAGCCATGTGCTACATGTCATTCTGTACAAGACGGGTCTATTCGCTGAATTTTCAGAGCGCTCCGACTTGAAACAGCCGCTTGCACAATGCATACCTAAGGCCTTTTTTCAAATGTTTACTAAGTACAATAGTTAGAAACACCAAATAGTCACAATACAATAGGAAAACTGGACAGTTCATAACTCTGTTCTGCATATAAATGCAGTTTATTTTTAAAATAATTGTTGCACTTGTCAAAAGAAAATTGACGAGACAAAAAAAAAAAAAAAAATAGTAAGGAAAGGGAAAACCCCCTTCCAAAAAGAAAGAAGACCACTTCAGAACCACTTCAGCCCCGGAAGAATTTACTCACTTCCTGACGAGGCCATTTTTTGCGATACGAGTCGCTTTAACTGACAATTGCAAAAATGTATGTCTTTTTTTTTCCCAACAATAGAGCTTTCTTTTGGTGGTATTTGATCACGTCTGCGGTTTTTATTTTTTGTGCTATAAACAAAAGAAGAGCGTCAATTTTGAAAAATAAACAATATTTTTTACTGTTTGCTATAATAAATATCCCCTGAAAAATATATAAAAAACTAAATTTCTTCCTCAGTTTAGGCCGATATTTATTTTTCTACGTATTTTTGGTAAAATAAAAATTGCAATAAGCATATATTGATTGGTTTGCACAAAAGTTATAGTGTCTACAAAATAGGGGATAAATTTATGGCATTTTTATTATTTTTTTTTACTAGTAATCGCGGCAATCTGCGATTTTTATCTGTACTGTGATATTGTGGCGAACAGACACTTGACACTTTTTTGGGACAATTGACAATTATACAGCGATCAGAGCTAAAAATAGCCACTGATTACTGAAGGGGTTAACACTAGGGGGCGATCAAGGGGTTAAATGTGTGTCCTAGGGAGTGTTTCTAACTGTGGGGGGATAGGACTGCCTGGGGGAGGAGACCGATTGTTGTTTTTAAGCAGTAGGAACAACAGATCAGTCTCCTCACCCATGACAGAACGGAGATCTGTCTGCTTACATTGACAGATCTCCGTTCTTTCTCTGTCAAGAGCGACCACGGGTGCCGGTGGGCGTCGCTCCTAAGTGACGCGGCCAGGCGCACAAGCCCCCTATACTCCTTAAAGCACCAGCTGTACAGCTACGGCGATTTGCGCAGGAGTGCCATTCTGCCGCCTTCGAACGACGGCGGGCAGGAGGTCGGCAAGTGGTTAAAGGATATGGAGTTGTCACTGAGGTGAGCACATACACAGTATTGGTATAAAAAACTATTTTTACTGTACAAACATAGTTTAAAACCTAAGTGGTTCCATCAACTTGTTTTAGAGGATGTCCATCCTCAGGCTCCTTTTTCACATTTTCTGGGATTGCGATAAAATTTCATATATCTGGTGCCAATTTTTAAAACGTTGCTTCAGCTATTTCTGACAGACGTATTAATCTTTCCCTATCTAACTGCTTATTATTGATAGCTATTCCTGGCATTTCCATACCACACATGAGACTTATCCATACGATAAGTGTAGCGATTCACAGGTAATTGCTTTTCATTGGAAGTCATCTTTATTCCCTATCAATCAATTGAAAGTAAGATTGAATTTAATCTGTCTCATGGAAAGAACTTTTCATACATTATCTAACACTACACATTTCTACAACAAAAAACGGGATCCATGGTTCAAACACACTGAAATTCTCTTTCAACCCCTAAATAACCGAACTTATATTTTGGTAAAAAATTAATGTACCATGTTCAAATCTATTTCATTTAATTTTTCTTTATTTTATCAGTCCCCTTCTTTTTCACAACTAGTACTTATGTATTCAGGCTAACAGAATGATTATTATAAAAAGGATGTTATTACATGTATACAATAGTTTATCTAAACAAGTCTTCTTTATATGTAATATATTCTTGTACCACCAATTTTTCCTCTAAATAAAAAAGTTTGTAAACAAAAAAAATAAAACCTAAGTGGAGTATAAAAACATATAATGGTATACAGACAATACCACAGTGGATTATATTATTGCATATTTCTAAATTCCAGTAAGTACATTGATTTGCTTCATTAGTACATTGTGGTCCAACACATTTCGCAGAACGATTTCTCTGCTTCTTCAGGGAACTTCAAAGTATATCAACTTCACCAAAGTACAACTGTTTAGACCCCCGATGTGTGATAGAAGGACCTGAACTATCAGGTGGCTGTTTGACCCACGGTAACAAATCTAGGACGAAATCTAATGGACATTGGATCATACACCCGAGGAACCGGGCGGATCTGGTTATAATACCCAGAATACTTTTACATCCAAACCACACAGATGGCAAAGTCGCCGCTGGAGCCAAGCGAGAGTGAAAGCCTCATTGGATACATTTTTATTTGACACATCAAGGGAACAAACACTATGCAAACCTACTAACACTAGCCACTTAAACCCAAGCAATAATTAAAATTCCTATACATGACAACCATTATGACTATATTTCCATATATCAAAGCCAGATCAATGAACCATGTCAGAATAAATACATTTATACACATATTTGTGATGCAAATATCTCAAGATTGCATTGATATGCCCTACATCTATGTCCTACCTTATTCTTTTGGCTGCAAGCCCCATCTGTGCACAGTTCAACAATTTTCTACCAATGAATTCATGGTGGCTAAGCTGTTAGCACATGTGCCTTACAGCACTTGGAGCCTTGGTTCAAATCCCAACCAAGGCGCTATCAGCATGGAGTTTGCATGTTCTCCCTGTGCTTGTGTAAGCTTCCTCTGGTTTCTTCCCACACTTTAAAGACATTCTGGTAGGTTAATTAGCCCATGCATAATAGATAAGCTTGTAAGAGCATGGACTTGTGTGAATTAAAGGATGAGTGGGGTTAAAGCTCCTTTGGTCCTACTTCTCCTGGGGACCACACAAGTGCACTTAATTCTGTACTTCTATGACCCGCTGTCGGCTTTAATGTCCGGATCCACCCAGATGCCTGGCAGGCAGCTGGCTCAGCCTTACAGTGCACTACTGAGAGGCTGAGCCAGCCGCTCCCACCCCCTCCACAGCCCGGCACTTCAGTGAGTTCTGGAGTCTGGAGGGGCAGAGCACAGATGAGGTGACTGACAGTCACTTGCTCTCTGCTCACTGAAGACCAAGAACTGAGCAATCAGCAGTTTTGATCACTCAGTTCTAGATGTAGAGACAGTGGGGACAGATGCAGCATCAGAGCGATGCTACATCCACCTGAGTATGCCTGTTTGTATTTTTCATATCCCACACTTCTCTTTTAGTATGTAAGGTGCTGCATAAATTGACCGTGTTATATAGAGCTTCCATCTAATAGGTGACTAAAGGAAAAATGGCAGCTGAAGTACCTCTTCTCTCCTGGCTTGCCAATTGGATAGTGAAGAAGAATTAGCACCTAAATGAGGTTTTCTCTGTGATCTCAGAATAAACACCGGGTAAACACAAAATAAACACAGGGTTAGATTGATAGGTTTTGTGTGAAGCAATAAAGTGATATGTACACTTCTTTGCAGAAAACCCTAGGAAGGAATATAAAATAGATTTAGTTGTTAAAAATCAGGCTTGGACAAGACTTCCAAGAACAAAGGAGACATCAACAAATGGGGTTTAAACTAACATATACAATTCTAAACTCCCCTGTGGCCATATATACAGTTCTCACCCTTCACAACAACCATAAACATTGCCTATAAAAGTATTCACCTAAAAAGTAGAAACATGTATCTTTTGTCACATAACCTATGACAAAATCATCAACTGGCTGCCTCATTTGCCCATCCATGCCAGGTTACAGTGAGCACTAGTAACACATATTATGGCAAAGTGCAGGGACCCATACCACGCATAATTTCTACTTTCAGATAATTTTTCAATCAAGCCTTGAACTTCCTCAGCACAAAAGCCCTGAATAGGAGCAACAAATAACATTTACATTGGTAATGTCATGTAAAACCACATACATATTCCTTCTCTTTTCAGCACATGATGGATCAGGACCACAACTGGTGTTGGGGATAGTAATTGATCATGTATCTGCCTGGGATTAACCAGCTGAAGTCTGAAACACATAAAGATTAATTGGAGCAGGGGACACGGCTCTATGCTTTAGTTAGCTCACACAATACTCATACAGGCTATGCAAATTGGCATGAGTTGCATGTGTTAAACCTCATATACAAAAATATAGTTGGTAAAGTGCATTTTCACAATGCAATAAACATCTCAGTGAGTATAAAACCCTGTGTAGTAAATGTACTGATGATAAACTTTTACTGCATAAAAATCCATCATGCAGTATATATAAAAAAACTGGAGCCTGTACTGCTAATGGCAGAAACTCACTGGTGCCTTTTACAAAGAACTTTATTAGATAATGAAAAAGTACACACAAATAGGGTAGAAAATAATGATATACTACATCAGTTTACATCGAGAATATCGTAATTGTTATAGATTGTCCTTTTCCAGATTGTGGAGTAAAGTCAACCGATAAAGAAATGGAAATATGAACAAAAAAAATTGTGTTTTATTTAAAAACATGGTAAAAACTGGAACTTTTTAGCTTTTTTCTCTAATAATAACCATGCTGCATGTCAGCTTAGTTAACGGAGTTGTAAAGTCAAAAGGCTTTTTATCTTAAAACAGAAGTAAGGTTTTTTTTTGCAGATTTATACTTACCTCAGTGGATGCAGCACCACCTCTGCACTGAGAACCGAGTGATCGAACATCGCCGATGGCTCGGTTCTCACAGATCCCCGAGCTGAGAGCTGCTGACTGTCAATCAGCAGCTCTCCTCTCTGCTCCTCCGTGCTCACTGGAGCGCTGAGCTGTGGAGGGGCTGAAAACGGCAGTCTCAGCCTCTCAGCGTCTCGCTGAGAGGCTGAGACAGGCATCAGTCCAGGCACCTGGGGGATCCAGACTTCATTGTCATGATGACGTGGTGCCTGGACTGATTCCAGTGACGTCAGCAGACAGCGGACTTCAGGTTGCTCTCTGCTGAAAACGAGTCACAGGAGTGCAAAACAAATTGCACTCCTGTGACCCATAGGAGAAGCCCAGCCAAATAAGCTCAGGCTGGACTTCTCCTTTAATGCATAAAATGCATTAAATACATTGTTTATCAAATGCCGGGTTTGGGCTCCATGTCTGAGTGGACACAGGGAGCGGCGACTTGACTCGGGTGCCCCCATAGCAAGTTGCTTGAAGTGGGGGCACTCGACAGGAGGGAGGGGCCAGAAGCACAGAAGAGGGACCAGAGTATGGCATTGCAGATTACATTACATTACAAATCCACTGCAAAAGAGCGGGTAAGTATGACATGTTGGTTATTTTTATTGAAAAAAAATGAGACTTTACAATCAGTTTAAAAAACAAAAAAAAAAACTAGAAAAACGTAATGGACTCTTAAAACCCTTTATTCAACTTGTTTAGATTCCACAAGTTTTAGGGCCCATTCACACATAAGAGCATTTTGATGCTTTACCAGACAGCAGTAACATTATATTCAGTGGTGCCTGACTGCCACCACATCCCTTTAAAACCAAACACATTAATTACACAGTTTCTGAGGCTAATTTAATGCACATAAAAGGGACTGAGTGAATTTAATTACCAACTTAAAGAATATGTAAAGCCAACATCTCATAATCCTGGTATGTGCCTGCTGTACCATGTACTTGTATGAGAAAGTATCCTGTTCTCTTTGTATTGCTTCCTTTGTGTGAAATCCCTGGTGTCCCTGCCAGTCCCTCTGCTTTCCTTTTAAAAACCGACCACACTGGGAATGAGAGAAAAGCGTGGTCAGTTCTCTAGCTATTCTGGGAACTCAGTCTGCTCTTCTGCAATGATCAGACTTGCCCTGACACCACTCCCCCCCCCCCCCTTACAAAAAAGGTATTTATAATTTTTTTAATATTTATACACAAATGTTCGGCCTTTCATTTATATTTTAAACTGAATGAGTTGTTTTACAAGGTGAGGGTTTACATTTTTAATCAGCCACAGAACCTGTGGAATTATTATGTGTTCGGTTTTAATGGGATAAGATAGAAACTTTACCTGACTGTAGTCAAAAAAGTACATGAGCTTCTTTTGGGGTATAATTGCCTGTTTTGTCCCCAAAGGACTTCAAAAGGAGCGTCCTAAAAAATGCCCATAAAATGTGTTGTCTTACCTAGTAAAAGCTTTACATTGGCAAAAAAAATAGAGGGAAAAAAAAATCACTCAAGGCTTAAACAAGCACAAAAACACCTGAACAAATATTTAAAAAACTAAAGAAGCTCATCTCAAGTGTGCATGGAGCCTTATACATTACTTTTTATTAATTTTACAGATTTATTCCAGAAACTGGCAATTAGAGACTTATGGCAAAAAAGAAAAAAACTTTTGCTATATTGGCACAGATATATTAAAGCTGCATACATGAGTATTTGTAATCCAAGTCTCCTCCTCTTCCACCTCTTTTAAAGTGGAGTTCCGCTTTAAAAAAAAAAAATAAAAGTCAGCAGCTACAAATACTGCAGCTGCTGAATTTTAATAATCGGACACTTACCTATCCCAGGGTCCAGCGATGCAGGGGATCAAAGCCCCTCTCGTCTCCCCCTCCTCTCGGCAGCGCCAGCATTTTAACTGTGGGCACCCAGCTGTGGCTTCACAGCCGGGCACCCACTGCGCATGTGCGTGCCGTGACTGGCCGCACAATCATCTGGGACCTGTCGCGTGTCCCAGATGATTGCCTAGAGGGAGGGGGGAGAGGTAATCTCCCTTCCTGCGCTGAGGGAAGTGACGTCAGGAGCCCAGGCGCTGAAGGAGGCAGATTTCGAGGGACCACATAGCAACAGGCATTATAAGGTAAGCAAAAAAAAAAAGTTTGTCCAAATGTTTTTTTTTTGTTTTTTTTCATGCGCGTTAATGAAATTTTTTTTTTGGGTGGAACTCCATTTTAAGATAACTCTTAAGCCGCATACACACGAGCGGAATGTCCAACAGAAAAAGTCCGATGGAAGCTTTTCTTTGTATATTCCGATCGTGTGTGTCCCTTATTGGACTTTTTTTGAAAATTCTGACAGACCTAGAAATGGGATATATTCTAAATATTTTATAGGGAAAACCGCTCGTCTGTATGCTGTTTCTGACGGACCAAAAATGACGCATGCTCTGAAGCAAGTACGAGACGGAAGCTATTGGCTACTGGCTATTGAACTTCCTTTTTCTAGTCCTGTTGTACGTCACTGCGTTCTGGACAGTCGGACTTTGGTTTGACCGTGTGTAGGTAAGACCGCTTGAATGGAATTCCGTCGGAGTTCTGTCTGAGAAACCTTCGGAGTTTATTCCGATGGGAAAAACGGTTGTGTGTACAGGGCATTACAGTTCCAGCTGATCGATATTTCAGACAGGCTTTATCTTCAAGATTTTGTATAATTTTGTTGGCTAAATGAAGTGTTAAAAAATCACCTATCTTCTAGACTGCCATGGTCTAGTTTCCAGCTTAAATATCTGGTAAACCAGTTGGTGAGCTAGATAAAACAAAGTGCTGCAGAACTGGTTTGCAAAGTCTTTATATACAAACAGGTGTTAGTCTGGGCATGTGTGACACTATGGGGGTCATTTACTCTTGCGTTGCGCGCCAATTACCGCTAAAACGGTATTCACTAAAGCGCTGGTGCAACACGAATTTACTATAGCTCCCTGAAAACAAATAGCACCCAAAACCATGACTCTTGTTAGGACCATGACTATTGCACATGGAAATATTGTTTAGAGCATGATATAATTGCTAAATGGTACTGAAATATGTGGTATATTGTTTAAAGATAATGTGCTTTTAAACTTTGTGAAAAAGTGATTTCTATACTGAAATATCTTTAAAAGTCTGAGAAGAGATAAATTCCCCATCTCCTTACAACACAACTGAGCATGCGTTATAGTAAATACCAAAATGAGCGTTGGGTTAAACAGCGTTTTTTGGGAGTGAAAATGAGAGTTATGTAGCCCAATGCAAGTTTCAGCCATTGATTCTAATTATACAATTGTAACTTCCTCAAATAAATCCTTTTCATGTTGAGATGAAATATAAAACTTTTTCACAAAGAAATTCTCTTTGCAACAATGTTGCTTCTGTTTCATCTATTTTGTTTTTATGAATGTTAGAATGTGTAATGTTTTGATAAAATATATTTTTCTCTGTCACTTTCACTTGTCCATCTCACAAAAATCTTTACCCAAACGCAAACAGGTGTCTTTACAAACCACAAACAATAGCATTGCTGATGCAAATTTAAAAGGAGTCACAATTTTGTGCGTTTTTTATTATTTCCAAATGATCATAATTTGAGCCCAAAAAATGTGATGTGTACCAACATCAGAAATAAAAATGGCATTCCCAAAATTTAGAGGGTAACATCACTATTCTACACTCACACGCCAAGAACCACCAAATATCACAGAATAAATCAAGAACAAGCACTCTGGCTAATGTAATTCCACCACATATATGTCCAAAGAAATGCAGTATTCATGTGTAGGAGGGTTCCACATATGGCAGCTCAGTGACTTAGAAGTTAGCATTTCCGCCTACCAGCACTGAGTTTCTGGGTTCACATCCCAAACATGCCACTTTATGTAGAGATGTTCTGTTCTTCCTATGTTGTTAAACATGACTCCTGACTCATGTCCTTGCATAAATTAAATTAAATTAGTCTAAATGTAGTATTTATGTGTAGGAGGTTTCCACCACCATTGCAAATTGTGTCATGTGTTTTCCATGGGGAAGGACTATAATCAGCCTTAACATTTCCCCACCACCACTAATTGCAGCCTCTTAGAAAGCCAAAACCGACAAATGACAGCTGTTTATCTCTCAGCATGCTGACAGTAATCACCCAGCTCTCAAAACAGATGGCATATGCCAGAAACAGGTTGTTCACTGGCTCTCTGGTCTTCCACAATACATCTACATTGATCAACTTCTTGCACTCCGGGACTTAGGACAGTTTGACACCACAGAGATGCAGCCAAAAAACATGGAACAGCACAATGATTCACAGCCTAGAGCTTCACCCTTGCAGCAGTGAGTTTCTGGGTTGGATTCTCAAACCTGCTAGCTGGCTAGAGGTTTATAAGTTGTGGTGTTAAACTTTCTTTTTCACCAGTGCTAACATTTTTGATGGGTTTCACATAATGGAACCCCAAGAAATCATTATAAATCAAGCAAGTGTGGGTTTACATGAAATCTAGAACTGGGGTGTTTTGGCCCAGATATGGATGTATACGTCTGGTGTGATTCTGCACACACATTTTAATGTTGTATGCTTATGATGAAGAATAAGCTGTCACCAATTTGTGTGAAGCACCCCTGTCATAAATCAGATGTGACCAGAATTGCATGAACTGCACAGAGAGAACCAAATGTATGTAGGTGAAAAAGTAATTTATTAAGATACATGAATACAAATATAAATGCACCACCAATACCAAACAGTGTAAATAAACCAACAACCAAAACAGTGACCCACACAGAACAACAACCTAACAAGCATATACAGCAAAAGGAGATACCAGAATCATAGTCTTAGCCAGGCAAGGGACATAAACAGGAGATCAGCAGATGGGGGGCAAGGAGCAAGACAGACAGGGAGAAGGTGGAAGGGATCAGGCTGTAGGGCAGGGGGACAGGAATACAGGATAAACAGGATGGGCAGGAACAGGTACAAATACAGGTTCAGATTCAGGATCAGGATCGGGTTTGCAGGTTACAGGATACAGGCTCAAGGACAATACCAAGCAAGGATGTGTGAGCTTGCCGGGTATTTATACCATTTCCTGCAATCAGGCTCAGGTGATGCCTGACTGCAGGAGGTGATATCAGCTCCATACTGCCAGGATCCACCCGCTGGTGGACGCCAGTACTGTGGCCCAAAGATCACATAACACCAGCAGGGGAAAGCTCTCCTGACAGTTCCAAACTGTCAGGAGACACCTGCTGGTGGACATCAGTACTGCACACCAAATGTCAGATAGCATTACCAGCGGGTGGAACCTTTCCAGACAGTACCCCCCCCCTCAAAGGAGCAACCTCCGGACGCTCCAACTAGCCGCTGCTGAGGAAAGTCCATGGCATCAAGCAAGGCAGTGGGCAGAGTCACATCAGGCTGGGCATGAGGAAGGTCCATGGCTTTAAACCGGACAATGGGCAGAGGCACCTCAGGCTGGGCAGTGACACATCAAACTGGGCAGCAAGCAGTGGTACATCAAGCTGGGCAATGGGTACATCGAGCTGGGCAGCGGGTACAGACACATCAGGCTGGGCAACAGGTACGTCAAACTGGGTAGCAGGCACAGGAACCTCAAGCTGAGTAGCAGGCACATCGAACAGGGCGGCAGGCACATCGAGCTGGGCAGCAGGCATTGGCACATCGAGCTGGGCAGCAGGCACGGGCACATCAAGCTTGGCAGCAGGCACGGGCACATCAAGCTTGGCAGCAGGCACGGGCACATCAAGCTTGGCAGCAGGCACGGGCACATCAGGCTGGGCAGCAGACAGGGACACATCAGGCTGGGCAGCAAACAGGGACACATCAGGCTGGGCAGCAGACAGGGACACATCAGGCTGGGCAGCAGACAGGTACGCTTCATGCTGGGCAGCAGACAGAGGCACATCAGGATGAGCAGCTAGGGACATGTCAGGCTGGGCAGCAGACAGGGACACATCAGGCTGGGCAGCAGACAGAGGCACATCAGGCTGGGTAGCAGACAGAGGCACATCAGGCTGGGCAGCAGAAAGAAGCACATCAGGCTGGGAAGCAGACAGAGGCACATCAGGCTGGGCAGCAGACAGAGACACATCGGGCTGGGCAGCAGACAGGGATGCTTCAGGCTGGGCAGCAGACAGGGATGCTTCAGGCTGGGCAGCAGACAGGGATGCTTCAGGCTGGGTAGCAGACAGGGACACGTCATTTTTCTTACAAAGGTGGTCATGTACACCTAGGCTTTAGGTTGGGGGTGTTCTAGGGGCCCCTATTCTAGGGGGACCCCTGGTAAAACGAGAGGACAAATAAAGGTGGAACCAATAAAGGACGTCGCCAGGTTGTGTTCAATGCGTTTGTGAAATTCTATGAGAATATAGGTAAAGCCCGGTGAAGTGGGTATGAAGACGATCGCTGTGGATGTTACAGAAGTTGCTGAATTTACAGGTCAGTGATATATTCGCTCTCCATTTTGTGGCCATTGGTCAATATGATGGTTTCTTTTCATTCTGAGGATACCTGTCAAGTTGCATATGAGAATTGGGTGAAGACGGATCTGGGATGGAATATGCTAGCTAAGAAGATCAATATCGGTTTCTTGTTTGATCCTGGATTGTAGATCATGATTGTACATTGTTATGTGAAAGATATATTTGCATGATTATTAAAATGTGCTGTGTATTATTGTTAATTTGTTTGGTGGTCAAATGATGTGGAGGGAGCAGTCACTAAGTACTGACAGTATATGTGTGCTGTTGCCCATTTACTAAGACTAATATTTTGGGTTAGAAATAGATGTGAGTTTTTGGGGGGTTTTGCATAATTTCTAACCCTACACACTCCAATAAGGCTATTTGATGATTGCTTCTAAATCTCACATGTTAGACTTACAACTGCTATGATGTAAGGTTTGAGATAAAAAGGACTGTTCCTGCTAATTCATTCATGCTGTGTGTGTGTAGTTTGTGTTCTGCCTTCTGTATTTTGCCTTTTTTTGCTTATGATAATTCTGCCATGTAACTTTTTTGGGGTTTGGAGCAAAGACAACTGATCACAAAAAAAGGTTAGTCATGCTTGTTATTAACTTGATTTGTATCCCTGCGTTTCTAATGTGATTTGTTTAATGTGGATAATTTTTTGTGTCCTACCCTTGTAGGTTGTAAGCTCTTCTGAGCAAGGCCCTTCTAACTATTGTCAAATGCTGGAACATCATTTCCATGCCTTTTTTTTTTGTTTGGCCCAGGTACATTAATGTAACAAATGTTTATACTAATGTTGAAATAAAAAGTTGATTGTTTTTTGCTTTGTTTGACTTTTGCAGACTCGAAATACATATTTTATAAGTGCAAACAATTCATACCCCTTCAAATTTGTATTAAATCTAGTTGCAAACAAAAGTATTTGGTTGTGTAAGTCATTGAGTAGAAAGTGTAAAATTCAGGGCTCTACTAATTATTTTGTGGACTAGGTAAGCCATGAAATATGTCAACTAAATGTGAATTCTCTCTAAGCACCAAAATGAAGAAAAAATACCCCAAATACTGTTGTTTAAAAAAAAAAATTGGTGTGGGGTTCCCCCTAAAATCCATACCAGGTCCTTTGGGTCTGGTATGGATTTTAAAGGGAACTGCATACCAAATAAAAAAAAAAATGGCATGCCCCCCCAAAATCCATACCCTAAGTGGCGGCACGGAGGAACACAGCAGCGGGAGAAGATGGCAGCGGCAGGAGAGACGTCTCGGGAGAAGATGGCGGATGGAGAAGACAGCGGCAGGAGAAGATGGCGGCGGGAGAGACAGCGGCAGGAGAAGATGGCTGCGGAAGAGACAGTGGCAGGAGAAGATGGTGGAGGAAGACAGCGGCAGGAAAAGATGGCGGTGGGAGCGACAGTGGCAGGAGAAGACACCTTGGGGAAGAAGATGCCTCGAGGCTATTTTACAATTAAGGACTTGTTAAAGGGGGCTTCCAGATTCTAAGCCCCCCCGCCCGCAGACCCGACAACCACCAGCCAGCGTTGTGTTGTTGGGGACCCAAAAGCACCTAGCTTCATGCTCCGATAAGGGGTCTGGTATGGATTTTGGGGAGAAGCCATACTGAAGATCCCTCCTCTGACACTGCAGCTGGCCGATCTGTCCGCTTCCATGGTGCATGTGTCATATATAACCATGGGGCTTGGCCACGGGAGGAGTCATCATGAGACCCCTCCCCCTTGTGACATCACAGACCAATCATGCCCAGACAGGGAAGTCACAAGAGGCAGGGTCTCAGACATCATCCGCCCATTTGAATCATTGGAGGAGGTTTGTTTTTGAAACCTTTAGCAGGAGCAGCGACGGAAGAAGAAGACAACTGGAGGACTAAGCAGGGGAAAAAGAAGCCAGAGGAAGATCGGAGGAAGATGGAGAAGACCAGAGGAAGAAGCGGGGAAGGAGAAGACCGGAGGGAGATCGGAGGAAGATGGAGAAGACTAGAAGAAGGAGGAGGGGGAAGAAGACATTTTTAATAAAGGAATTGTCAAAAAAATGGCTATTGTCTTTTGTCACATTACAGTACTTTTTGGGGTGAATGGGTAGGGTTACGATGTACCCCATACTCATTTACATTAGGGGGGCATGATCTGGGGGCCCCTTGTTAAAGGGGGCTTCCAGATTCCGATAAGCCCCTGTCCACAGACCCCGACAACCGCAGCCTAAGGGGACCCCCCCCAGGCAGGATATTTAAAGGAATTTTTCATTTTTATTGTTTTACTTTAAGCAATATTAAAATTGCTGCTACTGAAAAAACTTTTTTTTTCCTTTCTATTAAAACATGTTCCCCAGGGCAGTACCCAGACCCCCATAGCCCCTTTATGGCCAATTGTTTGCATATAAGCCTTCAAAATGGGTACTTTTGATTTTTTCCTGTTCAGTTCTCATAGACTTCAATGGGGTTCGCAATTGGCACTTGCAGATTTGCATAATCGCCGATTAGCACCATTTCCAAATTTACATTTACTTGAGAAGAGGGAACAGACAATATAGACAGAAAGGAAATTAAAAAATCAGACGCAAAAATGGAAAAGTAAGCATGAGAGAAGAAGAGAAGGTGCTTCTGAGGGAACAGAAAGCCAGAAAGATAGCCATAACCAAAAAGAAGGGGTCCAGTCAGACATCCCAGGACTTGGGTGACTGCACAGACAAACCATTGTCTACTTTTCCATAATTTGAATGATGGAATTTCAAGATGACTTATATCCAGAAATTATGTATGACAAGTTTCTGCACAGTGTGGTTTGTGCCAACATTATTTTTTGTGAAAATGGACCTTACCAGAACTTGCACACAAGTTATAGAACAGAAATCTGGCACACAATGTTACATTTTTGACTGTTTTATTTGGTACGACTTCTCTTCTGTACAAGTCACATTTTCATACAAAACTGCTATACTTCAATTAGATTTTAGCACATATTTCTACTCTAGAACCAATAGATTATGGAATAAGAAATCTCATTTTTTTTGTGTGTTATTTGGAACTGCTCACATGTTACATTGGATTTTTTAATTTTTATTAATAAATGGTACATAATTAGGAGGTGCCCCGAAACTTCGGTCGCCACAACATATCGGTCAAAAATGCTGTTTTTTGCATTCGTCTGAAAGAAAAAAGGTGCCGATAATGGCACAGAAAAGGGGGCGACCACCCTGGGTGCTGCATATTGCAGGGTGTCATCCTGGCATGCCCCTGTCCTCCCCTCCCTCCTCTCCTTGTCACACAGAGCGGCGATCTCCTTCTGTGTCAAGGAGCTGAATTGTTCGGCAGCCACTGTAACAAAGTCCCGCCTCCTGTGATAGACTGCATACTGATCCAATGCCAAGAAATTGAATCAGTGGGACTTTGTTACTGCGGCCGCCCGGCCCGGGCAATTCAAAACCATCTGCGTGACATAGCGGGAGATCACCGCTCTGGGTGATCCGGGCACTGTTAGGGTGCATCTGATGGCCAATGGCAAGGCTGCATCTGATGGGCACTGGCAAGGCTGCATCTGATGGGGACTGGTAAGGCTGCATCTGATGGGCACTGGGGAGGCTGCATCTGATGGGCACTGGGGAGGCTGCATCTGATGGGCACTGACGAGGCTTCATCTGGTGGGCACTGACGGGGCTTCATCTGGTGGGCACTGACGGGGCTTCATCTGGTGGGCACTGACGAGGCTTCATCTGGTGGGCACTGGCGAGGCTGCATCTGATGGGCACTGGCGAGGCTGCATCTGATGGGCACTGGCGAGGCTGCATCTGATGGGTACTGGTGAGGTTGCATTGATCTTTTGTTTTATGTCTGCAATCTCTGACCATTTCCTGTACTATGTGTGCAGTCTTCGACCATTTCCTGTATTATGTCTGCTAAAGGTGCACCAAATGGAAATTTTGCTAATACTATTAGCAATGTGTTTAAGTAAGAGATTGCAGACATGATACAAGAGATGGTTAGACACTGAGGATATGGTACAAGAGATGGTTAGAGACTGTGGACATGATACAAGAGATGGTTAGAGACTGAGGACATGATACGAGAGATGATCAGACACTGCATATTGCATTTTTCTTGATATTTTCTTGCACTAAAGGTGCCAATAATGGCCAACGATAAATTCATATAAATTTAAATTAATGGAGGGGCGTGGCTTGGTGCATGGAGGAGTAAGACGCTCTCTCCCGGAGCTCCCGCACACGCCGGATCAACTGAAGCTCTTAGCGCTTCCCAGCACCAGAACTCAGGTCTGTTATGGGGAGAAGAGGTGGGGGAGACAGACACCGAACCCCCGATCCACATCCTGAAGGGGACATAGACCATTTTTTCACTCATCTGGGCCACAGTCGCTCCAGATAGCGCCCGCCCGGACCCCAGGCACACATGCGGCCTCACAGGGAGCTGTTTCTCAACGCTCCACACCACATATGAAGACCAGACAAAGACCCCGGTCCCCCCCGACACAGAAACAGGATCGGTCCGCTCTGCATGCCATTCCCCTGTATCCCACAGATCCTACAGTGGATGGGACTTGGAGGCATACATTAAAGCACTCCCCACCAGGCATGATTTTGAGGCCTGTGTGCAACGATTAGAGCACTCATACAAACAAGAGATAACTGAACTGCGCAGGGATGTCACTAATAGAATTGAAGATGTGGAACATAATATGGAGGAGACTGCGTCCACACTGCAAGCGCATGACACTATTTTGCGCGAACATACCCTCCAGATTCAGCAACTGATGTACCATCAGGACGACCAGGAAAACAGAGCCAGACATAAAAACATACGCATACGCGGCCTCGCTGAATCTGTTGAAACCAAAGACCTAGCCCCGGCAGTCATTGCCATGTTCAACGAATTACTCCAGAAAGATAAAGATGCTCCGTTGGAACTCGACCGAATTCACAGAGCTCTTGGCCCTAAAAACCCGAATCTAGAACACCCCAGAGATGTGATCTGCAAGGTGCACTTCTATGCGGTTAAAGACGCCATCATGCAGGCTGCACGCTCTCAATCAGTCATATACTTTAACAGCACCCCTGTGTCCCTCCTTCCAGACATCTTCAAAATGACTCTGGATATGCGGCGACCTCTAAAATCCCTGACTGGAGCCCTTCAAGCAAAACAGATCAAGTACCGCTGGGGTTTCCCCTTTAACTTGTTTGGATCCCATGAAGGGAAGTCAGCGACGTTTCATATACTTTAACAGCACCCCTGTGTCCCTCCTTCCAGACATCTTCAAAATGACTCTGGATATGCGGCGACCTCTAAAATCCCTGACTGGAGCCCTTCAAGCAAAACAGATCAAGTACCGCTGGGGTTTCCCCTTTAACTTGTTTGGATCCCATGAAGGGAAGTCAGCGACGTTTCGCACACTAGATGATCTGCCCAAGTTCCTCTGAACTTTTGAACTGCCACAGATTTCCATCCCAGATTGACCACTTCATGCAGCCACTCCTGGTTTCAAAGCCACAACAGGATGGCAGAAGCGAACGAAGATGAACAAACGGTCCAAATCGGACTTTTCCACTGCGACAGATGGATGAACTTCTGCTTCTGACATTTTACCAATATTTTCCCCACAAGTTCCTGACCAGTGGAGACGTCCCCGATTGCAGTTTTGTTGGGACATTATACTACTAACCCATTTGCTTACTGCCTTAATACAGAATTTATGTTATTGTTTCACCCTCTTGATCCTTTTGATGGACTGTCTGTGACAAAGGCGCCGTTCATCTTGCTGCTCGTTTTTCCCTAACCATGTCTCATCCCTTCCCTCCCCCCCTCCCCTCCCCCCTTCTCCCCCTCATCCCCCATCAAACATGTTGATGACTTGTTGCTGGGAACGAAGCTCGGCATGCTGTTCAGACATTTGGGTGTCTCTATGAGACATACCCTTTCAGGATAATACCTGTAGCTATTCTTCGCCCACACAGCAATGCGGAGCTCTGAGATGTTATGTTTATCATAAAACAGAAAATACCGCGCTGTAGGTGAAAATGTCAAATATCTAAATAAATGAATCAAAAAAACAAAAAATCAAAATTCAGAAAAGCCGCTGCTAAAAGTAAGATACGCACAATAAACACAAAGCAAGAAGTAGCAGTGCTAAATAACCCCTAGAATAGAAATCACACACCAATATTAAACAATGTGCAAATAAAAATATTGAAAACTAAAAAACGAATGAGTAATTGTCCATTTTAGAAAAATATGCTGGGCCTGAATAAATAGAATGTGCATGTAGTTCACTTCTTAAAGTCCATCCTCCACCGCACCACCAGTGAAAAATCACACAGAATGCTCACTTACCAGACGGCAAGCTCAGATTAGCTTGCGACCTATACCCGGCCAGGGCCTTTACCAATGGAGGACGAAATCCAGACAGAGCCCCTCAGGATGGTCAGCATGTATAACAGAGACTACCAAACTTCCCAATCATAGATCGTACATACGGTCAGAGAATGATGGCATTCAGATGTTCCCAGAATGAAAGAAGATCACCATAGCGTAATACTGATAGACATATTTATTGTATAAAAAGAATGTCACTTACAATGTTCCAAATGGTTAAAAGTGAATGGTTATCGGCCGGCCGGCTAGTACAATGCCCGTCCCTCGAACGGTACACACGAGACTTCAGCACGTCATCTCCTCCCAAAGCGCGTTTCGTCATACGATGACGTCGTCTGGGGCACCGTGTGCAGCACTCGGCTGTCTCCCAGGGGCACGTCTATATGCCTTATCCTCCATGTGAGTATTACCCATTACTCTTCCTATGTTAGTATTTTGACTATTATCAACGGTCCTTAATATATATACTTTCTCTCACATTTTCTATCTATAGGTATTGCATGCCAGCTTAGGCTCTATTTGCCATTAACACTGCTCAGTCCCACTAAGGGTCCGTTCCCTCTGTGTATGTTGGACCTTCTATAATACTACCTTGCTGGTTCCCTACATGTTTGGAGTGAAGGTCTCACCTGCCCCTGTTTAAATACCTGAAATTCACTTACTAGTAGGTATTTTGTTGTCATATATATATATTTTTTTTCGTTTTTCCCACTGATATATCTGTTATTTTTCTAAAATTGACAATTACTCATTTGTTTTTTAGTTTTCAATATTTTTATTTGCACATTGTTTAATATTGGTGTGTGATTTCTATTCTAGGGGTTATTTAGTGCTGCTACTTCTTGCTTTATGTTATGTTTTTTCGTTTTCAGATTTTGTTTTTTCAATAGTTACAGCCCGGCGTGTGCGGGCTCCTCTGTGCATAGACCGCTTTCCCCCCCCACTTAGGTTTTTCAGTGCCCATAGCGGTCTTAGCTGAAATGTTGTTCACAACGTTAGTAGTGAGGCTGTTCCGGCCTCGTTCTCTCTTATCCACCTCTGTTTTTCTTTTCTCATTACTTCACATACTTTCCTTCTCTCATTTCACCACTAGATGTCCCTCCTCTCCCTCCTTCTTCCCTTCCACCCATTCCTTTAAGACAGCGAACCTCCCCTTTGTCTATTCCCACATGCCAAATAAATTTGTTTTCATATGGCAGCACAAACCTCCTTAAGAGTCTCCTCATTGAATTGCAGGGGTCTTAACGTCCCAGAGAAGAGACGGCAAATATTATATCATTTTCACAAATTGCGGACACAAATCCTCCTTTTGCAGGAAACCCACTTTAGATCAGACAAAATCCCACAATTTCTTCACAAACAATACCCCGTCTGGTTCCATAGTACCAATCCCTCTGCAAAATCTAAAGGGGTCTCTATAGCATTTCACACATCATTTACTCCAGATGTCCTTTATACTTATATCGACCCGTTAGGCAGGTATATCTTTCTTAAACTGTCTTGAATGTAATTTATACTGTTATTAACATATACTCTCCTAACCAGAACCAACAACAATTCCTCTCCTCTGTGATCTCCCCTCTGAAAAGATTCTGCACAACCAACATGATCCTGGCAGGGGACCTCAATGCCACCTTGATACCTCGTCTTGACTCTTCGACTGGTAAGTCCTCGATTTCCCCAACCTCCCTGACCAAAATGAGAATACTCCTATCTGATTTATCCCTTGTGGATGTATGGAGGATGCTACATCCCAGCACTAAGGACTACACTTTTTATTCCCCCGCACATGCCTCATACAGTAGACTGGACTACCTCCTTATTTCCCCTTCCGCCTCCATTGGTCTCACTCTTTGGTCAGACCATGCCCCCATACACATGACTTTAGGATGTATCCCTACACGTAAACGGAACTCTTCTTGGAGGCTGAATGACAATCTATTAACTGACTCAGTATGCTCTCAGGACATTATACAGACCATTAAACACTTTGTTTCGGACCATGCCCAAGACGCCACCAACCCGTTTACGAAATGGGAAGTACTCAAATGCGTACTTAGGGGCAAACTTATTCAACATGGTGCTAGATTGAAGCGTGCCCGCACAGCAGATACGACACGTCCACTCACCACCATTGCCAACCTGAAAGAATCACATAAAAAAAACCGTGTTAACGCGACTCTTCTAGAACTCACCAATGCGAGAAGAGACCTCCTGCTTATCTTTGCTGAGAGATCTCTAATAGCCCGAGACAAAGGCCGATTTACTAACTACTCCCAAGCCAACAAATGTGGCAGACACCTTTCAAATACCCTCCAACCCCGCCAAACCAGACGGCCTATCCCGTTTATAAACTCCCCCATCAAAGGTAAAATCATGCAGAATTCGGCGATAGCCGAAGAATTCCGCCAGTACTACTCTACCCTGTACAACCTCGCCCCCCAGACCCCATCAACTATACCTACCTCACAAGATTTACCCTCATATATTCAGGAGACGGCTATTCCACCTCTCCCGTCATTGGATACGGAGGATCTGGAAGCCTCTCTGTCTGAAACGGAATTCTTAACAGCCATAAAAAAATCTCAAGAACGGCAAGAGCCCAGGTCCAGACGGGTTCTCTTCCCACTTTTACAAACTTTTTGCATCACAACTTTCCCCACTGCTAGCGAGGGCTTTTAATGCTATTAATGAGAACATTGCCCTTTCCTCTTCTATACTCCAAGCCCAAATAGTTGTCATTCCCAGCTCCGGAAAATACCCATCCATCTGTCCCAACTACAGACCGATATCCCTTCGAAATATCGATCTAAAACTTTACGCTAAGATCCTCGCTAACTGTCTCTCCCCTTTGCTACCGAAAATAATACACAAAGACCAGGTGGGTTTTGTTCCTGGTCGAGAGGCCAGAGACAACACCACCAAGACCATACACTTAATCACATATGCTCAACGCCACCATATACCGGCCTGCCTCCTCTCCTGTGACGCAGAGAAGGCCTTTGATAGGGTCAGCTTATTTCTCCAATCCACCCTTTCCCAACTAGGTCTAGGTCCGGGAATGTTGACACGCATTATGTCGCTCTACTCCACACCCTCTGCCACGGTTCTGGCAAACGGCATTCAATCAGAAAAATTTTCGATCACTAATGACACCAGGCAGGGCTGTCCCCTCTCCCCTCTTGTTCGCCCTGGTAATTGAACATCTGGCCCAAGCCATCAGATCTAATCCTAGCATACAGGGCATACAGACCCCCTCATCTCATTGTAAACTCTCCCTATACGCAGACGATCTACTCCTTTACGTAACCAAACCTCACATTAGCATACCCTCTATACTGGTAGAGATAGACAGATTCGGTCGTTTTAGTAATTACAAATTAAACATCTCTAAAGCGAGGCCCTAAACCTTTCTCTATCACAGTCTACACTCTCCTCCCTCCAATCCAACTTTTCATTTCAATGGCGACCGAACTCTATCTCTTATCTAGGCACGGCCATACCGAAACAAACTTCAGACATTTATCCCCTGAATTTCAGCCCTCTACTCCAAAAACGTAGACACCTGACGAAGGAACGAATGGACTTATCTGTGTCCTGGGTAGGGCGTATTAATACATTAAAAATGGATATACTTCCCAAGCTACTATACTTATTCCAGGCCCTACCCATCGCCCTTCCTTCGGCCTTTTTCCGTACCCTTCGATCCATGGCTATCCGATTTGTATGGAGGGTTAGCCACCCGAGGCTGAAACACAAAATTTTATGCTCTCCTAATACAAAAGGCGGGCTAGGCCTACCTGACTTTGAATTGTATCATACGTCAGCAGTTATATCCCGTATCTTTAAGTGGTTCCCCCGCCCTATGACCAAAGCCACCATGTTTGTGGAAGACCTATACACACAGGACCTACGAGCGCTTCTCTGGGGCTACGATCAGTCGTTGAAATCACTTTCCACATTGTCCCCCCTTACATGGGACGCCCTAGCGATTTGGTACCGTAGGAGAGATAACTACTCACTATCATCGGAACCTAGCCCCCTCACCCCTCTGCATAATAACCCAAATTTTCCGGAAGGCCACTCAACCCACTCTATAGACAACTACAACAGGGACTCCTGGCCCACAGCTCGGCAATTTGTCGGCATCACCCTAGGCACTTTCATATCTACCCCAACAGACGTTACTTCCAGGGTGACATGGCTCACTCGTGGACACCTGAACTCTTTTTGCAAGAAACTCCACGACTCTAAACAAACTCACAGGTCTCAGACTCCACGACACACCTTATCACTGATATACAAACTAATCCTAGAACACACCCACGGAGCCTTACCTAACTATGCTACAAAATGGTCAGCGGAGGTTGGGAAAGAAATAACTGAGGCAGAGTGGAGTAAAGCCTTTCTTTTCACGAACAAGACCTCCATCTCGAGCTATACGCAGGAAAAAACTATAAACTATTATCAAGGTGGTATCGGGTTCCAACAACCCTCAGGGTCATGTTCCTGTCTACATCAGACACGTGCTGGAGATGCAACTCAATGAGAGGTACATACATCCATATATGGTGGGAATGTGACATGCTTCTCCCATTTTGGACACAAATCTTCCAGATCTATACAGAAATATACGACAAACCCCTAATGCCATCACCCGATATTGCCCTCCTTTCCATACTACCCGGGACCATCAAGTCACAAAAAAATAGCCTACTGAAATTCTTCATCAGCGCAGGAAGGCAACTCATACCCAGGCACTGGAAAACCACTACGCCCCCTTCTCTAATAGAATGCTTTAGTGAGATCAACAATATCATGCTCATGGAAGAAATGCAGGCCAATGCCCTGGACAAGTAAGCTAAGTTTTCATTTGTCTGGAGTATCTGGAGGCATTACTCTACTTCAGACAAACTCAAACAGAGACTCTTGGGGATGAACTCCACCTAAGAGCTAAATATGGCCCATCCGCAGGACCATAGCCCGGGACTATGGTCATACTTATAGACCGAGGTTCGCTGTCTCTCTACTCCCTCCCCCTCCCTCCTATCCCTCTACGAACTACCCTATACTTATTCTCCTTTCTGCTTTCCTGTTATTCTTAACTTCTTCTTCTATGTCTCCTATGATCTCCCTTAGATGCAATACACCCTACAAAGATGGCCCTTCCCCCATAAGGTATTTTTCCACCCTTTACATGTTAAACCTGCCGGATTCTTGTCACAGAAACTATTCCCGACAAATATTTGTACTAGTTTAACTCTCCAGACTCCTTGAGCCTTTGGGTGCAGAAGGTTCCCAATGGGCACCCAAGACTAGGGTAAATAACTCCTTCATGTCAATAGACACATGTTAACAGGTTTAATGTAAAGCTTTATTTTAAGTGACCTTTGCACATATACTCGATTGCACTATTCCAACTTTTGTATAAATTGTACACCAGGAGACCTGATGTCAGGCAACTGGCATTGTCTATACTTTTTCTTTGTTTTTTTATGTTTAAATATCTGTTGAAGACAAACAAAAACGTATTGAACCATAATTTAAATTAATGGTATTAATTAAAAAGTCGAATATAATAAAATTATATATAAAATATAAATATTTTTAACCACTTCAGCCCAGGAAGAATTGGCTGCTCAATGAACAGGCCATTTTTTGCGATACTGCACTGCATCGCTTTAACTGACAATTGCGCGGTCGTGCGACGTTGTACCCAAACAAAACTGATGTCCTTATTTTCCCACAAATAGAGCTTTCTTTTGGTGGAATTTGATCATCTCAGCGGTTTTTATTTTTTGCGCTATAAACAAAAAAAGAGCGACAATTTTGAAAAAACACAATATTTTGTACTTTTTGCTGTAATATAAAGCCCCATTTTTTTTAAAAAAAAAGACAATTTTTTCCTCAGTTTAGGCCAATATGTATTCTTCTACATATTTTTGGTAATAAAAATCACAAAAAGCCTATATTGATTGGTTTGTGCAAAAGTTATAGCGTCTACAAAATAGGGGATAGATTTATAGCATTTTTATTATTATTATTTTTTTTACTAGTAATGGCGGCGATCTGCGATTTTTATTGAGACTGCGCCATTATGGCGGATACATCGGACACATTTGTGGGTCGATTGCACCGATTACTGTATAAATGTCACTGGCAGGGAAGGGGTTAATAGGGGGCGATCAAGGGGTTAACTGCGTTCCCTATGTGTGTGTTCTAACTGTGGGGGATGGGACTGACTATAAGAGATGAGAGATTGTGGTTCCCAGCTCATAGGAATTCACAATCTCTCTCTCTCCTCACAGAATTGGGATGTGTGTTTACACACACGTCCCTGTTCTGCCTCTAGTGTCCGGGATTGCGACCGCTGGTCACGAGCATCGGCACCCCTGCAGTGCAGCAGGCGCACGTGCCTGCTATCCCGCTTAAAGGGACCGACCGACGTATAGCTATGACGGTTTGCAGGATCGTGTCAAACTGCCACAGTATAATGACGGCGGCTGGTCGGCAAGTGGTTAAAAACCATCATTTTCGGTTTCTGGCTAAGCGCATCCTGCATTTTCGGTTTCTGTTTTGGCACCAAAATTTCCATTTGGTGCACCTCTATACATAATAGAATTTTTGGAACCAGAATTAGGCCGATTCAAACCAGCAGCTGTGTTGTATGCTGGTGTGTGTTTGTAGGACCAAATTACATATCATTACACACACATTGGTGTTGGGATACAGGGGTTTTTGCTGTAGCATGCTGCACCGATATTGCATCCGATACTCCTTTTAAGCACACACCACCCCAACACAGTGGTGTGAATGAACATTGTAGGAAATAAGGCAAATAGCCTCTTCTTTATATTAGGACTGCACTAGGCAACACATTCCAATGCAAATCAAGTAATTGGGCCCTTCAAAACATGCTACTACTTGAACCTATAATATGTCTTAAAGTGTAAACAGAACTACTGATATCTAAAATAGTTTTATGTGTATATCAAGTTTTCAAGATTACTTTTCCATTTTTATGTGTATAACGTAGTGATGCACAATGCTGTCTACCGATGACATCAACTAAAGCAGAATTTGCATGAACATAATATTTCTGATTCAAGCATTACATAGCGTGACATCTTGTTAGTGTTAAAAATATATAAGCTCTTTGTAATTGTGCTCCTGGAATGTCATCTGTCTTGAGTTATGCCCACCTGGGATCATGTTGTGATCAGCAATGTGGACAGATTACTGGAACTGTAAAAGCCTTACTTTCTTTGTAATTGACATGTAAACTGTTTGAAGTTTCTCATTAAGTCCTTTAAACAAATGAGGTGCAGATGTGCCAAGCTCAAAGTACAGTATAAGGGAAATTAGGTCACCAAAAAAACCACCTCAATCTAAATGTTATCTAATATAAAATGCAGGAACTGTTAAAAATGCAACTCTATATATTCTGCAACCTTTGTACACTTCATTTCCCTCTGGAGCCTCCCTAAGAGATCACTTTCAAGAAAAAAGGGAAATTTTATCTAGTAAAATGTAAAAATGTAAACCATTTTCCCCTAAAGAAGCTGAGTAAACATTGAGCTGTTTGATTATTTTAAAGCAACAAAATAGAAGTATGGACCAATTAGGTTCTACTTAATAAATTATATACCTAAGTTACACATTAAAGTATAACTAAAGAAAACAGTTTTGTTTTTTTATTTATTTTTTTTAGATTTGAAAAGATGGATAAAGGGTTAAAACCACAGTCAGGTTTTTATTGCTGCCAGTGTCCCTGTTAGGGACATTCGCTCTCTCTTATTGCCCTGATCCCCAATATCACCAGGAATGAAGGCAAGGGTAAATCCAACATTTTGAGTTGCCGACAGAATAAAAGGGAAATCTTCCAAGAGAGACAATGGTAAAATCTTACTATACAATCTTCGTACAATTAACTTTAGATTTTCACAAACTAGTAATTTACCTTTCGGATTAATAAAGTATTCTGAATCTATGTAAGATGGGGACCTATCTTATCTATACAATCGGTTTGTATTTAATCATACTACATAAACACCACATAATAGTTTGTAGACCTACACACAACATAACTGTTGGTAGACCTAAAGGAGATTGCCCAGATTGTAAAGTAGGTGGTGATATTAAAAGGGGAAATCCCTCAAAATGGAAAGATATCCTCCCGAAGTTAAGGGAAATCTCCCTAATGAGACACACAGGGCAACAACGAAAAAAACACAGCATTTTTAACTGGTTCCTGACCGGCGCACACCGATGTACGTCGGCAGAATGGCACGGCTGGGCAAATAGGCGTACCCGTACATCCGTTTAAATTTGCCACCATGCCATTGCGTGTGTGCCGGCATCTCCGTGAGTCGGGTCGTGGGTCCCGCGATCGCCTCACGGAGAGGACAAACAGGGCGATGCTAATGTAAACAAGCATCTCCCCATTCTGCCTAGTGACAGTGTCACTGATCTCTGCTCCCTGTGATCGGGAGCAGAGATCAGTGACGTGTCACATGTAGCCATGCCCCCCACGTTAGAATCACTCCCCAGGACATACTTAACCCCTACACTGCCCCCTAGTGGTTAACCCCTTCACTGCCAGTGCCATTTACACAGGAATCAGTGCATTTGTATAGCACTGATTGCTGTATAAATGACAATGATCCCAAAAATGTGTCAAAAATGTCCGATGTTTCCACCATAATGTCGTAGTCACGATAAAAATCGCTGCTCGCCGCCATTACTAGTAAAAAAAAAAATATTAATAAAAATGCCATAAAACTATCCCCTATTTTGTAAATGCTATAACTTTTGCGCAAACCAATCAATAAACGCTTATTGCGATTTTTTTTTACAAAAAATATGTAGAAGAATACGTATCGGCCTAAACTGAGGAAAATAAAATGTTTTTTTTTGTATTTTTTGGGAGATATTTATTATAGCAAAATGTAAAAAATAATGCGTTTTTTTCAAAATTGTCGCCTTTTTTTGTTTATAGCACAAAAAATAAAAACCGCATGGGTGATCAAATACCACCAAAAGAAAGCTTTTTGTGGGAAAAAAAGGATGTCAATTGTGTTTGGGAGCCACGTCGCACGACCGCGTAATTGTCAGTTAAAGGGACGCAGTGCCGAATCGCAAAAAGTGCTCTGGTCTTTGGCGAGCAAAATGGTCTGGGGCTTAAGTGGTTAACTCTCCCCTACTCTATCCAAAATAAAAAAAGGCTTTAGGTTCAGTTTAAGAGAGAAGTATGGGTTTACAAAAAATCATACCTAGCTGGCTGCAGCATTGAGCCAATGCTGCAGTTGTCCCTCGCCCACTCTACATCGAGAACTGAGCAATCAAAGACCACCGATTGATTGGTTCTCGTTCTTTAATGAGCAGACAGCCAGGCACTATCAATCACCAGCTCTCTGATCTTCCCCTCCAGCAATCACTGGAGCACCAGGCTGTGTAGGGGGGGGGGCATCTCAAGAGAGGCATGTGGATGGATCCTGACATTAAAGTCAGGATCTCTGCAGAGCCTGGACAAGCTCTGTGATGTCAGCCGACAGTGGTCTGAATCTGGGACACAGGAGTGCAGAAAAAAATGCACTCCTGTGATCACCAGAAGTATGGCCAAAAAAGCTTCAGCCATACTTTTATTTTAAAAGGTTACTCTAACCACAAAATAAATATTTTATATATTTAGAAAGATTCTGGAGAATTCAAAGGCTAACTCCACCTTTAGCAACATATTATATATTACATCGTATTTAGGGTTAACATGTAACATATTGCTAAGCATCCCCCCTTACCTTTCAATGTTTCGTGGTGAATACCTCTTTATCGAGTCCAGGAAATTGACGTGACAAATACATTTTGACCACAAAACATTGTCTGTACCCCGACCTCTTTCTTTTACCAGGTGTCCACTACTTGTAACCTTTGTATATTTAGCATGATGTTTTTTTAAGTGCCTCTATTCTGAACGTTGAAGATACATTTCTGAAAAATACCTATACATACAGGAGGTGAATGAGAACATGTCTAACTGCTTGCCTACCAGGGCAATTTTACATTTTTTCAAATATATGTGAAAATCTGCATTTGTGTTTGTTAGAAAACGATTTAGAACTCTCAAACAATATATATTTTCTAAAAGCGGAGGCCCTGGAAAATAAAGCAGTGTCTATTGCAATTTTTTTATGTCACATGATAATTGCATAGTCTTTTGTATGCAAACAGCCGCAGGCAAAAATCAGTAGCAGCAAATATTCTGTTTCTGAAATGGCCATGTGAATGTAGCCTAACCCACCGTGTGCCTCTGTCTCTATAGTTAGTATTACAGACACACCTACTACTCAGCACTGCCAGGCTGACTGACAGTGGCTCCCAGCCGGGATCTTGCTGTCAAACAGCAATGTACACAGATGGTGAAAGTAATTCCCTGCTGCAGGGGACGTCACTAATATCCTGGAATGCAGAAGCACCACTCTTTTGTAGAGCAATGTAAACAGATAGGAGAATACCTCTCATGCTGTGTTTGATCCCACAGTCTGCACACTTACAGAACTGACATTGAACATATGAAAAGCAGTGCAATCATGAGACTGTTAACTAAAAGACCAAAAAAAAAGGTAATTTATTTTTTAAATACATATATGTAATTATGGGACCCACATTATATTTGCTTTATATTAGTATCCTTTAGGTAAAGTGCATTTACATATGCCTTTAATCAAAGTCTCAGATTGCTTTACCAAGAAGGGCACTATTGCCATAGCAGCCCACATCGTTATAATACACAGGCAAAAATCTGGTAGGATCAGTTCTCAATAATACTTTCTTTTCTTAACAGTGAAACTTATTTCAGCCAATCTCTGAGGGTTGCTTCATTAATTTCTTGGCTACCCCTCTCCACAATTCAGCCAAGGTAAGTTCACACATGTAGAAGTACAAACCAATTGCAGACAGCAGCATCACTGTAGTTACTACAATTATGGCAACAACTGAGGCTGTTACTTTATACAAGAACGTGTGAAAAGGCTTTACCCATACAGTAATAGAGTATATATCAATGTAAACATCATTAAAAGTTAGAGTTTAACAATTACAATTTCTCTTTCAAACCAAGATACATAATCACTTGCAGACTATGCAAAAATAAATCCTGTTATTTTAAATGTTCTACAGAGAACCTCAATGGGAAATGGAGCAACATTAGGGAAAGTTTTCAAAGTCCTTCCTTAAGTGCTTGAATAGGTGCTTGAATAGGTTCAGAAGTTCCTATACATTTGCATATCAGGTTGTTAGGACCCATGGGCATCAGATGTGGTGGGATTGCATTGGGTAGCTATTCCAGTGCAGTCCCACTCCTCTGCCCGGTTCACACCACTGCGTTGTGATGGTGTGCACTGAAAAAAAGTACTGCATGAAGGCAATTGAACTTTACAAATTGTCTGTGTGACATCTCAAAGTTTTTTTCTTTTATCTTTTTTTTATTAAGTTTTGCAGAGACAGTACAAAAGACATACAATACAGGGAGAGCTTTCATAGTGTAGCCCAGTCAGGGGCTGCTGCCCTAAAAAACATAGTATACATCCAATATTGTACAACCATTAAAGAAAAAGAATAAGTAAAAACAGCGGTGCAAGGCTCAAGCACAAAAGATAGAAATATACATGAAAATCGATATTTCGATGCTGTCACTCAAGATAATACCTTTTGGATATTTCGGAATCTAGTGCAGTGTCAGTTAAGGAGTTACCAACATGACCAAACTTTATTAAACTTAGTCTATAACAGTAAATATATTGATACAAGGTCAAATTGGAAATAACCAACTTCATCAAAAAGCAGGCCAAGGGAGGGGAAGACTTCTTCCAATGAAGGGTAGTGGCTTTCCTAGCATTAAAAAGTATTAGTAGTGAGATAATTCTTCGACCAGGCCTTGCAGACAAAACCTAGGTGTAAAAGTGATAGGAATATGCACCACTGAGGCGATAACATCTCTGCCAATACGAGGCTATTGTAGGGCATAACCAGAATATATGTATTAAATCTCCCACTGGGTGAGAGCACCTCCAGCAAGATGAAGATCCATCTTATGAAGCCTGTACAGGGTAAAATAGGCTCTGTGAAAAATGTTAAATTGGATCAATTTATTACTGACGAATACCATGAGTGAAGAGGAACATCCATAACTCAGATCAGGAGGCTTCTCAAACGCAGGCATCAAAAAAGTTTGTTTAAAAAAAAAAAAAAAGGCTAACTGATGGATGCGTTGATAAGATCAGATGCTGCTGCACAAAAGCTGCTGTGTAACGCAGCGGCTGGTGTAAACATACCTTTCATGACCCTGTGCATGTGATAAAACGCTGTCCTGTAGCTTTGGAGTTGAACTGTAGAGTTACATCCACTTAGTAGCTGACTTGCATGTAAAATCCAACCATTCAATGACCGCACCCGCCAGCGTATTCAGAATCTTCACCCACATGCCAAATGTCCAGATATTTCAGACATTTCTCCCTAAAAGTAAATGTATAAAAAATGGACTTCCGCAAACCCACAAGTAAACTAGATAAAGCTCATAGATCTTCTGGTGTATGGGTAAAGGCTCAGAGAAGTACATTACATATATATTTTTAAAATGTTACAACTATTTTTATTTCTGTTTGTAGATGTTATGATGCCAACACACCTACACCCACACACAAACTATATTCATATTCAGGCGTCAAATATTAGAAAGTGAAAACAAAGAATACTGAAAAAAAAAAACATCAAATGCTTAGGTATTAAGCATACAAATCAATTTTAATGCCCTCTCAGATTCTTCATTTCCATTCTGCAAAGAAATTAGGTGTACTTCACCTTTAGGTCGTTATTACCATTATTTAATAAAAGTGACAAGAAACAGAATCAAATCTGTTTCAGTACTAAAAAATGCTGCAAAGAAAGAAAAAAAAAAAAAAAACAGGAAGAGCGAGGAGAATCAATTTCAAACAATTTTCTTGAAATAAAAAGGTTAAATAATTTATCAAATATAGATCAGGCAAAAGGGAAGACTAATAAATGTGAAATGCTATTCAAAGACCTACAAGCTCACAGCTTGAAGTATTTACCTTGTCCTAATGTTTTCTCCTGGCAGTCTTATCAATTTTCCTCACCTCCAGAGTCACAGAATTATGACATAAAATTGAAGTTAGTGCGGCTGATATCGAAGCACCTATTATAAGCTCTAATCTTGCACTATTACCTTATTCCCAATTGTGGATCTTCCACTTATCAGCACTTGAGTGAGTTACCACTAGATACCTCCCTGGCATGCAGATGTAAAATGTAGACAGCTTAGTACTGATCCGCACCACGCTGGGAGGCTCCGGAGTGGACTAAGCTACACTTTAGCCCTTTGATGGAGCTACCAAATACTTGATCTTCAGGTTATTTTCTATGGTTTTCCTATCCTATTATCCACTGCAGGCTCCCTTTCATAAAATAGCAATGTTGAACTTAAAGAATCTGCTCAATCTTTAGCTAGTAAACCCCACATCATTATTTAGAGAAAAAAAAGTTTTACACACCTCAACAATTATAACCAAATACAATTGAGGGTTAGATTGAAAGACAAAATCATCCTTGTCAGGTTTTGTGTTGTACAATCAATAAATACAAAATTAATTTAAATTCAATTACAAAGTATACCCCTAAAGCAAGCCAATTAGAAGTACCGTATATACTCGAGTATAAGCCGAGTTTTTCAGCACATTTTTTTGTGCTGAAAATGCCCCCCTCGGCTTATACTCAAGTCAGGTTGCCACTTACTGGTCTCCGGTGTGTGCGAGTGTTCTCCAGTCACTCTTCCAGAGCAGGGGTCTCCCTATCCCGGCCCGCAGGCCACATCCAGCCCGCTTGTGTGTTTTGCCCGCTCGTGTCTTTTGTCCATAGCTGGCAGACACCCGTAACTTATGCCCATGCTGTGACGCTGTGCGCTAGCATTGGCTGCTGGGACTGCCGATGTCCTAGCAGCCAGTGACATAATTGGCGCGGCACCTCCCGGCTACCTTCCCGCTGTTTGTATTAAAGATCCTTCTGCAGTGGGCGGGAGTCGGGAAATGAAAGAGAGCTGAAGTCAGCTCTAATACTAAGGCAAGTAATGTATCACAGAGGGGAAGAGAAGAGAGCCGCCACTGGACGATCAGAGCAGGGAACATCACAACTTTCGTTTCAATAGCTGTGTGTTCCCCCGCCGTGCGCCGTCACATAAGCCCCTTCTGTCCACCCATAAAAAGACATAGACACAAACTACATTACATCATTCCATAATTACCCCTACCTATCCCAAATAAAAAAAAACGGTGAATTTTCCTTTCTCTCCCTTCTCCTTCCCTCCTCTCTCCCTCCCTCTCCCCTCCACCCCTTCCTCCCCCCCCCCCCCCCCAATAATCTCTCTCTCCCCTTTCCCCAATCAGTGATCTATCCCTACCTCACTCCTTAATAATAATCATTAATCTAACTCCCTCCCCCCCCGTGTACGTGCATAATTTAAGTACAAAACCGTAAAGTGAATTTACTCCCTTCACTAATTTAGTGTTCTTTTATTACAATTAATAATTAGTGCATGTGATCCTCTATTAATCGTGAAAGAAACCCCCCCCCCCCCTAATTATCATTTAACACTCGTGCTGTAATAATTTAAACTTCCAAAATCCTTGTGCCCTGTGGAAAAAGAGAAAGGGAAGACACTTTCCTCTTCCCTTCTTAATTCGTAATACTCGTGAATTGAAATATTGATTATTCAATTATTAAATAGTGCATTTTATTAGCCAGTGTCAAAAAAAAAAATTTAATGTTAACTGCTAAATACCTTTTTTCATTAGCAGTATTTAGCAGTCTTGTGACTTCTAACAGTGTCTGGTAAAAGCTTGTAGAAGGAGCTTTCATTCTGCTCCTATAAGGCTGTAAGACCCCTGACCCTCTGTCTGGACAGTGCTGATTGACCCACATGCACTCTCCCAAGAAAAAAAAAAATCTACCTAGCAATACACACCAAACAGAGCATGTGAGCTTGTCCCCCAGCCTCTGTTCTATCAGGAGATGGTTTGGGGACTGTGGAAGAAAGGGAGGAGCAGAGAATACAGTAGAGCTACACGATTCTGGAAAAAATGAGAATCACAAATTTTTTGCTTAGAATAAAGATCACGATTCGTAACATCATCTTTCACATCATACAAAAAAATTGGGCTAACTTTACTGTTTAGTATTTTTTTAATTAATTGAAGTGTATTTATTCCCAAAAAACTGCATTTGAAAGCGCGCTGTGCAAATACAGTGCGTCATAAAATATTTCAACGACCGCCATTTTATGTTCACTTCCTGGATTTACACAGACATATACAGGCACGCCTGCAGCTCTGCAGCTCTCATTGGCCCTCTTACGACTCATTCCCCCTCCCTTCCTAGCAAACTCTCATGAGAGAGCTGTGCACGTTGTCATAAGCCTAGGCTTTTTCCAGACAAGAAAAAGGAAGTGGGCTGTATAAGGTATTTACTGGCAGAAAACAAAATGTTTTACTGTCCAAAGTTAAAACAACAAGGGCAGAAGATTTAATAGATGGGAAGATGAAAAACGACTGAAGTTCTGCTTTGAGTGGTTAAACTGACCTCATTTACAGACCGAAGCTCATACCTTTGATCTAAAAGAACGAAATGTTACATTGTTTCTTCCCAGCACTGAGCAATGTTGATAAACATTTGGCAGATGGTTGTTTTTTTTTTTTGTTGACAGCAATTTTTGCATGAATGAATCGTCGAAATGCCGGATTAAAGCGGGGGTCCACCTATCTATCTTTTTTTTTTTTAGTTCAATCACAAACTTTTCTTCTCAGCATTACATACTCACATATTGTGTGTAATATGTCCGCCTGTGTCAGATTTCGTCGGAAAGAATAACTTATATTATTCACTGCAGGCGGTTTCCATCTTCATTGTGGGCATTTGAATCCCACAAGCATTTATTTCCTGGATGTGGTGAATGCTGTGCTCCCAGCATTCACCGCTCGTTCCCGCACATGCTCAGTGGCATCCTGGGAAGCCTGAGACTAGCTCCCAGGAGTCTGGGAGAGGCTAGAAACATACCTACTCCCACGGGAGGAGAACCAGGAAGTGCAAAGAAGAATAGAAAAATAAAAGGTAATTACGCCGATTTAAATTTTTTTAAACGGCATGTCAGCATCTAGGCAAGGAAGAGAATACATACAGATATTGTTCAAAATTTGGGTGGAACCCCGCTTTAAGATCATGAGGGGGATTGAACTGAGATCGTGATTTTAACGATTAATTGTGCAGCTCTAGAAGACAGGATCAAACAGCCTTTTAACACAATGCAGCGGAGGATTAACCCTTTAGGTTCCACAGTGAGTATAACAAGCATGCTTTACTGCATATACAGACTGATTTTACTATTGTGGGTTTAGTAACACTTTAAAAACTGTGGTTGAAATCAAATCAATATTATGGTGAAATGTGTAACAATATGTATATATCAGAATAAGGAGTATATGTATATATCAGAAAGAGTACTGGTACACGCCAAAACATAAAGTAGCATATCTGTATATAGTGTGTTCCATTTCAGACCACTGGTTATTGTGATCTATACTCTATGATTTTGGGATATTTCTGTATATGGGAGGTTTTCATCTCTGCTAATTTCACCAGCAGTTAAAGCAAAACATGCAGATCAGTCCTAATCAACTAACAGCAAATGATTTACTAAAAATGTGAAGAGTCACCAAAACGTATTTAATCTTTTGGATTGCTTTTCAAGACTATGGTTTTGCAACCAACGATGATGCATCAAAGTATTTTAAGCGGTAACAAACCCAAAATCAAAACTGAAATACACTGCAGCGTACCAATCATTAGATGTGGTGGCTTCATTAGTTTTGTTTTATTTGGCTTTTTCCCCCTGTTTTCACTTGGTGATCTGACCAGTAACACACTTCCTGTATTAGTGTGCCCCCACTCTGGATCAAGGAGCACATGAGCACATTTGGACAGCAGCATTGGGAGTCTAGGGGGAGGGGAGTGTTAGCTGAACTAGCAGATTTAAGTACACTAACAAATTGAAGCCAACCTCCAGCTAATACCTAACAATTAGTTACAGCAAACGCATTTCCTTTCAAGATACATTTTTTACATAAATAAAAGCTGATCGTTGAAGGCACTCCTGCTACTGTTAAATTGTTTGTCTTAACTCTGTAACTGATACAATTGGAGGAGAGCTTGTTCTTTTGGAAAAACAAAAGACTTACTGGCTGGATCACCAGATGAAAAAAAGCTTAAAAAAGACGATGAATGCAGCCATCACATCAAAGAAATGGTAATCTGCAATATATTAAATGTTTGCTTTTTGGTTTTAAAATTGACTAGCTAGCAACTCACTAGATGGCTCGAGTCTTTTCTTTATAATGGGTTCTATGCCATAGACTACTTAGGAGCAGAAATAAGCTCATCCTATTCCTCCCAATACAGTTGCATTCTAATAACATTACCACAATCCAGGAACAATCACAACCTATCCCAATTCAATAATATGTCCTCAATTAACAATGCCATTTTTGTAGGGAACAAACCACATCCCCTAATATTTATCACTTCCCAATTATGCAGTAAATAAGGAGGGTAGAAAGTCCTTACTATGCAAAAATATTACCGCTCTACACTGGTCAAAATATGGGGGAGGACCAGGACAACCATATCTGACTAATATAAATTGAGCCCACATACAAAGTCTTAACCTCTTAACCAGCTAGTACTTTGTTATCCACTGTTTTGTCCAGGCAATTTTAGCATATCCTAGTAAATTATTTGGAGGGTTGCACAGAGACGATGATCCATGCCAAATACATATATACTAAAGTCATTAGAACCCTCACCTTGTAAAAAAGCCCATTCAATTTAAAATAGAAATGCAATGCAAAACATTTGCATACACACACACTATATTACCAAAGCTATTGGGACGCCTGCCTTTTTTACGCACATAAACTTTAATGACATTCCAGTCTTAGCCCATAGGGTTCCATATTGGGTTGGCCCACAAAGATCCACAAAGACATGGATGAGTGAGTTTAAGGTGGAGGAACTTGATTGGCCTGCACAGAGTCTTGACCACAACCCGATAGAACACCTTTGGGATCAATTAGAGTGGAGACTGCGAGCCAGGCCTTCTTGTCCAACATCAATAACTGGCCCCACAAATGGGCTTCTGGAAGAATGGTCAAACATTCCCATAGACACATTCCTAAACCTTGTGGACAGCCTTCCCAGAAGAGTTGAAGGGTGGGCCAACTCAATATTGAACCCTAGGGACTAAGACTGGGATGCCATTAAAGTTCATGTGCTTATTATAAATACCTTTTTTTTTTCTTTTTTTATACGTGATCACATACCCTCTGTTTTCAGCTGCATTGGGAGCTCAGAAAGCTGGGGGAGGAGAAACAGTAGCACACTGGTTCTCCCAGTGAATGGCTGTGGGGAAGGGGGGCATGTCAGGACAAATCTGATAATTGTAGGAAAGCAGACTGAGTTCTCAGCACAGCCAAAAAACTGACCATGCTGTGCTCTCATACCTAATGTGGTCAGTTTTTAATAGGAAAGCAGAGGGACTGGCAGGAACACCAGGGATTTCAGAGGCAATACAAAGATAACAGGATACTTTTCCACACAAGCACATATCAGGAATATGAAATGTTGGGTTTACATATTCTTTCATTCTGAAGGATTGCTGGTTACCTCTAATACACAAGGGCATTGATGCCTTTAACATAGTGCAGGTTGTATGATAACTGAAAAGGTGTACCTGTATTGGGACCATTGGGATACCAAGGAATAATAAAAAAATTCATCTTTCAACAGAGGCACTGAAATCAGCAGCACATTTTGCCTTGGTTCGTCCAGTAGCAGGCACTTAGCAGACTGCCAACCTTCCAAATCAGTGGTTGCCCACTTAAGGTATAGGAAGCCTCAACCCTGGTCCCTGACATTTCCAAAAGAGCTAAACATAAATGTTTAGTATATGTAATGCTAGAAGGAACTGCAAACACATTAAAGGTAATGATGGCCAGAGAGTTTGGACATGCAGTAGGTTAATATGGAGAATGAATACATGCTGGAAGAGACAGCAAAAACCTAGGGACATGTTTGAAAATAGAGATGGGCTCAGGCGTGTTCGGAAAAAAAAAAACGCACTCTAGGATCACCCAACCGGAAGCTTCAGAATTGCCAGGAATGGGAGGAGATCCCAACAGAATCCTCCCTGCTGCAGTGCGCTGATCAGCGAACATCCGATGTCACACAAGCACCACACCAGACCCCAGGGAACCACCGCAGTGCCAGGGGGAATCCACTTCCTGGAAACTCAGGAAGACGCCTGATGACAAGTAATATCACTTCCGGGGTGGGAGCAGTACAACGGTGTCCCCAT
Source organism: Lithobates clamitans (assembly GCA_037952925.1). Taxonomy (NCBI): domain Eukaryota; kingdom Metazoa; phylum Chordata; class Amphibia; order Anura; family Ranidae; genus Lithobates; species Lithobates clamitans. The sequence continues at coordinate 487,562 of JBBGZY010000110.1, forward strand.
GGACAAAAATATTATATGAAAAAAAATTCAAAAAATAAAATAAAATTCAGACAGAACTGGAACACAAAGAAATGATAAATTAATTTTAAAAAATAAATAAAAATTGAAAAGCGCTGAGCCCAAGAGTACATGAAAGCCAACCATACAATAAAATCTATAAAAGTTTGTTGCTATAGTAATTGGTAATTAATCGCAACTAGTCGTTAAGAACAATGGTAGATTCAAGTAAAAATTGTGATAATAATAATATATAAATATGAAAATGAAATAAAAATAAAGATAAAAATTTACACAAATACTTGGATGAAAAAGAAGAAATAAGAAACCAAAGAAACAGGACATGTTGGTATAATGAGCTCCTGGAGAACACCCACATGAAGGCAAAAAATACAAAAACAGAATAAAAACAGAAGGGGGAAGAGGACGGGGGTCACATAAGAGTTTGAACACCCAACCCTACATTCAGGCCCCTAGGCAATAAGGCTCCTAAACGATTTATCCAAAAGGTTTCTCTTCTACAAAGTCTCCGAAAGCACATGCCAGTATTGGCATCCTCACCCATAACTTCCAAGCCAAGTAGCCTAAGACCGGATGGATTATGATCATGTTGATGCAAAAAATGTAATGGTAGTGAATTGTTGTCTTCACTTTTGAGTATATTCCTTTTATGCTCCCCAAATCGTGTGCATAAAGCCCGGATGGTGTGGCCCACGTAAAGAAGGCCACAGAGGCATATCAGGCAATATACTACAAATTGTGAACCACAGTTGATGAATTGCCGAATGCCATGGGTTTGGCCATCACTACCTGTAAGCTCCTTCTTCCTATGCCACATGTATTGGCATGCTCCACAGTTGGGGACACCACACTTAAAGCTACCTTTCTAATCAAATAAACTGCTCCACCTTTTGTTGGCCACAGTTTTGGGTTTACAGACTCACCAACATGTCCCCTAAAGTTCTTGGGTGTACGGAAAATGACATTCAGGCGTTCTGGAAAAACATTGGTTAAACAAGGATCTTGGTGGAGAATACCCCAATATTTTTCTATGATCCACTTAATAGGGAAGGCCTTGTTTGTGTACTGAGTGTTAAAAGTCACATCAGAATGGCTGCAAGTACCAGTATTTTCCTTGACTAAGCCATTCCCATCATATTTGGTATGCCCCACTTCATGCTGGGCATTCACATTCCCAGCGAACTCAGGGTATTTCAGCCTATATTTGGTGTGTGCATCTTCAATGGTGGCCAGATCATAGCCCTTTTCCAAAAATATTTTACTCCGTACACTGCTCTGTTCATCATAATCTTTTAGAGGACAGCAGGTCCTTTGGAGCCGGCAAAACTGAACAAGAGGTACGTTTTTGATCCATCGCGTGGTGATTGCAGTGGGCATGAATTTATAAATTACCTGCTGATAGTTTGAAATGGGTACGAGAAAAAAAACACAATTCATCATCCACCACCAGTTCAAGATCTAAAAATACCAACTTCTGGCTATCCAGCACATGGGTGAATTCAATTTCAAAGGGATTATTCTGGCTAAGAATGCTTCCCATCATCACCATCCCATATGATCAGGATATCATCAATAGAGCATAAAGGACCAGGTTCGCCCGAAGGGATTTTTGGACCAGATGTGAAACTACTCCCAATACCCCATACAGAGTTTTACATAACTTGGGGCGAACCTGGTCCCCATGGCTGTGCCCTTGGTTTGTCTGTAATACACAACCTGAAACACAAAGCAATTGTGTGTGAGGATGTTTTCGATGGAACGCACGATGAAGGAAGCTTGCCTGGGATGTAGATGATTTTCACAAGCCAAAAAATATTGTACAGCCTGCAGTCCAAATTGGTTCTGTATAGATGTGTACAAGGAGGCCATGTCCAGTGACAGCCAACGATAACCTGTTTGCCAAGGATAGCGGGCCAAAATATCCAACATATTCCCTGAATCGCGAACATAGGAAGGAAGCTGGACAACCAAATCTTGGAGAAAATGATCAATACAGCTTGCCATAGGGCTAGTGAGGCTGTCTATGCCCGAAATAATGGGCTGGCCAGGGGGGTTGGTATCGTCCTTATGGATTTTCGGGATGTGATACAGAAATGGTGTTCTTGTAGGTACTGGTGTCTCCAAGGAGTCTGGATGCTTCAGCCAAGTCTATCACGTATGACAAGACTACCCCCCTTATCTGTCGGTTTAATGATCACTTCATCATTGTTCTTTAAGGAGTCCAAAACTCGTCAAACAAGTACATGGAGGAAGAATAATCCTTTTTTTGACCCATGACAAAGTTTTACCAAGTCAGAGTAAATCACGTCATAAAAGGTAAAAATGTAATTGCCTTTGGCCCAGTGGGGATGGAAAATAGATCTTGGCCTGAAATGAGTATAAGCCATGGGAGCCAAACTGGCATAACTGGATGGAATTTCAGCTGCCGACAAGGCAGTACACTGAGCTCCTTCAGACCACAACTCCTCTAGCATTTGCAATGCCTCATAGTCATGGTCAATGCTGATATGCTCTGGGGTGACTGAGGGATAATTGGTATTCCCAGGTTCCTTCTTATCCTTTTTGATAGAAAAGAACCGCTTGAGAGTAAGGTTGCGTGCAAATCTATTTAAATCTATAAAGAACTCAAACAGGTCCAGGGGATTGAGTGGGGCAAAGTTAAGGTCTTTACGTAGTAATCCAAGTTCTGATTAACTAAATGTTACTGGGTGCCGGTCCAGGACCATGGGTAGATGAGTGAGCAGGAGGATATTGGGAACTATTTGGTGGAGGACTGATCCTAGATTGTGAATGGTTGACGCCTCTATATTGCTGCTGGGGGTGATCCCTGGGGGTGGCAGAACTTGGACAATTATTGGGGCATGGTGGTCTATCATGAAATTAAGGCCCATCCAGGGCCCCTGGTTGTCTTGTTCTTTTCTACCAATGTTCACAACGATGCAAAAAATTTTCTCTCTTTCGAATTTGCCCAACTTCTTACTAGTGAGGTCGGCCTCAAATTCGATCATTGATACAATCAAGAACTTAAGGGGACAAATTATTATTATTATTATTTAGGATTTATATAGCGCCAACAGTTTGTGCAGCGCTTTACAATATGAGGGCAGACAGTACACTTACAATACAAATCAATACAAGAGGGATCAGAGGGCCCTGCTCATTAGAGCTTACAATCCAGAAGGGAGGGTCAAGTGGAACAAAAGCTAATAACTGTGGGGGGGATGAGCTGATGGAGAAAATGAAAATACAGTTGTTAGGTGTGGGTAGGGTAGGCTTCTCTGAAGAGAAGGGTTTTCAGGGATTGTTAAAAAAAAGCTTTTAAAAAGGTTTTTTAAAAGCTAATAGATAATAGATAACAGATCAGCTGAAAGATTGGGGTAAGACATTCCATAGGATTGGAGAGGCTCTGGAAATGTCCTGGAGGCGAGCATGGGAGGAGGTGATGAGGGAGCTAGAGAGCAGGAGGTCTTGAGAGGAACGAAGAGAACAAGTAGGGTGGTATTTAGAGACTAGACTAGTGATGTATCTGGGGGCTAAATTGTGGATGGCTTTGTAAGTAGTTGTTAGTATTTTGAATTTATATGTTGGGTGAGCGGAAGCCAGTGAAGGGATTGACATAGAGGAGTAGCAAACACAGAGCGATTGATAAGGTGGATGAGTCTGGCAGCAGCATTCGTGAGGGATTGAAGGAGTGAAAGACTATGTAGAGGTAAGCCAAAGAGAAGGGAGTTGCAGTAGCCGAGGTGAGAGATGACCAGCGAGTGAATTTAGAGCTTTGTTGTGTCATTGGTTAGTAAGGGGCGTATTTTGGAGATGTTGTGGAGGTTGAGGTGGAAAGAGAGAGTTCAGAGTCCAGGACTACACCTAGAACCTTGGCATGCGGGGATGGGCTTATAGTTGATCCATCGCTTTTGACAGAGAGATCAGGGGAAGGGACACACAGGGGAAGGAAGAATTTAAAGTTTGGTTTTGGATAGATTAAGTTTGAGGAAGTGGTGCCACATCCAGACTGTTATATCTGATAGTAAATTAGTGATATGTGAGGAGACAGAGGGAGTGAGCTGAGGGGTAGAGAAATAGATTTTAGGTGTCATCAGCGTAGAGGTGGTATTGGAAGCCATGGGAGGCTATCAGCTGACCCAGGGAGGAGGTGTAGATTGAAAATTGGAGAGGTCCAAGAACAGAACCTTGGGGGACCCCAACAGAGAAAGGAAGAGGAGAGGAGGAAGAAGAGTTGTAAGAAATGCTAAAGGTGCAGTTGGATAAGTAGGAAGAGAACCAGCGAAGAGTACAGTCACGGAGACCAAAGGCGTGGAGTTGTTTGAGGAGGAGGGGTGGTCAACTGTATCAAAGGCAGCAGAGAGGTCCAGGAGTAGGAGTACAGAATAGTGTCCATTGGTTTTGCCCGTTAGTAGATCGTTTGTTAGTTTTAGGAGAACAATTTCTGTGGAGTGTTGAGGACAAAATCCAGACTGAAGGGGACCAAGAAAGCGATTATCAGCAAGGTGGATGCTCAGTCAGTTGTAAACCAGAAATTCAAGGAGTTTGGGTAAGAAGGGGAGCAAGGAGATGGGGCGAAGGTTGTTAAGATTGGATGGGTCCAGTGAGGGCTTTTTAAGTATGGGGCTGACAAGTGCATGTTTTAGAGAGTTGGGGAAGATGCCAGAAAAGAGGGAGAGATTGAAGATGTGGGTTAGAGAGTGTAGAGCCAGAGGGTGAATGTAGCATTTGCGAGGGAACAGGATCCAGAGGGCAGGTGGTAAGGTGGACGTTAGCAAGTAGTTTAGCAACCTTGTCTATAGTGGTGGGGTTAAAAAAGGGAAGTAATGATTGTACCTGTGGGCATGGAGACTGGAGTGTAAAGCATGGAGGCTAACAGCAGAGATCTCCTCGCGAATTGTATCAATCTTCTGTTTGAAGTGATTGGCGATCTCCTGGGCAGTGAGTGAGTTGGCGGGTGGAGGCAGTGGTGCTCCAAGCAGAGTCCGTAAACCCAAAACTGTGGCCAACCACAATAAATAATTGCGCTTCAAAATTCTACAAAATAAATGACATAAAGCTGCGATGTCCTAGATTGTGACACAAACACAACAAAAGCGAAAGAGAAAAAATATTGACTCGCGCTTAGCAAACTAGTGAATATGTGGCTGAGGAGTGCCACACCAAAGGAAGTACAATATATACATAAATTAAATTAAGTGTGGTGTCCCCAACTGTGGAGCATGTCAATACATGTGGCATAGGAAGAAGGAGGTTACAGGTAGTGATGGCCAAACCTATGTCATTTGGCAATTCATCAATTATGTTTCACAATTTGTAGTATATTGCCTGATATGCCCCTGTGGTCTTCTTTACGTGGGCCGCACCATCCGGGCTTTACGCACACGGTTTGGGGAGCATAAAAGGAATATACTCAAAAGTGTAGACAACAATTCACTACCATTACATTTTTTTGCATCAACATGATCATAATCCATCTGATCTTAGGCTACTTGGCTTGGAAGTTATGGATGAGGATGCCAATACTAGTAGGCGCTTTCGGAGACTTTGTAGAAGAGAAACCTTTTGGATGCATCGTTTAGTATTATTGCCTAGGGGCCTGAATGTGGGGTTGGATGTTCAGACTCTTATGTGACCCCCTGGTCCTCTTCCCCCTTCTGTTTTTAGTCTGTTTTGTGTTTTTTGTCTTCCTGTGGGTGTCCCTCCATGAGCTCATTATACCAACATGTCCTGTTTCTTTGGTTTCTTATTTCTTCTTTTTCATCCAAGTATTTGTGTACAATTTTATCTTTATTTTTACTTTCATTTTAATATTCATATATTATTATCACAATTTTTACATGAATCTACCATTGTTCTTAATGACTAGTTGCTATTATCAATTACTATAGCAACAAACTTTTATAGATTTTATCTGCTGGACAGGAGGCACCATCCTGATATACACAGGCGTATTTATCATCTTTATCTTGTGAGTGGGGATCCAGGAGGGGAGCACAGGAAGTCACCAAGACTACATCAACGTGTCACCAGCCCTATACCTCACACTTGAACGTTATTGATTGCACCTTATTTTGCACTTTTTTGAACTGTATTGAATGCACTTTTTTTTGTACTTTATTTCCACTTTGCTATACATGTCATATGACACATATTTGATGCGAGTATAGGTACATTTATGGTTTAAAGAGGCAGCGCTGAGTATAAATTTTCTGTTGTCACATCGTTATTTATTTATTTGTGCATTTATGATGGAGTTTTTGGTTTTGGATATAGGTTTTTGATATGGATTTTGGCGTTTTTACATTATATAAGATAGATAGATAGATAGATATATATATATATATATATATAATTCAATTTCTTATTAATAATTTCTTATCAACTTTATTTTTCTTTATTTTTACTTTCCCGACCCTTTGAGGGCATGACTCTTTTTGACACAATATATTAAATTCCACCATTCCCTATAAAAGTGCTTGCCCGTGGTGTACAAGACTAGCCTAGCTCTGAGAAAGGGGGTGCGCCCTCAAAACACGTTAGCTGTACCCTTGTTCTGTGCATGTCCATGCACAGTGTTTATGGCCTTTTGTCAGTTGCATTTTGTGAATACCCACTTTTATACAGAAATTTCTTATTAAATTATCTCTGGTAATGCACTAGGTGTGTGCGCCTTCCATTTCTGTTTTTCTGTAAGACCTTAGTATACAGCATAGCTTTACTGTAATACACCAAGCATGAGTATTGAAGGGGTATTTTTATCCAAAAATTAGAATTTAGGCCGGAACACCGCTTTAAGGGTTATTGTACACAAACACAAGGTTAAAAAACAACTGGAACCCAGCTTCACAGTCTCTGCTGTAATCTTTGAGGACAAACTACTTCACAGTCCATGCAGACGTTAGTAAATCAGGGCTTATTTATTTAAGTTATTTTACTGTTTGTTACATAAATACTTTAAAGTCTATAGTATATGCAAAAGGACATTTTAAGGATGGATAGATTTAACACACTGCTCATTCCTCCCTTATCTCTTTCCCTTTCTCCCTCTATTGTCATTTGTGTACTACTGTAGATCCTGGGGGGGGGGGGGGGGTGGGTGGCATAATTCTCTTACTACCTCTGCCCTTCCTTACTCCATATTCCACCTTCCACCTTCCACCAATGTATCAGATACATATAACATACATATGGCTGTAGAATATTAACACAAACATAAAAAAGTGACTGTGCGGGCAGCTAACTACTTAGGTTGCTGTCCTTTACTTGTATTTTACAATGTTTTCTGGTTTTGTATTCACCAAGCTTACCATCTTTTCTACAACTCCTATTCCGAAAAAGTTAGGACGAGTTGAGTAAAATCTACATAAAAACAATGAAATGATAAATTTCGTAAACCAATAGTTTATTCACAATAGAAAACATATCAAATATTTAAAATGAGAAAATGTATCAATTTAAGAAACAACTAAGGTCACTTTGAAATTGATGGAGAGGGAGGGGTGGGGCCGAACGGCAGCTCTGTGTCTGAATGGACACACGGAACTGCAGCTAGGCTTGGGTGCCCCCATAGCAAGCTGCTTGCTGTGGGGGCACTTGACAGGAGGGAGGGGCTAGGAGCAGCAAAGAGGTACCTGAGAAGAGGAGGATCCAGGCTGCCCTGTGTTAAACCAACTGCACAGAGCAGGCAAGTATTACATTTTTTAAATTTTTTTTAAATGGGACTTTACAATCACTAACACAAAAACGAAATGAACTGAAGTTTCCCTAAGGGAAAAACATACATCATAATGTCAGTAAATACAGAGATATATTTAGCTGATATACAATAAGCAAATCTTTACAAAGCAACAAAATAAAATATAGTGCTAATTATTTCTTACGGAGTTTCTTACGAACTCAAAATTATTTTTTATGTGTTTAACTAAAAAAAGAAACTAGAAACTGCAGAGCACACAAGTATAAATAGTCTGGAAATATACTAGTGATGTACCACTATTAATCTCTACTTCAATGTCTGATCAATAAATTCCACCAAGAGCTCTGCAAACACGACTTCTTGGAGAAAGCCTTTTCATACAGGGTTTTAACCACTTCAGCCCTGGAAGATTTGGCTGCTCAATGACAAGGCCATTTTTTGCAATACGGCACTGCGTCGCTTTAACTGACAATTGCGCGGTCGTGCGGCGCTGTACCCAAACAAAATTGACATCCTTTTTTCCCACAAATAGAGCTTTCTTTTGGTGGTATTTGATCATCTCTGCGTTTTTGTTTTGTTTTTTGCACTATAAACAAAAAACCAGCAACAATTTTGAAAAAAAAAACACATCTTTTAATTGTTGCTATAATAAATATCCCAAATTTAAAAAAAAATAAAAAAAGTTTTCCTCAGTTTAGGCCGATATGTATTCTACATATTTTTGGTAAAAAAAAAAAAAAAAAATTGCAATAAGCGTATATTGATTGGTTTGGGCAAAAGTTATCGCGTCTACAAGATAAGAGATAGATTTATGGCATTTTTATTATTATTTTTTTACTAGTAATGGCGGTGATCAGCGATTTTTATTGGGACTGCAATATTGCGGCGGACACATCAGACACTTTTTACACATTTTTGGCACCAGTGACAATTATACCGCGATCAGTGCTATAAAAATGCACTGAATACTGTATAAATGTCACTCACAGGGAAGGGGTTAACACTAGGCGATCAAGGGGTTAACTGTGTTCCCTAGTGTGTGTTCTAATAGTGGGGGTGATGGGACTGACTAGGGGAGATGACAGATCGGTGTTCATACTTTGTATGAACACACGATCTGTCTCCTCTCCCCTGAGAGAACCGGAATCTGTCATGACTCATGAGCGATCACGGGTGCCCAGCGGTCATCGCGCCCGCCAGGCACTGGAATTTGCGGCGAGGCACACGCCCCCTAGTGGTCAAAAGGCGAAGCGACATAAGGTAACGTCGTTTCGCCCAGGGGAGCCAACCTGCTGCAATAAAACTGCAATGGCTGGTCGGAAGGGGTTAATCTGATGCGAGGAAATTGACCAATATGGAGACTTTCCCAAACCACATTCCAAACGCACTCCAGTTGCGATCTGCAATGGGTGTCAATGTTAAGTTACTGACGCAGGGCATTTGCCCCAAATTGCATGGTACAGAGTTTCCAAAAGTAGCGCATGCACTACTTTTGGTGCAGTGCGATTTGAATGGGCTCCAGTCACACTGCACTGAACCACATATAAATTGCACACTAGCGCGTAGCCAATACCTGTGCGATTCCTAGTTTGAATGAGTCTTATGACGGATATAAAGGTGATCAGTGAGATTTTATCAGATGATCTCTGCCCTCCATCAACCTGATCATATCCCTGAACCATCAAATGTCTGACAATACATTCATTTTAAGTAGTGAAAATTACGATTCATTATATTATTGCATCGCACCAGATTATTGTTCATGTGTGGCAACATCCCACCACAGGCTGACCTTCTTTTCCATTAGATGTCCAAATTTTCTGAAAATACTATCTAAATCTCCTGTGTCTTTACTAGGATTAGTGGTGAAAATTTCTTCTAAAACAATAGACCGATTTTCCATAAAGTTAAAAATCTCCATGTCTGCTGCTTAAGTAACAAACTACAATGTTTCTATAATCAAATATAAAAAAAAGGGCTCAAGCACTGACGTGGTTAAAAAATTACTGCTACGGAAACCAAATGGTTAATATGAGATGGCCAAATAATATAGCTGTAACTAAAATAAGTGATACGATCAATAAATAGTAAAGTAGTCAGTTGCGCTCATATTATCCTCATATTCCTATTAAAATTAGTGAAAGGTAATCAAACAAAATATACTTCTAAAAATACCTCCAAATATTCTTAATCTGAAAATTCTTATAAATTTTAAAGTGGAATATAAATCAAATTTATCCCACCATTATAAGCGTGATGTGCTCATAGAAAATGCATTAGTGATAAAACTTACTATAATGTGCATGTGCTCTAAAACATATCTGCTACTTATAAAAGGAATATAAAATATATCTAAATAAGTATATACCGTGCCATTTGAAACTTCCAAAATATAAATAAATAAATACAAATGTGCAAAAATATACACAAATATCTTCATTTTCCTAAAAAATCCTTCATATAAAGTGCTCACAGTTCATCAGGTGTTTATAACCAGACCAATCAGTGTCAGTTATATTGTGACAATACGGAAACCAAAATAGTGTCAAACAAGTTTTTCACTTTTACTTCTTTCACTTCTTCTTTAATTATAATCGCTCCTCCACTCAAATCCCGGACATGTAAAGAGAAAATTTATATATCCATTGCGGAGAGATTAAACACCCATTGGATACTATATATCAGATTAAAGATGTTTCACTCACATACTCTCCTAAATGGGATCGCTTTTGTATTGATCAGCTGCAACAAGAGCTAAGCGGCGAGGCGCTTCATTCACCACCACTATCTCACACACTGCAGCGTGTAGGTGAATGGGCTACCCTAGGCTGCCGCGTGTAGGTGAATGGGCTACCCTAGGCTGCAGCGTGTAGGTGAATGGGCTACCCTAGGCTGCAGCGTGTAGGTGAATGGGCTACCCTAGGCTGCCGCGTGTAGGTGAATGGGCTACCCTAGGCTGCCGCGTGTAGGTGAATGGGCTACCCTAGGCTGCCGCGTGTAGGTGAATGGGCTACCCTAGGCTGCCGCGTGTAGGTGAATGGGCTACCCTAGGCTGCCGCGTGTAGGTGAATGGGCTACCCTAGGCTGCCGCGTGTAGGTGAATGGGCTACCCTAGGCTGCCGCGTGTAGGTGAATGGGCTACCCCAGGCTGTCGCGTGTAGGTGAATGGGGCTACCCCAGGCTGTCACGTGTAGGTGAATGGGGCTACCCCAGGCTGCCACGTGTAGGTGAATGGGATACCCCAGGCAGCCACGTGTAGGTGAATGGGATACCCCAGGCAGCCACGTGTAGGTGAATGGGATACCCCAGGCAGCCACGTGTAGGTGAATGGGATACCCCAGGCAGCCACGTGTAGGTGAATGGGGCTGCCGCGTGTAGGTGAATGAGCTACCCTAGGTTGCCGCGTGTAGGTGAATGAGCTACCCTAGGCTGCCGCGTGTAGGTGAATGAGCTACCCTAGGCTGCAGCGTGTAGGTGAATGAGCTACCCTAGGCTGCCGCGTGTAGGTGAATGAGCTATCCTAGGCTGCCGAGTGTAGGTGAATGAGCTACCCTAGGCTGCCGCGTGTAGGTGAATGGGCTACCCCAGGCTGGCGCGTGTAAGTGAATGGGCTACCCCAGGCTGCCACGTGTAGGTGAATGGGCTAACCCAGGCTGCCACGTGTAGGTGAATGGGCTACCCCAGGCTGCCACGTGTAGGTGAATGGGCTACCCCAGGCTGCCACGTGTAGGTGAATGGAGCTACCCTAGGCTGCCACGTGTATGTGAATGGAGCTACCCTAGGCAGCCACGTGTAGGTGAATGGGGCTACCCTAGGCTGCCACGTGTAGGTGAATGGGGCTACCCTAGGCTGCCGCATGTAGGTGAATGGGGCTGCCGCGTGTAGGTGAATGGGCTACCCTAAACTGCCGCGTGTAGGTGAATGGGCTACCCTAGGCTGCCACGTGTAGGTGAATGGGCTACCCCAGGCTGCCACGTGTAGGTGAATGGGCTACCCCAGGCTGCCACGTGTAGGTGAATGGGCTACCCCAGGTTGCCACGTGTAGGTGAATGGAGCTACCCTAGGCTGCCACGTGTAGGTGAATGGAGCTACCCTAGGCTGCCACGTGTAGGTGAATGGGGCTACCCTAGGCTGGCACGTGTAGGTGAATGGGGCTGCCGGGTGTAGGTGAATGGGCTACCCTAGGCTGCCGCGTGTAGGTGAATGGGCTACCCTAGGCTGCCGCGTGTAGGTGAATGGGCTACCCTAGGCTGCCGCGTGTAGGTGAATGGGCTACCCTAGGCTGCCGCGTGTAGGTGAATGGGCTACCCTAGGCTGCCGCGTGTAGGTGAATGGGCTACCCCAGGCTGCCGCGTGTAGGTGAATGGGCTACCCCAGGCTGCCGCGTGTAGGTGAATGGGCTACCCCAGGCTGCCGCGTGTAGGTGAATGGGCTACCCCAGGCTGCCGCGTGTAGGTGAATGGGCTACCCCAGGCTGCCGCGTGTAGGTGAATGGGCTACCCCAGGCTGCCGCGTGTAGGTGAATGGGCTACCCCAGGCTCCCACGTGTAGGTGAATGGGCTACCCCAGGCTGCCACGTGTAGGTGAATGGGCTACCCCAGGCTGCCACGTGTAGGTGAATGGGCTACCCCAGGCTGCCACGTGTAGGTGAATGGAGCTACCCTAGGCTGCCACGTGTAGGTGAATGGGATACCCCAGGCAGCCACGTGTAGGTGAATGGGGCTGCCGCGTGTAGGTGAATGGGCTACCCTAGGCTGCCGCGTGTAGGTGAATGGGCTACCCTAGGCTGCCGCGTGTAGGTGAATGGGCTACCCTAGGCTGCCGCGTGTAGGTGAATGGGCTACCCTAGGCTGCCGCGTGTAGGTGAATGGGCTACCCTAGGCTGCCGCGTGTAGGTGAATGGGCTACCCTAGGCTGCCGCGTGTAGGTGAATGAGCTACCCTAGGCTGCAGCGTGTAGGTGAATGAGCTACCCTAGGCTGCCGCGTGTAGGTGAATGAGCTATCCTAGGCTGCCGAGTGTAGGTGAATGAGCTACCCTAGGCTGCCGCGTGTAGGTGAATGGGCTACCCCAGGCTGGCGCGTGTAGGTGAATGGGCTACCCCAGGCTGCCACGTGTAGGTGAATGGGCTAACCCAGGCTGCCACGTGTAGGTGAATGGGCTACCCCAGGCTGCCACGTGTAGGTGAATGGGCTACCCCAGGCTGCCACGTGTAGGTGAATGGAGCTACCCTAGGCTGCCACGTGTAGGTGAATGGAGCTACCCTAGGCAGCCACGTGTAGGTGAATGGGGCTACCCTAGGCTGCCGCATGTAGGTGAATGGGGCTGCCGCGTGTAGGTGAATGGGCTACCCTAAACTGCCGCGTGTAGGTGAATGGGCTACCCTAGGCTGCCACGTGTAGGTGAATGGGCTACCCCAGGCTGCCACGTGTAGGTGAATGGGCTACCCCAGGTTGCCACGTGTAGGTGAATGGAGCTACCCTGGGCTGCCACGTGTAGGTGAATGGAGCTACCCTAGGCTGCCACGTGTAGGTGAATGGGGCTACCCTAGGCTGGCACGTGTAGGTGAATGGGGCTACCCTAGGCTGCCGCATGTAGGTGAATGGGGCTGCCGGGTGTAGGTGAATGGGCTACCCTAGGCTGCCGCGTGTAGGTGAATGGGCTACCCTAGGCTGCCCCGTGTAGGTGAATGGGCTACCCTAGGCTGCCGCGTGTAGGTGAATGGGCTACCCTAGGCTGCCGCGTGTAGGTGAATGGGCTACCCTAGGCTGCCGCGTGTAGGTGAATGGGCTACCCCAGGCTGCCGCGTGTAGAGGAATGGGCTACCCCAGGCTGCCGCGTGTAGGTGAATGGGCTACCCCAGGCTGACGCGTGTAGGTGAATGGGCTACCCCAGGCTGCCGCGTGTAGGTGAATGGGCTACCCCAGGCTGCCACGTGTAGGTGAATGGGCTACCCCAGGCTGCCACGTGTAGGTGAATGGGCTACCCCAGGCTGCCACGTGTAGGTGAATGGGCTACCCCAGGCTGCCACGTGTAGGTGAATGGAGCTACCCTAGGCTGCCACGTGTAGGTGAATGGGATACCCCAGGCAGCCACGTGTAGGTGAATGGGGCTGCCGCGTGTAGGTGAATGGGCTACCCTAGGCTGCCGCGTGTAGGTGAATGGGCTACCCTAGGCTGCCGCGTGTAGGTGAATGGGCTACCCTAGGCTGCCGCGTGTAGGTGAATGGGCTACCCTAGGCTGCCGCGTGTAGGTGAATGGGCTACCCTAGGCTGCCGCGTGTAGGTGAATGGGCTACCCTAGGCTGCCGCGTGTAGGTGAATGGGCTACCCTAGGCTGCCGCGTGTAGGTGAATGGGCTACCCCAGGCTGTCACGTGTAGGTGAATGGGCTACCCCAGGCTGCCACGTGTAGGTGAATGGGCTACCCCAGGCTGCCACGTGTAGGTGAATGGAGCTACCCTAGGCTGCCACGTGTAGGTGAATGGAGCTACCCTAGGCTGCCACGTGTAGGTGAATGGAGCTACCCTAGTCTGCCACGTGTAGGTGAATGGGGCTACCCTAGGCTGCCACGTGTAGGTGAATGGGGCTACCCTAGGCTGCCACGTGTAGGTGAATGGGGCTGCCGCGTGTAGGTGAATGGACTACCCTAGGCTGCCGTGTGTAGGTGAATGGGCTACCCTAGGCTGCCACGTGTAGGTGAATGGGCTACCCCAGGTTGCCACGTGTAGGTAAATGGAGCTACCCTAGGCTGCCACGTGTAGGTGAATGGAGCTACCCTAGGCTGCCACGTGTAGGTGAATGGGGCTACCCCAGGCTGCCACGTGTAGGTGAATGGGATACCCCAGGCAGCCACGTGTAGGTGAATGGGGCTGCCGCGTGTAGGTGAATGAGCTACCCTACGTTGCTGCGTGTAGGTGAATGAGCTACCCTAGGCTGCCGCGTGTAGGTGAATGAGCTACCCTAGGCTGCCGCATGTAGGTGAATGGGGCTGCCGCGTGTAGGTGAATGGGCTACCCTAGGCTGCCGCGTGTAGGTGAATGGGCTACCCCAGGCAGCCGCGTGTAGGTGAATGGGGCTGCCGCGTGTAGGTGAATGAGCTACCCTAGGTTGCTGCGTGTAGGTGAATGAGCTACCCTAGGCTGCCGTGTGTAGGTGAACGGGCTACCCTAGGCTGCCGCATGTAGGTGAATGGGGCTGCCGCGTGTAGGTGAATGGGCTACCCTAGGCTGCTGCGTGTAGGTGAATGGGCTACCCTAGGCTGCCACGTGTAGGTGAATGGGCTACCCTAGGCTGCCACGTGTAGGTGAATGGGCTACCCCAGGCTGCCACGTGTAGGTGAATGGGCTACCCCAGGTTGCCACGTGTAGGTGAATGGAGCTACCCTGGGCTGCCACGTGTAGGTGAATGGAGCTACCCTATTCTGCCACGTGTAGGTGAATGGGGCTACTCTAGGCTGGCACGTGTAGGTGAATGGGGCTACCCTAGGCTGCCGCATGTAGGTGAATGAGCTACCCTAGGCTGCCACGTGTAGGTGAATGGAGCTACCCTAGGCTGCCACGTGTAGGTGAATGGGGCTACTCTAGGCTGGCACGTGTAGGTGAATGGGCTACCCTAGGCTGCCGCGTGTAGGTGAATGGGCTACCCTAGGCTGCCGCGTGTAGGTGAATGGGCTACCCTAGGCTGCCGCGTGTAGGTGAATGGGCTACCCTAGGCTGCCGCGTGTAGGTGAATGGGCTACCCTAGGCTGCTGCGTGTAGGTGAATGGGCTACCCCAGGCTGCCACGTGTAGGTGAATGGGCTACCCTAGGCTGCCGCGTGTAGGTGAATGGGATACCCCAGGCAGCCACGTGTAGGTGAATGGGATACCCCAGGCAGCCACGTGTAGGTGAATGGGATACCCCAGGCAGCCACGTGTAGATAAATGGGATACCCCAGGCAGCCACGTGTAGGTGAATGGGGCTGCCGCGTGTAGGTGAATGAGCTACCCTAGGTTGCCGCGTGTAGGTGAATGAGCTACCCTAGGCTGCCGCGTGTAGGTGAATGAGCTACCCTAGGCTGCCGCGTGTAGGTGAATGAGCTATCCTAGGCAGCCACGTGTAGGTGAATGGGGCTACCCTAGGCTGCCACGTGTAGGTGAATGGGGCTACCCTAGGCTGCCGCATGTAGGTGAATGGGGCTGCCGCGTGTAGGTGAATGGGCTACCCTAGGCTGCCGCGTGTAGGTGAATGGGGCTGCCGCGTGTAGGTGAATGGGCTACCCTAGGCTGCCGCGTGTAGGTGAATGGGCTACCCTAGGCTGCCACGTGTAGGTGAATGGGCTACCCCAGGCTGCCACGTGTAGGTGAATGGGCTACCCCAGGCTGCCGCGTGTAGGTGAATGGGCTACCCCAGGCTGCCGCGTGTAGGTGAATGGGCTACCCCAGGCTGCCGCGTGTAGGTGAATGGGCTACCCCAGGCTGCCACGTGTAGGTGAATGGGCTACCCCAGGCTGCCACGTGTAGGTGAATGGGCTACCCCAGGCTGCCACGTGTAGGTGAATGGGCTACCCCAGGCTGCCACGTGTAGGTGAATGGGCTACCCCAGGCTGCCACGTGTAGGTGAATGGGCTACCCCAGGCTGCCACGTGTAGGTGAATGGAGCTACCCTAGGCTGCCACGTGTAGGTGAATGGGATACCCCAGGCAGCCACGTGTAGGTGAATGGGGCTGCCGCGTGTAGGTGAATGGGCTACCCTAGGCTGCCGCGTGTAGGTGAATGGGCTACCCTAGGCTGCCGCGTGTAGGTGAATGTGCTACCCTAGGCTGCCGCGTGTAGGTGAATGGGCTACCCTAGGCTGCCGCGTGTAGGTGAATGGGCTACCCCAGGCTGTCACGTGTAGGTGAATGGGCTACCCCAGGCTGCCACGTGTAGGTGAATGGGCTACCCCAGGCTGCCACGTGTAGGTGAATGGAGCTACCCTAGGCTGCCACGTGTAGGTGAATGGAGCTACCCTAGGCTGCCACGTGTAGGTGAATGGAGCTACCCTAGGCTGCCACGTGTAGGTGAATGGGGCTAACCTAGGCTGCCACGTGTAGGTGAATGGGGCTACCCTAGGCTGCCGCATGTAGGTGAATGGGGCTGCCGCGTGTAGGTGAATGGACTACCCTAGGCTGCCGTGTGTAGGTGAATGGGCTACCCTAGGCTGCCACGTGTAGGTGAATGGGCTACCCCAGGTTGCCACGTGTAGGTAAATGGAGCTACCCTAGGCTGCCACGTGTAGGTGAATGGAGCTACCCTAGGCTGCCACGTGTAGGTGAATGGGGCTACCCCAGGCTGCCACGTGTAGGTGAATGGGATACCCCAGGCAGCCACGTGTAGGTGAATGGGGCTGCCGCGTGTAGGTGAATGAGCTACCCTAGGTTGCTGCGTGTAGGTGAATGAGCTACCCTAGGCTGCCGCGTGTAGGTGAATGAGCTACCCTAGGCTGTCGCATGTAGGTGAATGGGGCTGCCGCGTGTAGGTGAATGGGCTACCCTAGGCTGCCGCGTGTAGGTGAATGGGCTACCCCAGGCAGCCGCGTGTAGGTGAATGGGGCTGCCGCGTGTAGGTGAATGAGCTACCCTAGGTTGCTGCGTGTAGGTGAATGAGCTACCCTAGGCTGCCGCGTGTAGGTGAACGGGCTACCCTAGGCTGCCGCATGTAGGTGAATGGGGCTGCCGCGTGTAGGTGAATGGGCTACCCTAGGCTGCCACGTGTAGGTGAATGGGCTACCCTAGGCTGCCACGTGTAGGTGAATGGGCTACCCTAGGCTGCCACGTGTAGGTGAATGGGCTACCCCAGGCTGCCACGTGTAGGTGAATGGGCTACCCCAGGTTGCCACGTGTAGGTGAATGGAGCTACCCTGGGCTGCCACGTGTAGGTGAATGGAGCTACCCTAGGCTGCCACGTGTAGGTGAATGGGGCTACTCTAGGCTGGCACGTGTAGGTGAATGGGGCTACCCTAGGCTGTCGCATGTAGGTGAATGAGCTACCCTAGGCTGCCACGTGTAGGTGAATGGAGCTACCCTAGGCTGCCACGTGTAGGTGAATGGGGCTACTCTAGGCTGGCACGTGTAGGTGAATGGGGCTACTCTAGGCTGGCACGTGTAGGTGAATGGGCTACCCTAGGCTGCCGCGTGTAGGTGAATGGGCTACCCTAGGCTGCCGCGTGTAGGTGAATGGGCTACCCTAGGCTGCCACGTGTAGGTGAATGGGCTACCCTAGGCTGCCACGTGTAGGTGAATGGGCTACCCTAGGCTGCCACGTGTAGGTGAATGGGCTACCCTAGGCTGCCACGTGTAGGTGAATGGGCTACCCTAGGCTGCCACGTGTAGGTGAATGGGCTACCCTAGGCTGCCGCGTGTAGGTGAATGGGCTACCCCAGGTTGCCACGTGTAGGTAAATGGAGCTACCCTAGGCTGCCACGTGTAGGTGAATGGAGCTACCCTAGGCTGCCACGTGTAGGTGAATGGGGCTACCCTAGGCTGCCACGTGTAGGTGAATGGGGCTACCCTAGGCTGCCGCATGTAGGTGAATGGGGCTGCCGCGTGTAGGTGAATGGGCTACCCTAGGCTGCCGCGTGTAGGTGAATGGGCTACCCTAGGCTGCCACGTGTAGGTGAATGGGCTATCCTAGGCTGCCACGTGTAGGTGAATGGGCTACCCTAGGCTGCCACGTGTAGGTGAAAGGGGCTACCCTAGGCTGCCGCATGTAGGTGAATGAGCTACCCTAGGCTGCCACGTGTAGGTGAATGGGCTATCCTAGGCTGCCACGTGTAGGTGAATGGGGCTACCCTAGGCTGCCACGTGTAGGTGAATGGAGCTACCCTAGGCTGCCACGTGTAGGTGAATGGGGCTACCCTAGGCTGCCACGTGTAGGTGAATGGGGCTACCCTAGGCTGCCGCATGTAGGTGAATGGGGCTGCCGCGTGTAGGTGAATGGGCTACCCTAGGCTGCCGCGTGTAGGTGAATGGGCTACCCTAGGCTGCCACGTGTAGGTGAATGGGCTATCCTAGGCTGCCACGTGTAGGTGAATGGGCTACCCTAGGCTGCCACGTGTAGGTGAAAGGGGCTACCCTAGGCTGCCGCATGTAGGTGAATGAGCTACCCTAGGCTGCCACGTGTAGGTGAATGGGCTATCCTAGGCTGCCACGTGTAGGTGAATGGGGCTACCCTAGGCTGCCGCGTGTAGGTGAAAGGGGCTACCCTAGGCTGCCGCATGTAGGTGAATGAGCTACCCTAGGCTGCCGCGTGTAGGTGAATGGGCTACCCTAGGCTGCCGCGTGTAGGTGAATGGGCTACCCTAGCCTGCCGCGTGTAGGTGAATGAGCTACCCTAGGCTGCCGCGTGTAGGTGAATGGGATACCCCAGGCTGCCGCGTGTAGGTGAATAGGCTACCCTAGGCTGCCGCGTGCAGGTGAATGGGCTACCCTAGGCTGCCACGTGTAGGTGAATGGGCTACCCAAGGCTGCCACGTGTAAGTAAAAGGGCTACCCTAGGCTGCCGCGTGTAGGTGAATGGGCTACCCTAGGCTGCCGCGTGTAGGTGAATGGGCTACCCTAGGCTGCCACAAGTAGGTGAATGGGCTACCCTAGGCTGCCACAAGTAGGTGAATGGGCTACCCTAGGCTGCCGCGTGTAAGTGAATGGGCTACCCTAGGCTGCCGCGTGTAGGTGAATGGGCTACCCTAGGCTTCCACGTGTAGGTGAATGGGCTACCCTAGGCTGCCGCGTGTAGGTGAATGGGCTACCCTAGGCTGCCACGTGTAGGTGAATGGGCTACCCTAGGCTGCCACGTGTAGGTGAATGGGCTACCCTAGGCTGCCACGTGTAGGTGAATGGGCTACCCTAGGCTGCCACGTGTAGGTGAATGGGCTACCCTAGGCTGCCACGTGTAGGTGAATGGGCTACCCTAGGCTGCCACGTGTAGGTGAATGGGCTACCCTAGGCTGCCACGTGTAGGTGAATGGGCTACCCTAGGCTGCCGCGTGTAGGTGAATGGGCTACCCTAGGTTGCCACGTGTAGGTGAATGAGCTACCCTAGGCTGCCACGTGTAGGTGAATGGGCTACCCTAGGCTGCCACGTGTAGGTGAATGGGGCTACCCTAGGCTGCCGCGTGTAGGTGAAAGGGGCTACCCTAGGCTGCCGCATGTAGGTGAATGAGCTACACTAGGCTGCC
Source organism: Lithobates clamitans (assembly GCA_037952925.1). Lineage (NCBI taxonomy): Eukaryota > Metazoa > Chordata > Amphibia > Anura > Ranidae > Lithobates > Lithobates clamitans. Next base: position 507,473 of record JBBGZY010000110.1, read on the forward strand.
GCGTGTAGGTGAATAGGCTACCCTAGGCTGCCGCGTGTAGGTGAATGAGCTACCCTAGCCTGCCGCGTGTAGGTGAATGAGCTACCCTAGGCTGCCGCGTGTAGGTGAATGGGCTACCCCAGGCTGCCGCGTGTAGGTGAATAGGCTACCCTAGGCTGCCGCGTGCAGGTGAATGGGCTACCCTAGGCTGCCACGTGTAGGTGAATGGGCTACCCAAGGCTGCCGCGTATAGGTGAATGGGCTACCCTAGGCTGCCACAAGTAGGTGAATGGGCTACCCTAGGCTGCCACAAGTAGGTGAATGGGCTACCCTAGGCTGCCGCGTGTAAGTGAATGGGCTACCCTAGGCTGCCGCGTGTAGGTGAATGGGCTACCCTAGGCTGCCGCGTGTAGGTGAATGGGCTAACCTAGGCTGCCGCGTGTAGGTGAATGGGGCTACCCTAGGCTGCCGCGTGTAGGTGAAAGGGGCTACCCTAGGCTGCCACGTGTAGGTGAATGAGCTACCCTAGCCTGCCGCGTGTAGGTGAATGAGCTACCCTAGCCTGCCGCGTGTAGGTGAATAAGCTACCCTAGGCTGCCGCGTGTAGGTGAATGGGCTACCCCAGGCTGCCGCGTGTAGGTGAATGGGCTACCCTAGGCTGCCGCGTGCAGGTGAATGGGCTACCCTAGGCTGCCACCTGTAGGTGAATGGGCTACCCTAGGCTGCCACGTGTAGGTAAAAGGGCTACCCTAGGCTGCCGTGTGTAGGTAAATGGGCTACCCTAGGCTGCCGCGTGTAGGTAAATGGGCTACCCTAGGCTGCCACGTGTAGGTGAATGGGGCTACCCTAGGCTGCCGCATGTAGGTGAATGGGGCTGCCGCGTGTAGGTGAATGGGCTACCCTAGGCTGCCGCGTGTAGGTGAATGGGCTACCCTAGGCTGCCACAAGTAGGTGAATGGGCTACCCTAGGCTGCCACAAGTAGGTGAATGGGCTACCCTAGGCTGCCGCGTGTAGGTGAATGGGCTATCCTAGGCTGCCGCGTGTAGGTGAATGGGCTACCCTAGGCTTCCACGTGTAGGTGAATGGGCTACCCTAGGCTGCCACGTGTAGGTGAATGGGCTACCCTAGGCTGCCGCGTGTAGGTGAATGGGGCTGCCGCGTGTAGGTGAATGAGCTACCCTAGGTTGCCGCGTGTAGGTGAATGAGCTACCCTAGGCTGCCGCGTGTAGGTGAATGGACTACCCTAGGCTGCCACATGTAGGTAAATGGGGCTACCCTAGGCTGCCGTGTGTAGGTGAATGGGGCTACCCTAGGCTGCCGCGTGTAGGTGAATGGGGCTACCCTGGGCTGCCGCGTGTAGGTGAATGGGGCTGCCCTGTGTAGGTGAATGGGCTACCCTAGGCTGCCACGTGTAGGTGAATGGGCTACCCTAGGCTGCCGCGTGTAGGTGAATGGGGCTGCTGCGTGTAGGTGAATGGGCTACCCTAGGCCGCCGCGTGTAGGTGAATGGGCTACCCTAGGCTGCCACATGTAGGTGAATGGGCTACCCTAGGCTGCCGCGTGTAGGTGAATGGGCTACCCTAGGCTGCCGCGTGTAGGTGAATGGGCTGCCCTAGGCTGCCGCGTGTAGGTGAATGGGCTACCCTAGGCTGCCGCGTGTAGGTGAATGGGCTACCCTAGGCTGCTGCGTGTAGGTGAATGGGCTACCCTAGGCTGCCGCGTGTAGGTGAATGGGCTACCCTAGGCTGCCGCGTGTAGGTGAATGGGCTACCCTAGGCTGCCGCGTGTAGATGAATGGGCTACCCTAGGCTGCCGCGTGTAGGTGAATGGGGCTATCCTAGTCTGCCGCGTGTAGGTGAATGGGCTACCCTAGGCTTCCACGTGTAGGTGAATGAGCTACCCTAGGCTGCCACGTGTAGGTAAATGGGGCTGCCGCGTGTAGGTGAATGGGGCTGCCGCGTGTAGGTGAATAGGGCTGCCGCGTGTAGGTGAATGGGGCTATCCTAGGCTGCCGCGTGTAGGTGAATGAGCTACCCTACGCTGCCGCGTGTAGGTGAAAGGGGCTACCCTAGGCTGCCGCATGTAGGTGAATGAGCTACCCTAGGCTGCCGCGTGTAGGTGAAAGGGGCTACCCTAGGCTGCCACGTGTAGGTGAATGAGCTACCCTAGGCTGCCGCGTGTAGGTGAAAGGGGCTACCCTAGGCTGCCGCATGTAGGTGAATGAGCTACCCTAGGCTGCCGCGTGTAGGTGAATGGGCTACCCTAGGCTGCCACGTGTAGGTGAATGAGCTACCCTACGCTGCCGCGTGTAGGTGAAAGGGGCTACCCTAGGCTGCCGCATGTAGGTGAATGAGCTACCCTAGGCTGCCGCGTGTAGGTGAAAGGGGCTACCCTAGGCTGCCACGTGTAGGTGAATGAGCTACCCTAGGCTGCCGCGTGTAGGTGAAAGGGGCTACCCTAGGCTGCCGCATGTAGGTGAATGAGCTACCCTAGGCTGCCGCGTGTAGGTGAATGGGCTACCCTAGGCTGCCGCGTGTAGGTGAATGGGCTACCCTAGGCTGCCGCGTGTAGGTGAATGGGATACCCTAGGCTGCCGCGTGTAGGTGAATGGGATACCCTAGGCTGCCGCGTGTAGGTGAATGGGATACCCTAGGCTGCCGCGTGTAGGTGAACGGGCTACCCTAGGCTGCCGCGTGTAGGTGAACGGGCTACCCTAGGCTGCCGCGTGTAGGTGAATGGGCTACCCTAGGCTTCCACGTGTAGGTGAATGGGCTACCCTAGGCTGCCACGTGTAGGTGAATGAGCTACCCTAGCCTGCCGCGTGTAGGTGAATGAGCTACCCTAGGCTGCCGCGTGTAGGTGAATGGGCTACCCCAGGCTGCCGCGTGTAGGTGAATGGGCTACCCTAGGCTGCCGCGTGCAGGTGAATGGGCTACCCTAGGCTGCCACGTGTAGGTGAATGGGCTACCCTAGGCTGCCACGTGTAGGTAAAAGGGCTACCCTAGGCTGCCACAAGTAGGTGAATGGGCTACCCTAGGCTGCCACAAGTAGGTGAATGGGCTACCCTAGGCTGCCACATGTAGGTGAATGGGCTACCCTAGGCTGCCACATGTAGGTGAATGGGCTACCCTAGGCTGCCACATGTAGGTGAATGGGCTACCCTAGGCTGCCACGTGTAGGTGAATGGGCTACCCTAGGCTGCCACGTGTAGGTGAATGGGGCTGCCGCGTGTAGGTGAATGAGCTACCCTAGGTTGCCGCGTGTAGGTGAATGAGCTACCCTAGGCTGCCGCATGTAGGTGAATGGGCTACCCTAGGCTGCCACATGTAGGTAAATGGGGCTACCCTAGGCTGCCGCGTGTAGGTGAATGGGGCTACCCTAGGCTGCCGCGTGTAGGTGAATGGGGCTACCCTGGGCTGCCGCGTGTAGGTGAATGGGGCTACCCTAGGCTGCCCTGTGTAGGTGAATGGGCTACCCTAGGCTGCCGCGTGTAGGTGAATGGGGCTGCTGCGTGTAGGTGAATGGGCTACCCTAGGCTGCCGCGTGTAGGTGTATGGGCTACCCTAGGCTGCCGAGTGTAGGTGAATGGGCTACCCTAGGCTGCCGCGTGTAGGTGAATGGGCTGCCCTAGGCTGCCGCGTGTAGGTGAATGGGCTACCCTAGGCTGCCGCGTGTAGGTGAATGGGCTACCCTAGGCTGCCGCGTGTAGGTGAATGGGCTACCCTAGGCTGCCGCGTGTAGGTGAATGGGCTACCCTAGGCTGCCGCGTGTAGGTGAATGGGCTACCCTAGGCTGCCGCGTGTAGGTGAATGAGCTACCCTAGGCTGCTACGTGTAGGTGAATGGGGCTGCCGCGTGTAGGTGAATGGGGCTGCCGCGTGTAGGTGAATGGGGCTGCCGCGTGTAGGTGAATGGGGCTATCCTAGGCTGCCGCGTGTAGGTGAATGGGCTACCCTAGGCTGCCACGTGTAGGTGAATGGGGCTGCCGCGTGTAGGTGAATGAGCTACCCTAGGTTGCCGCGTGTAGGTGAATGAGCTACCCTAGGCTGCCGCATGTAGGTGAATGGGCTACCCTAGGCTGCCACATGTAGGTAAATGGGGCTACCCTAGGCTGCCGCGTGTAGGTGAATGGGATACCCCAGGCAGCCACGTGTAGGTGAATGGGATACCCCAGGCAGCCACGTGTAGGTGAATGGGATACCCTAGGCTGCCGCGTGTAGGTGAATGGGCTACCCTAGGCTGCCGCGTGTAGGTGAATGGGCTGCCCTAGGCTGCCGCGTGTAGGTGAATGGGCTACCCTAGGCTGCCGCGTGTAGGTGAATGGGCTACCCTAGGCTGCCGCGTGTAGGTGAATGGGCTACCCTAGGCTGCCGCGTGTAGGTGAATGGGCTACCCTAGGCTGCCGCGTGTAGGTGAATGGGCTACCCTAGGCTGCCGCGTGTAGGTGAATGAGCTACCCTAGGCTGCCACGTGTAGGTGAATGGGGCTGCCGCGTGTAGGTGAGTGGGGCTGCCGCGTGTAGGTGAATGGGGCTATCCTAGGCTGCCGCGTGTAGGTGAATGGGATACCCTAGGCTGCCACGTGTAGGTGAATGAGCTACCCTAGGCTGCCACGTGTAGGTAAATGGGGCTGCCGCGTGTAGGTGAATGGGCTACCCTAGGCTGCCGCGTGTAGGTGAATGGGCTACCCTAGGCTGCCGCGTGTAGGTGAATGAGCTACCCTAGGCTGCCACGTGTAGGTAAATGGGGCTGCCGCGTGTAGGTGAATGGGGCTGCCGCGTGTAGGTGAATGGGGCTGCCGCGTGTAGGTGAATGGGGCTATCCTAGGCTGCCGCGTGTAGGTGAATGGGCTACCCTAGGCTGCCACGTGTAGGTGAATGAGCTACCCTAGGCTGCCACGTGTAGGTAAATGGGGCTGCCGCGTGTAGGTGAATGGGGCTGCCACGTGTAGGTGAATGGGGCTGCCACGTGTAGGTGAATGGGGCTGCCACGTGTAGGTGAATGAGCTACCCTAGGCTGCCGCATGTAGGTGAATGGGCTACCCTAGGCTGCCACATGTAGGTAAATGGGGCTACCCTAGGCTGCCGCGTGTAGGTGAATGGGATACCCCAGGCAGCCACGTGTAGGTGAATGGGATACCCCAGGCAGCCACGTGTAGGTGAATGGGATACCCTAGGCTGCCGCGTGTAGGTGAATGGGCTACCCTAGGCTGCCGCGTGTAGGTGAATGGGCTGCCCTAGGCTGCCGCGTGTAGGTGAATGGGCTACCCTAGGCTGCCGCGTGTAGGTGAATGGGCTACCCTAGGCTGCCGCGTGTAGGTGAATGGGCTACCCTAGGCTGCCGCGTGTAGGTGAATGGGCTACCCTAGGCTGCCGCGTGTAGGTGAATGGGCTACCCTAGGCTGCCGCGTGTAGGTGAATGAGCTACCCTAGGCTGCCACGTGTAGGTGAATGGGGCTGCCGCGTGTAGGTGAGTGGGGCTGCCGCGTGTAGGTGAATGGGGCTATCCTAGGCTGCCGCGTGTAGGTGAATGGGATACCCTAGGCTGCCACGTGTAGGTGAATGAGCTACCCTAGGCTGCCACGTGTAGGTAAATGGGGCTGCCGCGTGTAGGTGAATGGGCTACCCTAGGCTGCCGCGTGTAGGTGAATGGGCTACCCTAGGCTGCCGCGTGTAGGTGAATGAGCTACCCTAGGCTGCCACGTGTAGGTAAATGGGGCTGCCGCGTGTAGGTGAATGGGGCTGCCGCGTGTAGGTGAATGGGGCTGCCGCGTGTAGGTGAATGGGGCTATCCTAGGCTGCCGCGTGTAGGTGAATGGGCTACCCTAGGCTGCCACGTGTAGGTGAATGAGCTACCCTAGGCTGCCACGTGTAGGTAAATGGGGCTGCCGCGTGTAGGTGAATGGGGCTGCCACGTGTAGGTGAATGGGGCTGCCACGTGTAGGTGAATGGGGCTGCCACGTGTAGGTGAATGGGGCTATCCTAGGCTGCCGCGTGTAGGTGAATGGGCTACCCTAGGCTGCCACGTGTAGGTGAATGAGCTACCCTAGGCTGCCACGTGTAGGTAAATGGGGCTGCCGCGTGTAGGTGAATGGGGCTGCCGCGTGTAGGTGAATGGGGCTGCCGCGTGTAGGTGAATGGGGCTATCCTAGGCTGCCGCGTGTAGGTGAATGGGGCTATCCTAGGCTGCCGCGTGTAGGTGAATGGGCTACCCTAGGCTGCCACGTGTAGGTGAATGAGCTACCCTAGGCTGCCACGTGTAGGTAAATGGGGCTGCCGCGTGTAGGTGAATGGGGCTGCCACGTGTAGGTGAATGAGCTACCCTAGGCTGCCGCATGTAGGTGAATGGGCTACCCTAGGCTGCCACATGTAGGTAAATGGGGCTACCCTAGGCTGCCGCGTGTAGGTGAATGGGATACCCCAGGCAGCCACGTGTAGGTGAATGGGATACCCCAGGCAGCCACGTGTAGGTGAATGGGATACCCTAGGCTGCCGCGTGTAGGTGAATGGGCTACCCTAGGCTGCCGCGTGTAGGTGAATGGGCTGCCCTAGGCTGCCGCGTGTAGGTGAATGGGCTACCCTAGGCTGCCGCGTGTAGGTGAATGGGCTACCCTAGGCTGCCGCGTGTAGGTGAATGGGCTACCCTAGGCTGCCGCGTGTAGGTGAATGGGCTACCCTAGGCTGCCGCGTGTAGGTGAATGGGCTACCCTAGGCTGCCGCGTGTAGGTGAATGAGCTACCCTAGGCTGCCACGTGTAGGTGAATGGGGCTGCCGCGTGTAGGTGAGTGGGGCTGCCGCGTGTAGGTGAATGGGGCTATCCTAGGCTGCCGCGTGTAGGTGAATGGGATACCCTAGGCTGCCACGTGTAGGTGAATGAGCTACCCTAGGCTGCCACGTGTAGGTAAATGGGGCTGCCGCGTGTAGGTGAATGGGCTACCCTAGGCTGCCGCGTGTAGGTGAATGGGCTACCCTAGGCTGCCGCGTGTAGGTGAATGAGCTACCCTAGGCTGCCACGTGTAGGTAAATGGGGCTGCCGCGTGTAGGTGAATGGGGCTGCCGCGTGTAGGTGAATGGGGCTGCCGCGTGTAGGTGAATGGGGCTATCCTAGGCTGCCGCGTGTAGGTGAATGGGCTACCCTAGGCTGCCACGTGTAGGTGAATGAGCTACCCTAGGCTGCCACGTGTAGGTAAATGGGGCTGCCGCGTGTAGGTGAATGGGGCTGCCGCGTGTAGGTGAATGGGGCTGCCACGTGTAGGTGAATGGGGCTGCCACGTGTAGGTGAATGGGGCTATCCTAGGCTGCCGCGTGTAGGTGAATGGGCTACCCTAGGCTGCCACGTGTAGGTGAATGAGCTACCCTAGGCTGCCACGTGTAGGTAAATGGGGCTGCCGCGTGTAGGTGAATGGGGCTGCCGCGTGTAGGTGAATGGGGCTGCCGCGTGTAGGTGAATGGGGCTATCCTAGGCTGCCGCGTGTAGGTGAATGGGGCTATCCTAGGCTGCCGCGTGTAGGTGAATGGGCTACCCTAGGCTGCCACGTGTAGGTGAATGAGCTACCCTAGGCTGCCACGTGTAGGTAAATGGGGCTGCCGCGTGTAGGTGAATGAGCTACCCTAGGCTGCCGCGTGAAAAACATGCTAAAAAAAAAACAGCATTAGCATGGCACGCAGGACTAAATGGAGCCTCACTGTAGCTAAACTGAATGTAACCAAATACAGGTAAAGGCACAGTGTGAATCCCACCATGGGAGACTATGAGCTGTGTTTATCCAAAGAGCAGTGTATGTGTCTTGTCAGTGTGATGGAGGAAATACCCGGAAATAAACACACAGCACACTGTCCATGGCTGAGCAGTGCTCTTCATATATATCCATACTTGTAGGACGCGGAGCTGGAAGTCCATAGCTGACTTATTACACCTTCCTAACGAACGCTCTGCCAGGAACAACACACTGCACTCAGCCAGTGCTGAGCTCTTCTAAGCTAATGCCGTCATTATGTCACTTCCGCTCCACCAATAGAACGCTACTTACAGTGTCACCTTCCAGGGAAGCCCTAGACTCTGCAGGAACGCCATCTTCCGCCTTCCGAGAGCCGCTCACATTGAGGGGGAGGGGCCGTGGGAGGAGAAGGCGGGGTCCCGCACACCTCCGGTGTATATAAGAGCAGCTGCTGTAGGTGAGGGAAGGTTATCTGAGGCGCGCTCTTTCTCCGTATTGTAGTGTATGGTGTGGATAGAGCTGTGTGGCGGTACATGCTGGGAATTTTCCCTGTACTATTACTGACAGAGGCTAGCCGCTTACATTACACATGGACACTACCACAGATATCAGGCTGGGGCTGGAGTCACACTATTTCTTTGTAGTAACGCACGGTGAAGCATTATACCACACCACATGTTATGCTTGTCTTGTCCTCAATCTCCCCACTAACCTTTACCACCTCAATACTGGGCACTTTCACCCCTTTCCTGCTCAGGCCAGCATTTAGCGCTGTCACCCTTTGAATGACAATTGTGCGGTCAAACAACACTGTACCCAGATGACATTTCTATCATTTTCTTTCACACAAATAGAGCTTTCTTTTGGTAGTATTTAATCACCACAGGGTTTTTTATTTTTTGCTAAACAAACAAAAAAAGACCGAACAAAAAAAAAAAAGTTTTTCTTAGAGCATGTTATAAAAATTTGGCTCCACTGATGAGGCTTCAATGATAGGCTGCACTGATGAGGCTTCAATGATAGGCTGCACTGATGAGGCTTCAATGATAGGCTGCACTGGTGAGGCTTCAATGATAGGCTGCACTGGTGAGGCTTCAATGATAGGCTGCACTGATGAGGCTTCAATGATAGGCTGCACTGATGAGGCTTCAATGATAGGCTGCACTGATGAGGCTTCAATGATAGGCTGCACTGGTGAGGCTTCAATGATAGGCTGCACTGGTGAGGCTTCAATGATAGACTGCACTGGTGGGCACTGATGAGGCTTTAATGATGGGCTGCACTGATGAGACTTTAATAATAGGCTGCACTGATGAGGTGGCACTGATGAAGCAGCACTGATGGGCACTTATAGGCAAAACTGATTGGCATCATTAGTGGGCACTGTTGGGCTGCACTGATCATCAGGATACTGCTTTATAGGCTTTAAAAATGCACTAAGGGTTCATTTACACCACAATCTCTGCATTTAATGTGGGCTTCTGCATGTGTTTTCAGGAAGTTTTTCATTTATTTCTTTACTAAATTGTATTTACACCCATTTGCATTTTAAAACGCACTGCAATGGTGTAAACTTGGCTCATTGGAATACTCATTTTCTTGCATGTGTTTGCACTGCTTTTAAAAGTGCATCTACCCTCACTATAACAGGCATTCAGTCAGAGATGCATCGGCGCTGTGGAAACCAACAAAGAATAGATGTACTCCTCAGCTCCACATACCCACTCTGCACAGACCAAGATGGTGTCCGCTACATCCAAACATGATGCATCTCCTAAACATTCAGGGAACTCGGGTGACAGCCAGGATTTTTATGAATGAACCCTCATACTGCAGACTACCCTTCGGATATTTCCCTTCTCTCTAACTTATGTGAGATAGTTCGTGATGAACTTGCTAAAGCCATAGAAATCATCACTTCAGAATTCAAACAGGAACTCAGGGAGATAGGTCAGCGTACGGAATCTCTGGAATGCAGGATGGATGCAGTTACCACTATCCTAGATTGTCATGAACAGGACTTTGTAGATATGCAAAAAGAAACACAATTCCTCCGAGACCAACTAGAAGATTTTGAGAATAGAGCTGGAAGGAAAAATTTGCATACAAGGGGCCTCCCTGAAACGATATTAGACCCTCATGGTACTGTTGCAACTCTGTTCCAGGAAATAGCACCAGATCTTTTGCTTACACATCTTGAAATAGACAGAGTACGTTGAGTCCTTGGTCCAAAACGGGATTCGGGACCTCCGCGTGACATTATCACTAAATTACACTTGGTTCACACGAAAGAATGTCTCTTACAAGCTGCACAAAATTCTTCCTCGCTCCATTTTCAAGGTCATGAATATAACCTATATGCTGACCTTTCTCAGCTAACCTTACAAAAACGTAGAGCCTTGCATCCCTATTTGCAAGTTCTTTGAACGGCAGGAATTCACTATAAATGGGGTTAACCATTCAAACTTTCCTTTACACATAATAGCAGGGATTATTTAGCCTGCACTCCTGAAGATTTGTGTTCCTGTTTCCGTGACCTTGGCTTCCAACCTCCACAAGAACTCCCATCTTCTTCAGATGTCTCTCATCCTTCGGGTCCTACATTATCTCCACAAAGCATGACCTCCTCTTCTGCTTCTCAACATGAAAGAGCCTTACATCAGCTTCAATCCCAGATCATCTGTACAGGAAGCAAGTTGAATCTGAAATTTCAACTTCTTCTTTATGCTGGATCAGACCCTGTTGACATCTATGGAATTGCCCTGGATCCTTCTTAATTTTTAGTTTACTTAAAGTGGATGTAAACCCGAAAAAAAAATATTTTTTTTTATATCATACTGTAGAGTATAAGATTTCCTATTGAGCCCAGTCTTGCCACACAGAGTTAATCCATCTCTGAGCAATCCTCTTTTATTGTTCAGTGAGATAATTCTTGACAAACTGAGAAAAACTTTGTCAAATACTCCCCCTTGCTGTGAGTGACAGGTGATTTACATCTCGTGCTTCAGCCTAAGACACATGCAGTATTTTTTAATTCCCTCCCCCACTCCTTTCTTCAGCAGCTCTGCAAGGATTGGCTGTTCCACACCTCAGCATGATTTGGCATGCTGAAGTCATGTGGTTACTTTCCTGTCTTTTCACTGGATGTTAGATATCATAGCAGAAGTTCAGTGTTAGAAATACACAGGGGAATGTAGAGGTGGGCGGGGAGTCTACTGACATCACGACTCCACCCACCGAGCTCCAGACAACAGACCCACCCACAGAATCTGCAGTTTTTTGGGTCTAATAACAGACAGAGGGGAGACATTTGACAGGTAAAGATACATGCAGGAGGCATGTATATCCTTATAGATAACCCCTATGGCAGTAGTTTAGAAAGGATGACATTGGGTTTACATCCACTTTAATCCTACACATATGAAATTGCTCATATATATATATATATATATATATATATATATATATATATATATATATATATATATATATATATATTTATATATATTCATTTTTTTTAAAATAATAGAACACTGTTCATTATTTTTTGTTGTTTTACAAATACTGCTGTGCAAAATGTAAGCACATTGTTTCCCTGGAAGCCCAGGTTCTGAATCTGGGGAAGCAACTGTCAGCACTGAGAAGTCCCTCCATACTAAAGGAGAGCCAGGAACGTACACGGCAGGTGCCGGCAGGGGCCAGCACAGAGGCGGGTGGAGACAAAGAGGTGCAGGCACTAGCAAAGAGTAGATGGGTAACAGTCAGGAAGGGTAGAGGGGGAAGTGCCAGGGAGGCCAATCCAGGACTGGAGCATCCCATAAGTACGCTTCATTGAGTGACATTGGTGAAACCAGTCAGGGACCAGCACTGCTGGAGCTGAGGGACTCTCCTAGCTACCGGGGGAAGAACTCCTCCAGTGAGAGTGGGGGGCAGCGAAGGGAAAGGAAAGACAGATTCTGGTGGTAGGGGACTCAATTCTTAGAAGGACAGAGAGGGCAATCTGTAACAAAGACCTGAAGCGCCGAACAGTGTGTTGTCTACCGGGCACTCGGGTTCGGCACATCACAGATCTTGTGGACAGATTACTGGGAGGGGCTGGGGAAGACCCAGCTGTCATGGTGCACGTTGGCACCAATGACAAAGTCAGAGGCAGATGGAGTGTCCTAAAGAACGAGGTACTTAAGAGCTAAATTGAGGAAAAGGACCTCCAAGGTAGTATTCTCAGGAATACTACCGGTACATCGAGCCACACCAGAAAGGCAGAGGGAGATTAGGGAAGTAAACAAGTGGCTGAAGAGCTGGTGTAGTAAGGAGGGGTTTGGATTCCTGGAAGACTGGGCCGACTTCTCAGTCGATAACCGGTACTGTAGAAGGGACGGATTGCACCTAAATGAGGAGGGTGCAGATCTGCTGGGAATGAAGATGGCCAAAAAGTTAGAGGGGTTTTTAAACTAGGCGATGGGGGGGAGGGTCCAGAGGTAGAGATAGTCAGCGCAGAAGATATTCCAAGGGTAGTATTGTGGGCATTAGTGGTAGGTTGACCAAAGCACAAAAACACAAGGTAAGTATAGTAGCAAGTCCTAGTTGCACTCTCGAAACACCCAATACGAGGACAATATGCGACCGGTCTAAACTATGTGGCATGTTCACCAATGCCAGGAGCATGGCGGACAAGATGGGTGAACTAGAGATACTGTTGTACAAGGAGGATTTGGATTTTGTGGGAATTTCAGAGACCTGGTTTCAACAGCTCTCATGATTGGCTGGTATACCCTTTACCGCAAGGATAGAGAGGGTAAAAAAGGGGGAGGGGTATGCCTATATATCAAGAATAATGTACAAGTGAATGTGAGAGATGACATCACTGAGGGAGCTAGGGAGGAGATGGAATCCTTATGGGTAGAGCTCCAAAGGGATGAAGCTAAGGGGAAAATAATACTGGGAGTATGCTATAGGCCCCCTAACCTGAGAGAGGAAGTGGAGACAGATCTCCTATCACAATTTGGATCAGCAGCAAGGATGGGAAGTGTTATCATAATGGGGGATTTTAATTATCCAGACATAGACTGGGTGGAGGGAACCGCACATTCATTTAAGGCTCGCCAGTTCCTTAATGTCTTGCAGGACAATTTTATGGGTCAGATGGTAGATGCACCAACTAGAAATAAAACATTACTGGATCTACTGATTACCAACAATACAGACCTGATCACGGATGTAGAAATACGGGGCAATTTAGGTAACAGCGATCACCGGTCAATTAGTTTCAGTATAAATCACACAAATAGGAAACATAAAGGGAATACAAAGACACTGAATTTCAAAAGAGCCAACTTCCCTAAACTACAAACCTTGCTAAAAGGCATAAATTGGGGTAAAATATTAGGAACAAAGAACACGGAGGAGAGATGGGTTTGCTTTAAGAGCATATTAAATAAGGGCATTAGCCAATGCATCCCATTGGGTAATAAATTTAAAAGAGCGAACAAAAGTCCTGGATGGCTTAACTCCAATGTAAAAATGCATATAAAAGCAAAGGAGAAGGCCTTCAAAAAATACATGGTTGAGGGATCATCCTCAGCATTCAGACTTTATAAAGAATGCAACAAGAAATGTAATGCCCCGTACACACGGTCGGATTTTCCGACGGAAAATGTGTGATAGGACCCTGTTGTCGGAAATTCCGACCGTGTGTAGGCTCCATCACACATTTTCCATCGGATTTTCCGACACACAAAGTTTGAGAGCAGGATATAAAATTTTCTGACAACAAAATCCGTTGTCGGAAATTCCGATCGTGTGTACACAAATCCGACAGACAAAGTGCCACACGTGCTCAGAATAAATAAAGAGATAAAAGCTATTGGCCACTGCCCCGTTTATAGTCCCGACGTACGTGTTTTACGTCACCGCGTTTAGAACGATCGGATTTTCCGACAACTTTGTGTGACCATGTGTATGCAAGACAAGTTTGAGCCAACATCCTTCGGAAAAAATCCTAGGATTTTGTTGTCGGAATGTCGGGGCATAAGGGTGCAATTAGGACGGCTAAGATAGAACATGAAAGACACATAGCGGAGGAGAGCAAAAAGAATACCAAGAAATTCTTTAAGTATGTAAACAGTAAAAAAGGGAGGACAGACCATATTGGCCCCATAAAGAATGAGGAAGGACATCTGGTTACAAAGGATGGTGAGATCGCAAAGGTATTGAATATATTCTTCTCCTCAGTCTTTACAAGGGAATCGGAGGGCTTCAGTAACCAAAACTGCAGTGTTTATCCTCATGACACAACTCAGGAAGCACCTCCATGGTTAACAGAGGACAGAATTAAAATTAGACATGAGAAACTTAACATTAATAAATCACCGGGACCCGATGGCTTGCATCCAAGGGTACTTAGGGAACTCAGTCAAGTGATTGCCAGACCGTTGTTCCTAATTTTTACAGACAGTCTACTGACTGGAATTGTACCAGCTGATTGGAAAAAAGCCAATGTAGCACCAATATTTAAAAAAGGCCCAAAATACATCCCTGGGAATTACAGACCAGTTAGCCTAACATCAATAGTATGTAAACTCTTGGAGGGGATGATAAGGGACTATATACAAGATTTTGGTAATGAGAACGGTATCATTACCAGTAATCAGCATGAATTCATGAAGAATCGTTCTTGCCAAACCAATCTACTAACCTTCTATGAGGAGGTGAGTTGCCATCTAGATAAAGGAAGGCCCGTAGACGTGGTGTATCTGGATTTTGCAAAAGTATTTGACACAGTTCCTCATAAACGTTTACTGTACAAAATAAGGTCCGTTGGCATGGACCATAGGGTGAGTGCATGGATTGAAAACTGGCTACAAGGGTGAGTTCAGAGGGTGGTGATAAATGGGGAGTACTCGGAATGGTCAGGGGAGGGTAGTGGGGTTCCCCAGGGTTCTGTGCTGGGACAAATCCTATTTAATTTGTTCATAAACGACCTGGAGGATGGGGTAAACAGTTCAATCTCTGTATTTGCAGACGATACTAAGCTAAGCAGGGCAATAACTTCTCTGCAGGATGTGGAAACCTTGCAAAAAGATCTGAACAAATTAATGGGGTGGGCAACTACATGGCAAATGAGGTTCAATGTAGAAAAATGTAAAATAATGCATTTGGGTGGCAAAAATATGAATGCAATCTATACACTGGGGGGAGAACCTCAGGGGGAATCTAGGATGGAAAAGGACCTGGGGGTCCTAGTAGATGATAGGCTCATCAATGGCATGCAATGCCAAGCTGCTGCTAACAAAGCAAACAGAATATTGGCATGCATTAAAAAGGGGATCCACTCCAGAGATAAAACGATAATTCTCCCACTCTACAAGACTCTGGTCCGGCCGCACCTAGAGTATGCTGTCCAGTTCTGGGCACCAGTCCTCAGGAAGGATGTACTGGAAATGGAGCGAGTACAAAGAAGGGCAACAAAGCTAATAAAGGGTCTGGAGGATCTTAGTTATGAGGAAAGGTTGCGAGCACTGAACTTATTCTCTCTGTAGAAGAGACGCTTGAGAGGGGATACGATTTCAATATACAAATACCGTACTGGTGACCCTGCAATAGAAATAAAACTTTTTCTCAGAAGAGAGTTTAACAAGACTCATGGCCACTCATTAAAATTAGAAGAAAAGAGGTTTAACCTTAAACTACGTAGAGGGTTCTTTACTGTAAGAGCGGCAAGGATGTGGAATTCCCTTCCACAGGCGGTGGTCTCAGCGGGGAGCATCGATAGCTTTAAGAAATTATTAGATAAGCACCTGAATGACTGCAACATACAGGGATATACAATGTAATACTGACACATAATCACACATAGGTTGGACTTGTGTCTTTTTTTTAACCTCACCTACTATGTAAATACGTAACTATGTAACTATATCTTATTACATGCGTTTGTTTCACCTTCTACATCCATGTTTTCTCACTTCCATGATTTCCTTTGATAAATCAAAGGACTATGGGACAAAAAAGGAGAATGTTACCTTACATGTTATTTTTATCATCAACATATTGTAATGGCATTACACCAAAGAATAACGATTTGTGATGCATCACAATCTAATGCTGTAGTGCTATCACCAGCAAATCTAATGATTTGAACACCAATTACATAGTTAATATTACTGTTCCCTAATACTGTAACTGATACTTAACACCAACCTTAAGCCATCATCAGTTTAGCTGATATTATTACCCAATATTTAAAGTGCTGCTTAATGTATTACTATATTAGCTAACATAGTTAATATACCGTATTTATCGGCGTATAACACGCACCGGCGTATAACACGCACCCCAATTTAGGAGGGAATTTTAAGGAAAAAAAACTTTTAGGAGGGAAGTTGAAGGGAAAAAAACTTACATTTAAATGCTCTTCATTGCAGCCTTGTCAGTGCAGCCTTGTCAGTGCAGCCTTCCCCAGTGCAGCCTTCCCCAGTGCAGCCTTCCCCAGTGCAGCCTTGTCAGTGCAGCCTTGTCAGTGCAGCCTTGTCAGTTCAGCCTTCCCCAGTGCAGCCTTCCCCAGTGCAGCCTTGTCAGTTCAGCCTTCCCCAGTGCAGCCTTCCCCAGTGCAGCCTTCCCCAGTGCAGCCTTCCCCAGTGCAGCCTTCCCCTGTGCAGCCTTCCCCTGTGCAGCCTTGCCCCAGTGCAGCCTTGCCCCAGTGCAGCCTGGGATCCCCTGTCCCTGCTTCCAGGGCTTCAAGGCCGATCCCGAGCTGTCCAAATGTCAAAATCGCGGTCCGCGATTTGAAAATGGCGCCGCCGGCGCCGAATTACACAGAGCCGGTCCTCGGCTCTTTCCGGCGGCTCTCGTTTACTTTCGGCTCCACTCGTAGTCCCGAGCGGAGCTATCCGAGTAGGTTCGGATAGCTCCGCTCGGGACTACGAGTGGAGCCGAAAGTAAACGAGAGCTGCCGGAAAGAGCCAGTCCTCGGCTCTTTCCGGTGGCTCTCGTTTAATTTCGGCTCCACTCGTAGTCCCGAGCGGAGCTATCCGAGTAGGTTCGGATAGCTCCGCTCGGGACTACGAGTGGAGCCGAAAGTAAACGAGAGCCGCCGGAAAGAGCCGAGGACCGGCTCTGTGTACTTCGGCGCCGGCGGCGCCATTTTCAAATCGCGGTCCGCGATTTTGACATTTTGACAGCTCGGCATCTGCGGGGATCGGCGTATAACACGCACCTGCGACTTTCCCCTGATTTTAAGGGGAAAAAAGTGCGTGTTATACGCCGATAAATACGGTAGTTAATATAATATGACTCATCTATAATGATAAAAGTTTGCGTGCAAACATTATCATAGCAGTCATTTACAAGATTGATCCACACTCAACTACAGTTTAATACTATCCTACTCTTTTACATTGGGTTTACACTGTTCTGCAGGATGGCTAGCCTACATCTTTTTGTAATCCCTAGTCATGTATGTCTAGAAACTCCATATTCCCGTAAATTTCCTGTATGACAATAACCATACTAAAAAGGTTATGATGACAAGATTGTGCTTATAATCGATCTCTTACTCCTCTGGTGTTTATACTACTTATGCCCCGTACACACGGTCGGACATTGATCGGACATTTCGACAACAAAATCCTAGGATTTTTTCCGACGGATGTTGGCTCAAACTTGTCTTGCATACACACGGTCACACAAAGTGGTCGGAAAATCCAATCATTCTGAACGCGGTGACGTAAAACACGTATGTCGAGACTATAAACGGGGCAGTAGCCAATAGCTTTCATCTCTTTATTTATTCTGAGCATGCGTGGCACTTTGTGCGTCGGATTTGTGTACGCACGATCGGAAATTCCGACAACGGATTTTGTTGTCGGAAAATTTTATAGCAAGCTCTCAAACTTTGTGTGTCGGAAAATCAGATGGAAAATGTGTGATGGAGCCTACACACGGTCGGAATTTCCGACAGCAGGGTCCTATCACACATTTTCCGTCAGAAAATCCGACCGTGTGTACGGGGCATAACAGACACCTGGTCTCCTGTGTTTTAAATTCCAGGAACAACAATTATTATTATGTCACTATAGTATACTTAAATACAACTCATACAACTGACAACCCCTGATGAAGTCACATGACCCGTGACAATATGCGTCGGGATTGGCTGACAGGCGCAACCGGAAGTGACGCTGGTGACAAGCTCGGTGCTCGTAGAGTTTTTACTTGCTTTACTACAAACAAATGTGAGTGTTACCTTTACTGCGTTTTTATGAAATAAAACTTTTAAGATACACTACACTATCTGGGCATTTCTCTCCTTCCCTCCCTCTTCTTTTTAACCCCGTCTGGCAGTGGCGTCACTAGGGGGTGGCTATTGAGGCTAGAGCCCAGAATCTGGGGCCCATAGCCCCAAGTCCAGGGCCGGCCCTACCGAGAGAGTGTCACGGGCTGCCTGACACAACGCTGTCCCTCATAGCCATAGCGCTCTCACTGAATACTCTCTCTTCTCTGTATACCCAGCCTCTCTCTTCTCTGTGTACCCAGCCTCTCCCCTCTCTGTATACCTAGCCTCTCTCAGCCTCTCTGTATACACTAGCCTCTCTGTATATACTAGCCTCTCTGTATACACTATACACTCTGTATACACTAGCCTCTCTGTATACATTAGCCTGTGTTCTATATACCCTAGCCTCTCTGTATGTAACAATCCGCATCTGGTGGCAGGTGACGTGGCAAGTGACAAGCTGCATCTTATGGAAGGTAAGATAACAAGCTCTCTGGTGACCCTGATGTAAGGGGAGGCTCTCTGGGGACTCAGAAGTAAGGTGGGGCTTTCTGGGGACGCTGATGTAATGAGGGGGGCTGTGAATACCCTGATTTAATAACTCAACACACAGCCAATAATGTCTAAACCGCTGGCAACAAAGGTGAGTACACCCCTAAGTGAAAATGTCCAAATTGTGCCCAATTAGCCATTTTCCCTCCCTAGTGTGATATGACTCGTTAGTGTTACAAGGTCTCAGGTGTGAATGGGGAGCAGGTGTGTTAAATTTGGTGACTCTGTGACTGTTCTTGAATGGCCCAGCCAGAGCCCTGACTTAAACCCAATTGAGCATCTCTGGAGAGACCTAAAAATGGCTGTCCACCAACGTTTACCATCCAACCTGACAGAACCTGACAGAACTGGAGAGGATCTGCAAGGAGAAATGGCAGAGGATCCCCAAATCCAGGTGTGAAAAACTTGTTGCATCTTTCCCAAAAAGACTCATGGCTGTATTAAATCAAAAAGGTGCTTCTACTAAATACTGAGCAAAGGGTCTGAACACTTAGGACCATGTGATATTTAAGTTTTTCTCTTTGAATAAATCTTCCAAAATTTCAACAATTCTGTGTTTTTCTGTCAATATGGGGTGCTCTGTGTACATTAATAAGGAAAAAATGAACTTAAATGATTTTAGCAAATGGCTGCAATATAACAAAGAGTGAAAAATTTAAGAGGGTCTGAATACTTTCTTACTCACTGTGTGTGTATATATATATATATATATATATATATATATATATAATATATTTTTATATATATATATATTTATATTAAACGGTATTTACAGTTGTGCTCATAATTTTACATACCCTGGCAGAATTTATGATTTCTTGGCCATTATATGAATGATAACACAAAAACTTTTCTTTCACTCATGGTTAGTGTTTGGCTGAAGCCATTTATTATCAATCAACTGTGTTTACTCTTTTTAAATCATAATGAGAAAAAAAACTAGCTAAATGACCTGATCAAACGTTTACATACTCTGGTGATTTTGGCCTGATAACATGCACACATGTTAGCAAGATTGGGAGCCTGATCCCAAGTCAGGCGACCAAAAAATAGTGGGGGCATGTTGGACTATTGCGGTACAGTACAAATGAATAACAATATAGAGAATATACCAGTGATAAAAATGTATAGTCGATTTTATTGATGCAGAAGACAAATCATTGGTAATACACTACAGCAAGGTAAAAATAAATAAAAACACCAATGGGGTCATTATTATACAATAAGACAATTGATCTCAGATATCATATTCCTCAACCAGTTTTGCGGACATATCCGCTTCGTCAGGAGGGAATCTGAAGATGGTTAATTCTGACTAAACAGTCTGAACCTAACAATTGGGAAAAAGTACAATGATATTTAACAAAAGAACATAAATAGTAAAACTGTGTTACAGCATCAGAATTAAAGAAATGTAATAAGGATTGTAGGGGGAAAGGAACAAGTCTGCTTACCCATGTCCCAATAGACCCCAAGCGCAAGGCTCCACCGCCAACAGGTGATCTCCCACGGCGACCCGGGGGAGCTGCAAAAATGACGAGGATAATAAGGATAAAAATATTGTAAAGTAATTGGGTATACTAAGTTGCCAGTGAAAAACAAAATTGCCAGTGAAAAACAAAAAAGCCGGTGGCACGTTGGATAATAAAGAAATAGTGAATGGTGAAGGTGTAAAGAGTGATGTGATGGGTTACATAATACCAAAAAATTGGGTGAAATAGTGCGTAGGGAAGAACAAAGAAATAAACCAATAGAAGATTGTAGGAAGGTGTAATGGTATTAAGATGGGTACGGTGAGGGTGAATAAAACACAGAAGAGGGATGAAGACCGGACAGGGAGGGAGAGATGGGAAGTGAGAAGTACTTGGCCGTACCCAATCGTACCCGGCAGTACTCATTCCTGCTCAGTCATCCCATCCATACTCAGTCATACCCAGCCATATTCAACCATACCCAGCCGTACTTGGCCGTACCCAATCGTACCCGGCAGTACTAATTCCTGCTCAGTCATCCCATCCATACTCAGTCATCCCCATCCACGGCTCATCCATCCCCATTCATGCTCATCCATGCCACATCAGTTCACATCCATGCCATTAGAGTGCCTCACAAAAGTGTAATAAGTAGTCAAATTAGATTTATGGCCCTGGAACACCAGATGGTGTTCCCTGCATATTGGGCCTCTCTATGTGGCCAGGCTGTGTAAAAGTCTCACACGTGTGGTATCGCCATACTCAGGAAGAGTAGGAGAATATATTTTGGGGTGTAATTTTTAAAATATGTACATGCTATGTGTTAAAAATATTGTATAAATGGACAACTTTGTGTAAAAAAAAAAATGCGTTTCGTTTTCTTTACACATTTTCCAAAAACTTGTAGAAAAAAATGACTTGTTCAAAAGACTCATTATGCCTCATAGATTATACGTCGGGTTGTTTTCTTTCCAAAATGGGGTCATTTTTGAGGAGCGTTTCCATTGTCCTGGTGCTCCATGTCATATAGGTACAGTGTTGCATGACTACTGAATAATTGTCATTCAAAATGTGAGAGCACCGAAAGCTGAAAATCTGTTTAGGAAGGGGGTTTGAGTGCCCAGTGGTCAAGTGGTTAAAAAGAGTAAACATAGTTAATTGATAATAAATGGCTTCAGCCAAACACTAATCATGAGTGAAAGAAAAGTTTTTTGTGTTATCATTCATATTTTCTGAAAAATGGCCAAGAAATCATAAATTCTGCCAGGGTATGTAAACTTATGAGCACAACTGTATGTATTAATACACTGCCTGCACTGTATATAGTTTACACTACACTGACTACACTGTATATATATATATATATATATATATTAATATTAAACTGCCTGCACGCCACTAACCTGGCTCTAGCTAACGTTCTCTCATAAGCATTACACTATATACTGCCGCACTGTAAGCAGTCTCATATAGTGTGGGGTGTGGACTTAGCCCCCTGGGCCATAATTTGCCTCGAACGCCCCATAATGTTCGTATTCGCCGAACAGGCTAACACCTGATGTTCGAGTCGAACTTAAGTTCGACTCGAACATCAGGACCATCCCTATTTAAAAGTTTGGGCAATAGTATTTTAGGACTGAGTTAATCCCCAGTTTAAATTAAATTAAGTCTAGAGATGATAAGTGGGACTTTCCTTAGTAAACGTGCTTTTCTAGCTTGCAGCTATTTATCTATTTTTATATAGTTATTTAGTATCTGTTCCTCTCTGATTTTAGATATATAAAATCATCATTATTATTACTATAACACAGGATTTACATAGCGCCAACAGTTTACGCAGCGCTTTACAATATAAAAGGAGACTTTACAGTTACAATACAATAAAATACAAGAGGATTTAGAGGGCCCTGTTCAGAAGAGCTTACAATCTAATAGGGTGGGGCAGGTGGTACAAAAGTTTGTAACAGTGGGGAATGAGCTGATGGAAGTGGTAGGAGATTAGTTGGAGACGTGATAGGCTTTCCTGAAGAGATGAGTTTTCAGGGATCGCCTGAAGGTAGCAAGAGTAAGGGATAGCCGGCCAGTGGCGGTAGCGAGTTCCAGAGGATGGAAGAGGCTCTGGAGAAATCCTGGAGACAAGCATGGGAGGAGGAGACGAGAGAGCTTGAGAGTAGGAGGTCTTGAGAAGAGCGGAGAGGACGATTTAGGTGATATTTGGAGACAAGATTGGTGATGTAGCTCAGGGAAGAGTTGTGAATGGCTTTGTATGTTGTGGTTAGTATTTATTTAATTTGCTGGGTGATTGGGAGCCAGTGTAGGGATTGGAGGAGAGGATTGGCAGACACTGAGTGGTTGGTAAGGTGGATAAGTCTGGCAGCAGCATTTATGATAGACTGAAGAGGGCATAGCCTATGGAGAGGCAGGCCAATGAGAAGGGAGTTGCAATAGTCAAGGCGAGAGATAATGAGGGAGTGAATGAGGAGCTTGGTGGTTGCATTTGTTAAAAAGGGGTGAATTTTAGAGATGTTACAGAGATGAATTCTACAAACTTTTGACAAAGATTGGACTTGGGGCTGAAATGACAAGTCAGAGTCTAGTACGCTGGCATGAGGGGAGGGACTGAGTTGCATTGTTGATTTTGTTGGAAGAGTCATGGAGGGGGGCACGTGCAGGGGGGAATATTAATAGCTCAGTTCTAAATCTTTAGATTTAGTTTAAGGAAGTGGTGCGACATCCATGCGGATATGTCAGTTAGTAAGTTAGTAATGCGGGAGGAGACTGAAGGAGTGAGGTGAGGAGTAGACAGATAGATTTGGGTGTCATCGGCATATAAGTGGTATTGGAAGCCGTGGGCGGTTATCAAGTGACCAAGGGAGGAGGTGTAGATAGAGAAGGGAAGGGGTCCAAGAACAGAGCCTTAGGGGACCCCCACAGAAAGGGGCAATGGAGAGGAGACATAGTTGTAGGTGACACTGAAGGATAGATAGGCAGAGAACCAGGATAGAGCAGAATCTCGGAGGCCAAGGGAATGTAGTTTATTGAGAAGGAGCGGGTGGTCAACAGTATCAAAGGCCGCAGAGAGGTCAAGTAGTAGGAGTATGGAATATTGGCTGTTGGTTTTAGCAGTTAGTAAATTGTTAGTGAGTTTTAGTAAGGCAGTTTCCATAGAGTGCTGCAAGCGAAAGCCAGACTGTAATGGGTCAAGAAGGTTATTTTCACTGAGGTAGGAGCTAAGTCGGTTTTACACTAAGCGTTCTAGAAGTTTAGACGTGAATGGGAGCAATGAGATGGGTCTTAAGTTGTTTAGATTGGTGGGGTCCAGTGAGGGCTTTTTAAGTATGGGAGTGATCTGCGCATGTCTTAGAGGGGAGGGGAAGGTGCCACTAGAGAGGGAGAGATTGAAGATGTGAGTGAGGAAGCATAGGATAGAAGAAGAGGGTGACCGTAGTAATTGTGAGGGAACAGGATCCAAGGGACAATTGGTTAGGTGGGCATCTGAGAAAAGTTTTGTAACCTCTTCAGTAGTAGCCAATTCAAAAGAAGAGAGTGTTGAATGTGCTGTTAGGTAAGGTATGTTGGGTGGGGAATATGTACGCACAGTGGAGGTGTCCTCACGAATTGCATCAATCTTGTCTTTGAAGTGATCAGCAATCTCTTGGACAGTGAGTGAGTTAGTGGGTAGAGGGGGTGGGGGACGAAGCAGAGAGTTAAAGGTTGAGAAGAGCCAACGTGGACTGGACGACAAAATATTAATAAGAGGAACAAAGTAGGCTTGTTTGGCAGCATGGAGGCAGGAATTGTATTTTAGAAGGGCAGATTTATATAGGGTGAAGTCTTGCAGGCATTTGGTTTTTCGCCACAGTCGTTCAAGAGCATGACAATGTCTCTTGAGATTTCTAGTGCTGTCAATTTGCCAGGGTTGTAACGGTCGGGGCCTGATTCTGCGTGTGGTTAGAGGATCAAGTGCATCTAGTGATGAAGAGAGCAAACTGTTGTAGACAGAGGCGGCCA
Source organism: Lithobates clamitans (assembly GCA_037952925.1). Taxonomy (NCBI): domain Eukaryota; kingdom Metazoa; phylum Chordata; class Amphibia; order Anura; family Ranidae; genus Lithobates; species Lithobates clamitans. Next base: position 531,476 of record JBBGZY010000110.1, read on the forward strand.
GGTCAGGACAGACAGGGGAGAGATTATGTCATATAGGTGGTCAGTAGCAGAATAGAGAAGAGAAGGGTTAAGGTGGCGTTAAGGTGGCGAAGGTTCCTACAAGTAATTGTTTGCTGCTTGGAGGGATGGGTGATTGGAGGCAAGGATCAAGTGAAACTAATGAGGTTGTGATCAGAGAGAGGAAAGGGGGTGTTTGTGAGGTTGCCAGGGTTGCAGAGATGGGAGAATACAAGGTCTAGGGTATTACCATTGGAGTGAGTTAAAGTATGTGTCCATTGTGTTAGGTCAAAAGATGAGGTTAAGTCGAGAAGTTTAGCTGTAGTTGGGCTGTTAACATTGACAGGAATGTTGAAGTCACCAAGAATGATCGTTGGTATTTCAGAGGAGAGATAGTAGGGTAGCCAAGCAGCAAAGTCATCAAGAAAGCACGATACCGGTCCAGGAGGCCGATAAATTGCTGCAATCCTCAGAGAAATAGGAGAAAACAGACGAATACAGTGCATCTCGAAAGAAGAGAGGGATAAAGAGGGAGGGATAGGAAGGATCGGAAGGTGTTTTGTGCAGATAGAAGGAATCCAACTCCACCTCCTTTCTGCCTGTTGGGTCTGGGGGAGTGAGTCCAATAGAGGCCATCATGGGAGAGGGCAGCAGGAGAAGCTGAGTCCAAATTTTGAAGCCAGGTTTCAGTTATGGCCAGTATGTTAAAGCCATGAGAGATGAAGAGGTCATGTACAGATGTTAGCTTGTTACAGATGAAGCGCGCGTTCCAAAGGGCGCATGAGATAGGAGGGCTGTGAGTGTATTTGCCAGAGGAGGAGGGGTATTGGATATGTATGTGGCTTGCAGTTGGAAAATGGCGGACCAGGATTAGGAGAAATGTCACCTGAGACTAGAAGGAGGAGGGCGAGGAAGGCAAGATGGGAGTGGGATGTGCATGAGCACACGTGTCTAGTGGCCCTGGTGTTTATGCCAGCATGTGGGTGCAGCAAATGCAGCAGATGCAGCAGATGATGGGTGCAGTAGTAGGGAGAGGGTAGGAGTGAGGGTGATATGTGCATGCTGCAGGGTAGAGAGGAGGGGTAGAGTAAGGATAATTTGAGGATAGAAGACACTGATGTGAGAAGGAAGAGAATGAGGAGCATGTTAGTGGATAGAGTGGGAATCTGACTTGATATAAAATAAATGTCAAATTCTGGTTTGCTTGCCGTATTGCAGAGTGGAGCAGAGTTCTTGTTGTATCTTCATCCAGATTTAGTTATCCTGCTTTTGTTAAACTGCAGAGGTGAAACTGCACATCAGTCATGACAGAGCCACTCAGGAAAGATCCATGTTGTCTGCGCCTTGCCCCTGTCTGCGCCACCCAATAGGCTTCTTTACATTTATAGGGAGACTGAGGAGGCATGCATTTTTCTATTGGTCATCATAGGGTCTGATTTGAGACACCTGAATATGGGAGAGGCGATGGCCAATACCAGAACAGACACAGGCTAGGGTCGTAAAGCTAATCTTGATCACTCAAGCCAAATGGGTTGAGAAACAATCACCAGTAATGTTGCTATTGTAGTGTGGTTGTTATATAGCTAGCAATAAATATAGAAGTTTAAAGATATGACAGCAGAAGACTTTTACAAATATGTTACAGCAATGTCAGTTCAGCAGAGTAGAGCGTACAGATGGATAGACATTTACCAAATATGTTATAGCAATGTCAGTTCGGCAGAGTAGAGCATACAGATGGATAGACATTTACCAATGTAAACATTCTTGATAGTGGGCTCCGGCTTAACACCTTTTCATCTTTTTATGCAATATAGGGTCCTTTTTTCACCACGGACATCCTGGAGAGGACTGGACGATTCAATTCACTGTGTCAGTTTAATGACTATAATCTCTAATTGTCCTCTGGCAGTCTGTGGTTATGGAAAGCACAAATTTAATAATACGATAATATATTTCAGTGTGTGTACGTGTATATATATATATATATTTTTTTTTTTATTATGTACATAATATTTATATTTTTATTTGATTGGTATGGGAAGTCTTTCGATGTTTATGGGGAAATAGTGGTCATTTGTTGTAATCGGATTCTGGTGTTCCACTTATTTCCATATTCTCGATGTTCTTCCCACGTCTGTTTTCACTCACATCTGATTTCTTATGGGAGGGACCCTCGATAGACCTTGATTTTTGGTTGGTCCAACATCACTATGTGTGTGTGTGTATATATATATATATATATATATATATATATATATATATATATATATATATATATATAAAAACACATATACAATCAGCTATGATTAAGCACCTTTCAATGGTGTGAAACATGTCAGTTGTTTGTTCCTGTACCTCTGTGATCTATGGATTGACAGTTTTGATTTTGTTGATTCTGCACAATAAAGGTGTTGCATCAGAGAGCAGCCATCTAGCATTTTCTTGATTGCTAATGTTCCATTTCACTACTTGTCTATTTTTACAAGTATATCTTGTATATATTCAGTCAATTTTTTTTTTGCTGCGGTCACTGGCCCATATGATACTTGTTGCCCACCTTTTGAGAAGTGACTTTTGTCTAATCTCTACCCCCACTGAGACCTAATTGATTTTTTTAATTTACTCTTTCTATTGCTTTTTCTCTTTTCTTTTTTCCCTCTTCTCTTTCCCCTTTTTCTTCCGGATTCATCCCCTACCCCTGTGTGGCTAACTTTTTGGATCTGATTGCTCTTAATATTGGCTTGGTTCTATTATATTTTGATAAATGAAATAATGAAATAACTCTGAAACATGGCACTTAAAGTGTTAACCTTAAATATCAGATGTCTCAGTTCTCCAACAAAGAGAAAAATGGCCTTATTGGCCTTAATTATTTACATTCCCAGAAAATAGATATTGCTTGCCTACAGGAAAAACATATTTCCATCAATTCTACACCTACGTATTTCATTCCAAATACCCTTTGGTTTACACATCTTCAGCTCCTACAAAACAGAGAAATATTGATAGCCTTCCATAGAAATCTTACCTTCACTTGTTCTAAACAGATTTCAGACCCTCAAGGTCGATACCTTCTTTTACAGGGCATTTTTCAAAAATATGGACATAACAATTATGCCCCCAATAATAACAGTATTCCCTTTCTTTTTCATATACTTGTATTACTTAAATCCCAATCCAAGGGTATGGTCTTTCTCTGTGGCACTTCAAATGTGGTCACCTAACCTCTCCTTAACAAATCTAGACATATCTCATCCAAGATATCTTGCATCTCAATGCTTCTCTCTTTTCCCAAGCTGGTTTTATAGATGCATGGAGAGAACTACACCCTCTAATGAAGGATTATACTTATTATTGATCTTCTCATAATTCCTAAACCCGAATAGACCACTTTTGGGTACAAAGCACTTTACTTTGTGAACTCATTAAAGCTACAATTCTAGCTGTTTCATGGTCAGATCATGATCCAGTCATGATTTCTTGTCGGTTTTTTGCTTACTAAATCAACACATTCCTTAAGGGTCCTAAATGACTCTCCACTATCTCATCCTCCGACGTTGGAGCAACTACGCTCCATCACCACAGAATGCTTTTTCAATCCCATCCCTTAATACTATATGGGAAGCTTACAAAGCTTTTATACGAGGTCATCTGATAAAATTAGACTCACAGAAGCGTTGTGACAGACATCAGCAATTGGAACTAGCATACATTTAAGCCTTTGACTCCCATAAACTTAATTCCACTTCTTTTACAAAATCCCAACTTAATAAAGCTAGAACGGAATTTAATGTGCTGGAGCAATCAAAGATGTTATGCTTTTAGTAAGAAACCTGGATTTATGTTAGCAAAACGACTACACCATTTCACACCTCGTATTGTCCCCATATTTTTACATACTAAGCGATGTATGCTCACCAATGACCCAAAATAAATTTTAGATGAATATGGTGGTGGTAGTGTCATGTTGTGGGGATGCTTTTCTTCAGCAGGGACAGGAAAGCTGGTCAGAGTTGATGGGAAGATGGATGGAACCAAATACAGGGCAATCTTAGAAGAAAACCTGTTATGCCCCATATACACGGTCGGATTTTCTGACGGAAAATGTTCGATGGGAGCCTTTTGTCAGAAATTCCGACTGTGTGTAGGCTCCATCGGACATTTTCCATCAGAATTTCCGTCGCACAAAATTTGAGATCTGGATCTCAAGTTTTCCGACAACAAAATTCGTTCGCATAAATTCTGATCGTGTGTACACAATTCCGATGCTCGGAATCAAGCAGAAAAGCTACACTGGCTATTGAACTTCATTTTTCTCGGCTCGTCGTACGTGTTGTACGTCACCGCGTTCTTGACGTTCGCAATTTCTGACCAACTTTGTGTGACAGTGTGTATGCAAGACAAGTTTGAGCCAACATCCGTCTGAAAAAATCCATGGATTTTGTTGTCGGAATGTCTGATCGGGTGTACAGGGCATTAGAGTGTAAAAAAGACTTGAGACTGGGGCAGAGGTTCAGCTTCCAGCAGGACAACAACCCTAAACATACAGCCAGAGCTACAATGGAATGGTTTAGATCAAAGCATATTCATGTGTTAGAATGGTCCAATCAAAGTCCAGATCTAAATCCAATTGAGAATCTGTGGCAAGACTTGAAAATTGCTGTTCAGACACTCTCCATCCAATCTGACAGAGCTTGACCTATTTTGAAAAGAATGGGCAAAAATGTCACTGTCTAGATGTGCAAAGCTGGCAGAGACATACCCAAAAATACTTGCAGCTATAATTGCAGAAAAAGGTAGTTCTACAAAGTATTGACTCAGGGGGGCTAAATTCCAAATATACAGTGGTGACGGAAAGTATTCAGACCCCCTTAAATTTATCACTCTTTGTGATATTGCAGCCATTTGCTAATATCATTTAAGGTCATTTATTTCCTCATTAATGTACACACAGCACCCCATATTGACAGAAAAACACAGAAATGTTGACATTTTTGCAGATTTATTAAAAAGAAAAACTGAAATATCACATGGTCCTAGGTATTCAGACCCTTTGCTGTGACACTCATATATTTAACTCAGGTGCTGTCCATTTCTTCTGATCATTCTTGAGATGGTTCTACACCTTCGAGTCCAGCTGTGTTTGATTATACTGATTGGACTTGATTAGGAAAGCAACACACCTGTCTATATAAGACCTTACAGCTCACAGTGCATGTCAGAACAAATGAGAATCATGAGGTCAAAGGAACTGCCTGAAGAGCTCAGAGACAGAATTGTGGCAAGGCACAGATCTGGCCAAGGTTACAAAAAAATTCTGCTGCACTTAAGATTCCTAAGAGCACAGTGGCCTCCACAATCCTTAAATGGAAGACGTGTGGGAGGACCAGAACCCTTCCTAGAGCTGGCCGTCCGGCCAAACTGAAATATCGGGGGAGAAGAGCCTTGGTGAGAGAGGTAAAGAAGAACCCAAAGATCACTGTGGCTGAGCTCCAGAGATGCATTCGGGAGATGGGAGAAAGTTGTAGAAAGTCAACCATCACTGCAGCCCTCCACCAGTCGGGGCCTTATGGCAGAGTGGCCCGACAGAAGCCTCAGTGCAAAACACATGAAAGCCCGCATGAAGTTTGCTAAAAGAAAACACCTGAAGGACTCCAAGATGGTGAGAAATAAGATTCTCTGGTCTGATGAGAACAAGATAGAACTTTTTGGCATTAATTCTAAGTGGTATGTGTGGAGAAAACCAGGCACTGCTCATCACCTGTCCAATACAGTCCCAACAGTGAAGCATGGTGGTGGCAGTATCATGCTGTGGGGGTGTTTTTCAGCTGCAGGGACAGGACGACTGGTTGCAATTGAGGGAAAGATGAATGCGCCAAGTACAGGGATATCCTGGACGAAAACTTTCTCCAGAGTGCTCAGGACCTCAGACTGGGCGGAAGGTTTACCTTCCAACAAGACAATGACCCTAAGCACACAGCTAAAATAACGAAGGAGTGGCTTCACAACAACTCCATGACTGTTCTTGAATGGCCCAGCCAGAGCCCTGTCTTAAACCCAATTGGGCATCTCTGGAGAGACCTAACAATGGCTGTCCACCAACGTTTACCATCCAACCTGACAGAACTGGAGAAGATCTGCAAGGAGGAATGGCAGAGGATCCCCAAATCCAGGTGTGAAAAACTTGTTGCATCTTTCCCAAAAAGACTCATGGCTGTGTTAGATCAACAAGGTGCTTCTAATAAATACTGAGCAGAGTCTGAATACTTAGGACCATGTGATATTTCAGTTTTTGCTTTTTAATAAATCTGCAAAAATTTCAACAATTCTGTGTTTTTCTGTCAATATGGGGTGCTGTGTACATTAATGAGGAAAAAAACCAGAGTTAGACTTACCGGTAACTCTTTTTCTAGGAGTCTTCCAGGACAGCCTCTGAGACATAGGGCTCCTCCCTCCGGAACAGGAAACACGTATACCAAATTAGATAAAAGAGGGTCCTCCAAGCCTCCCTCTTCAGTTTAAGCAAGAACTACCGTAAGCTCTGAAAGACATAAGACACTAGCACCACGTCAGTACATACCCCCAACACCAGTTGCTAGAAAAAAACACCTGGTGGGAAACCAGGCTGTCCTGGAAGACTCCTAGAAAAAGAGTTACCGGTAAGTCTAACTTCGGTTTTCTCCTTTCGTCTTCCAGGACAGCCTCCGAGATGATAAGCAAGAAACTTACTTTGTCAGGGCTGGACCATTGCCTGGAGGACCTTTCGTCCAAATGTCTGTTCTTTATCAGACAATAAATCCAGACAGTAATGCCTCGCAAACGTAGAGTAGCTGGACCACGTTGCTCCCTTGCAGATATCCTCCGGAGAGGCACAGGCCCTCTCTGCCCACGAAACTGAGACTGCCCTGGTGGAATGTGCCTTAACTAATGGTGCTTGCATGCCTTCTGACTCATAAGCCTTAATAATCGCCAATCTTATCCATCTAGCAATGGAAGATTTAGATGCCTTATAACCCTTGCGAGCCCCCCGCAAAATTAACAAAAAGAGAATCTGACTTCCTGAAGCTACCTGAGGCTTCTAAATAAAATAAAAAGACTTCTTTTAACATCTAACAAACTCAAAGATCCTTCCTCATCTGTCTCTGAGGAGGAAGAAAATGTTGGTAAAACAATGTCCTGCGTTCTATGAAACGTGGATACTACTTTAGGAAGGAAACTAGGGTCAATCCTAAGAATGATCCTATCCTTCAAAATCTACAAAAATGGCTCCCTAATAGAGAGAGCCTGCAGATCACTCACCCTTCTGGCTGATGTGATCGCAATAAAAAAAACGCTTTAAGCATAACCCATTTTAGCGTTGCTTCTTCCAGTCTTCAAGGGGTTCGAAGGGACTTCTGTTGAGGGCTCTAAGGATAGATCTCAGCTAGCGCAAGCCCTTACCCTCACTGGCATGGATCTTGCCAGGGCCTTAAAAAATTTTTTAATGAACTGATTCTGTTGAAGTCAGGTCTGAAGGAAAACACTTAAGGCCGCAGTTTGAACTTTCAAAGTACTGATAGAAAGGCCCAGTTCTATACCTGTCTGGAGGAAATCCAGACCTGCCGGAATCCCTGGATGCTCTAGCCCCTGCTGCTGCAGCCAGGAACTAAACCTCTTCCATACATAAATTGCCCTGGTTACTGGTTTACAACATTCCAGAAGAGTTTTAATCACTCTTTCTGAAAATCCCTGAGACCTTAACAGCTTTTCCTCAGATACCAGGCTGTAAGTCTGAGGCTCTGTATCTGCAGATGTAGAATAGGGCCCTGAGAAATCAAGTCCTCCCTGACCGGAAGGGATAATGGAGGACGAATGGCCAGTCTTTTCAGGTTGGCAAACAAGGGTCTCCTTGGCCAGAATGGCGCCACCAGGATGAGGTCCGTAGATTCCGCCAAAAATTTTTTGGAGAACCACGGCTATCATCCTCACTGGAGCAAAGGCGTAACAGACTGAACTACCAAGGATTGGCAAAGGCGTCTATCCCCCTGGCCTGGTCCAACGGATGGATGGAAAAGAACTGTGCCACCTTCTTGTTGCCTTCTGAGGCAAAGAGGTCTATCTCCAGCTGAACCCAGCATAGCACAATCTCCTCGAACACTTCCCTGTTGAGGGACCACTCATCCTGACTTAAGCGTTGACGGCTGAGAAAATCCGCCAGTGAATTCTGAGAGCCCTTCAGATGAATGGCTGACAAATGAAAAATGGCTGCTATAGACTGCAGAGCGGGACTTCTGGTCCCCCCCTGCTTGTTCACGTAAGCCACAGCCACCGCATTGTCTGTCCGAACCTGTAGGTGCTGTCCCCCTATCTGGGACTGGAAAGCCTTTATGGCCCTCCAAATCGCAAGAAGCTCCCTTTGATTTGAGGACCGACCTGCTTCTACTGGAGACCAGGCCCCCCGAGCTAAACTTCCCTCGAGGTGGGCCCCCCAGCCCAGTGCACTGGCGTCGGTTGTTACCACTATGGCTGCAGGTTGGGTCCAGGACAGACCCTTGTCCAGATTGTGATGAGCCCGCCACCACCACAACGACCTCTTGACTCTGGATGATAGGGGCATGGTTTCATCTAGACTCTGCTTCATGCTGTCCCAGTAACGTAGCATGAGACTCTGCAAAGGGCGCTGATGAAGCCTTGCCCAGGCCACTGCTGGGAAACAGGACGTCATCAGACCCAGCACCCTCATGACCTCTCTGATCCGGGCTACCCGAATGGATTGAAGTTGGGCAACAGCCTGATCCATTTTCTGGATCTTTTCCCTGGGGAGAAACACCCTCATTTCCACTGACCAAATCCTGTACCCCAAATACAGGACCACCTGTGCCGGGGTCAGCTGGGACTTGTTCCGGTTGAATAACCACCCGAGTGAAAGAAGAAAACTCTGCGCTTCCTGCAAGTCTTTCTCTAGCTGTTGGGAAGAGTGGGCAATAAATAGGAGGGGATCGTCCAGGTAGGGGATCACTGTTATAGCCTTGGCCCCTAACTGGACTAGAGCCTCTGCCAGAACCTTTGTGAAGATTCTTGGCGAAGCAGACAGCCCGAAAGGTAGCGCCCGGAATTGGAAGTGCACCACTTCTGAGTTTATCCTGACAGCCAACCTGAGGAACTTTTGAAAGTCCTGATGTATCGGGATGTGCAAGTAAGCATCCCTGAGATCTATTGTGGCCATGTGGCAACCAGGAAACAGAAACTTGGTTATTGTAAAGATCGACTCCATCCTGAAACGTTTGTATCTCACAAACTTGTTCAGGGGGCGGATCAACCTGAACTTCCCCGATGGTTTCTTTACACCTAAGACATGGGAATATACTCCCTGGCCACGCTCCCTCTGGGTTACCTGAATAAGTACTCTTTGATCCACTAGATCCCCCAATAGTAGACCCAGAGCTCTTGCTTTTTCTCGGTCTCTGGGTAACTGAGTAATCTGAAAGCTTGAGGGGGGAACCGAATTGAACTCCAATCTGTAACCATTCTCTATGATATCTAGTATGAACGGACTTGAGGTTGAAGTGGTCCATTGTGGGAGGAACTCCCCCAGTCTTCCTCCCACTGGGACCCAGGAGTCACTGGGGCTTTGAGGAGGCTTGAGGAGGATTAAATAGGATTCCTCCTCTAACACGCTCCTTGTGGCCTATCCAATGTTTCTTGGGGCGGCTCTCCCTCTCTTGTTGGGCCTGCTGCCTGTGACTTCGAAAAAAGTGTTTACCTTCAATTTTCTTTTCCGGAAATGCTTTTTTCCTGTCCTGAGTGCGTTCTAACGCCTCCTGGAGACCAGGCCCAAACAGGTGGTCACCTGGTGAAAACGGTAACCCACACAGCTTAAGCTTTGAGGCAGCGTCGCCTGTCCAGGCTTTTAGCCATACAGCCCTTCTGTCTGCATTCACCAATGCGGCTGACCTAGCCGCCAACTTTACCGATTCCGCAGAGGCATCTGCCAAAAAAAAAAAAGACTGCCTTCAATAGTGACGGAAACGACTTTAAAAGCTGTTGCCTAGAGGTGCCAGCCGAAATGTGAGATTGTAATTGTTTTAGCCAACACTCTAAAATTCTGGCCACGCAAGTAGCTGCAAGGGTTGGCTTCTGCCCAATAGACAAGGCATCCCAGGCCCTCTTAAGCAGCACATCCCCTCTTTTGTCCATGGGATCTCTAAGAGACCCCAGGTCATCAAAAGCCAAATCTGTTTTAGAAATTTTGGCTAATGGTACATCAATATAAACAAACAAAAAAGAACTTATGAACCGAAAAACTTTGCTTAGTTCAGTATAGGTGTTAGCAGATGGGGGTAGTACCCTAACAGCATCTGCATGTAAATGAAGCTACTTGCAAACACCCAAAGGCTCTAGAGATCACAAGTGGGTGTGTTCCTCTGAATTGGAAAGCAAATAAAAAAAAAAGGGGGGGAGACACCTGGGGGAGGAGCAGGTTGAGGTACCGGCTCCGCCCAGGTAAAAGAATTCTTCAACAAGGAACCAGCAAAATAGCAAAAATATAATTTATTATAGAAAAATGACTCCACATATACACCAAACAAAATCAAATAATATGACAATAAGTGAACCAAATACCACCACTCAGGATAAAATAGACAACGTACAAGTACATCAAACTGACTGGATAGACAAAAACAGTCTCATATATATGTGTCTATAGAATAATGTTGAAGGCCAGGAGGTAAATTTATGCAGCCGTGGATGGTGGGAGTCCGCCGTGCACGCTGCCAGTAGCAGACCTAGAGTGTAACTGGAGATATGGGCCACGAAGATTGCTGATTATAGCACTTACAGATGAGTACCCAGCCGTAGCTGGTGACATGCATTAGCAGCTGTGTGGAGGCTGTACATGGGTGAAGGAGGGAGTGTGTGCCTGCATGGATGGTAATAAATAAACACAACGTGTTTGCTGAATCGTGGAGAGGAGACACCAAGTTTGGGAATTTTGTTCCAAGGATGGGAAGCATCTGCCTCGAAAGGGAACCTCCGCTTGAGGCAGCCTGAAAAGAAAGGCCTCTTTTCCGGCTTCTCCCACTCCAACAGAATTGATTCTATCAAAGATTTATGCATGGGGAATACCCTGTTCTTATGTGCACTAGACTCCGATACATCAGGTCATGCTTAGAAAGCTGGACCTGCTCCTCACGAATTTCCAATATGTCATAGATCGCTTTTAGAAGATCTCCCACATCGTCCAGAGAAAATTTGTATCTAGACCCCCTGGAAGAATCCTCTTCTCCTTCAGAGTCGGATGCTGAACCCGCTTGAGAGGAGGCTAGTGATCTCAGTAACCTCTCCCTTTCCCCCTCATCCTCCTGACTAGGCTCGGATAAGGAAGGCATACTCGCTGCCTTAGGTAAGGATAACGAGGGACCCTGCATTCTATCCATCATACCCTTGAAGAACTGGAATGTGGATGCAATCTAATCTATAACAGATGTCAAAATCTTGTGACATGCTGCCACTGAATCATCCTTAACTAAACTGCTGACACACTCGGGGCATAGTGGCTTTTCCCAACTGGCGCCTAACTTAGCCCCACATACGGCACATTTCTTCCTAGGCGGCTGTATCTGGGTCCTGTCCTGTTTGACCTGAAAATCAAAAACAACAAACAGTCCCCAATTAGAATACAGCCCTGACCCACACCACCTCTGTGTTTATGGTAAGCCTAGGAAGTGCCCAGCCCATCACCTGTGACTCCCCACCCAGGGAGGGCTCTTTTAGGTCTAAGGGACCCTACCCCCCAGTGCAAGCTATGGTCTGCCCTGACCACGCCCACCTGAGAGGTGCTGGAGTCTGCCGAACCAGAGTCCTGTACCGCCGTACCCACCATGGTCCCTGGTGCTCACTCAGTCTCTCTGAGCTTTATTCACCGCTCCGAACGCCGCTGCGCCCAAGAGAAGGGACTGTGTCTCACGGCGCCCCTTGATGATGCTGTTCCGGCGGAAGTACGCTCTCGTCACCTCCTCCTGCTGTAATGCAGAAGCCCCGCCCCCTCCAGCCGCACACTGAACCCGGAAGCTCGGAGAAAGCAGCAGCATGGTCAGCGTAGCGTCTCCCGCTCGCCGACCAAACACAGGTACCTGAGCAGGGCATGAGTGGCGGGGTCTGCAGCAGCAGCAGACCAAGGTCCTGCTCTCCCTGAGCAAAGGAGCGGAGTCATAAAGCGACCCTCTCTTCCCTGCCAGGACAGAGGGGTGCTACAGGCCGAAGCTGACAGTCCATGCCAGGGGCTCTTCCAGGACAGCCCCTGAGATAACATGCTCCTTCCCGTCCGGCAGGAAGGGAAGGAACATGTTATCTCAGGGGCTGTCCTGGAAGAGCCTGGAGGAGGGAGGCCTGGAGGACCACCTTTTATCTAATTGGGTATACGTGTTTCCTGTCCCGGAGGGAGGAGCCCTATGTCTCAGTGGCTGTCCTAGAAGACGAAAGGAGAAATATGAACTTAAATGATTTTAGCAAATGGCTGCAATATAACAGAGTGAAAAATTTAAGGGGGTCTGAATACTTTCCGTCCCCACTGTATATCTTAAAAGTGTGACATGCATTTGTAAATGATTTATCATTTTCCTTCCACTTCACAATTATGTTCCACTTTGTGATGGTCTATCACATAAAATTCCAATAAAATACATTTATATGTTTTTGGTTGTAACATGACAAAATATGGAAAATTTCAAGGGGTATGAATACTTTTTCAAGGCACTTTTTCATTTGCCCAAATTATTATATATTTTTTAGCATATTACCTATTTTCAAGACTTTACAAAGAAAATTATTAAAAATCATTTGGAGCCATCGTAATCAGACTCCCTGCTCCAGCCTTCGGGGGCGTTTTCAGAGACATCGGTGCGGGTTTCTGCACACGTCTATTGGAATTGCACCCGAAGTCATCAAAAGTGGTACAGAAACTACTTTTGGGAATTGGTGCTGCACCGATTTGGACGAGGCCATTGCCGGCAAAATCTACCGATTTGGCATAGCAAAATCGCTGCAATGTGAACCAGGGCTCAATGCTATATCGTAACCGAACCACAGATGGCCCGGCAGTCCCATTTCTCAAACACTACTACTTAGCAGGCCAAATATCTCCTTTAGCCTCTTTTCAGGTTATTCATGATCACCCCATTTGGACTCATTTAGTAGAAGAGACTTGCTCCCCTCTAGTTTTGAAGAACATGGGGTTGTGGCGCTTACCTATATACTAAAAGGCACTACCAATATGAAAATAGAAGGAACAGAACTTGTATTGAACGTGTGCTAGGCACTAACCTACATGTACTGCACCCACCAGCCTGGTATTATGTACCCAGTGTCAAGTGTGAACAAGAAAAAAAAGGTGAGTATGAATAGTGGTAAACACCAAACCTAAGAAATCATATAGATAAAAGTAAAAAATATATTGAAATAAAAAAATATATATGTATAAAATGATCCTGATGTTTACAAAAAAACAAAATCTACTCAAAAAGTGCATGTGCTATGTGCATCCAAATAAGTGAATAAGAAATCATTCCTATTGTGGTATACCAAGAGTACCTTTAAGGACGCATAATGCTATGTGCATAAATTGCATAAAAATCACCAAAAAAATAAATAAATTTAAGACCTATATGTCTGACCACTTAAAAAGTATATATTATAGGTGCATATGGTGTGCTTGTAACCCATATAAATATAAGTGTCCACAAGTGTTACATCCAGTAAGAAAAAAAAAACACAAAAACAAAAAATAAAATAGTAATAATTAAATAATGTCCAGACTCCAAGTACCGTATTTATCGGCGTATAACACGCACTTTTTTCCCCTTAAAATCAGGGGAAAATCGCGGGTGCTTGTTATACGCCGATCCCCTGCGATCCTGAGCTTCAAAATCGCCGACCGCGATTTGAAAATGGCGCCGCCGGCCCCGAAATACACAGAGCCAGTCCTCGGCTCTTCTCGGCCACACTCGAGCGCTGCCTGAACCTAGCAGAGTGTACTCGGCTAGGTTCGGATAGCTCCGCTCACAGTCACGCCCATCCCGGGCGGGACTACGAGTGGAGCCAAAAGTGAACGGAGAGCCGCCGAGAACTGGCTCTGTGTATTTGGGCGCCGGCGGCGCCATTTTCAAATCGCGGTCGGCGATTCTGAAGCTCAGGATCGCAGGGGAGCCATTTTCAAACTGCAGTGACAAAGAAAAGTCACTGCAGTTTAACTGCAGCCTGAGCAAGGCTGCAAATGGACACAGAAAGCTGCAGATCAGCACTGACACAGCTGCAAATGACACTAAGGCTGCTGACTACAAGGCTGCAAATGACACTGGACAAGCATGCAGATGGACGCTGTGCAAGGCTGCATTGATGGGCATTTAAATGTAAGTTTTTTTCCTTAAAACATTTTTTCCCTTATAATTCCCTCCTAAACTTGGGGTGCGTGAGATATAGATATATATCTATATCTATATATCTATATATCTCTATATCTATATCTATGGGTGAGAACTAAAAGACAGTCCACATATATATTATTCAAATAATGTAGTGGGGATGACAGAGATCCTCATAAGTGACTTCAGTGCTTGCAGAGGTATCCAGGTGACTTAAGTGCTCCCCCTCAAGGGTCCCCACTCACCGCATCCCATCACCCCTACAGGGGTAATGCGTATGGTTGTGTTCTGAAGCACCCGTCCACAAGGGTGTGTGCTCTGTAGATCTCCAGCTGTATTCCTTTAATTCCTGGTAACTGGGACGTGACCAATAGGTTGTACACCTTCCCTCCTGGCCGCACACATGACACCCGCTCAGGATTTAGAGCGCACACAGCCGCCAACTCCTCTCTAATTCTCCCTGATCACCACAACAACCAAAGTTGTTTAACTTTTTGCTTTGGATGCTATTAAATCATTCACTCAACTTCGTGAACATTGTACTATACCTATGAAAGGAAAAATGTTGTTTTCCCTCAGATACATTACCTCTAAAGATCTCATTACTGGATGCACACAATCACCACTACATCTAACTCCCTTTGAAATCAAATGTAAAAATGATCCAATTGCCAAAGGTCTAATATCTGTCCTTTATTCATCACTTACAGAATCCACTAACCCTTCTAAAAACTTACCTACATGAAAAAAAAGGGAAGATGATTTATGTTCTACATTAACTTTACATGACCGAAAAAACATTTGTTAGCTAGCTCTAAATGTTCATTTAACATATTAGCACAGGAAACCAATTTATAAATATTGTCCCACTGGTATATGACCCCGGATCGTCTAAATTTATCCCTAGCGCTTCTTCACAATGTTCGAGATTGTATTGATGAAGGGACCTTCGTTCATATTTGGTGGACTTGTCCTGTGGCTTCTCACTTTTGGATTAGGGTTTATAATTTACTGAATTCAGTTCTCCGTGTCACGCTCCAACAAGTCCCTTGGGAAGCTCTCCTACATAAACCCATCTCACATCTCAATAAACTTAAGCAAAACTTGGTGAGATATGTTTTTCTGGCAGCTAGACAAATCTTAGCTAAAGCTTGGAAGCAGACATCTATACCCTTTGCTGACGTCAAACAACTTCTTGGAACCACGACAACTGAAAAATTAACCGCCATTCTTAATAAAACACATGCTAAATACCTTCAAATTTGAAGTCCATGGTTTGATTAGGTCAGTGATCTAAATATCAACCGTGCCCTCCTCTCCTTGTAATTGTTACTATTTAATATCACTTTTTTTATCATCATCTTGCCTCTGCATTTAGACCACATGTGGATACCCCCCCCCCCTTTTTTTCTTCTTCTGTCATTTTGAATTTACATAATTATTTTTAATATCCACCCATCTCCTCCTTTTGTCTTAATTTTTTTATATCTTATCAGACAAAAGGAGAAATCGTTATGGGCCCACCTAAAATAAATTAACACATTCAAGGGTTTATATTAACTCTGGTATTTTATTCCGTCTTGTAAGCATTTTTTCGTCAATCATTTGCTTGCGTACTCTTTTTTTCTGTGGAACCACCAGAACCAGTTGAGATAGAACTTGGTCTCCGACACTTTGGCTGCATTCACACCTGAGCGTATTTTTTTTTTTTCAGTCAGAAAGTCACGTGTTTTTGTACAGGTCACCAATGAGCAGAAAACGCCTGTAATCTGCCTAAAAAGAAGCTCATGTACTTTTGTGAGCTTCAGGCATTTTGCTTCAGGTGACAAAACGCTCAGATGTGAACAGGTGCCATTGAAATGAACAGAATTTTGCTTGTTGGACTTTTTTTCTGGGGTTTTACAATCTGAAAATGCTCAGGTGTGAATGCAGCCTTATCCACCCGCTGTCTGTCCAAACTTCCTTTCCCAGAAATCAGGGGTCAGGTATTCTGCAGTTGACCAAATGGCCTATTAGACATGGAATGTATGTTTGCCATTTTGCTTTGTCTTTTCTTCATCTAGATTCAGGTGTAGATTCAGATACTCCTTTGTAGAATAATTTGAACATCCGTCGGACCTCACGCTGCTCGTTACCCACCCTCAGTTGGACTGCATTTGGAAATCCTATTTAAGAATTATTTTGTACTTGCTGCAAAATTTTTTTTAATGTGCATTGCCTTCTCACAAAACCGGGGCATGACGGTTAGAGATGGGGGATGCCTTCTATGTTTTTGTTTGCTAAAGTCCCAACCTCCTGTGGGTGGAAGTAAAACTTGTTTATGAATTCCAGAGTCCCTCAATGGACTGCAAGAAAAGTTTTATAGCAAGTACAAATAAAAAAAAAACACTTACCACCTGTATTACTGAATTTACAAGAATCTTTCAGGAAAGTTTACATGGAAGGAGCCCCTCTCTCATGTAAGCGGTCCTGGAACATGACAGGAGGGGTGTTTCCATTTGCAGATCCTCACTGGATTTTTTTTCCACACCATTCTGTATAAACTGTAGAGACCTTGTGTGTGAAAACTTCACTAGAGCAGCAGTAGAATACTCAAACAGCCAATCCGGCATCAACAGCTGTGCTAATTTCAAAGCAAATTGCATAGGGCAGAATAGCAAGTGTAATTTTCCAGTAAAGCTGGAGGATAGTGATATGTGCATAGAAGTAGTGATAAGGTCTTAATCGCTACAATGACTTTTATAGAATTTAAGATTTTCAATTTTTAATCATAGCTGAACTTTAAGTCTAAAGGTTAATGGCTTTTTATGGTACGAGCGGTCCACGGATTTGTTGAGCTTCAAAACAAGGTGCAAGAAAAAACAAAATCTAAGTGTGTGCATGTATTTACAGTATATATATATATATATATATTAAAATATGTATACATTACGTTGCCAAGAACCCAATGGATCAGCTATTCATTATGTGAACACTGTGCAGCATATACTGTCATTTCTAGACTACTGTATTCCAGATATAATACCATGGAAAAAAACTAAATTTTTTACAGTATTTATTAAGATTATAAATTTAAAAATCCAAAGACCTGGAGGCACATAGTTTTAAAGGCTTCAAATCACGAATTGGAATATGAACAGTAAAAGAAACCAAAGTAAGGACATTTTACCCAGTATAAAAAATAATATTCAACCAGAAATAAAAAGGACATTAGAGGAAAGTTTCACACATTATGTAGCAACCTGTTTCAATAACAATTTATCTCACCTAGAAGTCTAAAAGAAAAATTGTATTTACAGATATTTTATTAATAGTACAGATATTTGTGTATTACATACACTTTTCTTCTGTTAGAAGTGTCAATCTCAATTACCGCATAGTTATTATATTTACAAAAGCTTACATTTTAAGTAGTTTTCTTTTTCAAACATGAACATCACAATGCAAAAGAACCAAATTTAAGTGAGTTACATTTGAAAACAAAAATGCTTCTTGTTGGAGAGATTGCTGCTTTTATGCCACAAGTAGATGACAATACTGTAAAGGAAATAAATTTCCACGGCTTTAAAGATTTTAAAGTAAAAGTTCTTCTTGCATTCTTTACACACTGTTGTGCTACTCAGTCCACTTTCACAACACTATAGATCTTTGTCACAAACCAAAAGCAGGCAAAGAATCCGATTGTGCCTAAAGTACACAGACAAAAAAAAAATTTAAAAGCTCAGTTAGATCACAGAATGAACATGTGTTGTCAGTGACCATATATTTGAATAAGTACTGAAAGATGGCAGACCAAGCTGTTCCTGGTAAAACTAGGTCTGTCTAAAATATAATATAGCACTTAGAAAAACCTAATCTGCTTAGGTAGCTTCACATTAACCTGTCAAAACCAGTATAAATTTCAGAAAAATGCATAAGGCCTCATTGCACACGGACTTTTGCCCTGAATGTTTTTGCACCTGGCAGGAAAAAAGCAGCCAAAGCACACACCTAATGCCACATTTGCACACGTTTACGCACATTTAGGTGTGTCAAGTGTTTACACGTTCATTGGTTCGATTGGCCAAAATATTCGTTTATTCTGGCCACTGGGATGAACGCTCAAGCACGTCTAGCGTTTAAGCACATTCACCTTTTGTACAAATGCTCAAAAGTTGCTCTCAACGTGCTGGTAGTGCTTTTTTTACAGCCTCTAAACATTCCTCCCTGTAAAAGCCTATTAGAGTAGTAAAAAGTGAATCAGAATAGCAGAATGCTGCTCTGGGTCTACTTCTTGTTCTGATGTGATTTTATGAAAATAACCCCTGCTTATGTATTGTATATTGACAGATGGTCAACACTGGTATTTCCAAGAAGATGCAACAAAATCAAGCCAAAAGCCAACAAAGCAATCTTCCATTCTATGTATTGTCATCTAGGGTTTACTTGAGAGCCTGGGAAGAAACTGTCAGTTGCATTTCTTTCACTCTCTCGGGCTAGTACAGTGGAAGTTCCAAACAAAAACTAGCAGTTCTACTATTCCATACATGTTCCTGTTAATCCTGTCACTACCCTGATCGAGAAGGTACCCAGGAATGTGTGTCAGCAGCGGCAAGAAATTCTTCAAAGAACATCCACTTCATGGGTGTGACTCCAGAGTGTTTCCTTGCTTAGGGCTGCATCTACTTTACTACAGCCAGTTGAGTACTATCACTGATTTTACAGCTTTGTGGGTATGCGATAATCCTGATCCAGGTGTGAAGCTTTCAAGCCCAATACTACTTAGAATTTATGCTAATTACCACTTGCTTACTAGGCACCTAAACCCCCCTCCTGCCCATACCAATTTTCAGCTTTTAACGCTGTCACGCTTTGAACGACAATTGCGCGGTTATGCAACACTGTACCCAAATGAAATTTTTATCATTTTTTCCCCCCAAATAGAGCTTTCTTTTGGTGGTATTTGAGGACCTCTGGGTTTTTTATTTTATTTTTTGTTAAAAATTAAAGAGCGAATTTTTAAAAAACAAAAATACAAAACCGTTTTATATTTTGCAAACAGGTAATTTTTCTCCTTCATTGATGTACGCTGATGAGGCTGCACTGATGGGAACAGATAGGCTGCATAAATGGGCACTGATAAGGTGGCACTGATGGGAACTAATAGGCGGCACTGGTGGGTGGCAGTGAAGGGCACTGACAGGTGACACTGCTAGGTGGCACTGATTGGCACCACTGGTGGACATTGATAGGTGGCACTTGATGCTGGCACTTATGCACTGGTGGGCACTGATTCGTGACACTGTCGGCACTGGCAGGCGGTACTTGTGGGCACAGATGAGGTGGCTTTGCCTTTTCCTCTTCGGGACCGATATCCCTTGCACAGAAGCCGGTGATTTTTTTTTTTTCTCAAAAAAAGCCAAAAAAAACCCAAAAAACCATTACCGATCTTCTGCTCACATCACGTGATCAGCTGTCAGTGGGATTGGCCCCTTACTCCGATCTGTCATCACCCGAGTCTCATTGACTCAGTGATCGCGCGTGCAGGCAGCATGCTCTATCGTCTATTGACAGCCTCCCGGCAAAGTAGATATGCACTGTAGCTGTTATTCGGCACAGATCTGAAGGGGTTAAAAGAATCTCTACTCAACCCTTTTGCTTTTTAGTCACCATATACTCAGTTTCAATTGCCCATATTTGTGACAGGTTTACTTTATAGACACTCAAACCATTTTGGGGGGGGGGGGGGGGGAATAGAGGCCTAAAAAGAAGAAAGCCCAACCATTTACAGCCATCACTGGTACAGGTGTACCCGATAGAAGGTCGCCCCACACCTTCAGTTAAAAGAGAAGTATGGAGTTTTTTTTTTTATCCCAATCGTACCTAGGTGGATGCAGCGCTCTAAGCTCTCCCCCGCACTCACTGGAGCACTGAGCTGTGGACAATCTTTGGCTTCAAGGAACTTGTATTGAAGAAGCTCGCAAGAGTTTGGGATAAGGTAAGCAAAAAGTGCTCTTTACTGGTATCATAGGCAGAAACAAGCATTTAACCCTTTAGTGCTGAGGAAGGACCACTGCAAGGGTAGTTTTTCCAACACCCCCCCCCCGAGTAAAGCTTTACGTTAGCAAAAGTAATATTTTGCCTTTCCATTCCCCCAAGTAGCTATAAAGATCTGACAGGTTTTTTTTAGCCTTCCCTATTTTTGGATTGATTTCAACCTTGCCGTAAGGACTAATTTACACTATGTGCAGTGAGCGACTTTTTACTGAACTGTAAAATGCTGGTCACTGCAAGGACACACATAAAACAATTCAAACAAATGCGGCATTTTATCGCAGTGCGCTGTACAGAATCACATGTCACTCTGCAGCATCGCCCAGAGACATGAATTAAATGTTACTTTCATACACATCCAATAAAAGTGCAGCGGAAAAAAATAAATAAAGAAGTGGGGGATAGCTGTGTGATGCGCTGAATCGCACACCACAGCACCCCCCAGTGCAGTTGGAGCAGACAGCTGCCAGAAAGGTAAAAAACTGTGGCTTCCATCTCCAGCAGCTGTCTGCGCAGTGTGAGCAGGCCCTAAGACTATTTTAGCAGCAAAAAACTGCACTGGGGAAAACTGAGAAAAAGTAATTTTCAAGAAGACAGCAAATAACAAACACAAAAAACAAAACAAAACACACACACACAGAAATTGTTGCCCGTCACCACTTGGGATATAGTTTTCTACTGTACAAAAGTTGAAAATGAACAGCATCTTACCAGTAAAAAGGAAGAATATGTGAACCATAATCATAGTGTAGCCAAAATATAAGAAGGTGCTTGCAGTTCCTGTAATTTGCAGTTTGGAGTAAAAGTAATGCACTGCATACACCAGGAAGTAAACCGCTGTAAAGCCACTTGTGAGGAATGAGCGCCACTGCCAATGGTAGTCCTGAGAGAGAGGAGAATAAAACAATTAGTGATACTTGAGATAATAAACAGATCATCCAACTCCAAAGGCAAAGAGTGATGTGAAAACTATAATAACCCAAAGCAACTGATATTTTATTAAAAAGGATAAGTTCACATTTTGGAACACGTTCAACCTGCATTTACGTTGGAACGTGCAACAATGTTCCAGTAGCTGCAGCTGCCTTCTCTACACGTCCGATGTCACCATTTAAAAATAACGCACCCACCCACACAGCTGCATTAATTATTCAGTTTCCTGTGAATTCACGAACTACAACTACCATCAGCCATAGCGACTGATGGTGTGCAGTTCTAAAAGGACTGAGCTTGTAAACAGCAAGCCCCGTATGCAGGCATCAGCTGAAAGGTGCATGGCTTGTCTGCAGGAGTCTGGCATTACACCCAAGATCCACTGATCACGGTGCAATGCTTTCCAGGCTCCTAAGACCCCTTTTCACACTGGGGCCGCGCCGTGTTAGCGATAAAGTGCTGCTAGTTTTAGCAGCGCTTTTCGGCTGCTGGCGGGGCGCTTTTACCCCGGGTAGTGGCCGAACAAAGGGTTAAAAGTGCTGTGTTGCGGCGCTGCCTATTCTTTTCAATGGGCAGGGCGTTTTGGGAGCAGTGTATATACCCCTCCCGCACCGCCCCAAAGATGCTGCTTGCAGAACTTTTCCTTTCCTGCATGCGCACCACCCGAGTGTGAAAGCACTCAGCCTTTCACACTGGGAAGGCTTGAGGCGCTTTTCAGGCACTATTTTTAGCACTAAAATGCCTGAAAAGCGCCTTCAGTACAAAAGGGGTCTAAGGGAAAAAAAATGTGCATTTATTAGGTTTTCCCCAAAAGGTGAACTTATCCTTTAAGCAACAGAACTAAGCAGAACTCTCAGTTAATATGTAAATAACTTTTCCATCCCAGTACATGACTAATAAGAATTGTATGTATGCAAAAATGTGTTACTATACTAATATTATGTGATGCAGAAGCAGTAATGCAACATCTAGCCATTATTTTCAGAAATGCCCATATCACCACATTGAAAAAGAAAATTCATACCTCAGCACATAGATGAAAGTAGCAAAGTAATATCGTGGCTTCAGAGCATGTGATGACTAAAATGATGAATACAAGAAACAAGAATCCGAACATATAATACATCTGATGGGACCTTAAAAAAAAATATATAATATAGAGTCACAATCCCATAGCAAATCACCAAGCTACACAAAATACTTTTTATCAATTATTGTCAATCATCAATAAATTCTTCCAGGCTGCTAAGAGATATTTTACAGGAGGTTTGCAGAAAATTTTACAACACACTCCATGAACATGCCATAAAATCTAGTCAACTACATGCTTTTAGCATGTGGGAAGAATATAAGGTTTAGATTTTCAATGTCCGTGTAAAGCCAATTTACTTTCAAAAACAAACTTTGTTTGAGGCAAAAATTAAACTGAATTTTTTCTTGTTTAGTTAGAGCAAGGCCCCAACTCTTCTTGCTGTAGCCAAAGCAAAATTAAAAGGTTTGGCTGGAGTTAGACTTTAACCCCTTCCCGACCAGCCGCCGCAGTTATACTGCGGCAGGGTGGCTCCCCTGCGCAAGCCGTCGTAGCTGTGCGTCGGCTCTTTAAGGCGCTGTGGCAGGCGTGCGCCCACTGAGCCGATGCGATGACCCCAGGGCATCCGTGATCGCTCGTAACAGAGCGAGAACCGGGATCTGTGTGTGTAAACACACAAATCCCGGTCCTGTCAGGGGAGAGGAGACAGATCGTGTGTTCCTACTAAGTAGGAACAATGATCTGTCTCCGCCTCTAGTCAGCCAGAATCCCCCCACAGTTAGAACACATCTAACCCCTCGATCGCCTCCTAGTGTTAACCCCTTCCCTGCCAGTGACATTTACACAGTAATCAGTGGCTATTTTTAGCTCTGATCACTGTATAAACGGTCATTGGTCCCCAAAAAAAAAAAAAATTAAAAAAAAAGTGTCAAAAGTGTCTGACGCAATGTTGAAGTCCTGATAAAAATCAAAATCACTGCCACTACTAGTAAAAAAATAAAAATAAAAAATAAAAATAAATAATATATAATATATAATATATAATATATAATATATAATATATATATACACATACACACACACACACATACATACAGTGGCTTGCGAAAGTATTCGGCCCCCTTGAGCTTTTCTACCTTTTGCCACATTTCAGGCTTCAAACATAAAGATATAACATTTTTATTTTTTGTGAAGAATCACCAACAAGTGGGACACAATTGTGAAGTGGAACTAAATCTTTTGGATTTTTGAAACTATTTGTGAAAGTTTAGAGGGACAGCCAGGTCTTGGTAGATTTGCAGTGGTCTGATACTCCTTCCATTTCAAAAAGATCGCTTGCACAGTGCTCCTTGGGAAATCTTTTTGTATCCAAATCCGGCTTTAAACTTCTCCACAAGAGTATTACGGACCTGCCTGGTGTGTTCCTTGGTATTCATCATGCTCTCTGCGCTTTCAACAGAACCCTGAGACTATCACAGAGCAGGTGCATTTATACAGAGACTTGATTACACACAGGTGGATTCTATTTATCACCATCAGTCATTTAGGACAACATTGGATCATTCAGAGATCCTCACTGAACTTCTGGAGTGAGTTTGCTGCACTGAAAGTAAAGGGACCGAATAATTTTGCACGCACCACTTTTCAGTTTAATTGCTAAAAAAAGTTTAAAATATCCAATAGATTTCGTTCCACTTCACAATTGTGTCCCACTTGTTGGTGATTCTTCACAAAAAATTAAAATTTTATTTCTTTATGTTTGAAGCCTGAAATGTGGCAAAAGGTTGAAAAGTTCAAGGGGGCTGAATACTTTCGCAAGCCACTGTGTGTGTGTGTATATATATATACGTGTGTGTGTGTGTATATATATATACACGTGTGTGTGTGTGTGTGTGTATATATATATACACGTGTGTGTGTGTGTGTGTGTATATATATATATACACACGTGTGTGTGTGTACGTATATATATATATATATATAAAAAATTTATTAATATTAAAAATATTCCCCTATTTGTAGAAGCTATAACTTTTGCGCAAACCAATCAATATACACTTATTGCGATTTTTTTTTACCAAAAATATGTAGAATACATATCAGCCTAAACTGATGAAGAAATTTTTTTTTTTTCATTTTTTTGTGGATATTATAGCAAAAAGTACAAAATAGTGTTTTTTTCCCAAAATTGTCGATCTTTTTTTGCGCAAAAAATAAAAACCGCATGGGTGATCAAATACCACCAAAAGAAAGCTCTATTTGTGAGGGAAAAAAGGACATAAATTTTGTTTTGGGTACAAAGTAGCACAATTATCATTTAAAGCAACGCAGTGCCGTATCGCAAAAAATGGCCTGGACAGGAAGGGGGTAATTCTTCCGGGGCTGAAGTGATTCAGCAAATCACACTAATTGTTACCAAAAGAGACAACACTACATTTACAGTATAGAAGGCACAATGCTTTGAAATAAAAGAAGATGCTCTTGGGTTTAAAGTAAAAGTATAAAATATTAAATTAAAATAAATACAATTCAACCATGACAGAAATAAAGAACTTATAAGAAATGTTTCTCTTTGTCTGGATATGGAGAAGCACAGACTCCCATATTGGCCAAACCGCTACCAAAAAGTCAATCATTGTAGCTTTTCCCAGAGGAAACATGGGTGTCATCATAACAGCTATAGGAGCTATAGGAGACAGCAACTAAAAACAAAAAGGATATCTTCTTACCAGATACTATTAAGAATGAAGAAAAGTTGTATGAAGATACAGCCAAAGGGCAAAATTCCTCCCATTATAATACCAGGTAATGGCTTTGTGTAAAATGATTGTTCAGGAATCTGACGAGGGATCTGATTGGTGCGGACAGGGTGTTCAATGGCCTACAAAAAAGCAAAAATAAGTGAATGGATTGTTACAAAAGAAATCTACAAATTCACTGTTAGATTTCCACAGGAAAAAAAAAAAAAAAAAAAAAACCCCACACACACAAAAATAGCAACCTCTATCAAAAAAGGAGGGTATCAAAAAAAAAAAAAAAAAAAAAAAAAGCACACCAAAATATTAAGTCAAAACTTTGAGTTAAGGTGATAGACTTTGTCTTGTTGCTCAATAAAGGGTTAAGTTTATTACCAAAGCCAAAAAACCCACACTGAAAAACTGTATAATAAAAGAATATTGACATGGTCTACTGTAATGTTGACCCGTTAGTGATATTGCAAATAACACCAGCTAAACACAATCAAATTTCTTACTGATAGGGGTAGCAAATCGCAGTCAAACATGGAAACTATTTCCTGTATGCTGATGCTTAGTGTGAAGATACTTTAACTACTTGATGACCAGATCTATTATGACACTTTTTTGCTAGAAAATTTACTTAGAAACCCCCAAACGTTGTTCGACTCTTCGTGACCTCCTGGACCATAGCGTGCCAAGCTTTTCTGTCCTCCACTGCCTCCCGGAGCTTGCTTATTTTTCAGGTTAAATGGTTCTGTGTGTGTGTGTGTTTTTGTGTGTGTGTATATTTTACACACACACACACACACACACACACACACACACCTCATAAAATTTGAATATCAAAAAGTAAATTTCATTAATTCAATTCAAAAAGTGACCTCTGCCAGAGAAAGAATCTCCAACACTTTATGAGGGGATCCTTAAACACAGGTATATCCTCTACAGAGAAAGTCTGCTTTGTCAAGGCGGGATAGTGCTGGATCTACAGCGGGACAGCAGACTTAATAGAGGGCTCCTCAAACAGATACAGAACTGCCAATCATTTGGGAGGTGTGAACAGCTGGTCAGGAATCTGCCGCTCCCATGGAAGATAGGTGGGAGTAGGTGCAAGTGTTCTTAGGGTCCCCCTAAAGGAACCTAGACAGGGAACAGAGTCAATAAGAGCCAAGATGTCTGGGAATAATGGCAGCAACCCAAAACCCCTTAAGTGCAACATCAGATGTTAAGGATTTTAGAGACTTGGCATCCAACAGCCTCTAAAAGCAGAAGGCTCAGAGGCCACTAAATCCAAAAACAGGGTTCAATGGCTTTCCAGCTTCAGTACCCTCAGATGGTACAGAGTAAATGTCCTTGGAACAATTAGACCAAAATGGGGGGTTACCTGTAGCAGTGGAATTTCCCTTCTGTGTCTAGAAGCAGACATGTTGTGATTGCAAGGTAGTTATACAACTGGGCTCAAGGCAAGGCCTTGTGTACACACAATCCCAGGCAGCTGGTGGCTGGTAAGTCAAAAGACCAGAGGTGACCAATTTCTCCTGCTTTGCAAAACAGCCAAGGAATTTCACATGGCTCTCTTGCAAATAAGAAGTGGGACAATGCTTCCTCTACACTAAATGGCAGGAAAGATTGTAGATGACACTTCACCCAGCAGATGAGTTCACCGCTAACCTTTTCTAAAGAGAAATAAACAGTCGTGGGAAATCTGA
Organism: Lithobates clamitans; assembly: GCA_037952925.1. Lineage (NCBI taxonomy): Eukaryota > Metazoa > Chordata > Amphibia > Anura > Ranidae > Lithobates > Lithobates clamitans. The sequence goes on from JBBGZY010000110.1 coordinate 558,318, forward strand.
AATGCTTTTAGTGGTGCAAAAAGAAAAAAATAGGTATTTAATACAAAGCCCGATTGGCCTACTCAATAGAGTGAGTCCATCCAGATAGCAGTTAAGTAGACACTCGCTCAATGGTTAGACCTTTCTCAGCACAACTAAAAGAAAAGATGTTTATCCTTCCAAAAACACAAAAAAAATAAATAAATAAAAAACAGAGGCATGGTGTGGATAGAGCATGGGTTATCCTGGACTGGCCTACAATTTTTGTTTGCCAGCGCCCAATCATCCTATAGGAGACAGTATAATCCAACAGTATCCAACTTCCTGTGTTCCTTGACAAGAAGGAAATGGGTTTTACTGGCACCTTCTGCTTGAGTGGGCAACTTTAGCTGTCATCTTTGGTTTAATGCTTAGTAAATCACTGACTGGAACAAGTATGCAGTAAGTTACTTTGGGACTTCCAATCTGCATACCTGTTCCAGGGTCAGTGGCTCAGCAAGTAGTATAAAAAGGGCAAGGATGAGGGGCTTCGAGTGTGCATCTTCAAAACACAAGTCAGAAATGGTAGATGTGTTTAAGTAACGTACATTTTGTTGAAAAGCACAAAACAAAAATGTGTTTTTGTAAACTAGAATCTAAAGGCTATAGATACCTAGACATAGATGTGCTACAAGGGTCTCAACTAAAGCCTAGTTACTCAGAATAGTGAAACTCAGGACTGTTTGTAGTTTTTAACGTGCATGAGGGAAATTTAACAACCACGTGTAACAGTTTTAAGTTAAAGGGTTAGTTCACCTTTAAAAAAAAAACAAAAAAAAAAAAAACACAATAACACCACCCGGTCTATGCCGGTATGTTTGTAGACACACACAAAAAAAAACCCTGTACAACTCTGACTAGAGTTGTAGAATGTCCTTGATATAGGTGTGGGCCAATTACACACATTACCTCCCAAATCCTGAATGGAATACTCCAAGGATGTTGCCAAGTGAGGTCTAGTCATTACTGCTCACCTCCACCATCATAGGAGTGAGCTTTTTCTCTGATTCAAACCCTCTCACACCTCCTTGGATGCAGTAGCTCAGAGTTCAGCATTTGAGAGTTCACTCCTGTGATGGTAGAGGTGAGCAGTGATGTATAGGCCTCACTTGGCAACATCCAGAAAGTAGTCCAGTCAGACTTCAGAAGGTATTGTATATGTTAATGGCCTATACTTATAGCAAGGGCATTACTCAACTCCGAGTTGCAGTTTGTTTGTCTGCAGACAGCCCTTACCTGCACATAAAGGCTTTTTTTGGTAAAGGTGACCTAACTATTTCAATTATTTTAAATTAAAATCTATGAAAAATATATATGGTGTGTATAGATCATTGGTAATTGTTTTTTACAACAAAAACAAAAATTTGCAAAAAAATTGTACGTTAAAAAAATACAAAAATAGGGGATGTTTAAGTGTCATACATACCAGCAGGAAAAAAAAAATGAATCACTGTAGAACAGCAAACATGATTACCAGTATACTGCATTTTGCATTGGTCTAGATCTGGAGGAGGAGTGCTTCAAACAGGCCTAATCATAATCAACTGTTATCAATACACTTAAAAGGAAATGGTCTGTATTTAAGGTGTAACATGTAATAAATGCAGCAGACCGGCATCCCCCCACCCCAATTCCCCACAGCGGGGAGGGATTCGCCTATTGCACCCACTGTCACAGTTTAAAAACTGCAGGGCTTTGCACAAATAGCTGGTAAGCGCCCCCATAGCTCCTCGATTCTTCCTGCTCTACAGTAACTGTCTGCCCAGAAGTCTGCATGAGCCTTCCATTGCAGAAGATCACAGCATGTAGGCTCTATTGTGAAAAAAAAAAAAAGCAATACATGCACTTTTTTTGCCTGCAAAATCATCTACATTTATTTTCTTTTTTACAAAAGGTGAACATAGCCTTTAATCAGACACATATACAGTCACACATCAACATAGGCTGTTATTGTTGTCTACCTACATCACTGGCAGTAACAGACTATCACAGCTGTAACAATGTGCTGTTATCAGAACCAACGATCTAAACTAATGTTCAGCCTCCCAAGCTCAAACTGGAAATCCCTCATATGATTGTATCTGAGGAAAACGCTTGGGCTAACCATTTGGGTATGATCCTTGGAGCAATAAGGTTGTGAAATACTTACATTCTTTTTAAATCCAAAATAGGCTCCAATGAAGGTAAGAGGGACAGAGATACAAAACCACAATGCCAGGATAGCCACAAGTGTACCAAATGGAATGGCTGCCGAGGATCCTTCTCCCCAAAGAATTAAGTTCATCAGAAAGAAATCAGCAAATACAATCCTGCATAAAAATAAAGAAAAATAAAAACACATTTCCTTAAGCTGCAGGACCTACTATGAAGTGAGCATTTTTAATCTAAACGCTGAAAACTATTTGACAGGTACTTGGCAAAAATTAGAACTGAAAAAGTAATATGCATGTTTGTGCTCATTAAGAGACATCAGTTTTTCTGCACACGTTGTGCAAGGGCACAAAAAAACAAAACAAAAAACAAAAAAAACCAAAACACACACACATTGTGCTCTATGTGCGCTGTTCACACAACAATGGTATCCCATACATGCCCTTTTTATGCACAAAAAAAGTGGCATGACATCAACACTGTGGTTAACATGCATAAAAACCTCACTGAAACGCGCATGAAAATTGATGTAAATTCACGTCTCTGCCAGTGAAATCTGCGCAGTTTTCCCATCAGTTCTCGTGCACGTATGGTGTGAACAAGTCCTAAAGAATCTTTAGCAGGAATTCCTAAAGCGGAAATAAACCCTCCTCCCGGCACACCAGGAATGTAGCTGTTTGTTGAAGCCATTGAAACTGTAAAATTGATGGGTTTCCTTTGCTTTAAGTGGTTTTAAAGTGGAATTTGAAGCATTAAAAATGGGCAAACAGGCAGGATTTTTATTGCAGAAGAGACATGCTTTGTCTTCTGCATTAAAGCTAATTACCTGCCTGTCCGCCCTTGTACAGTGAGTCGAGCACGTACAGTTCACAGTACAAATTTAGCAATGCCGAATCTGACTGGACTCACACGCATGCGGGAGAGTGATGTCATCCCTGTATGGCCAATGACAGTGGCCAATAATTGAGACCCAAAAGCCAGCCGCCTGAAGTAGTCAGCAGCCGGGCAGGGAGCTCAGGGACGTTGCATCGCTGGAGCTGAGGTAAGCATAGTTCAGCTTTAAGCACTACTTGTATTTGATTTATGCAATTAATTCTAAAATAAGAAAAAAAAAATACAAATAATGTAGGAGTTGCTTGAACTATTCTTTACAGAAATGAGTCCCAGCAAAACTTTTAGCTTTGACATTATGTAATTTTTAACTAAATGAAAAGTCCAAATAAAAATATATACCCAGGACACAGGAATGCTGTCAACAGAACGTTGGTTTTCCACTTCTCACCACCAAATGCTGTATTTAAAAAGAAAAAACATGGAACGTGTTAGAAAACATGTATATTCAAAACCCTACATAAAATTTAAAATCACATTTTATTTTTACAGCTCAGAAAGGATCCCTGTTGTAGTATAGTTTTACAGTCCAATGTCCCTATAAAAAACTATATATACATAAGTGGTCATTCAGAAACACCTGAATCAAAGTGATGTTTATTCTTCTAAATAAGGGGAATATGCATAAACATTGTATTGTCCTTTAAAACTATGTTCTAAGTGACAAAATCAAGCCAATCTTAGAAGAAGAAGATCTTCGTAAAGTACACCATCCAATCACTGCTATTTTTTCCAAGGTTTGTTCAGAGCCAGCAATGCAAAGTGAAAAGCCATGAGCACTCTATGTTGAATACAAAGGAATGCATGGTGGTAGGATCTTGCTCATTTCACCCGTATCTTGCAAACTGATGTCCTTGAATACCTTTGTGATAGTGTTGTAATCACATGGGCTTTTACAAAGCATTTGACAAGCTTACAGAAAGTTACACAAGTTTTGTAAAAATATTTAAAAAAACTATACAGCTTCAGTTTGGAAATGTTAAACATATCTTAATGGGAGTGCTGGATTGTTGAAAGCCTACTAGCAGCTTGCTTAAAGTGACAGTCAGCACCCACATTAAAATCTGAATTTAACATTCCCAAATTAGAACTGATGTTTTCTTTAAAGAGTTTAACAAAAGCTGCTCCTCAAGGAGCTTTGCAACACGTTTCTGTACACATTGCTCACACAATATGAAGAATGTGAATTGAGGCCTAAAAGGTTATGGCTTACAATGGCGATTAAATCTACTGAGATTGAACAACTAGTGGCACATGTATTTAAATGGGTTGCAAACAATATCTCCAAGGAGTAGTTAAAACCCAAAGTAGCAAAGAGATTTATTCAGGAGTGCAGCCTTAGGCTAAAATATCTGATTATGTTTGTAAAATTACAAAACTGGTTAACATTCAAAATAATAGTGCCTCAGGTTTTCTTCCTAAGATCATGTAACATCCAAGTTGGGGGATTCATGTATACCCACACTTCCTATAACGTGCTATTAATCACCATTTACTACAACTGATGTAACATATTAGTTATTTTGTTTATACAGATAAGGTTGTGTCTTCATCTGTGCTAAATTTCATAAGAATTAAATACTTAAGAATAAAAAGGCAATTCTATGCTTACACCATTACAACAGTAACCAAGGACTAAGCAATAACTAAAAGTTACAAAAATACCGTACTGTGAACAGCTTTTTATCATTGTATCGGTACATTAAAGTGGATGTAAACCCAATGTCATCCTTTCTAAACTACTGCCATAGGGGTTATCTATAAGGATATACATGCCTCCTGCATGTATCTTTACCTGTCAAATGTCTCTCCTCTGTCTGTTATGAGAGCCGAAAAACTGCATATTCTGTGGGTGGGTCTGTTGTCTGGAGCTCGGTGGGTGGAGTCGTGATGTCAGTAGACTCCCCGCCCACCTCTACACTCCCCTTTGTCAATATGCATTTTTTCCTATGTATGTATTTCTTACACTGAACTTCTTACATCTAACATCCAGTGAAAAGACAGGAAAGTAACCACATGACTTCAGCATGCCAAATCATGCTGAGGTGTGGAACAGCCAATCCTTGCAGAGCTGCTGAAGAAAGGAGTGGGGGAGGGAATTAAAAAATAACGCATGTCTCTTAGGCTAGTGCACGAGATGTGTAAATCACCTGTCACTCACAGTAAGGGGGAAGATTTAACAAAGTTTTTCTCTGTTTGTCAAGATTTATCTCACTGAACAATAAAAGAGGATTGCTCAGAGCTGGATTAACTCTGTGTGGCAAGACTGGGCTCAAATGATAGGAAATCTTATACTCTACATTGTGACATAAAAAAATAAAAAAAAATACATTTTCGGGTTTAAATCCACTTTAAACTGCCTTTTTACAATTAGTAATATGTAAATAAATTTAAAAGTGGGTGCACACCTGCACATTAAAACATCCAAAAAACAAACTGGTGGCCTTTTAATGCCAAGGCATTTCTTAAAATCTTAAACTTACATTTGTAGAACCTGGAAGCAACATAACCCGCTGGAGTACCAAGCAGCACCCACAGAACTACGGCACATGTCATCAAAGCTCCTCTGTTTGCGGGAGACAAAAATCCAAGGCATGCAAAAACTGAAAGAGTGTAAAGGTACATAATTATTAATCAAATTTGTGCAGTCCTAATTCACTAGATGTGACAGTATTTTTGTTTCTTTATACAGAAAGTGCTTTCACCATCTTCCAAAACTGATGTATACCACACTTACTATAAACACGTAGCCAAGCATATCATTATTTACATGTACTTAATATTTTTTTTAACAGAAATATTTGAAATGATTCAGTTATGAAATGGGTTTCCTGCATTTGTTTAATTGATATTACTGCAGTTAGTTTTTGTCAAACTCTAAGGATACTTACATAAAGTGACAAATGTCATAATCAAGATCTGAGTGCCTGAACCAAGGAAAACTGATAGCAGCATGCCCTTTCTTGGAGGCCTGAAAATATCCCCATGCACCAGTTTCCAACCAAACTCTTCCTGAGCATCTTCCTGAAAGACATACCAACAGAACATAAGGATGAAGTCATATACCATCAGATAGGTTTCAGAAACTACACGATTTCACTACACAACATGCTAAAAATAAAAAAGTTATAGTACTGTAAATATTGTATGTAACATGGCTGGCTTTTGCACCGGAGTTATCGGAGGAGCTGTGGCAGGAGGTGCTCGATACTTACCACTGCTATCTCCTCAACAGACAGAATGATTCTGTTACAGTTCTTAAATCAGGTGTACTATACACCTGTACGTTTATGCCGTATACATTAGAGAGACTCCGCAACTTGTCATAAATGTCAAAGGCCTGAGAGAACTTTCTTTCATATGGTGTGGGACTGTTCCAACATAAGGCTGCTGCGGTCTATGGTTACAGAGTTTATAGCTGATAAATTGTGTCTCCCTAAAATAGAGTATCTCACAAATGTGAGTAATATAAATGGTGAACCATAGGAGAGAAAATAATAAATTCTCTAGTATAATGTTGCCAACATCCCTTAATGATTTGTTGTACGAGGTCCCCTAGGGAAGGGACACAAGTTCCCCCCCGGTACAGTGAGACTTTATGGGTGAATAAGAAAATCGTATATATAAAAAAAATGTAATTTATTTAGAAAAATATTAAAAAGGCATGTATCAGAAGCATAGTCATGGTTGATACAGCACATATAAAACAAAATTTCACATACAAATACAATAATGTGAGTTCAAGAATGAATATGAAATTCCTCTTGTTGGCCTGACATGTTTCGGGAGAGTATCCCTTCTTCAGAGGCATTTATTAAAGAGGATATAAATATATTCAGTGTTGAATGTTAAAAATGTATATAGATTTTAATTTAGAAAGATAGTTTGCAAAGTTTCACTGTCTAGCCATCAATTCGATGAATCCCATCCGAGCTCGGAACAGCCCCCACAAAAGGTCCCCAACATATAAGTGCAGATGGCTAGAGTGTTCCTACTTCTCAGGCATAGAGTAAGTCTCTATGCCTGAGAAGCAAGAACGCTCCAGCCATCTGCACTTATATGTTTAGTTCTCGACAAAAGATTTTTCCTTATGGTCATCCTTTTGGGGACCTTTGTGGGGGCTGTTCCGAGCTTGGATGGGATTCATCAAATTGATGGATAGACAGTGACAAACTTTACAAACTATCTTTCTAAATAAAATCTATATACATATTTTAACATTCAACACTGAATATATTTATATCCTCTTTAATAAACGCCTCTGAAGAAGGGATACTCTCCCGAAACATGTCAGGCCAATAGAGGGATTTAATATTCATTCTTGAACTCGCATTATTGTATTTGTATGTGAAATTTTGTTTTATAGGTGCTGTATCAACCATGACTAATTTTCCGATACATGCCTTTTAAATATTTTTCTAAATAAAAAAGACTTTTATATATATATATATATATATATATATATATATGATATTCTTATTGTTCGCCCATAAAGTACCACTGCACCGGGGGGTACTTGTGTCCCTTCCCTAGGGGACCTCATACCACAAAAGTGAGTACACCCATCACATTTTTGTAAATATTTTATTATATGTTTTCATGTAACAACACTGAAGAAATGACACTTTGCTACAATGTAAAGTAGTGAGTGTACAGCTTGTATAACAGTGTAAACTTGCTGTCCCCTCAAAAAAACATTAAGCCATTAATGTCTAAACCGCTGGCAACAAAAGTGAGTACACCCCTAAATGAAAATGTCCAAATTGGGCCCAATTAGCCATTTTCCCTCCCAGATGTCATGTGACTCGTTAGTGTTACAAAGTCTCAGGTGTGAATGGGGAGCAGGAGTGTTAAATTTGGTGTCATCACTCTCACTCTCTCATACTAATCACTGGAAGTTCAACATGGCACCTCATAGCAAAAAACTCTTGAGGATCTAAAAAAAAAAAAAAAAAAAAAAAAAAAAAAAAAAAAAAAAAAATTGTTGCTCTACATAAAGATGGCCTGGGCAATAAGAAGATTGCCAAGACCCTAAAACTGAGCTGCAGCATGGTGGCCAAGACCATACAACGGTTTAACAGGACAGGCTCTACTCAGAACAGGGCTCGCCATGGTCGAGCAAAGAAGTTGAGTGCACGTGCTTAGCGTCATATCCAGAGGTTATCTTTGAAAAATAGACGTATGAGTGCTGCAAACATTGCTGCAGAGGTTGAAGGGGTGGGGGGTCAGCCTGTCAGTGCTCAGACCATACGCCGCGCACTGCGTCAAATTGGTCTGCATGGAAGTTGTCCCAGAAGGAAGCTTCTTCTAAAGATGATGTGCAAGAAAGTCTGCAAACATTTGCTAAAGACAAGCAGACTAAGGACATGGATTACTGGAACCAGGGTCTACGGTTGCTGTATATGGCGTTTTAAAGATCAATACAGTGTATGCAGCCTTTTGGATGCCATTGCATTTGTTCCACATGGCTGGATGAGCGGGGCTTGCACCTGAATACACTGGAGGTGAGAGGGACTATGTGGCGGACCCACCTGGAGCAATAGCATACACACTGAGATTACATTTGGCTGTTTGGGTTTAGATGTCCTTTACCACAATAATAAATTTGTTTTTGTTTTTTAAAGTATTGTCTAGTATTTAATGGTTTACTGTTCCAAATTCAAACCCTATGAGGTTTTTCTACACTAGAACAAAACAAGTTATGAGTAATAAATACCATAAAATTCTAAATTCTTATTACATAGGTTTTCATATATACCAACAATTAAGAAGTGTGGTTGTTTAAATGACAAAATGAAAGCATTGTTCATGCAGGCCCTTATATTACAATATTTCTGTAAATTTAAAAAGGAGTACAATCACTTGTATGGTGAGTTTTACACAGGCAAAGGGTATCTTTACTTGAGATGGTTAATAAAAAAAAATGTTATCAACACATGCAAGTGTACAGCTAATGAAAACCAATGCTAATACTCTGTACTAAAAGCATAAAAAATATGCCCGTTTCAAAAAGATGTGAAACTATTGGTACAGTATTTTTGTGCTCCAGTTACTTACGGCTGAATCCATCTGGTTGTATCTTGCAATATCTTTATGCAGCGTTCTCAGCATGATCATAGCAACCATTCCAGACAGGAAGAGCACAATCACTAAGGAGTTCATTATACTGTAACAAGAAAAAGAAAAGATCAGGATTCATAATTGTTTGTAGGAAAAAGTAACCTGTCTGCAAGATGCCATTCATTTAGATAGGTAATATCTGTAATATATACTCCATAGGTCTAACTTCACTTTAGAACTTGTGCAAACCAAGCACACAAGACACAAAATTAGATTCAGGACATAATAAAAGGCTAGAAATTAATTTCTCTACATCAATATGTCCTCAAAAGTATATTAAAAAAGACTTATTTATTTATTTTTTACACAAAGGAGCAGGGGATATTTTTCTTTCAGCGGCTTTTAATTTTTAGGGATTTACTTTCACTTCCTGTCCTGCAGACACAACAGGAAGTCACAGTTAATTTCTGCAGGGTGAGGTAAACCAGCTCAGACAGCTGTCATGAGACCAAAAGCCCCAACTGAAAGATATAGCCTCTATCCCTGTTCCACTGACTAAATTTTGTATTCTTCCTCTTGTTCCATTTCCAGTGAAAATGGTTCCCTGGGCAGGGATGGAGAAAGTCACTATTGGCGAGACAGAAGGCAATAAACACCTGACATCAAACCCCTAACCACTCGAAAAGAAAAAAAAAAAAGTTTAACCTTTAAATACACTTAAATGCACAGGCCAATTTAGCAGCAACATTAAGTCAGTTAACGTAGAACTTTAATAGAAATCTAAAAACGGGTGAACGAGTAGGCTTTTTTTAATAGCAGAAATCACATACTATATATTTCTTTTGCAATAAAGGGTTCTTCTTACCTGCCTCTTATTCACATTATTATTGCCAATGCACAGCTCAATGCACAATTCCGGCATCTGCTGGGATGAATTAGCTCCTACGCATGCACAATGTTATGGAATTTTACCGCAACGAATCAAGACGGCCAAAGATCCTGAACCCAGATGACTGAGCACAGAGGCCAGGCGAGGCCCACTGCAGCGTTGGTAGGGAGGAGAGTACAGTTCCATTCTCACTTTAATTATGGACTAATTTCCCCATTTATTTTACAAATAAAGAAGCTTTTTTTATCACGTTGTACTTCATGCTGTCATATTCACATAGTCATGAACCACATTTATTTGTGTAAACAAGTGGCCAACATCTCTTACGTTCCTAAAACTACTGATCCATTAGTGTGCTTATTGGGTGCTCTGAACCTTGAATCGTACCCACCAGGAGTTTACCCAATGATTTTACGCCTTCTATATTTAGCTAGAAAGTGGATAGCAAGAAACTGGATGGCAAGAAACTGGATGGCGCCTACTATCCTGACAGTTAAACAATGGATAGAATAGGTTAATTCTTTATTACTGAGAGACCGCACCGAAATGCCATACGCAAGTTTCAGCTAGTTTGGCAAGGGTGGCTAGACTAACCTGAGTTGCACCCCCCCCAAAACTAATAATGGATAGGCTGCTGCAGCTGTCATCATTGATGACATTGTCTTCCGTGATATTTTTGTTTTTGACTCTCTAGTCCAGAGGATTCGCCTGGAGTTTTAGTAACAGATTCAAAGTTATTGATCCTCTCTGTTCCTTTGTATCTGTGCACAAGTGTATATCCTGTGCAAGGTGATATATGATGTCACAGTATTTGTACTGTACCTTTAATACCAATAAAAGTTTGGATAAAAAACAAAAAAACAAAAAAAAAAAAAAAAACACACACCTATATTCTGGCCAATGAAATCTATTAATGATCAAATGTTTGACGAACCTAAAAGCACATGCAATACGTGGCTTTTCTTGTGTTTTTAAGCAGTTTCTTCTGCAAAGAGTTCTGGCATTCAGATAGGCTAAAGAGACGCCGCATACAGTATTATATTAAATGGGAAGACGCAGCTCCTTTTACCCTAAGGTGTACCAAACAGAGTGGAAACAGAACATGGTTTTGTAATTAACTTTAATAAGGACTCCAGGGGCTGAAATACTATCCATATCTGAGGCAAATCAATACCTGCGTAAAAGAAATATATAGAGAACACCAAAATCATATTCTCACCTAAACCACTGAATGTGTGTATGTGGCATAGACTCAAGGATGTAATCCCATCTTGAAGCCCATCGGATTTCTTTTTCTTCCTATACAGCAAAGGGAGGAAAAAACAAAAAAACAAAAAATAAACTTAAAGCTGATCTCTAGGTATGATTTTGGACCAATGCAAGTATGCATATTAAATACTTAGAGAGACAAAGAAGCTTCCTTTCTGCATAGTAACCACATAATAACCGCTTGCACGGCACTGCCACCATTCAAAGAACGTTTTTCTTTCTTCCCCCCAGAAAATACAAGGAAAGGCGTTTTCTCATTTGATGAGGTGGAGAGGTAGGGCAGTGATGTCACAGTCTCCACCTTAGCCAATCCGTGAATGCCTTATAAAAATACAAAAAGGTGTTCTGTAAATGGTGGCAGTGCCGAGCAAGCGAACCCCTATGGTTACTATGCAGAAGCCACTTGGCACAGGACCCAGAAGATCACTGTTCTCACATTCACATCTAAGCATAGGTGTGAATCAGGCCTTTGAGAAATTGTAGCAAAAGTTAGGGAGGTGTGTAAAATAATACGCACGTCAATAAATTGCAACTGTGCGTCTTAAAGTGGATGTAAACCATCGCATATACCCAGTGAAGTGAACAGCCTCAGATGATACACAGGGATGAAACGAATCTCCACACATACGTTTTACATGTATATCTGCGGTCATCAGCTTGCTATATTCTTTAGAAAGTGCACAGTGTTAAAATTTATTCTTCCTGTTCCAGCACTGGGAGTGATGTCTTGGCATACACTGTGTGAGCCGATTGGAGGAAAGGCACAGACCCTCCACAAGGAATGAAGATACCTGCAGAGCTATGCTGTGAACAGCCCAGCTCTCTGCTAATCTACACAACTTTTCAGTTGCTTTTATCTCCCGTATCAGAGAACTTTTCAGAAGTTATCATGCTGATAACAGAAGAACAGAGCAGCAAAAATACACAGGGGCTTTGGAGACTGATAAGTAAACACTACAGATATATATGTGCTTGGGTCAAATTTCATAAAAATCGGGTTAACAACCACTTGGCAAATACCAGGACCTTACAATTGTGACTTTGATCACTCTTCGTGTGGGAGCCAATAGTTAGTGAAGGGAAATCAAAACTCACCGGGACACTATACAAGAACACTTCCTGGCCCACAACCTACTGATCATCATTCATTAACCACTTCAATACAGGGCACTTTCGCACCTTCCTGCCCAGGCCAATTTTCAGCTTTCAGTGCTGTCACTTTTTAAATGACAATTGTGCAGTCATTCTACACTGTACCCATATTTTTTATAATTCTGCTCCCACATAAAGAGCTTTTTGGTGGTATTTGATCACCTCTGCGGTTTTTATTTTTTGCTAAACTAATGAAAAACGAAAATTAAAAAAAAAAAAAAAAAAAATTCTTTGTTTTTGTTATAACATTCTCCTTCACTGATGGGCACTGATAAGGCGGCACCAATGAGATGGCACTGATGGATGGCACTGGATTTCGAGGGGGGGCTGCGCTGATAACCAATCAGCACAGCCCCCCCTTGTCAGAAGAGCAGCCGATCTGCTCTCCTCTACTTGCGTCTGTCAGACGTGAGTGAGGAAAAGCAGATCAACGGCTCTTCCTGTTTACATTGTGATCAGCAGTGATTGGACACGGCTGATCACGTGGTAAAGAGTCTCCATCAGAGACTCTTCACTTAGATTGGAGTTGCGGTGTGTCAGGCTGACACAACCCAACAACAATCGCTGCAATGCGCTCTCCAGGGGGCGCGCAGCGGCTTGAAATCCTAAACATGTCATAAGAAATCATTTCAGGATATTGCAACCACTTTGCCGACGTCATTTTGTTATATGGCGGGGGCGGCAAGTGGTTAAAGTACACTTTTAACTAAAAGATATTGTACAAAGACAAAAAGCTTTTAGAACCTATGACTGTTATGAGTAAAAAAGCAATGCGTTTAACCCTGAGCCATGACATTCCTGTCTGGATCCACCAGCTATGTCTTAAAAATATGTAACACTTACCTCAAAAGTAACAGAGTAAGTGTACCGGATTTCAACATCATCTTTGTTATTCCTAATTTCCATAGGAGGCCCAGAACAATCCGCTTTGTCAGCATGAGTATGCTTGTAGCTATATTATATCATACGAAAGGAAACAAAAATTATACCAATATTACAGAATAGACAAATCAGATTTAGGGAGCCAGCAGTTTATTTTAAAGGACACGCACAACCACCCCACCAAAAAAAACAAAAAAAAAAAAAACAAAAACCTACAGCCTCCAATTCCAAAGCCAACTTTTGCACAGTGAAAGTTACTTAAAAGTGGTTGTAAACCCTCACATATACCCAGTGAAGTGAACCTCAGCTACAGAGATGAAAACAAATCCTCCTACATACAGTGGATATAATAAAAAAGAAAAAAAAAAAAAAAAATGTCTACACACCCCTGTTAAAATATCTGGTTTTTGTGATGTAAAAAAAATGAGACAGACAAAGATAAATCATTTAAGAACGTTTTCCACCTTTAATGTGACCTATAAACTGAACTCAGTTGAACAACAAACTGAAATCTTTTAGGTGGAGGGAAGTAAAAATAAAAAAACTAAAATAATATGGTTGCATAATTGTGCACACCCTTAAAACTAATACTTTGTTGAAGCACATTTTGATTTTATTACAGCACTCAGCCTTTTTGGGTAGGAGTCTATCAGCATGGCACATCTTGACTTGGCAATATTTGCCCACTCTTCTTTGCAAAAACACTCCAAATCTGTCAGATTGCGAGGGGATCTCCTGTGCACAGCCCTCAGATCACCCAACAGATTTTCAAAATTGGGTTCAGGTCTGGGCTCTAGCTGGGCCATTCCAAAACTTTAATCTTCTTCTGAGGAAGCCATTCCTTTGTTGATTTGGATGGATGCTTTGGGTGGTTGTCATGCTGAAAGATGAAGTTCCTCTTCATGGTCAGCTTTCTAGCAAAAGCCTGAAGGTTTTGTTATAAAATTGACTGGTATTTGGAACTGTTCATATTTCCCTCTACCTTGATCAAGGCCCCTGTTCCAGCTGAAGAATAACAGCCCCAAAGCATGATTCTGCCACCACCATGCTTCACTGTGGGTATGTTTTTTTTTTGGTGATGTGCAGTGTTTACGAAAACATATCTTTTAGAATTATGGCCAAAAAGTTCAACCTTTGTTTCATCAGACCAGAACACATTTTCCCACATGCTTTTGGGAGACTTCAGTATGTTTTTGCAAAATTTAGCCAGGCTTGAATGTTAGCCTTCGTAAGAAAAAGGCTTCCGTCTTGCCACTTTACCCCATAGACCAGACATACAAAGAATACGGGAGATTGTTGTCACATGTGCCACACAGCCAGTACTTGCCAGATATTCCTGCAGCTCCTTTAATGTTGCTGTAGGCCTCTTATAGCCCCTCCCTGACCCGTTTTATCCTCTTCTTTCATTAATTTTGGAGGGACGTCCAGTTCTTGGTAATGTCACTGTTGTGCCATATTTTCTTTACTTGATGATGACCGTCTTCACGGTGTTCCATGGTATATCTAATGCCTTAGAAATTCTTTTGTACCCTTCTCCTGACTGATACCTTTTAACAATGAGATCCCTCTGATGCTTAATTCTGAACACAGCTACATCCCCAGTTATAAGAGGGTGTGCCACTTTTATGCAACCACATTATTTCATAGTTTGTCAGAAAATGTTGTAAATCATTTTTCTCCTTCAATGATGTGCGCTGATGAGGCGGCACTGATAGTATGAGGGTGAAATCAACACGTGTTTCACTGAGGCATCTGACAAGGAGTTACTTTGATAGTAAATGTGAAAACGTAGATTTCTAGAGATTGACATTTACTAGTCAGTGGCAGGGCTGTGCACAATTTTGGGGCCAGGTAACTTAACCTCCTCCCGTATAGTAAAATGGCGGGTGGGTTCCCCCTTTGTTCTGGGATGACATCATACGACATTGCCCCAGTGTCACCGCTCTCGCGCTTGTCCTAGTTACATGGCGGGACCCGATCCTGCTAAAAAGCCGATGACGCGGCTCTTTAACCATCACAGCTGATCACATGTAAACACAGAGGTGCCGTTTCTGCAATGATGGGCAGGCACTCATGGGCATAGACTGGGGCTGCACTGATCATCAATGCCCCCATTACCTGTACAGGTCTACCCTGCGAGGAGATGCCTCTGTCAGTGTGAGACTAGGGGGGCCAATAAAACGGCCCCCCCGTGTTTACATGTGATCAGCTGTGATTTGACACAGCCACTCACATGGTCAAAGAGCCGCGTCATCGGCTTTTTAGCGAGATTGGGTCACGCCATGTCACTAGGACAAGTGAGAGAGCGGTGACACTGGGGCGATGTCATGACGTTGTCCCAGAACGAAGGGGGAACCCACCCGCCATTTTACTATACGGGAGGAGGTTAAGTTACCTGGCCCCAAAATTGTGCACAGCCCTGCCACTGACTAGTAAATGTCAATCTGTAGAAATCTACGTTTTCACATTTACTATCAAAGTAACTCCTTGTCAGATGCCTCAGTGAAACACGTGTTGATTTCACCCTCATACTTACTATACACGCTAATCCCACAATTTACTTAGACCAACCACTGCAGTATGATAATAGTAGGAACATTTTCAAGTAGTTAACGTGTAAGTGTAATTCAGCAACTGAAAATGATTAAGCAAGCATGCTTCCTATGGTTCCCTTGCTTAGAACTGTTGAAATTTGCTGGCAGCGAGAAAAAAAAAACAAAAAAAAAAAAAAACACAAAAATGTTTAAGGAGGGGTGGGGGCGGGGGTGGGCTAACTGCTACAAAGTGCAGGCAGCCATACTTGCAGCACCCTGCCAAACCTTCCAGTAAGGGCCGAACCTCTGGTCAGTCTGACAGGTAAACCTTAGGCACTTCCTGATAGCTTTAAGCCTGCCTAATCCATCCTCCCTCATACCACACCACATGGAATGTGTAGAGGGCAGAGTTCAGCAACAAACTTAACACTATCAGTGTCACAGCTTTGCATGTGGCTTGTGCTCCTTACAGGAGCATATGGGAGGCACCTGTAGGTAAGAAGGTTCCTGCGCTTCATATCCGCAGCAGTTTGTTTGACCACCACCTCCTCAGTGACAACATACAGGATATATGTGACCACTCTCGAGTCAACTGTCTTCATAGAAGTCTGTAGGCAGTCAATGGACACTTTCAGTGTGAATACACTAAAGTAGTTAATATTCTAATTCTAAGGCCCCTTTCAGACAGAGCGCAAGTTCCACCTCCTCTGCTTAGAAGGCGGATGACAGGTCTGCATAGCGGAGCGGACACAGCTTGCTGTTTTCTATGGGGCAGTCAGATGGAAACGGACTGGAGGTTAGGTTGGATGCCAGCGCCGCTCCATAGGGAAAGATGGGTGGTCCAATCGGGTCTACCTGAAAAACGGACAGGCGAACCCGAACGATCCGCTGGTTTGAAAGGGGCCTAAGACATACCAATCTGAGTATCTTAAAAGTATGTTTTTTTTTGGGCCCATTTATACTTACCTAGGTGGATACAGCATCGGTCCGATGCTGCATCTGTCCCCTGCCACCTCGTCACTGAGACCCAAGCAATCGAACATCACTGATGGCTCGGTTCTCACAGATCCCCAGCAGAGATCAGCAATCAGCAGCTCTCCTCTCTGCTCTTCCACGCTCAATGGAGCGCTGAGCTGTGAAGGGGCGGGCTCACTATGAGGCTGAGACAAGCATCAGTCCAGGCACCTGGCAGGTCCAGACTGTCGTGATGACGCGGTACATGGACCAATTCCTGTGACGTCAGCAGAGAGCAGACTTCAGACTGCTCTCTGCTGAAAATGGGTCACAGGAGTGCAAAACAAATTGCACTCCTGTGACCCATAGGTGAAGCCCAGCCAAACAAGCTCAGGCTGGACTTCTCCAGTAAGTACAATAATCCATACTTTTTTTTACCAAGCCTACAGATCTACTTGAAAAAAATAAATACCAAGTTCACCACATGTGAACAGTCAAAAGATTAAAGTACATCTAAACCAACCCAATAAGAAAATGTTGATGTTGCAGCTTAAAGTCCTTAGATGTGGTGGCAGCATTTTTTATTTTTTCAACTACTTGCTTACTGGGCACTTAAACCCCCTTCCTGCTCAAGCCAATTTTCAGCGCTGACACTTTTGAATGAGAATGCTACCCTGTACCCATATGAAATTTTTATCACTTTTTTTATCACAAATAGAGCTTTCTTTTGGTGGCATTTTTATCACATACTGGGGTTTTTAGACCAAAAAAAAAAAAAAACGCTAACCCATTACCGGCTCTGTTTAAATCATATGATCAGCTGTCATTGGCTGACAACTGATCACATGGTAAGGGGCCAGGATCGGCCCCTTACTCCGATCAGCCGAGTCTCAGATGGGGCGCGCAGGCATCACATGGACGGAAAGACGTGCATGGGACGTACATGGACACCCTCCTAGCAATTCAGGCCCGTGCTGTAGCTGTCTTTCGGTTATAGCGCGGGCGGCAAGAGGTTAAAGCCAAGTGCATTTTCTGCAAGTACAGAAGATGTATGTTGATCCCGTGAGAAATCTTGTGTCCTAACCACATCTGTACCAAACTGATATCTCAAACAATGTTATCCCCCTTCTCAGATATCTTCAGTGAACTACAAAGCAGTGTCCCTCTACCAATGGCGATAAGGAGAAGGGGGAGATGTTTATAGTTCAAATCAGTTCAGCAACTTAGGGCGGCACAGCTGTTCCTCCATATATACAGTGCATTGAGTGAGCACTGTCACTATTGGACAGGCAGAGCGATAATGGCCAAATCTTTAGCTGCAGAAGGAAAAAAGCCTGAAAAGGCCAATGCAGGCACCACATTTAAAGGCCTGGTATGTATTATTTTGAGTTTTTGGGTTAAAGTATGAGGGGTGATACTTAAATAAGCACACAAGAATATATTACATGTTTGGTCTGTATTTTGGCTGTACAAGAAAGAGAATTGGTATGATAAACGTACCTTCTAGGTTCGAGCTTAGCAGCAACCAGTCGTGACCCCTTTGCTTCATCTTCTACCACATGGTAATATATAGTTATGTCCACATGGTTAAAGATATAATATGTATCTCTCTCATGAAATTCAGACTATAAATGAAAGAAAATTCACATGTCAAAATTATAAATTCTTTAGAAAGCTAAGACATTTAGGCTGGGTGAACAAAAAAGCGGCGGTGGTGGTTTTAGTGCGGCAGTCTGGTGCGTTTCTGTTCACCGGATCGGGTTTTTACCTGAAATCGCACCTGAACCAAACCCAAAAACGCACAGGACCCTTCTTGAAAATCGCACAGCGGCCACCCCGCATATGTGAACCGGCTGCATTGAAAGCCGTTCACATTCCACATGTTATGCGAATTGGATGCAGTTAAGAAGGCATCCATTCCCATATATGTGGATCGAGCCTAAAATGAGGTTTTATTCATTTTGTCAATTAAAACCAGACAGCTCTGTGTCTGCACAGGCAGGACTGAGGGTGCAGCACAATCACTGTTGAAATGCTCACATTTATTACACATGCATCTTTAGGATGACCATCTTCTGTAATGTAGCAGCCAATTGGAAAGCCAGGATTGCAAAATTTCTGTTTCTCTTCTACATCATAACACCACGTAACAGGCATATTGTCAATAATCCTGAAAGAGAGACATAGTGGATGAATCATTTTGAAATGAAGGTTCTAATAATACTTTAAAAAAAAAAAAAAAAAAGTATAGCACGTATTCCTATTTGAAGATTTTATATTCTTTTACCCAATATACCATAGCATCTATTTGAGGTGTGTAAACAGACTCTTCATGTGCCTTATCCTGTAATCAAAGTAGTCATTTTACATGAATGCTGCACACACTGCTTAATAAATAGTACCTAAAAAGGGAGAATCTACAAATCTATACGGAGATCGCAATTATATAAAATTACTTCCAGTGGGAAATACAGACTTAAAATGTATTGTTGAAAATACTGCATTGCATATTGAGGACAAAAGGGTCAGACATCCACTTCTCTTCATATATTGATCCAGCAATTAGAATCAGAAGTAAAGGGTACTAGTCAAACTTCATAACTTGACAATTAGGTCAGCAGAGAAGGGTGGAAATACTACATTCACTAGTATGTACTTATTGGAATGCCAGGGACCAATAATTGACTGTGCAACAAAACTAAAGATTTGCTCCATCAAAAAAGTACATTAAAACCAAAAGGAATGATGAATCGGTTATCTGATAGAAGAGCGCTAGGAAAGTATTTCTGTAAACCAGTAAGATATAGTTTAGTTAAAATTGACAAAAATCATTGCACACCTGCGCAATTGTTAATACGCACAGAGACAAACGCTTTACCAATATTTGAAGCTTAGGTTTTACCTCTGCTGAAGTCTATGGCCACGTGTATAAGGACACAATAAGCAGTACTAAATCTTAAAAATGGTAGCGATTGATCTAAGCACCTAGAATTGTCTTGTATCAATGCAATATTACTTTACAGTTCTTTGGACAGTTGGATTACAAGCTGTGGCTTACTTCCTTCAGTTTCTGCAGTCAACAGCCACGTAAAGTATTCTTCAGAGTTTTTTCTCACCAGCAACATGTTACTTTTAACCACTTGCCTACTGGGCACTTTTACCCCTTCTTGACCTGGCTAATTTTCAGCTTTCAGCGCTGTCACACTTTGAATGACAATTGCACGGTCATGCCACACTATACCTAAACTAAGTCTATCATTTTTTTCACACAAAAATAGAAGCTCTCTCTTGTATTTAATCACCACTGATTTCTAAAAAAAGTTTTGCAAAATATTTTAAAGGGACAAATTCATTATTCAGCGCATGTTACGCCCATAATTTGGGTATCACATGCTCCAGATCTGCCCCACGCACCCTCGATTCCCCCCCCCCACCCTGTGTTCTCTCCACGCTCATTGTTATTACAAAGCTATGCCGGGCTCCACCCACACGGACACATCATTCATTCACAATATGTGCGCATGTGAGAACTACAAATCTAGTCATGCATTGCGGCTGGTGGCTTGTAGTTCCCAATGAACTGCGAGGGTGCTCATAAGTGCTCTCGCAGCTCATTCACAAGCTATGCAGTTGGTGAACAGTCTGCCCATATCGGAGGTACGGACTGAAAACTGTAGGTCTTGTCTTGAAAACAGATCACGGGTGCAATGCTTTGCAGGCTCCCGAGAGAGAAAATTAATGCACTTTTTTCCTGCAAAAATTTGTGCATTTATTATTTTTCTCCAGAAGGTAAACTTAGCCTTTAATTAAAATAATCTTAATATGTCTTTTGCATCATTACAGGTGCCTAGGTCTAGAGCTGCCTTATCCAAAGTTACTGGAGGACAGAATGCATACCAAAGAACATTAACAAAAAGCGACAAATTATTTTATATAGATTTATTGCACAAAGTTCAGTTTAACAGCACTGTGTGTGGGACTTGAAGTAAAATGCAAGATCTTCTCAGATTGTCCCACCCCTTCATACTTGCCTTCCCTCCATCTTCTGTACGTTTTAGGGTGATAGCTGTCCTTCTGGGAAGATTCCTAGAAAAATCTTATGAGAAGACACTCCAGTGCACTGAAAAGAGTGTTTTCTCATGAGATTTTGTATGCTCTGTATTCCTCAAGATCTAGTCAGGAGTGTGAAATCATCCTTGCTTAGGTGCTGTATGTGAAAGACGGGGGGTAAGGACAAGTATAAACCCAAACTTTTCTTAAGTACATTTTACACGCACTTATATTAGAGGAATTGTGCAGAGTGCAGGGGAGAGGAGCCTGAGTCAACATAAGCAGACATTGCATTTTACTGCCAAGTCTACTTCAAATGCACGCAGTGAGATTTTTTAAATCAAGTTCATGCCAATGCTGATCTTGGTGTGTTGATGCACTTTCCAGAGCAACTGAATATGCCACAGAACTCAAGCATTTTACTGGTCCAAAAAAAAGCATTTGTCATCGACTACTTAATTTACAGTAAAAATGACGGACAGATATACTTACCAGTGGTGCTGGTAGTTAAGTAGCATACTCTTCTTTAAGAATTCCAACTTCTGTTTACTCTGTTGATCTGACGTGTATTTTCTAACACAAACATCTTCACATTTTTTATTTTCTTTAAATCTGAACTGCAAAAAAAAAAAAAAAAAAAAAAAATTGAGTAAAGCCCAGGTTAAACAGATATTAGCTGTAAATATTGAAGTCAAAATTAAGCATTTCTAGAACCTTTTCACAACATTCCACGCAGGGAGGATGGGTCACATAGAAGTGCATGGAAAATACCACAAAAATATGATACAGTTGTCAAGCAGATCATTTCCTACTGTAATAAAAGGTGAGCTATTACTGTACAAACAATAGTAGGTAACAAAAGAAGAAAAACGATGGAGGTAGAAGATAATTAGTAGATACTGATATCCATGTCTGGAGTCTTCCATTTCTGCTATATTAAGTTGAGGAGATTGGGACTAAAAGTATAACTAAAAAGGCAAAAAACTTTTCCTTTAGCTTTGGACAGAGTGGCGAGGAAGAAGAAAGAACCTCTGTCAGTTTGTAGAGCTGTGTGCCCCCCGTTAGGGAGATTCACCCTCTGTGTCTTATTTGGTACTTTCTTTTACTTTTAATGATAGTGACAAATTTTGGGTTGTCCCCAGAAAAGTAATAGAGGAAAATCTTCCAATGGGGACACCAATTCTGGCAGGAATTCCATTCATTTGCAGGGATTTCCTCACTTTGTTTGGCTATGGGACAGGAAGTGAATAGAAATTTCTGCAATGGAACACACATGGCGAAAAAAATTAAGATCTGACAGGAGTTATATTGCTCTATCAAAAAAAAAAAAAAAAAAAAAAAAGTTTTGCCTATAGTTCTACGTGAAGGGCCGATTCCCCCTGGGCCAGCTATTTTCCCATACAGAGATGATCAAACTTGCTTAATTCAAAGCTCTCCAACTCCGGGTGCCCTTTGGTGATTGAAATAGGCAACAGCGCCATGGTGTTGTCCAATGGTACCCCGATCGAGTGGCATGCCAGTGGTATATGGCAGTTTTTATTACTCTGAGCTTCAAGATGTTGATAGGGAGCTTGGCTTCTTTGAATGACTATGTTCCCTGAGTTGTGAAAGGTTGAAGTTGGTAAACAGGAATATGCAGATGGGCATCTTGGCAATTACTGACCTTGCGGATTCCAAACTAACTTTGGAATTAAGGAGGTACTGGTTAAGAAATTTTAGGTCCAGGACAGGATGAATACTCCATTGGGTTTTTGTACCACGAACAGGTCTGAATAGAATTTTTTAAACTGGTCTTCCAGGAAGTAATGGAGCAACCATTTCTGGGAAGAGAGATGGTTCAGGACATTCTGCACATGCAACTGTCCTTGAGCAGAGTTTGGTTGTTTGGAAGTTGGAAAGCAAGCAGTGGGTGGGGGTTGGGGGGGGGGGGTAGAGTTTGGAATTCTATTTTTACCCCTCTGAAACCACTGATTGAACCCACAGGTCTCGGACGTCTGGTGACCCAGAGAAGAATAAAAACTGTAAATCCTACATGCCCCCACTCCTAGAAGTGAGGGCAACTCTTCATTGGGAAGAGGACTTAGCAGTTGAAGCCTGAGCAAAGCATTGATGTGTACAGTGTTTTAAGGAGATAGAAGACCTTGATGGTGATTTTGTAACTTTCCTCTGTGTAAGAAAGTTTTCATAGGCGACATTTGTAATGAATTTGTCAAGTGCCCCAATCCACAGACATCCTATGTGTAAGACATCTTTTGCAGGAAGCTTCAACGGACCAGGCTTTGAGCCACAAGATTATGGGCATGTGAACAGAAATCAACCATTCTGGAGATTTTAGTTATGACTTGTTCTGGGGCATCCACACAAAAGAGTAAAGCAAAAAGGTACCTGCTGTAATTTCTCCATTAAAGTGGAACTTTAGGCTGCAACATGAAATCGGGCAGAAAGGCAGGATTTTTTAATACAGGCTTTGCTTCCTCTGTATTAAAGTTACTTACATGCTTGTTCACCTCTATAGAGCAAGCTGTGCAAGAGCAGCTCAGTGCACAAATTTGGCAAAATCTGCCAGAACTGCCGCACATGTGGGGGAGTGACCGCATCCCGGCCCAGCCAATTACAGTGGCTGGCGATCGAGACCCGGAGGCCAGCCTCTGACATCTTTGGCAAGTTCTGGGGACTGCGCATTGCTGGATTCAAGGGGACTATACTTCTGTTTTTACGGTATTGTCCTGGAAAAAAGGATTTTGTTGGTTGTTCATTGCCCTATTGCAATTAGCTGCAGTTTGACAAAATTGACATTTTGCTGCAATAGCAGATTTCAGAGCTTGGCCTGATTTGATTGTAGCTGTATTAGTGCAATTGTGACAGAGAAAATTGAGTACTGTCCGTGATATTTTTTTTATTTGCACATTATGCTAAAGTTTTACGACCCCCTCTGTGACCAGTATCCCCCCCCCCTCCATTCTATAGATCTCCTTCTGTCTTATCTCACTAACTCTCCTGCCATCTTTATTACCATTGATTTGTATGTGTTTGTTTTTCTCTCGCTTTTTTTTTTTCCTTTAACATTCGGCTTAAAAATTTGTGAATCAGTACTGCTTGGACCTTGAAGAGGGGGACATACCCCGAAAGCTTGTCCTGAAAAATTGTATGTTAATGCAAATAAAAAAAGTATCACGGACAGTACTCAATTTTCTCAGAGCTTGGCCTGCAAGAACAAAGAGCAGGCACAGTGATATGGTATTTTCAAGATTGAAACACAAGGGTCTAGTAACGAAACAGACCACTTCTTTGTGAACCCAGGTGTGACCATCCTGCAGCAAAGTCTTTGTGGCTAAAGGATGGGAGGAAGCGCCAGAGTACCTTATAAAGGGCAGTAACGTGTGCGACGTGGGGTCATACATCTGAGACTAAGCTCTGGGTGGGTAGTTTTAGCACCAACTTTGAAAGGTTTAACACTATACACACACATGAATACAATTTCCAACAGATTCCTGGTTTCCTGATAGTTGTAACATTTAAATGCATACTGTTTAGCATCCTTAACAAGTAAAAAGGTGCAATGTGCAGATACCTCTAAGCATAATACCCAATGGTCCAAGGGCATTGAAGTATGTACATATGTGTACACTAGTAGTGTAAAACCACTACGTCAGTCAGGGCAGCCACCAAGAAACCAAAAGCAAGTTCCAATAAGCTGAGAAAAGACAAGGAATAGGGGCGCCTCTGAGAATATATCATAAAACAATTTTATTACAATCACAATATCCACTCACATGAAATAAAGAGGAGTCGTGTGCAGGAACATGATCAGGGCTGGAGGAGATGATGATGTAGGACTGTAGCCAGCAGCAGAGTAGCTAATATACAATCAGGTCCAGGCAGGAAAGGGTGCAGATGGCTGAGCACAAACACAGTCTAATGCAACTCAGTGTTCCTGGCAGGTAGTGACTGCAGTCCAGTGACGAGGGGGAGATCAGTCAAATACTGACAAGTATATCCGTGGGAGGAGGGGGGGAAGACGTCCGGGTGGATGGCTGAGCTGTGCTGTATCTCCACAGCGTTCGCACTGTCCCTGTGTGGTGGAGGGAGAGACAGGGGCGTGTGTGTGGATCGAAAGTGAGGTTTGGAGTGCAGACACAGGCCGGCGCCGAGCCGTGACATCAACATGCGACGCGTTTCTGAATTAGCTGGCTATGGATGGAAGAGATAGCCGCATTCCTTTCTCAAGCATCTTGAGAGAGGGAGAGACACGGCCGTGTGTATGGATCGAAAGCGAGGCTTGGAGTGCAGACACAGGCCGGCGCTGAGCTGTGACATCATCAACATGCGATGCTCTCTTGCTTGAGAAAAGAATGCGGCCATCTCTTCCATCCATATCCAGCTAATTCAGAAACGCGCAGCATGTTGATGACGTCACAGCTCGGCGCCGGCCAGTGTCTGCACTCCAAGCCTCGCTTTCGATCCACACACACGGCCGTGTCTCTCCCTCCACCACACAGGGACAATACGAACGCTGTGGAGATACAGCACAGCTCAGCCATCCGCCCGGACGTCTTCCCTCCCTCCTCCCATGGATATCCTTGTCAGTATTTGACTGATCTTCCCCTCTTCACCGGACTACAGTCACTACCTGCCAGGAACACTGAATTGCATTAGACTGTTTGTGCTCAGCCATCTGCACCCTTTGCTGCCTGGACCCGATTGTATATCAGCTACACTGCTGCTGGCTACAGTCCTACATCATCATCTCCTCAGCCCTGATCATGTTCCTGCACACGACTCTTCTTTATTTCATGTGAGTGAACATTGTGATTGTAATAAAATTGTTTTACGATATATTTTCAGAGGCGCCCCTATTCCTTGTCTTTATTGTTAAGGATGCACAAAGCAATAAATTTAGATTTTTTGTCTTATACTTACTGGGGGACTGCAGTAAAGATTATAAAAAAACAGGTTAAGGCTCCTTTCACACTTGTGCGACTTCAAAGTCACGCAATTTTGCCGCGATTTTGACAAAACAGTCATACGACTGTGGATCAGACTTTGTCCATCGACTTGAAGTCCGACTTCAATGAACAGGGATCAGACTTTGATCCCCGACAATACCAGGCACTATCTGTCTGGTATGAATCTTTAGGGAGAACTCCACACACACAATGTAAAAAAAAAAAAAAACAAAAAAAACAAAAAAAAAAAAAACAAAAAAAACAAAAAAAAAAAAAACGGCATGGGTTCCCCCTCCAAGAGCATACCAGATCCTTATCCGAGCACACAGCCCGGTAGGTCAGGAAAAGAGGTGGGATAAGCGAGCACCCCCTCCTGAACCATACCAGGCTACATGCCCTCAACATGGGGGGTGGGTGCTTTGGGGCAGGGGGGATCCGACTTCAGTGATATTCAATGGGCTGAAGTAGGATCAAAGTTGGGACTACTTTGAAGTCGTACTAATATGAATGGTTGTCATTGGAAATCATGGGGAATGACTTGTCATGCTACTTTGAAGGCCCAAATCGTGGGAAATGTTGTACAAGTGTGAAAGGGGCCTTAACCTGTTCATGTCCCCATATAGGTTTTTCAAGTCAAGGTGGGCCATACCACCATAGTGGCCTTCAGATTCTAGGTTCCAAAGGGAAGGACCAAGGCCTTGGATCTGTACAGCACTCTTCTGCTAACCACACACATTGCACCAAGTGCTGAGGTAAGCGCACTACAGGATCAAGTGTCTGAAGAAATGTTACAGGCCATCCCAACAGCATAGGGTCTGGGCACAGCCATAAGGTTTTTCAAAGCTTGCACCGATCTGGATGCAGTGCTTCTATTGTTTTATCAGAAGCCACCAAAGAGTTAATTGAAGAAGCTGAAGTAAAATAATACACTAGTTAAGCTAAGAGTAATGTCTATGTGAAGGAGGAAAAGCTTCATCACCTTAGGACACTAGCAAAAAAAGCTGAGGACTCAAGAGTGGGGCAAGGTTCTATGAGGACACCAAAAAGCTTTGCCAGTGTCATATCACCTGAAGGTACCAGTCTACAACCCAGAATCAATTAATATCAAGCCTGTGTCCCGAAAAAAAAGAAAAAAGAAAAAAAAGAAAAAAAGAAGAAGTAGGCTTTAGCACTACTTGAAGCTAGTTAAAAGCTTATTCAAAGCTCTGGATTCAACGCTTGCACACAGAAGCTGAAACTTTAAAGGGCCCTATGAAAGGTGGATATTTTCAAATGGTTGCACTACATTACATTTTTCACTTACATTTACAAGCTATACCCTGTTTAATTAGGCATGAATCATGTGTGTAAAAATATTGAGTAGTGCTCAATACAACATACAACACAAGCACAGCAAGTTATCAGTACTATCCCTGAAAAAAAAGTTCACTACTTTATAAAATAAGCACAAACCTTGTATGGAGAGGGTTCAATTCGCTCACCAAACAACACCTGACCAAGGTTTTCAGATGGACGCTTTCCTTCCTTTGCCGGACAAAAATCAAACCTTAAATAAAAAACAAATAAAGTATAACATGTAAAAAATACAGTTGTACAAGTTGGCAAAATCAAGTAAGCCTTTATGACCCCACTATAATGAAAAATTTACTCAGTATGTTTTTTTTTTTTTCTCTTTTCACTTTCCTTTATTTATATTTTTACTACATACATTTCAAGCTATCCAACAACGTTTCCATTGCAGAAGTTGGACTAACCATTATGCTGACAGGGATGCCTACAATGGTTACCATACAGTGGAAATGGAAAGTATTCAGACCCCCTTAAATTTTTCACTTTGTTATATTGCAGCCATTTGCTAAAATCATTTAAGTTCATTTTTTTCCTCATTAATGTACACACAGCACCCCATATTGACAGAAAAACACAGAATTGTTGACATTTTTGCAGATTTATTAAAAAAGAAAAACTGAAATATCACATGGTCCTAAGTATTGAGACCCTTTGCTGTGACACTCATATATTTAACTCAGGTGCTGTCCATTTCTTCTGATCATCATTGAGATGGTTCTACACCTTCATTTGAGTCCAGCTGTGTTTGATTATACTGATTGGACTTGATTAGGAAAGCCACACACCTGTCTATATAAGACCTTACAGCTCACAGTGCATGTCAGAGCAAATGAGAATCATGAGGTCAAAGAAACTGCCTGAAGAGCTCAGAGACAGAATTGTGGCAAGGCACAGATCTGGCCAAGGTTACAAAAAAAAAAATTCTGCTGCACTTAAGGTTCCTAAGAGCACAGTGGCCTCCATAATCCTTAAATGGAAGATGTTTGGGACGACCAGAACCCTTCTTAGAGCTGACCGTCCGGCCAAACTGAGCTATCGGGGGAAAAGAGCCTTGGTGAGAGAGGTAAAAGGAAAACCCAAAGATCACTGTGGCTCAGCTCCAGAGATGCAGTCGGGAGATGGGAGAAAGTTGTAGAAAGTCAACCATCACTGCAGCCCTCCACCAGTCGGGGCTTTATGGCAGAGTGGTCCGACAGAAGCCTCTCCTCAGTGCAAGACACATGAAAGCCCGCATGGAGTTTGCTAAAAATCACCTGAAGGACTCCAAGATGGTGAGAAATAAGATTCTCTGGTCTGAAGAGACCAAGATAGAACTTTTTGGCCTCAATTTTAAGCGGTATGTGTGGAGAAAACCAGGCACTGCTCATCACCTGTCCAATACAGTACCAACAGTGAAGCATGGTGGTGGCAGCATTATGCTGTGGGGGTGTTTTTCAGCTACAGGGACAGGACGACTGGTTGCAATCGAGGGAAAGATGAAAGCGGCCAAGTACAGGGATATCCTGGACGAAAACCTTCTCCAGATTGCTAAGGCCCTCAGAATGGGCCTAAGGTTTACCTTCCAACAAGACAGTGACCCTAAGCACACAGCTAAAATAACGAAGGAGTGGCTTCACAACAACTCTGTGACTGTTCTTGATTGGCCCAGCCAGAGCCCTGACTTAAACCCAATTGAGCATTTCTGGAGAGACCTAAAAATGTCTGTCCACCAACGTTTACCATCCAACCTGACAGAACTGGAGAGGATCTGCAAGGAGGAATGGCAGAGGATCCCCAAATGCAGGCGTGAAAAACTTGTTGCATCTTTCCCAAAAAGACTCTTGGCTGTATTAGATTAAAAGGATGCTGAATACTGAGCAAAGGGTCTGCATACTTAGGACCATGTGATATTTCAGTTTTTCTTTAATAAATCTGCAAAAATGTCAACAATTCTGTGTTTTTCTGTCAATATGGGGTGCTGTGTGTACATTATTGAGGAAAAAAAATGAACTTAAATGATTTTAGCAAATGGCTGCAATATAACAAAGAGTGAAAAATTTAGTCTGAATACTTTCCGTCCCCACTGTATATATTGCTTAAAACTTTTTTTTTAAAGTAGAAAAACAAAAAAAAAAAAACACCCCTCCTGATGTAACTGATCAAAACAATTCAGATGGCGGATCTGTCATCTACTTAACCACTTCAGCCCCGGAAGAGTTGGCTGCTCAATGACCAGAGCATTTTTTGCGATACGGCACTGCGTCGCTTTAACTGACTGTTGCGCGGTCGTGCAACGATGTACCCAAACAAAATTGACGTCCTTTTTTCCCCCACAAATAGAGCTTTCTTTTGGTGGCATTTGATCACCTCTGCGTTTTTTTTTGCGCTATAAACAAAAGAGCGACAATTTTGAAAAGAAAAAAAAAAAATATATATATTTTACTTTTTGCTATAAAAATCCCACATTTTTTAATTAAAAAATAATAATTTTTTCCTCAGTTTAGGCCGATACGTATTTTACATATTTTTGGTAAAAAAAAAAAGATATATAATATCGCTATAAGCGTATATTGCTCGGTTTGCGCAAAAATTTTTAGTGTCTACAAAATAGGGGATTTATGACATTTTTTTCATTATTTTTTACTAGTAATGGTGGCAATCTGATTTTTATCAGGACTGCGATATTGCGGCAGACAAATTGGACACTTGACACATTTTTGGGACGATTGACAGCGTTTAGTGCTATAAAAATGCACCGATTACTGTATAAACGTCACTGGCAGGGAAGGGGTTAACTGTATTCACTAGGTGTATTCTAACTGTAGGGGGGTGGGACTGTCTAGGGGAGGGGGAGAGGGAGAGAGATCGGTGTTCATACTTAGTATGAACACGCAATCTGTCTCAACTCCCCTGAAAGTACCAGGATTTGTGCGTTTACACACACAGATCCCGGTTCTCGCTCTGTCATGAGTGTGCGTGCCCCCAGTGTCCAAAATGCAAAGCGATGTAGGATAACGTCATTTCACCCAGCCGTGCCATTCTGCCTCAGTAAAACTGCGGCGGCTTGTCAGCAAGCAGTTAAATTAAAGTCCATCTTAAACTGCAGAACAAACAGTATTGTCATTTTGAGCACCTGCAATTCTATTGCAAGAAGTGGTTAATCAATGGATCTACTGGCAGAATCAAACGGGTAATAAAAAACTTGATGACAGAGAGACTCAGAAAATCACAAAAAGCTGTGTTAATGCTACAGACTGACTGCAACATACATAATTCTTTGCCTATAGCTCTACTTTAAATGAAAATTAACAAGAAGTAAACTAGTGTTGCAACAGTTTAAAGCCTTTCCCTTGTTAAAGCTCATCAAAACTGCTGGCAGATATGAACTATTCAGCTTATAAGCAACTCTGCCCCTTGTGTGTCTCCAGACACACAAGGGGCACAACCATCTCCACAGCATAGAAAAGGTGAAGGTAGGCTGACAATTAGACTGCACATCAAAAACTCCCATGACCAATGATCGGGGGGGAGTTGCTACAAATGGAGAAGCCGGTGTTCTAACGAGAAGTGTCCCCCTATCGGATAGTGTCCGCCCCGTACTGCGCAGTCGCAGCACTTGCGCAGTACAGACGATAAGGAGATGCCGAAAGTCTCCAAAGTTGACCAGTTGACCATCAGCTGTACAAGGCGCTTGGGCACTTAATAGTGAACGCTTTGTAAGAGGGTCCCTCGCGGGCACGCTTCGCTTGCCACGCTTCGGACATGGCCTCGCTGCGCTCGGCATCTTTTTATTCTAACTCTATGTCCACTTGGATAGTGGGGTATGAACCTGGACACAGGGCGCCGTGTACAGCTGATGATCAGCTGTTGAACTTCGGAGACTTTCGGCGTCTCGTTTGTCCTCCGTACTGCGCCTGCGCAGTACAGGGCGGACACTATCCGATGGGGGACAGTATTCGACAAGACACCGGCTTAGCTGCCGAGTTTGACAGAAGTGGAAATTTGAATAACTTGTAACAGCACCAATTTGCTTAGGCAGCACATTTTTGGGAAATTAGTGCATTTGAAACAGCTGATTGATGGAAAATAATGAAGAAATATTTACATGTTTGGGGATATAAAGATTCACTGCAACTAACCGCTGAACAGATCATCATAATAACCATTGCTTTGCTCCCTCCTTGCTCCTTTCAGCCACCTGAAGTTGCAGCTTTAAGCTTAGATAAGGGTTGAGAACCTTCCTTTGGTAACCATGCTGGGCCAAGCAACAGGCACCAGCACTGAGACGAGGGGAAGAGAGTAACATTCAAGTATTTCTCTTTGCACATTGTGGGCAAAAAGAAAAAGCAAGAAAGCGACACAAATATTCGCTGCCGCGTAGTTAAATCACAGGTTCACATGACAAAGAAACAAACAAAAAAAAAAAAAAAAAACACATAATAAGTCACAGAATGGACATGCACAAGGTACACATACGCACAAAGATTTTTAACCTTAATACTTGTCCTGGATTAAGGTAAAAAAAAAAAAAAAAAAAAACCCTTCTAATGGTCTGCTACCCCCCCCCCTGATACCTATGTAAATACCTACCTAAAATGGATCTCAATTTGGTGCTGCTCTCTCTCTCTCCTCACTGGACATGGAGGCTGTTAATCAAATCCTGTGAGGAGGGAACAGGGGATGGGGGATGGGGGATGGGGCCAAGCCACGCTGTGTATGTCAAAAAGACACACGCAGCCCAGTTTAGGATTGAGACTGCGTATCTGCCCTCCTAGCAAGCAGTATATTAGTGGGGCAGACACCAAAGAGAATGAGCGGACAGTGCCAGCGGGGGGTTTGGGGCCACCGGGAGGTAAAAAAAAAAAAAAAAAAGACAGATCCCCGCTTTAAACACAAGCAATGTTGATAAAGGATCTTTCCCTAGCATTCTGACAGAGGTACTGCTCTATTCCTCTTCTTACAGGACACACTAAGAGCAGTGGGAACCATAGGCCCATGTTGCTGTCAGTTAAATCCCGTGAGGAGGGAGTAGGGGTCATGGTCAGGCTGCGCTAGGAGCACGCCTGCATGGGTGTCCCCTCAGCACACAGCTTGCTGAAGGGGCACTCCAAGAAGTGGAGGGGCAGAAAGCACTGCCAGGGGATTGAAAAAAGGAGAATTAGGGGCTCTGCTCCTTGCAATACCATTGCACAGAGTAGGTAAATACACCATCTTTTTTATTTTAGGAAAAAAAAAAAAAAAAAATTTAAATTACCTTTTACTACTACTTTAAAAAAAATTTAAAATTATAAAACACAGAGCTACATTAAAATTGTATCTTTCACATCCGCCCGTTGCTCAGTTTTAACTTCTTAGGTTTCGATTTATAGCTGCAATTGTCAGGCTTCTGGAGACTCTGCCTCCAGCTTTGTGCATGTACCTCTGTATGTGCTTTCAGTTACAAATCTAGATGGAGTGTGAATGGACTGCCAGCATGCTTATATTCAATTTTCCATTGAAAGCTCCAAGACATCTACTGCGGAGGCAAAACGGGACTTGCAGTCTGCATTCACAGATCTCTTTGAATGAATGACACGGCTGTGCGGGAGGAGCTCCGTATAGCGGAGCCAGTTTTAAATGGAACAGTGGTTGGAGAAAGAACCTGCCCCTCCACCCTGCTGTCACAGTGGGGGAGACTAAGGAGATGAAGGGGGTACCCCTAAGTACAGGTGTAACATGTTCCAAAGGTGAACTTATCCTTTAATTTAGAGAGAAGTCTGTTTTGCGGTGTACCTGGGAAAGCCAAACGTGTTAATCATGTATTTGAATAGGATACCATTTATACACACACATACATACATACATACATAAAATGTAAGACTTACGCAGTATATTCATATGGAAGCACCGATTCCACAGAGTCAAGTCTGTTCACGAATAGCTCTATCTCAAACTGGGGAGGAAAAAAAACAAAACAATTAAGTAGGCAAATATTGTAAACATAACGCCATTGTTAAATAAGAGGAACTACATACCTAATTGAAATACACCTATCAAAATACAATCATGAATTCAGTGCCTGGCAAAAACAGACACTGCAGTTACTGTACAAATTAATAAGTATATAAAGAACCTGAGCCTAGTTTTTACCGCTTATTTGACCCCAACTGGAGGGACCTTCCCTTACTTCCTGTCCCAGTGTCACATGAGGTTGTCAGATTACAGTAAGGCTGCCTAGGATTGCTCATAGACGACTTCACAACAAAGAGATATGTGCCATATAGAAAGACTACAAACTACACTAGTATGTTAAGACAAAGTAGAGGCAAGCAAGCCTATTCTGGATAGAGCTGCATCAGCATATATTAGTAGCGCATTTGTGCTCCGAAAATCACTAGCAAATGACAGGTAGCAATAGAACCCCTTTCGCGCTGCTTAAACAGCAGCTAAAGGGCCGGCAGTTTTTGCGGTGCTTTAGCGGCGCTTGATTTTAAGGTCATGTGACAATGTGACCTAAAAAAAAACAAAAACAAAAAAAAAAAAAAACAAAGAAACCCCGTTTTGCGGCACTTTCGAAGTGCCACCCATTCATTTCAATGAGAAGGGGCGTTTTTGCAGCGCTTTTTAGCACTCCAAACCAGCCCCAAAGATGCTGCTTGCAGGACTTTTTCTAATGCCCCGCAAGCCCTAGTGTGAAAGCACACATTCAAATGAATGGGAGGCAGTTTTTAGCGCTAAAAACGCCTGAAAACTGCCTCTTAATCACTAACCTAAAAGGACAGACTGCGCCCTATGGTGAAAGCTAAACAAAGCAGCAATCACTACTACTGAATAATTGTGTAGCTTAGAACAAGAGAACCATTTGTTCCATCTGTTTAATTACTAAATGCTGAAACTAAAAACAAAACATATATTTGGCCCATTTGTCCCAACTCACTTACACCTGTGATCCTGACCAATATGTGTGTGGCATTCGGTTGTCCACATAGGGGGACATTTTTTAGTCTAAATATCCTTATTTCATTTACCACTTGAGCTCCGGAAGGTTTTCTAACCAGGCCAATATTTGCAATACGGCACTGCGTTACTTTGACAACTGCGCAGTTGTGCAACACTATACTGTGCGTACGTCTTCCCCACACATCATACCTTACCCAGCAGCACATTCAACACTCTCCTCTTTTGAATTGGCTGTTGGCGCTATATAAATCCTGAATAATAATAATAGTACCCAGATAAAGCTTGTGTCTTTTTTTCCCCCACAAATAGAGCTTTCTTTTGATAGTATTTGGATTAGCTCTGCGTTCTTTTTTTTTGTTTTTAGTGCAAAAAAGAAATAATTTTATTAAAAAAAAAAAAAAAAAAAAAATTTACTTTCTGCTATAAAGCATACCCAATAAAAAAAAAAAAAAAAAATATATATCAATTTAGGCCAATATGTATTCTGCAACACATTTTTGGTAAAAAAAAAAAAAAAAAAAAAAACCAATAAGCGTATATATTGATTGGTTTGTGCTAGGGATGCACCAAAATTTTAGCATATTGCCAAAAGAAAAAAAGAAAGTATCGATAAGGTGACGATAATAGCGGGTGTCAGCCTGGCGGCTCAAGGTCCTGTCCTCCCCTCCCACCTCCTCTCCTTGCAGAGCAGCGATATCCCTGTGTCAGGGAGCTGAATTGTCTGGACAGCTGTAGTAACAATGTCCAGCCTCCTGTGATAGACGGCACACTGAACCAATGCCGGCCCATTGAATCAGTGTAACTTGATCACAAGAAACAAAAATGTGTAGCACTAATATGAAACAACCATATATTGCATACTGTAAAAGGCACTTGACTCCTCAAATGAGGCAATCATAGATAGAAAAGGACATAAAATATTTGTTTGAATTTAAAATTGAAAAAGTCCTAAAAGTCCTTAAGAAATAAATCTTGCAAGATGGTAGTGATCCTCAATACACATGTAACTTCATATTGCACTTATCCAAACGTGAAGAAAAAGATAATTCAAAGGCGCATCCCCACCAACAATAAGAAGGCTTACCAGAACCTTTGGACCCAATAAACTTACGTTCAATCGGGTCAAACGAGCTTATGGTCATCAACAGCCAGCTGATGAGCTTCCATGGATGGAGAAAAAAGGTCCAAGAACGGTGTGTGGAACGGTATAGGCCTCAGGGGTGATGTCCTCAATGTAGATGGTTAAAATAAACAAGGAAAAAACAAAGAAAGGCCACATAGTGTAATCCCGTATAAAAAAACCTTTGACTATTTTATTGTAAAGGAAATACACTCACATGTAGAAAGATAAAAACAGCGCTGTATGGATAAAATGGCGGCAGTGGTGTCCTACCCGACGCTTTTCATCTCCTTGTCCCCCCAGACGATGTCCAAGGAGACGAAACTGACAAATGTATCAACATTCCTCAGCACTGTAGGACCAACAGCTTGTAGGACCTTCCACCAAACGCCAGATCCTGAGATGACAGCAACTCCACCCTGTAGTGTCTCAAGAAGGTGCTCTGGCTTGTCCATGTAGCTGCTCTGCATATTTGCTCCACCGATGCTCTGGCCCTTTCTGCCCATGGAGGTTGCCAGGGACCGAGTAGAATGTGCTTTAAAGGTCATTCAGAGCTGCCCTAGCAGCCTGGTCATAGGCTAAAGTAAATGTCTGCTTGATCTATCTTGCTATAGATGCTTTAGACACTTGCTGCCCCTTCTTCTGGCCAGAAAAATTAACTAATAAATGGCTGGACCTTCTAAACTCTTTTACTTTATCTAAATAAGCCAACAGACAATGTCTGCAATCAAAACAATGAAATGAACTTTCTTTCTCGTTCTGAGGATTGGTGCAAAATGAAGGACAATCTCTTGAGTTCTGTGGAACTTAGAGGCTTCCTTCGGGAGATATAGAGGGTCCTGCCTGAGTATAACCCTGTCGTGAAATAGAAAAAAGGGTTCTTTTCATGACAGAGCCTGAATGTCGCTTATCCTCCTGGCCGTTGCAACCTCAAGCAGGAAGGCTGTCTTTAGGGTAAGCAACTTAAGAGGGATAAGAGCTAACGGCTCAAACGGTGCCCTGGTTAGGGCTTCCAAGACTTATGTAAGGTCCCAGGGTGGAAACTTTCTCATTTGCACTGGGGACAGTCTATCTCTGGCTGACAAGAATCTTTTAATTAGGGGGTCCAGAGCCAACCTCCTGTCCAAAAAAACAAGACAAGGCTGCGACCTGAACCCTAAGTGTCTCGGTTGCCAGCCCCTGATCCGAGCCATCCGGGAGAAAATCCAGGATGGCAGGGATCTGCTGTTGGGTAGTCCCCTTCGCCTGGCACAAGCGCAAGAAGACTCCCCAGACTTTTGCGTAAATATACCTGGTTACCGGCTTTCTACTCAAAAGAAGGGTGTCGGTTATCCTCTCAGAACACCTCCTTTTTCGCAGGCTCTCCCTTTCAAGAGCCAAGCCGTCATCCTGAAGAAGCTGGGATCTGGGTGGCAGACTGGGCCCTGAAGGAGAAGGTCCTGCCGGTCCGGAAGACGCTGAGGGGGAGCTATGGACCAATTTCCCAGGGAAGGGTACCAGGTCCTCTTAGGTCTCTTACCGCCAAGAGTTCCCAGAAGTTGGAGGAAGCGCTCCTTTGACTCTGGTTCCAGGCACCCTGGGCTCCCCCAACCCCAGGGGCTTGCATCCATTGTTACCCTGAGGAGTTGGAGCTGGGCCCAAAGGTAGCCCTCCCTCAACCACTGAGGATAGAGCCACCACTGTAGGGACTCCTTTACCCTTGCTGGAATGGGAACCTTGTCGTCCAGCCTTCCTCTTTTCCCGTCCCAGGAGGATAGGAGGAATTGTTGGAGAGTCCTGGAATGGAGCTGAGCCCATGGGACCGCTGGGATACAGGATGTCATCAGCCCGAGAACTCTCATGACCCTTCTGTAAGAGACCTCATTTAGAAGGGACGCTACTGCTGAAATAAGGCCCTCTACCTTCCCCTGGGAAGCACAAGCTTCTGTTCTATTGAATCCACCAGGAATCCTAAATAGATCTTGGTCTGGGCAGGAACCAGCGAGGATTTCTCCTGGCTGATGATCCACCCCAGGAACTCCAAGGTACTCACTACCTGGGCCAGGTCGGAGAGAAAGAGATCTCGATTCTGGTTGTAAACCAGTAAGTTGTCGAGATAGGGGGATTAGCGTTACTCATTGGAGAGAAGGAATGCAACTACCTCTGCCAGGATCTTTGTAAACACTCTCGGACTGGCTGCCAGTCCAAAGGGTAGGGCAGAAAACTGCCAGTGCTGCACTCCCTGCTAAGAGGGAATTGCAAACCTTAGAAAGGCCTGGAGCTCTGGAAAAATAGGGATGTGAAGATAGGCATCCAAGTCTATCGTTATCATAAATAGGTCCTTCAGAAGGTGCCTTCTGAGAGTATAGATGTTTTCCATGGGGAACCTTTTGTACCGCAGGAACGTATTTAACTTCTTTCGATTTATTATGAGGCGAGACTTTCCCGAGGGCTTTGGGACTACGAAGAGGTGGGAGTAAAATCCCTGCCTGCACTGTCCTGCTAATACCGGAACTATGACCCCCTGCTCTGCCAGCTTTCTGACACTGTACGAGTCCCACTGCTTTCTGAGGGTCCCTGGGTAAGCGAGTTAAAAGGAAACTTGGGGGAGGTGAGGAGAAAAACTCTGATCTGTAGTCCTCTTACAATCTGAAGGATGTGGGGACTCTGAAAAATTCTGTCCCACTAAGAGAAAGTGGGAAAGTCTTTCCCCTACCCTTAATGTCACTTGGCATCCTTGTCGGCAGACTTCTGGCTGGGGAAGAGAAGACTCCCCTTCTGCTTGCCTTTGCCGACCCCCCACAGCCTATTAACGGCACCTTCCTTATCTCTAAACTGGTTTTTAGCCTGGGGGCCTCCAAAAAAAATTTCCCCGTCCTTAGGTTTAATGAGAAATTTCTTGCCTCTCTGTATACCTAGAAAAGGCCTGATCCAACCCAGTGCCGAAAAGCAGGGAACCCTCAAATGAAAGACCACACAGCCGAGTCTTAGAAGTGCTGTCCCCATCCCAGGTCTTGATTAGGAAAAAAGATACTTAGATATTCTTTTATTAAAGTAATTACAGTGCCATCGTCCACATACAGAAATAGAAGGGACAATAAGACAATATGCTTTTAGTATCACTTTAAAGCTCAGACTGGATTCAAACTGTTCTGTATGCATGGTAAGGAGCACACACAAAAAAAAAGAAAAAACACATAGGTGTGAATGGACCAATCATAAATTCCTTTACCTTTCACATAAAACTGCAGCGCATACAAGTAAACCAACCCCATAGGAAAGAACAGGGATTTTACTTGAAATGCATCTTTATGCAGCAAAATGCATGACTTTTGCTGCAACAAAGCAGGCAAGTGTGACTAGGCCCTTAGGAGCAACACAGAATCCCTATGTGCTTTGATGAGTCAGAATAATCTGCCCATTATTACCAATTTATATAGGACAAGATAAAGATCAACACAAGTCAGAGCTGCCTAAAGAAGTAGGCAACAGGTTTATCAGGTTCCAGCAACTGGGGCAGGTCCTAGTGAAAAGTTTTTATACTACATGAAGCAAAAGCATGGGTGTGAACAGCACTTTGATCCCCACAAAAATGCTGCTCATCATAAATATTTAAAACACAAAGAGTTCTAAGGAGATACCTTGGATATCTATCTAATTTATAGATGTTAGATTAGGATTTTAAAATAATTGCTTTTCATACTGCAATTTAATCACTAAGAACATTTCTGAAATCTATGGTATACAAAATTCAAAAAAGGAAATGCTCAATTAAAGAAAAATGGTGACTAGTAGGAACAGGGAGGCAAACATCATCAAGATTGATTGTAAAAATCAATAGAAACATGCGAGGATAAAAACGCACAAACATTGCTGCATTGTCTCCAGGGGTGACCTACTGAGATATGCATCAGGTGAGTCAGTGACCTCCAACAGTCATGCATTATGAGAGTTCAGACTTTACTGGCTGCATATCTGTTCCTGGTCCGTTATTCGCTAGGGAGTGAACCCACAATGGCATCAAAAGACTAACCTAATTTTGTACATCACATCTATAATACAGATACAATTTAACATTTTATGAACCTGCAATGTCTTCTCAGGGACACACAGGAGGAGATTTACTAAAACTGGAGCACTCAGAATCTGGTGCAGCTGTGCATGGTGACCAATCAGCTTCAAACTTCAGCTTATTCAATGAAGCTTTGACAATCAGCCCTCGTTTACATTGAAGTGACAAGTTGCAGCCTATTGCTGGTAATGACACCATTCCAATTGATGCGATTCTGACTTTGCAGCACCTCACTGATTTGCAAAAGTAGCTCCTGCAATACTTTTGCAGATTTCGGGTGCGACTTCAATACACATCTGTGCATGAAGCCGCACAGATGTTTTTCAAGTCACACCCGAAGGCGCATGGACATGCAGCTTTAGATGAAGTCGCACAATTTTAAAGCTGTGTTCAATGTGAATGAAGGTTATAACCTGGAAGCTGATTGGTTTCTTTGCTCAGCTGCACCAGACTTTGCACTCTACAGTTTTAGTAAATATCCCCCAGCAAGCACCAAAGCCTTGACGGCTCCAACCAGTGAAGCATTGTTAGGCTCCATGCACACTGAAGCTCATAAACTGACGTTTTTGGGAGTTTGGGCGTTTTTTTTTTTTTGTTTTTTTTTTAACAGCCCTTAAACTCCCCTCTATGTTATCCTAGGTGTCTCTGAACACAAACAGCACATAAACTCCAGCAGTGGAGTTTATGTGCTGTTTGCGTTCAGGAGCTATTTTTCTGACCACAAAAACAATAAACGTTGATTAACGCTCAAAAACGCGGCTCACCGGCGTTTAACATTTTTAATCTATTGAAGAAAAAAAAAAAATAAAAAATAAAACGCTTATAAATGCTAATGAACGCTATTGCAAAAACAAACAAAAAAAAAAAAACGTTGAACGACTCACTGCAAAGCTACTGCCGTTTTTACAACGTTATTTTAACGTCCAGTGTGCATGGAGCCTTAAAGTGGTTGTATACCCTTATTTTTACCTACAGGTAAGACTATAATAAGGCTTACCTATAGGTAAAATGAATATCTCCTAAACCTGTACAGTTTAGGAGGAAGAAACACTGAGGGCAAAAATGTCAGCTCCCTCGGCGTGGAGCAGGCTGTGATACTTACCTTAGAACGAGGTCCCCGTATTTCATAATGAGCTAGTATGCGGTGCATACTAGCTCATTATGCCTTTGCAGGGTTTTTTTTTTCTTTTTTTTTTTTCTTTGACATGTACGGTTATACAACTGCTTTAAGAAGAAATACATGCAAAAAAGCATGGAGAAAAATAAAACCACAAAACAAACATTTTTACTGCTGTAAACATGTCCCAAGGAATTTGCAATTTAAAAGGCATAGTTCATCTTTACCAAAAAACGATAACGAATGTCTGTAGATTACCAAAAAACTGCCTATGCAGAGAAGGAACGTCCGTATATGAAAAAAAAACAGGCTGTGCAGGTTTGACCAAAACTGAAGAATGTTCTTGATTTAGATGTAGGCCATTTGATTCCTGGAGCTTTGCCTTAAGACAATTGAACCCTCCCATCCTGTAAAGCAAGGAAGTTGCCTTCTTAGCCTCTGACCCGCAGCTGCCATGGTGTTGCACTTGTGATCAGTTAAAGTGGAGTTCCACCCACTTTTACAACTCTTCAGCATCCCTCACTAAACTGTGCACTGTAAACGAATTGGGTATTTAAAAAAAAAAAAATTCTCAGCACCTACTGTATATCTGCTGTATTCATTTTTCACTTCCTCCTCCATGGCCGCGGCCCATCGCATCATTTCCTGTTTGCAATGCCTTCTGGGAAGGGGCGGCAACTTCCTCTGACACTGCTGTAGCTATGGAAACCTGACCTGAAACCTATTACACTGCTTGTACTGCACTGAGCATGTGTGAGATCTGCAAGGATGAGATCCAGGAAGAAATACAGTCTGGCTTCAAATGCCCATACTTAAGGTGGCCACGGCCTGCTGCAAGTTTATAAAATAACAAACTACTGCTATAAACTAACAAAACAGACCTTAGTTTACAGACCAACTTTACTAGAATACATTAAGCTTATGTATTATAGGGATATTTTTATTTAAAAAGTATAATGTTGGCCGGAACACCACTTTAAGACCCCAGGCATTTGATTGAACGTTCGGTTGAGAGGTCAAACAAATGTGAAAGTTATCTTTCATGGCAGTTTTGGGAAACTGTTAAATCCAAAGGTTTAGTTATGCTTTAAAGCAATTCTAAGAGCCCTTTCACATTGCAGCCGCATTAGCGGTAAAGCGCCTCTAATTTTAGCGGCGCTTTACCGTCTTGTAGCAGCGCTTTCCAGCCGCTAGCATGCGCTTTTAACCCCCGCTAGTGGCCAAGGAAAGGGTTAATAGCGCCTGTGTAGCTGACCATTAATTTCAATGGGCAGGAGCGGTGTATACACCGCCTCAAAGATGCTGCTTGCAGGACTCCAATGTCCTGCCAG